>VDFB02000003.1:263414825-263551785 GCA_007258455.2 Sequoia sempervirens | reverse complement strand
GGGATGGGTGACCTCCCGGGACAGACCAGTGCTTCACCTCTTTGAGCATCACCTAGATGCAATGAGTGCTAAGTGGACCATTCGATATCATGAGAGATGGGTTCTTGTTGATCCACTACTCATGAATCATGGGTCAATGAGTTTGACTCGAAACTACACGGTTGAATCCTGATAGCAATATCATAAAATTGAATAAGTTATCTATATTATTTGAAAAATATGTAAGAATAGAATCTGTACCAAATTGAATGTAGTTTCTAAACTACTAGGTTTGTTTAGAAAAAAAATCTATTTGATGAAAATTTGAAATTTCAATGCAGTGGTACTAAAATTTCAGGGAAAAAATAAGTAGGTGTTTGTCTGACCACCCTAACCACAATAAAATGATAATTTTTGTTTATAATATTTTAGATATAGGTAGAGGGTTCATGCCTCAATGTGATGCATATTCTTTTGTAATTTTTTTCCAAGTAAATAATTAATTATGAATTTTTTATTACAACTTTTTTAAAAATATAAAAACTTGTATGTCTAACAACCTTAACTTGGTCAAAAATTCATAAAATTCATTTTTCTTTTATTTTAATCCTATAGTATGCAAAGCATAGAATGTGATGCATGTTTTGGATTCAAAAAATGTGATACCGTTTGAAAACTATAAATATTTTTCAATTAGCTTATCAATCATGACTTTAGTCATAATTTGAATAGAAAATGAATAATAATTACTTATTCAATTCAAAGTAAAGCATAATTTATATCTGTGGAAAGCTAAGAATATCCTTTAAAAACTCTTTTCGTTTCATCAATTTTGGGTAAAAAAATAGTTGTTAGCCATATACCCATCATATTGCCACTTTTTGGCCCATCATGATCCTACACATACCCATACATTCTTGGATTTGATTTAGTGTCCACTACCTTAGTATTTGTGTCAGCTCATTTTAGCCTTTGGATCAGCCTTTTTCCCTGCTTAGGATTCTTTGAACCCTCTTTTAACAGCCACCCTCGCATGTCAATTTTGTGTTGAACCTTGTGCTTTACCCATTCATGTTGTTTTGTAGCATGATGTGTCTAGACACTAGAGTGATATGTGGACATCTGTGTGTTGAGCTAACATCCTACAATGTTTCAATGTTCAAATGATAATTTCTATGCATGCTTTCTAGTTTTCATTTCCTTTGGTTGGTGGTAATAGCTTGAGATTCTTTATAACAACCCAAGAACTTCTTTTTACTTCCTTTCTCTCCTTAAATGCTATATTTGCACTTCATTTTCAACTCTCTTTTGTTTCTAGCTTCTTAGCTTCTTTCTTTTCCTCTTTACTCTCTTGCTTACAAAAATCCCTCATTTGTTATAGCAACACTCCCAAGCCCTTACAACTTTCTCTTATAGCACTTTTTGCAGCTCTCTTGGCCCTAACAACCCTATCTTTTGTTCTTTCCCTCCCTCTTTGTAGCTCCTTTGGCTCTTGAAGCTTCATCTCCCTTATCTCATGCATGTGAGCATCTTGTGATTCCATATCTCCTTTCTATTGCATCTCTCTTTTGTGATACAAGTTCTCCTCCTTGAGCGGGGATTACATTTATCACTCATACTTGTTGGTGTGGGTTCTATTCTTGAAGTGGGTTTTGTTTTCACCACATGCTTTGTCCATTTCTCTCTTTCTATCTAGCTGTCAGTGGAGGTAGGAACACCCAAATGGGGTTTTGACTGTGGAAAACCCCCATACGTCCCCAACACTTTCTCTAGATCTTACATTTGTAGGTATTAAATACATTCACATGCTGGAGGCTTCATCACTTGTGTGGTTGTGAGCATTTCCTTTCTTCTATTTATCTTTATCATTTATACTCTTCTTTTCAGTTCTATTATATTTTGTCATGCTCCATCATTCTGAAATTTCTTATCAATTAGAGTAGAAGTATTCACTCTATTATTTCCTATGATATTCTTTCTTTCTAGTCTAGATGAGATGCTAGCACGTTGTGTTGTTGTCTGTATTCTATGTTGTTGTCCTTTGGTTGAGAGCTTGCGAGCTTGTCCAAAAAAATTTTGTGACTTGCTCTTTCTGATTCTAGAACTCTTACATTGTTCCTGAGGTAGTTTAGAGCAGTTTTCCCTATGAGGCTCTTTGAATGAAGAAAACTCGTGAGTAGCAAATGCCCCTTCTATACACCTTATTCTTTAACACCAAATCCTTTTTTACTATATCCCAGTTGTTTCATAAGTTCAAAAACTTTTCCATAAATTTTTTTCATTTCTTTTGGGTTAGGTGTTTTTTCATAGTCTATCTTATCAAAATTTTTCATATGGGTAAGTGCAAAAAGATGGGGGGCCAAAAAGGGGGCTTAAGTAGCCACTTTTTTCTGAAATTAGGAAATACTGACCTTGGACATGAAATTGAGGATAGTTACACTCAAATTTTGAGATGTAATAAAAATAAGGATCGTAGTGCTCTGAGTCTACCTTCTAAAATACTAATTTATTTTCACAATGGTTGAGATTAAGGGGTTCAAAAGAGGGACATACATAAATTGGTGTTTTTTTGTTAGAAAAACATAACATAGCAACTTTTGTACATCCCTAGAATGGTGAACTTTTTTTAGTATTTTTAAAATCTATTCAATGAGAAATTAGCTAACAGTCTGTAGTTGATGCATGATTTTTCTAATAATTTTTTAATGAATATTTTATTTTTTACTAATTTTCTAGGTGGACAATTTCTGAAAAATAGAATTTTTGTCGTGCTACCCCTAAAATTTTTGAAAACTAATTGAAACTTATTTTTCTATTTGTTTTTAATTTTTAGAATGAAGTCTAGTTTCTAAAAATGTAATTTATTTAAAATTTTGATGAACGATTAATTAATAATGAAAAAAATACTAAACACTACTTTTTTCCAAAATAGAGACACACAAACAAAAGAAATTATAGATGAAAGGCTTAACATTGTCGAAAAGTGAAAAAAATCACATTGTTGGATAGCTAAGAGAGAACCTAACATTGCCCAGGTGTTTAATTTGTTTGGCCTTGAAACACATGCAATCCTAACGGTGAGCATGCACTTGATTATGTGAAATATTATAGAATTTGCAAAAACATGTTCCTAGTAATTGGGAAGGCCCTCCAAGCCTTTGGGTTGGTATTCCAAGGAAAATACCAAGCCTAAGGCTTTGGGATTCCCAAATCAAGATATAACGTGAGAATGTTATAATGCACTCATGTTGTATGTTAGTTTTGACATGGTTTTTTACATTTGTGTGAGAAATTTCTAGCAAGACAAAATAACGTGAGCACGGTATAATTTGCTCGCATTATGTCTTGATTTATGTTAAAGTATACTCTATAATTGAATGTATGTTTGTATGCATGCTTGTATGTATGTATGTATGTATGCATGCAGGTATGTATGTATTAATGCATGTACATATATGTCTTCCTATATGTATGTAAGATTGTATCTACATATGTACATGTATTCTTTTATGTATGTAGGATGATATGTACATATGTATTATGCCTGTATGTATATAAGTATGTATGTATGAAGAGAGAGAGACAGAGGGAGGGAGAGACCTAAGAGAGAGAGAGAGAGGTAGAGAGGTTGTGAGAGAGAATCTTGAGAGAGGGAGAGGGGGTGGTGGGGAGGGTCTAAGAGAGACGGATTGGGAGACAAGGGGTTGGAGTTAGAGGGACTTAGCTTTGTAGGATGGGAATGATAAAGGGGGAGAGAGAGAGGAGGTTGCGAGAGAGAGGGGGGAAGAGAGAGAGGGAGAGAAAGAGAGAGTTATGTAGGTAGGGTGCCAAAGGGAGAGAACTAAGAGTGTGAGGATGGTGGGAGGGAGAGACTTGAGAGAGAGGTAGTGAGAAGGAGTGCAAGAGATAGACTGGGAGAGAGAGGGAGTGTGATAGTGAGAGACCTAAGAGAGGGAGAGATAGATGGGGGTGGAGTGAGATGGACATATCTAGGTAGAGTGGGAGGGATAGAGAGAGAGAGGGGAGAGAGAGAGAGAGACAAAGAGAGAGAGAGAGTTACCTAGGTATGGTGCTAGAGGGAGAGACCTAAGAGAAAGAGAGGGTGTGGGAAGAAGTGGTGTATGTTAGCTCCAAGGTTTGCTTGCACTGACCAATAAGAAGACTTCACTCTTCCTTCCACCAAGAACCTGAAAATCTCTAGGCTCTGTCTTAACTTAGTTCACAAACTAAACCTTGCTTCAACTCTGTTCCAAGAGTTTCAATCCTTGTGCTTAACCTTGGAGGACAAACACCACTTGAATTTACAATCTTCTTCCAACACCTAGAAGGGTCTAGATGCCAACTTCATCATCAACCTTGAGCTACTTGCAGGGGAGTTGGAAACACTGATTTCATGCATTTCACATCCACTTGAAACCATCTTGGAGGTTCTTGAATTACCACTCCTACCAATCTCAAGAGTTTGCCTTTGAAGAGGGCTAATCCTTGTAGCCCTTACCAGTCCCTTTTCTACCCTTTTCTCTTAAACTTGTCAAAAAAACTACCAAATAAATTGCATTTCCTGAAACCCTTTATGGACCTTTAAATCTTGCATAAGGTTTCAGACCTCTGTATCTTCCATACAGCAGGTTCCTACAATCAAGGCTATTAGGGCTAATAGGCCTAATTCCTCGAGTTTTGACTCTTTCTCCTTCAAATCTGTCACTTATGGATTGGTTGAGGTTTCAATCCTTTCAACCTATTAAAATGTGACTAAAACCTCCCTTACATCATACAGATTCCGTACAAAAGTCCCTTCACCTGCTTAAGCTCTTCAACTTTCACTCTCAAACACCTAACCGGGCAGTCCTAGCTCGCCTAGGGTTTGAGTTTTGTAATCTTAGCTACATTCCCTATGCTACCTACTGTTAGATATTTACAATAGCTTGGCTCCCCTCCCATATTCAACCAATCTCAGGAGAATCCCGTGGTCATTGATTATGGGGAAGCCATTCTAAAACTAACTGCCCAAAACAAAAATAAAAAACCCTTACAATATAATCTATGGATACCAAGCACTACCACTACTAAAAGCAGATTGCTTATACAAAGAAAGATAACTAAACTACTCTGCAAACACAAATCTAATGTTGTTTCAATATATACAATGCCTATGATAGCTCTGTTTTGCAAAACACACGGGTAACACAGGAAAATGCAGAGTTTTCTTATTCACACAAAAGCCAAAACTTGTTACAATGCATCTAACTCTTCTCTATGAGTTACCAAACCTATCTTGAGGCCTTTTCCATGTTTCAAGGGAAATTTCTCACCTCCATATCCCTGATTTCAAGGGATTCCAATCCACTCAAGCTGTATGCAACCTAACAAGATGTTACCATGCAGTTTTACAACAACTTTGCCACTTCCATCATTATCTCATGATCCTCAATCTTGGGACCTCTAACACCTTGATCTCAAGCAACCAACATCTCCCTTAACTGTTCCTTGGCATCTTCTAACAAATTAGATGTGATTAGCACACATTAAATGCATTATCTTCTAACATATGTTGTCTAAAACTAAAAACAACATTTTACAATAATGAAGACCTAATGATGACCTTAGTCCTAGTGACTAAACCATCCTACACAAACAATACTTTCTAAGGTCCAATTTAAGCACACTAATACCCTGATTTGGCTAAGATCAGGTACAAGCCAAAATTGTTAACAAACACCATGGAGGTTAGCCTAGGTGCTCCTGCACCATCCTCCCCAAAACAGAAAATTTCAATCCACCCTTGGATTGAGCAAGTTGGGATCAATGCCCAACTTCTTGAACTCTGCCTCCTTGATCCACACTGATCTACATCAGGTTGTCCATGCCTCCTAATTAGATGTTCCTTATATTATTTGGTCCTAGTCCTCTTGTAGACCCTGGTATCCAATATTTTATCAGCTTGTTTGACTGTAGTGGAGGGCAGTTTGAGTTCTTCCACATCTTGGATGACTTCTTGGATGGTTTGATCCATGTTTGGTGGTGGTCCTCTGTAATGGACTAGGCCTGCAACATTGAAAATAGGGGACAGTCCACTGTCATCTGGAAATTGCACCTTGAAAGCATTGTTTCCATACTTCTCCAAGATAGGATAGGGACCTATCCTGTTCATTTGCAACTTATGAGGAACTCCTTTTTGCAGTCTAGACTTGTTCAAATGCACCATTACTAGGTCTCCAACATTGAATTGGACTTCTTTCCTATGCTCATCCACCTTAACCTTATGTTTCATGGTGTTTTCTGCCAGTGTTTTTCTGACTGTCTCATGAATCTCCTGCATTGCACAAGCAAAGTCATCAGCATATGCACTTCTCTTGACTCCATCCTTCAACTCTCTCAACTCATAAACACCTCTAGGATGTAGACCATAAACAATTTCAAAAGGACTCTTCCTTGTGGATCTATTTATTATGTCATTATAGGCATATTCAGCTTGCCCAATTAACTGATCCCATTGTTGACCATACTCCTTGGTCAAGCATCTTAAGAGATTTCCAAGTGTCCTATTCACAACTTTGGTCTGACCATCAATTTGGGGATGGTATGTAGATCCAAAGGATAAATTAGTGCCCATTCTTTGCCAAAGAGTCTTCCAAAAATGACTCATAAACTTAGTATCTCTGTCTGATACAATGTTGATTGGTAAGCCATGAATCCTTACTATCTCTTTGAAGAAAAGAGAGGCTATTTGACTAGCATCATTAGTTGTTTTGCATGGCACAAAGTGAGCCATCTTGCTAAATCTGTCTACAACAACATAAACAATGTCCATACCTTGCCTTGTTTTGGGTAAACCAACTACAAAGTCCATACTTAAGCATTCCCATGGCCTAGTAGGGATAGGCAGTGGTTGGTATAGGCCTGCATTTGAAGAAGTGCCCTTGGCCTTTTGACATACCACACAACTCTCCACATACCTCCTAACATCTAAGTTCATTCTTGGCCAATATTAAAACCTTTGAACCAGTTCCTGAGTTTTGGTGATCCCAAAATGACCACTCAATGCACCATTATGCTTTTCTTGTATTAAGTTCTCCCTAATAGAACCTTTAGGAACACATAGTTGATTTCCTTTAAACAAGAGATTACTTTGCAAGGTATATTCAACATATTTTCTATGGAAATGATTCTTGTACTCAAGACATACCTTATAAATGTCTGCAAAGTCTTAATCATCTGCATATAGATCTTTGAAGTGATCTATTCCCATGCTCTTCAACTAAATTTCCTGAATTGTGAGGACTCTTCTGCTCAAGGCATCTGCCACTTTGTTGAGAGATCCTTTCTTGTGTTTGATATTGAAGGTGTAAGCTTGCAAGTACTCCACCCATTTCATGTGCCTATGACTCAACTTCTCTTGTGAATTCAGGAAACTAAGTACTTGGTTGTCTGAATACACAATGAATTCCTTGGGAAGCAAGTAGTACCTCCATTTTCTTAAAGCTTGGACCAATGCATACATCTCAAGGTCATAAGAAGAATACTTCTTCTTGGCTTCACTTAGCTTCTCTGAATGGAAAGCCACCAGTCTGCCCTCTTGACTAAGAACATCTCCAATAGCTACATTGCTTGCATCACATTCAATGGTGAATAGCTTCTCAAAGCTTGGTAACACCAAAACAGGTTGGGTAGCTATCTTTTCCTTTAACGACTCAAAAATTTTGTTAGCTTGCTCATTCCATACAAACTTGGTTTTCATTCCTCCTTTTATGGTATCCAACATAGGAGCACAAATAGCACTAAACTGCCTTATGAATTTCCTATAATATTGAGCAAGACCATGGAAGCTTCTTACCTCTATTGCTGTCTTTGGAGTAGGCCAATTGAGGATGGCTTCCACTTTGCTGCTATCCATCTTCAAGTTGCCATGTGATAGCACAAATCCAAGGTACACCAGCTCTGTTTTGATGAACTCACACTTTTCCAGATTCATCATCAACTTCTCCTCCTGTAGCTTCTTGAAAATCAACTCTATATGTTGGAGGTGCTCTTCTCTTGTTCTACTATAGATTAGTATATCATCAAGATACACTACTACAAACTTGCCAATGTAGTCTTTGAGGATTTCATTCATGAGTCTCGTGAATGTGGAGGGGGCATTAGACAAGCCAAATGGCATAACTAGCCACTCATAGAGACCCCCATTGGTTTTGAAGGCTATTTTCCACTCATCTCCCTCATGTATCCTAATTTGGTGATAACCACTTTTTAAATCTATCTTGGTATAGTACCTAGCTTCAACTAGACAATCCATAAGATCTTCAATCCTAGGGATAGGGAACCTATACCTGATGGTTATCTTGTTTATTGCCCTGGAATCAGTACAAAGCCTCCATTCTCATCCCTTTTTAGGTGCTAAGATAGTGGGAACAGCACATGGACTGATTCTTTTCCTAATGAGACCTTGGTTGAGAATTTCTTGAATCTGCCTGGCTATTTCCTCATTTTGTTGAGGGGTCATCTTATAAGCTGCTTTGTTTGGAAGGGTAGCTCCTGGTATCAAGTCTATCCTATGACTTATGGCTCTTTTGGGAGGTAATGTTACTGGTTGACCACTACTTACTATACCTTCATAGGTCTCCAACAATTTCTGTATCTCCTCAGGTAACTCTTGCTTTTCAGCTGCTTTCTCTTTGCTCACCTCTCTTGGCTTGATCATCACTGCATAGCCAACTCCTTCTCCTTCTTCCAAGGCTTTTAAGAACTCTTTTTCACCAGCCAAGAGCAGTTTAGAACCTGCTGTCTGCACCTTAGTATCTTCTAGCAAAGAATGAATTTTGAAGGTTACATTATCTTTCTTGAAGGTATAGGAGTTCTTTGCTCCATCATGCACAACTTGGCGGTCAAATTACCATGACCTACCTAGGAGCAAGTGGCATACATCCATAGGTAACACATCACACAAAACTTTGTCCTTGTACTTACCAATGGAGAACTCCACCCATGCTTGTTCATTCACCAAGACATGCTGACCTTTATTGAGCCATGTGACCTTGTAAGGATTGTTGTGGGGTATCCTTGTCAACTTCAGCTTGCTGACTGCCTCTTCTGACACAATATTGTCAGTTGAACCTGAGTCAATAATGACTTTACACACTTTCCCCATCATCTTTCACTTTATCCTAAACAAGGACCTCCTTTGGCTTGGTTCTTCTTTAACTGGTTCCTTGATCAAAGTTCTCCTCATCATGAGATTCTCACCTTCCTCTGAATTCAATGGTACCTCAGGGTGTTTATCTGCTACAACTATCTCATCTTGAATCAAATTAGTTCTCTTGTCACCTCCATGAGAAGTACTACCTTTCTCTGGACATCTATAGGTCGGTTGTCCCAATTGGTTGTAGTGGTAACATTTCATATTAGTGAAATAGCTGCCTCTTCCTTGTCCACCACTTCTTCCTTTGGAGCTAAAACCTCTTCCTCTACCACCTCTACTAGAGCTTCCTTCTAGCTGTTCTGAAAATCCAACTTCTCCTTGGGCTCTTGGTTCTGAACTTCTTCCACTATAACTTCCTCTTTGTCCTCTGCTATCTTTCCCTTTACCTCTACTTTTGGGGTTTTTCTCTTGTTTCTTTTTGCCTTTCTCCTCTATTTTCAAAGCCATTTGATAGCATTGGTGGACTATTTTGAAGTTTACTAGGCTCATGTCTTCTTGGATAGACCACTTAAGCCCATTTAAGTACCTTGCTAGCTTGATGCTTTCATCTTCAACCACCTTTGATCTTAGGCATAATTTTTGAAACTCCTCAGTGTATGTTTAGACATCCATATCTTTCTACCTAAGATTGTGTCTTCCCCTATGCAACTGGACTTCATAATCATTAGGTAGATAGGTCTGCCTTATCTTAGTTACCATTCCTCTCCATGAAACTATGGGACCTTTGCCTTCTTTCTCTCTTTTAGATTGTACAAACTTCCACCATGTGAGAGCTGCTCCTCTCAACCTTGACTTGGCCACCTTTACCTTTTGGGCCTCTGTTATTCCATGACACTCAAAGTGATTTTCAATGCTCTCAATCTAGTCTACAACTGAATCAGGGTCCATTTGTCCACTAAATAGTGGCACACCTTCCAATGCCTTACCACTTAAGGCTTGCAATGCTTTTAGGAAGAGTTCCTCAGCAAGAACAGGGTCAGGCTTTGGAGCTTCCTCTTCCAAATCCTCTTCTTTTTCCTTGGCTTCCTGCTCTTCCTTCTACTCTATCTTGTCCTTCACTTTATCTGCTATCTCATGGACTTCATCCAAGAGTTTCTACACTTGAGATAACCTTTCCCTTAGCAACCGGTTATCTTCCTCTTGCTCTTCTACCTTTTTAGCCAACTCAACATTAGTCACCATGGTTCTTTCCTCTGGTGTGTTCTCTCCTACTAACTCAGTGGGATGCAACATCAATCACAAGCCTTGAATCCAACTTAGCTCTGATACCAATATGGTGTATGTTAGCTCCAAGGTTTGCTTGCACTGACCAACAAGAAGACTTTACTCTGCCTTCCACCAAGAACCTGACAATCTCTAGGCTCTCTCTTAACTTAGTTCACCAACTGAACCTTGCTTCAACTCTGTTCCAAGAGTTTCAATCCTTGTGCTTAACCTTGGAGGACAAACACCACTTGAATTTACAATCTTCTTCCAACACCTAGAAGGGTCTAGATGCCAACTTCATCATCAACCTTGAGCTACTTGCAGGGGAGTTGGAAACACTAATTTCATGCATTTCACATCCACTTGAAACCATCTTGGAGGTTCTTGAATCACCACTCCTACCGATCTCAAGAGTTTGCCTTTGAAGAGGGCTAATCCTTGTAGCCCTTACCAGTCCCTTTTCTGCCCTTTTCTCTTAAACTTTTCAAACAACCTACCAAATAAATTACATTTCCTGACACCCTTTTTGGACCTTTAAATCTTCCATAAGGTTTCAGACCTCTGTATCTTCCGTACAGTAGGTTCCTACAATCAAGGCTATTAGGGCTAATAGGCCTAATTCCTCGAGTTTTGACTCTTTCTCCTTCAAATCTGTCACTTATGGATTGGTTGAGGTTTCAATCCTTTCAACCTATTAAAATGTGACTAAAATCTCCCTAACACCATATAGATTCCATACAAAAGTCCCTTCCCCTGCCTAAGCTCTTCAACTTTCACTCTCAAACACCTAACCGGGCAGTCCTAGCTCACCTAGGGTTTGAGTTTTGTAATCTTAGCTCCATTCCCTATGCTACCTACTGTTAGATATTTACAATAGCCTAGCTCCCCTCCCATATATCTCAGGAGAATCCTGTGGTAAGTGATTATGGGGAAGCCATTCTAAAACTAACTGCCCAAAACAGAAATAAAAAACCCTTACAATCTAATCTATGGATACCAAGCACTACCACTACTCAAAGCAGATTGCTTATACAAAGAAAGATAACTAAACTACTTTGCAAACACAAATCCAATGCTGTTTCAATATATACAATGCCTATGATAGCTCTGTTTTGCAAAACACACGGGTAACACAGGAAAATGCAGAGTTTTCTTATTCACACAAAAGCCAAAACTTATTACAATGCATCTAACTCTTCTCTATGAGTTACAACACCTATCTTGAGGCCTTTTCCATGTTTCAATGGAAATTGCTCACCTCCATATCCCTGATTTCAAGGGATTACAATCCACTCAAGCTGCATGCAACCTAACAAGATGTTACCATGTAGTTTTACAACAACTTTGCCACTTCCATCATTGTCTCATGATCCTCAATCTTGGGACCTCTAACACCTTGATCTCGAGCAACCAACATCTCCCTTAACCGTTCCTTGGCATCTTCTAACAAATTAGATGTGATTAGCACACATTAAATGCATTATCTTCTAACATATGTTGTCTAAAACTAAAAACAACATTTTACAATAATGAAGACCTAATGATGACCTTAGTCCTAGTGACTAAACCATCCTACACAAACAAGACCTTCTAAGGTCCAATTTAAGCACACTAATACCCTGATTTGGCTAAGATCAGGTACAAGCCAAAATTTTTAACAAACACCTTGGAGGTTAGCCTAGGTGTTCCTGCACCAAGAAGAGACCTAGGAGAGAGGAAGAGAGAGGGAGTGATGGAGAGGTAGTGGGATGGAGATAGAGAGAGATAGATAGGAGTAAGAGAGGGTGTTAGGGATTGATTGAGAGAGAAGTACTTAGAAAGAGGGAGAGGGTAGGAGAGAGGGAGGGAGAGAGAGGTGAGATGTATAAATAGAGAGAAAGGGATAGGGGTTGAGGGTATAGGGTCGAGGGATTAGGGTGGAGGATCTATAGGGTTGATGGCTTAGATTATTAGGGTTTAATGGTTGAGAGTTGAGGGATTAGGGTTAAGGGTAGAGGGTATAAGGTATAAGGGTTTAGGGTTAAAGGTTTAGGATTGAGGGTAGAGGGTTTAGGGTATAGGTTTGAGGGTATATGGTTGAATGATTAGCTTGAGGGTCTAATGTAAAGGGTAGATGGTATAGGGGTTGAGATTTTAGGGTTTAAAGGTTGAGTGTTGAGGGAGGGTATGTGCAAGATCATGGTGGGCCAAAAAGTGGCAATATGATGGGTATGTGGCTGACGACATTATTTTTACCCAAAATTGATAAAATAAAAAGGGTTTTTAAAGGAGATTCTCATCTTTCCACCAATATAAATTATACTTTACTTTGAATTTAATATGTAATTTTTATTCACTTTCTATTCATATTACAATTAAATTCCTGTTTGATAGACTGATTGAAAAAAAATCTGTAGCTTTCAAATGGTATCGCATTTTTTGAATCCAAAACATGTTTCACATTATATGATTCACATTTTATAGGATTCAAAAAGAAAAATTTAATTTCATGAAGTTCTGACCAAGTTAAGGTGGTCAGACATATGAGTTTTTTATATTTTTTAAAAGTTGTAATAAAAAATTCATAATTAATTATTTACTTGGAAAAAACTTACAAAAAAATATGCATCACATAGAGGCATGAGTTCTCTACTTATATATAAAATATTATAAAAAAATATTATCATTTTATTGTGGTTAGGGTGGTTAGACAGACACTTGCTTCTTATTTTTTCCCTAAAATTTAAGTACTACTGCATTGAAATTTCAAATTTTCACCAAATAAATTTCTTTTTAAAATAAACATAGTAGTTTAGAAACTACACTCAATTTTTAACAGATTCTATTCTTACATATTTTTGAAATAATATAGATAACTTATTCATATTTTTATGTCAAGTTTCCTAACTCTGATTTTTCTTATTTTTTTGCCACTTAAGGGCCTATTTTTTCCATGATGATCTTACACATACCCAGGATTAAGGGTTGAGGGTTGAGAATTGAGGGTTAAGGGTAGATGGTAGAGGGTAGAGGGTAGAGGGTAGAGGGTTTAAGGGTTTAGGGTGTAGGGTTTAAGGGTTGAGTGTTGAGGGTTGAGGGTTTAAGGTTAAGGGTAGAGGATTAATGGATTAGGGTTGAGGGTCCAATGTATAGGGTAGAGGGTATAGGGGTTGAGGTATTATGGTTTAAGGGTTGAGGGTAGAGAGCTAAGGCATTAAGAGTTGAGGTTTTAGGGATTAGGTTAGATATTTTTCTTTGGTTTAAGGTTTTAAGGGTCAAGAGATTAGGGTTGATTGTAGAGGGTATTGGGTTGATGGTATAGGCTAGAGGGTTTAAGGGCTTAGGTTCGAGGGTTGAGGATTTAGTGGTTAGTGTTTAAGGGTTTAACGGTTGAGGATTTAGGGTTGAGGGATTCAGGTAGAGAGGGATGGATGGATGCATGGAGAGATGGAGAAATAAGTGAGATAGAGATAAAAGTAGAAGAGGAGGGAGGGACAAAGATTTATGAGGGTTGAGGATCCAATATATAAGGTAGATGGTTGAGAATTTAGGGTATAATGTTCAGGACCTATATTGTTGAGCGATTAGGATATTGGGTTGAGGGTACATATGGTTGAAGTATTAGGGTTGAGGGTCCAATGTATAGGTAGAGGGTATCGATGTTGAGGGTTGAGGATTGAGGGATTAATGGTTGTGGGTTGAGGGTTGAGGGTTTAAGATTGAGGGTAGAGGATTGAGGGTATAGGGTTGGGGGATTAGGGTTGAGGGTCCAATGTATAGGGTAGAGCATATAAGGGTTGAGGGATTAGGGTTTAAGGGTTGAGGGTTGAGGGATGAAGGATTAAGGGTAAAGAGGGTTGAGGGATTAGGGTAGAGAGTTTAGTTGGGTTTAAGGGTTTAAGGTTTGAAGGATTAGGGTTGAGGGTAGAGAGTAGAGGGTTCAAGGGTTTAGGGTTTAGGGTTGAAAGTTTAAGGGTTTAAGGGTTGAGGGTATATGGTTGAGGGATTAGGGTAGAGAGGGATGGATGGAGGAAGAGATGGAGGATAAGTGAGATAGAGGGAAGGAGAGAAAATTTGGGAGGGACAAAGATATCTGAGGGTTGAAGATACAATGTATAGGGTAGAGGGTTGAGGACCTATAGGGTTGATGGTTTAAGTTATTGGGTTTAGGGTATAGGTTTGAGTCATTAGGTTTGAGGGTACATATAATTTTAATGATTAGGGTTAAGGGTACAATGTATAGGATAGAGGGTATTGGGGTTGAGGGTTTAGGGTTTAGGTTTTGGATGAGGATTGAGGGATTACGGGTTGAGGGTTGAGAATTGAGGGTTGAGGGTCTAATGTATAGCATAGAGGGTAGAAAATAGAGGGTTTAAGGGTTTAGGGTTGAGGGTTTAAGGTTGAGGGTAGAGGATTAAGGGTATAGGGTTGGGGGATTAGGGTTGAGGGTGTAATGTATAGTATAGATGGTATAGGAGTTGAGGGGTTAGGGTTTAAGGCTTGAGAGTTAATGGTTGAGGGATTAGGGTAGAGATTTTACTTGGGTTTAAGGTTTAAGGGTTTAGGGTTGAGGGTAGAGGGTATTGGGTTGATGGTATAGGGTATAGGGTTTAAGGGTTTATGGTTTAAGGGTTGAGGTTTAGGGTTTAGGGTTTAGGGTTGAGTGTTTAAGTGTTTAAGGGTTGAGGGTATATGGTTGAGTGTTTAAGGGTTTAAGGGTTGAGGGCATATGGTTGAGGGATTAGGGTAGAGTAGGACCAATGGAGGGAGGGAGAGATGGAGGGATAAGTGAGATAGAGAGAGGAGAGAAGAGGAAGGATAGGAAAAGATATATAAGGGTTGATGATCCAATGTATAAGGTAGAGGGTTGAGAATTGAGGGTATAGGGTTGAGGACCTATAGGGTTGATGGTTTAGGGTACTGGGTTGAGGGTATAGGTTTGAGGGATTATGGTTAAGGGTACATATGATTGAAGGATTAGGATTGAGGGTCCAATGTATAGAGTAGAGGGTATCAAGGTTGAGGGTTTAGGGTTTGAGGGTTGAGGATTGATGGATATAATAAGTCAGATAATGGTGCAACAGAGTTCAAGAACTTCTGCATGTTTTATTGGTTTTGTAGGATGCATGTCATTATAGGTGTTCAACATATGTGGAACTTTTGTGAGCCTGTGCATGGAAAGGGGGAGCATGATGGTGTAGGAGCATGTGTGAAAAGAGCATTAGCATGAGAAGAGTTAAAGTATAAAGACAATGCAAAGTTGATAGATGCAAAATCAATCATGGATTGGTGTAATGCTTTGATGTGTTTAGGTAATGAAGGTACATCTCCAGTTCATAGAGTTTTTTGGTTGATGGATGATACTAACATTGCACCATATGAGGATTTTTGTACACTAACAAGATCGAGTGAGAAACATTCTTTCCTTAGCTTAGATGCAGGTTCATGGAGTATTAATACACAGAAGATGGTATGTGTATAAATCCAAAATTGGTTTGGAGAATATTAATTAAATATTGGTTATTTAATTAATAAAAATCTTTATTTTCTCTATTGTATAAATAAATTACAAAGTTTATTTATATAGTTCGCATTTCTTAATTCTTCCAACTGAAACTACTTTCTTCATGATTTAATTAAATAAAAAAATTTAACTAATTTGTTTTATTTTATTAATTTCCTTTCATTATATTTGAATTTTTAATTCAAATTTTGTCACATTTCTCCATATTCTTCTAACCTCCTTCATCATCTTCCATCTCACCATGTGTCACATGAAAATAATTATTCCTAATTTCTAAAATGGGTATTTACCATCAACAGTGTCAACAAACTCAGGGACACATAGCTTCTCCTATCCATTTATTCTTCTATACATTTGGCAAGATTGTTCTATTAGAGGGGACAACTTCCCTATTTATCTCTAAACTCCTTGTTTCTCATCGCCAATCTCTCTAGATTGAATCTTGATCATCCATTGTTGCCAACTCACCTAATGCCTTAGTTAAATCTATAAATAGAGGCTTATTTACAACTTTTGCATAAGAAATCATTGCATAGAATTACTCTACAGAAATCATCTTAGCATTTGAGAGCTTAGTTTACATTCTAGCTTAGCATTTAGAATAGTTTAGCAAGTAAATTAGGATCATTGATTCTTTGTTAGATGTGTTTTAGCTTACTTATAGCATTTTGAGTCATTTTCATAGCATCTCCATTAGTTTAATTTAGTATTGCATCCTTTCATTAGAATTATGTATACAACAGTTCATCATCCAGCAAAATCATCAAATCATGTACGTGTAGACATAGTTTCTACATTCTAGAATTAATGGCTAGTCATTTCTTAGGTGTCTTCCTAGTAATTCAGTACATAATTAAGATCCAAGAGCACTATTATAGGATCCTTAGGAATAGAGGAAGATGGAATGTCTTTAAGGAATTGTTTTACCAAATTATGTTGTAATTTATATTTCCTTAATTTAATGCATTGCATCTATTGTGTGTTATTATAATTTACATATTTTCTTACACACCATAAATTAGCACCCACTATGGAGCCTAGCCCCTATTATTGTAATATTTTCTAGAAAGTATGCTTTATAGGTTTGGACATGAATTTCTTTGGTGCAACTATTAATTCTTCCAGTGCACTTGAAACATTCTCCGGTGCATTCACCAATAGTTCCAGCACAACAACAAGTTTCTTCTATGCATCAACACCATTTTGTGGTGCATCAAGGGGTTGTCATAGTGCATTCACCATTTTATATACTATTTTTGTAGCACATTCACTTATTGTAATGGTGCATTTGATTTTATTTTAAAATTTCTTCCACGTTTGAAAACTAATGGATATTTTTTTGTTGTGAAGACTTCATAAATACTATCAAAGACTCTACTTAAACTCTTGAACACTATCAAAGAAACATTTTTTTATAAACAACTGATGAATTTGATGCAAAGGTTGGATTGATTTATTTCCTTTTGCTTAATTTAGGAATCTATACTAATTAGGAAAGAAAGAACACCATGTCTATTATGTGTGTTGAATGGTAGGAATATGCTCTCCCCTTAACTGGGTGATCAAAAAGTTAGACCCATTCATGTTTATTTGTGAGTGTGGGGTATGTGTAGGATCATGATGGGCCAAGAAGTGGCAATATGATGAGTATTTGTAGGGTATGTGGTTGACGACTTTTTTTTAACCCAAAATTGATGAAATGAAAAGGGTTTTTAAAGGAGATTCTTAGCTTTCCACTAATATAAATCATGCTTTACCTTGAATTTAATAAATAATTATTATTTATTTTCTATTTGAATTATGACTAAAGTGTTCATTGAAATGCTGATTGAAAAACATCTATAGCTTTCAAACAGATCACATTTTTTGAATCCAAAACATGTATCACATTCTATGCTTCTCATACTCTAGGATTAAAAAGAAAAAATGAATTTTATGAAGTTTTGACCAAGTTAAGTGGTCATACATACAAGTTTTTATATTTTTAAAAGATGTAATAAAAATTCATAATTAATTATTTACTTGGAAAAAAATTGCAAAAAATTATGCATCACATTTGGACATGAGTCCTCTACTTATGTCTAAAATATTATAAAAAAAATATTACCATTTTATTGTGGTTAGGGTGTTCGACAAACACTTACTTATTTTTCCCCTGAAATTTAAGTGCTACTGCATTGAAATTTCAAATTTTCACTAAATAGATTTTTATTTTTAAAATAAACCTAGTAGTTTAGAAACTACATTCAATTTTCTATAGAATCTATTGTTACATATTTTTTATAATAATATAGATAACTTATTCAAATTTTTACATCAAGTTGCCTAACTCTGATTTTTCTAAATTTTTTGCCATTTAAGGGCCTATTTTTTCCATGATGATCCTGCACATACCCTATGAGTTGATTATATTGTGTGTGTTCTCTCTTTGTTCACGTGAAACAAAGATTTACAAACTATATATGTAATTGCTTTTTTTTTTAATCCATAGAGGGCCTACCTTGTGGGAAAAAGTAATCACCTAAGGGAATGACCCAACTAGCAACACGCTAAAGCCAAGCGACTTCCACCTAGGATATAAGTGTGGGTACTCTAGGAAAGAAAAGTATCACAAAGATCTTTTTGAAAAGAAGACCAACAATGGTCTCTTGCCTCATGGATGATTCCCCATGAACAAAATTCCCCTACTAAAACCCTTGTTGTAGAAAGGACAAAATCCATTATCTATTTGCTAGCACAGAAGGTCGGACCTTCAAAGCCATCCCACATTTTTGTGGCTTTTAGTAGAGATGAGAAGTATTCCATGGGAGTTTCATGGGTAATGATGCTTGGCTACCCTATAGAAGTGAGTGTCATGGAGGGGAGCCAATCAGGTCAAGCATCTAATTATCTACTAAAAGTAGGTACAACTGGAGTAAAATCCAAGTGGGAATCCAACAAATACAGTCTTACACAACCTTAGGATTTTACATGTTTGAGGTGCTTACCAAAGTGTTTTTAAAAAAAATTCAAACAAAACCTCACACACTAGAAGTGAAAAACTATGATTCAAAATTTTTTACATCATTTGAAACAAACCTTTCACTGATTGAAAAATCAAAAAAAAAAAAAACCTAGAAACAAATTGTTATATTTCCCTATTCAACGCATCGACTACTAGTTTTGGTGCATTCACCACTTTTTCCAATGCATATGGGTATGTGCAGGATCATGATGGGCCAAAAAGTGGCAATATTATGGGTATTTGTAGAGTATGTGGCTGACGACTTTTTTTTACCCAAAATTCATGAAATGAAAAGGGTTTTTAGAGGAGATTCTCAACTTTCCACCAATATAAATTATGCTTTAATTGGAATTTAATAAATAATTATTATTCATTTTCTATTAGAATTATGACTAAAGTCTTGATCAGTAGGCTGATTGGAAAACATCTATATCTTTCAAACGGTATCACATTTTTTTAATCCAAAACATGTGTCACATTCTATGCTTCACATACTATAGGATTAAAAAAAGAAAATTAAATTTCATGAAGTTTTGACCAAGTTAAAGTGGTTAGACATACGAGTTTTTATATTTTTTAAAAGTTGTAATAAAAAATTCATAATTATTTATTTACTAGGAAAAAAATTACAAAAAATATGCATCACATCCAGACATGAGTCCTCTACTTTATCATTTTATTATGGTTAAGGTGGTCAGATAGAAACCTACTTATTTTTTCCCTAAAATTTAAGTACCACTACATTGAAATTTCAAATTTTTGCCAAATAGATTTTATTTATTTTTAGTAGTTTAGAAACTACATTCAATTTTCTATAGATTATATTCTTACATATTTTTGAAATAATATAGATAACTTATTCAAATTTTTACGTCAAGTTGCCTAACACTGATTTTTCTAAATTTTTTGCCACTTAAGGGCCTATTTTTTCCATGATGATCTTGCACATACCTATACACCTTCTATTACAACACATTTACCACTTTTTCTAGCACATACACCTTCTATTATAGCACATTTGTTGCATTCTGACGCGCATTTACCAAATTTTGTAGCACATACCCCTGAAACTTTGGTGCATTTGAGCTATTCCTTAGCACATATGCCTAATTCTGTAGCACATCTGAACTTTTCTCTTGCGCATCCAAGCCATGCTACAGTGCATCTTCCTTTTAGCGCATACACTGACTATTAAGACACATCCACCAAAATTTATAACCAAAGAGCTGGATTTGACTTCCATCTGACATTTTGAAACCAGATTTAGGGATCTTTTCCATAGCGAATTTATTTTCTCACCCCAATGTTGTTGTAAACTTGAAAAAAAAATAGCATTAACAAGTGATATCCTTTACCTAAACTTTGATCAAAAATCTAAAAGTGCCCAATCATCATAAAAAATCCAAATTTGATCATCAAGTTGAGTTTCCCCATGAAAATTTATCATCCTTCATCCAAAAACAACACACTTTACATAAATTTTTATTACCTTATTCCCATCAATAGGATTCATTATTCTATTTTGACCTAGGTATTCCTTTAGAACTCCTAAACAATCATCAAAATTTAGGAAACCTTCATCACTTGCATGCTTGTTTTAACAAGGTCCCAAAAGCAAAAACTTAAGGATAAGGAACTTGAACCTCAAAGTACCATGGGTGAACTAGAATAAAATCCTTTTCATAAAATTTTTCAAAATGAAAATGAAGAAATAATAGAGGAGGAAATAGAACAAGCAAACCAAGATCCCAAATTTCACAAATTCCTAGAAAGGATCTTTGAAAAGGATGGAGAAAAATACCTTCTAATGTTAGCAAACCAAGGGGTCAAATTACCAAGTGATTTTTATGTCAATAAATTGAAGGAAACCCCAAAGAAAATTGAAATTGAAACATTAAATATAGATCAAATGGCTTCCCTAACACATCAAATGATGAACCTTCAACAACAAGTGCAAGAAATGCAAGGAGGGATTACCAAAAGATACTTGTTGTAAGATATTTGTCCCTACCCCTTTGATAGAAAGTTAAATATGATACCATTTCCTCCAAATTGCAACCTACCAAAATACAACAAATACAATGGAAAATTTGGCCCCATAGACCATGTGAGAGAATTTTGAACCATGAGTCTTGAGTTTTCTCATGAAGACACATACTTGATGAGACTCTTTCCTCATAGATTGGGAGGCTATTGTATGGAATGGTTTTTGAAACTACAACCAAGCATAAAATCCTTTGAAGAACTTTCAACAAATTTATCACTCAATATTCATATAACATTGTACATGAGATAACCATGAAGGATCTTTGTAATAACAAACATAAACAAGGAGAATCTTTTCTCATATTCTTACAAAGGTGGATAAGGTTATTCACTCAATACACTCATCCCATACCCAAAAAAGAAAAGATGGATATTTTTATTGATAACCTTAATAGTGAAATGAGTTATAGGCTACAATTACAATGTCCCCCTAGCTTTGAGAAGATTATAGAAAACAGTGTCAAAATTGAAGAATCTTTAGTCAAAAGAGGGGTATTGAAAATTCACAATGAAGGATCAAACAATGCTAGCTCTTCCAACCATCACAACAATGAGAAACCCAAATTTTGGACATGGAACAAAAATTCCAATGATGGTGCCACCGAAACAAATAATGAAAAACCATTCTTTAATCTATTAGGAACCACAACGAAGACCGATCAAGACATCAATTAAGGCACTAATCAAAATTTCAAACAATCTAACAATAAAAACAACCACAATCAAAGTAAGATCACATCCAAACCTCTACCTTATCAAACACAATCAAACCACAAAAAATTCACACCTTTGGGTCAGTTATATGAATCTACATTAAGGGAACTTCTTGAAAATAACCTCATAACACTACCTGACACTCGAGGCTTTGAACCAAAAGTAAAATTGTCATGGTGGAATGATGCCTATTACTGTGAATTTCATCGGTGTAAAGGCCATCAAACAAATAGTTGCATACAAATAAAACATAAGATACAATATTTAATAGATAACAAGGTCATACGAATAGAAGGACCCCAAACAAATGCTAATCACATAGTGTTTAAAAATAATTTACTAAATTATGAGAAAGGGGAGTCCTCTACAACACACAACAAGGGAAAGAATGTAAACTATGTCCATGATACTATCCTAATTCATATCTCATCAGTAGAGGATCAAATGAATACCATTGAAACCATTGACAATCAAGACATTATTGGAGCCAATAATCCAATCTATGACACTCCAATTGAACAAGAACAAGACATCACTATCCTTGAAAATAAAATTAATGACATCAAACTAGACATAGTTGTAATTGATACTCATTTCAATGCCATTAAACTCAATGGAAAACAAGATAGTATACCAATGAATGCAACCACGAGAGCATAGGAAAAATATGTCCTAAAAGTAAGTTCATCTAAAACACCTACTACCTCATCCAATCAATATAACATATCAGACCAATTACAAAAGATCCCTACACAAATATCGATATTGGAAATTTTCAAGATTTCACCCACCCACAAAGAGATTTTGGAAAAATCCCTAGTGGACACAATAGTACTAACAATTCTTGAAATTTTTAAATTAATATCCATGGTGGGACATTTGACCATGCCACATCTCTTATCCTTCTCAGAAAATGATGACATCTATTTCTGATCCCCACAATGTTGATCTTCATGTTGAAGTCCTAATTCATAAACATCATGTCAAACATGTCCTAATACATGGAGGAGATAGCCAGAATATATGTACTTTAAAGCTTGTTTGTGACTTGGGATTTTTTGAGAATGCAATTGATTCAAAGAAATGATTGAAATAAAAGCGTATGATGATGAGGAAAGATCTTCATAGGGATTGATTGTCTTATTTATTCAAGTATGACCAATTCAAAAAGATGTAATCTGCCAAGTCAGACAAGGATTTTACCTACAACATACTATTGGTTTTCCCATGGATCCATGAAATTCAAGCGGCCCTGTCAACATACCACCAATGTTTGAAATTCTCTTATGGTGGCCAAGAAATCATGATCTCAGATGATTTAACTTGTCCTTAGTATTGCAACAACCTAAAATCTGTCCAAGATATCTTTGTGCCTCATAACATAGAAGCTTCCACTTCCATCCCTTCCAATGATCAAAGCCAGTCATGTTCTTCATCCAAACCATTGGTCATTTCCTCAAATCATGAAGGTCAATCTAGTTCCATGTCTAAACAGTTTGAGAAGAAAGAGGAAGTTCCTCCTTCTACATCTTCAAATCATGAATCCCAATTAAATTATTTTTCAAAACAATTGGAGAAAAAATTCCAAGTGAAAGATAAAGGTGTGGGTAAATATTTCATTGAATGATCCCTATATCTTTCACAATTCTCTTCCACAAAGTCATATGGGAAACCCTCAACATCAACACAATAGATACCACAACCAGTTACTCTCTTTGATGGCCAGTTTGTAAAAGAAATCACTATGGTTGATGAAGTAGAATACAAAGATGTTCTAAACTAGCTTTATAAGGATGAAGAAGAATCTCAAGTAGCATCTACAAATGTACAAACAACATAATATGGAAAAGGCTTCACTATCTTGGAAAAGATGGGATATGAGGGATAATACCCTGTAGGAAAAATAAAGGAAGGAATTGTAGAACCAATTCAACCCCTCTTAATCAATCCAAAAGAGAAGACTAGGCTAGGCTATAAAGAGGAGACAAAAAAAAAGATGACTAAGAAGGTGGTTGAAAGAATCTTGTAGTTACAAGCTAGTGATGATCATGAAACTGATTCTAATGAATATGAGTGGGATTCGCTATCAGAAGATTGTTGTCATGACAAGGACATTGATGTGGTACACAAGTATGGACCCTTACTCGAGGAGGGACAAAGTTTAGGTTCTAGACTGCTTGAATTAGGATCATAACACATTGATGATTCTAGTGAAGATGATTCAACTTGGAGAGAAATTGATAATTCAAAGGAAAGTTACCTTATAGACCTTGATTTTTCTATTGGAAAAATTGAAGATACCACCATCAAGAATCTTACCATCTCTAACCTTAACTATTCTAGTGACTTCTTACCCCTAGTACATCCCAAACTCATAGACTGGGACCAAACTGGGCCATTTCACCTCCCTACCTTTCCAAACGATGATGCCATCAACATTTTCCTCTATACCAACAATCCCAAAATAGATTCCACCATTGAATATTGTAATGGGGCTTCCAAGCAAGGGAGTATTAAATCTTCTAGCTAAAAAATGAATAATACAAGAAATAGATCTTATGGTGAAAAAACATTTAATGGTAGTATCAGATCCAAAAAAAGTAAAAACATAGAGCACATCCAACAACAAAAATCTCTTTGAAGAATTGAAGGATGGAAGATTTGATACTCTCCCAAAGAAATTTTAGGAAAGATCAAAGGTATTGATTGAACCCACACAGTTTTTCAATATCGGTAGTGAAGAAATAGTGAAGACTATCCATCTAGTGGCATCTTTAACAAACCAAGAAAAACCAAGCTTCCTCAAAATTTTCACAAAAAAGAAAGTCAACTCTACTTGGTCATATGCCAACATGCTAGGGATTGATCCAAAAGTTATCATGCATCATCTATCTTTGCCACTAGGAGTAAAACCAATCAAGTAGAAGCTAAGGAAAATGCATTCACATATTGCCCTATTGGTAAAAGCAAAGCTAAATAAGTTGTTAGATGCATGATTGATCAGAACCATTGACTATTTTGAGTGGATCTCCAATATTGTACCAATCTCAAATCTTGATAACAACATTCATATTTGCATGGATTTCTAAGATCTCAATAAGGCTTGTCCTTAAGATGATTTTCCTCTACCAAACATAGACATCATAGTGGACTTAATGATAGGACATGGCATGTTATCACTTATGGATGCTTTTTTTGGTTATAATCAAATCAAGATAGCTTCAGAGGATCAAGATAAGATAGCATTTACATGTCCATTAGGAAAATTCTAATGGAATGTCATACCATTTAGATTAAATAATGTAGGAGATACTTATCAACATGCCATAACAATAAATTTTCATGATATGATGCATACTTTCATGGAAGAATATGTGGACTATCTATGAACTAAATCATATACCATAGAAGGACACTTAGAGATCTTAGAAAAAATATTCACTAGACTAGAGAAATTCAATTTACAACTGAATCCAAAGAAATGTGTGTTTGCAGTGACTTCATCCAAGCTCCTGGGGTACATGGTTTCAAAAAAAAGGCATTGAGGTAGACCCGAAAAAAGTTAAAGCTATCATGGAAATTCCACCACCCAAAAAGATCAGTCAGCTACAATCTCTACGAGGAAGGTTCCAATCAATCCGAAGATTTATTTCACAATTGGTTGAGAAGACCCATCCTTTTACTCACTTTCTACACAAAATGTTTCTTTCTGATGGAATGAGAAATTTGAAGGAGCCTTCAATCAATTGAAATAATACCTAATGATTCTACTTGTCTTAGTACCATCAACAGAAGGAAATACACTCTTGTTATACATTGCAACAACTGAGATATCATTGGGATCCCTATTAGCACAAGAGGATTCAACAGGAGAAGAGAGGGAAATTTACTACATCAGCAAGATGCTAAATGGCTATGAGATAAATTATACATACATTGAAAAGGCTTCCTTGGAAGTAGTGTTCACCACCCAACAACTACAATGCTACATGCTAACTCACAACATCAAGTTAATAGTCAAAATAGATCCACTAAAATACCTCCTCAACAAAGCTAACCTAACTGGAAGGTTAACCAAGTGGGTTATGATACTAAGTGAATTTGACATCCAATATGTGGATAGGAAAAAAATAAAAGGACAAGAAATCATTGACCAGTTAGCTAAAGCACCTCTACCGAATGATCATCCTTTACCTATTGAATTTCTAGATGCTGATGTCCTCTCCTTGGCTGCAAAACAATGGACATTATACTTTGATGGATCATGCACACATGGATCAAGGCCTAGAATCCTATTTGTGACTCGGGTATGTGCAGGATCATGGTATGCCAAAAAGTGGCAATATTTGTAGGGTATGTGGCTGACGACTTTTTTTTCACCCAAAATTAATGAAACGAAAAGGGTTTTTAGAGGAGATTCTCAGCTTTCCAAAAATATAAATTATGATTTAATTTGAATTTAATAAATAATTATTATTCATTTTCTATTAAATTACGACTAAAGTGTTGATCGATAGGGTGATTGAAAACATCTATAACTTTCAAGCGGTGTCATATTTTTGAATCCAAAACATCGTCACATTCTATGCTTTATACTATTAGATTAAAAAAATAAAAATTAAATTTCATGAATTTTTGACCAAGTTAAGGTGGTCGGACAGATGAGTTTTTATATTTTCTAAAAGTTGTAATAAAAAATTCATAATTAATTATTTAATTGGAAAAAATACAAAAAATATGCATCACATCCGGACATGAGTCCTCTACTTATATATAAAAATCTTAAAAAAAAATATTATCATTTTATTATGGTTAGGGTGGTCGAATGAGACATCTACTTTATTTTTCCCGAAATTTAAGTACTCCGCATTGAAATTTCAAATTTTCACCAAATAGATTTTATTTATTTTAAAAAAACCTAGTATTTAGAAACTACATTCAATTTTCTACAAATTCTATTCTTACATATTTTTGAAATAATATAGATAACTTATTCAAATATTTACGTCAAGTTGCCTAACACTGATTTTTCTGAATTTTTTGCCACTTAAGGGCCTGTTTGGCATACCATGATCCTGCACATGCCCACTCCACAAGTACATACCATATGAAAATCATATAGATTAATGTTTCCTTGTACAAAAAACATGGTAGAGTATGAAGCATTAATCATTCGCATTAAAACAGTTGTAGAATGGAAGATCCTAGAATTGCAAGTATATGGAGATTCTCAGTTGTTCATTAACCAAGTCTACGATGATTATCAAACAAAGGATGAAAAATTGATGCCCTAAAAAAGAATGATGGATGATTTTAAGAAATAATTTTTGGATATCAAATTTGAATAGATTTCAAGAGTGGACAATAAAGCTATCAATGTTGTGGCTACTATTGCTTCCTTGTTAAAAATTCCAGAGAATAGAAGCCATTATGAGTTCTTGGTGGAACAATTGCTTTCCCCTACTTATGACGATACCAAGTCCCAAGTTATATGTCACCTAGTTGACTCTAATACCTCAATCTATGGTGAGATTTATACCTATCTCAAAGATAACACCCTTCCACCTAACTTGTCTAGAAATAAAAAAATTCATTTGTCGAGTTACCCAACATACTCTTATTGTGGATGTACTATACCAAGGAGGTCTTGATAGAACTCACCTCTAATGTCATGAATGTGATGAGTCTAAAATGGATTCATGGGAAGTTCATGAAGGTGCTTGTGGAACTCATTCAAGTGGTTTAACCTTAGCCACGAAACTCCTTTTTTTAGGATATTACTGGCCAAACATGGAGAAGGATTATTTTCAATTCATCAACAAATTCCAAAAGTGTTAGATTCATGGAAGCCTCATCCATGCACTAGTGTGATAACTTCAACCATTTACATCCATGTGGCCCTTTTGTCAATGGGGACTAGATCTTGTTGGTAAAATCCATCCATCTTCATCAAACGAACATAATTTTATCATCATAGCTATAAAATACTTCACGAGGTGGATTGAAGCTATTCCTCAAATCACCATCACAAGAAAGAAAATTCCAACATTCATCCTCAATTACATCATTTTTCAATACAACATCCCTCAATCCATTATCATTAACATTGGAAGATAGTTCAAAAATCAAGACATGTAAGAATTGTGTGAGAAGTTCAACATTCAACATTGCTTCTCTACACCATACTATCCTCAGGGAAATGGTCAAGCAGAGGCTTCCAACAAAACTATTCTAAAAATCTTGAAGAAAACAGTCAATGATGTTGGATGTGATTGGCACATCCAATTAAAGCCTGCTCTATGGGTGTATTGCACTAGCATTCACACACCAATAAGAGCCACACCATATGCTATTATGTATGGATCTGAGGCCATTGTACCAATTAAGGTTGAATTACCATCACTTTGGGTTTCATTGAAGTGTATCATCTCTGATGAGGACTATTAGGTATCTAGATTGTAGGAACTAGAACTATTGGATGAATGGTGCTAGCATGTAGTGAACCACGTAAAAGACTACCAACAATGGATGTCCAGATGATATAATCATAAAGTCAAACCCAAAACATTTCAAATTGGTGACTCGGTATTAATGGAGAACCGACATAACCAACATGATAGGGAGAAGAAGGGAAAGTTTGAACCAAATTGGTTGGGACCCTTTGTCATTGTGTCAGTCTATAGATCAAGAGCATACTAGCTATCCATGCCAGAAGGGGACCTATTTGAAGAGCCTAGGAACAACCTCCATCTCAGGAAATTCTACACATTAGTCATCCACTGCATTAGTAAAAGTCCCAAAAAAAATCCAAAAAACATCAAAAAATGTCCTAAAAAAAATGGTCACCCTAGTGCAAACCTGGCAAACAAGAATCTTGGTGACAACAGAAAAATGAAAAAATAAAAATACAAAAAAAAGAAAAATACAAAAGAATCAAAAAGGAAAAATAACCAAAAAAGAAGAAAAAATGCAAAAAAATCAAAAAAGAGAATTAAAAATTTTAAAAAAGAGAAAAATACAAAAAAATCATAAAATCTAAAAAAAGTCCAATAAAAGCTAGTAGTGAAAACCTCACAGCAGGTGCTATTTGTGATCGGTTGGCTTCTTCCTCTATTGGAACATCTATCAACCACATTGGTTCTTTGCTATCACTATCCACATCCTCCATTTGAGCCTCATGTACATATTCTTTTTTGTTGGTTGTGTCTCACTTTGGCGTGTTGATCATTGTACATATCCATAATAAATTGGTTTGTTTCCACTAGGGGAAAAATCTTGAACTCACAAAAATCAAGTGGAATACAACATCAAACATCAATCAGACTCACCAAAAACAATCATATGAACCAACAACAATAAGATCAATAAAAAAAAATTGCATTTGGTGACGACACTTTGAATCATAGTTTTATCACTTTAACACAAATGTTCAAACTATTTGCATTGTGATTGTTGTTATCATTTCTTGAGAGCAACTCAAGGATGTCAAGAACTAGAGAAGCTATGATCGAGAATGATATTTTTCTTTGTCTAATGTTTGTGAGTTGATCATTAATAATATGTGAATCGTCATGGGATGTGCTCTACAAAGTATCACTAATGACATTTTGGATTCACATAGGAAAACAAAAAATGGTTAGCTCTTGTCTATTTACACAAGAAATGCCCAGGTCATCTCTGTCCAATTATACCTAGATGCTTATGTTAACTTGCACTATCAAACATCATGAAAGTAGTAGTCAGTTCATCATGGTCTAATTATACCATTGATGTTTGTACTCACTTTCAATATTTTAAAGCTCAATGATGATACCAAGCATGATAAATTAGTTGTTGGAATGACAACATTGCTTTGTTAGGGTTGCATGTTGAGGCTACATTCATACTAGGTGTTGTAGTGGCATTTATAGATTTCTCCAAGGCTAGTACAATATTATGAGTGATTTTATTTCTATGATTAATAGAATGAATAAATTTTACATTACCAAAAGGATCATTCGGGTATGTGCAAGATCATCATGGAAAAAATAGGGCCTTAAGTGGCAAAAAAATAAAAAAGATCAAAGCTAGGCAACTTGACGTAAAAAAATTTAATAAGTTATCTATATTATTTCAAAAATCTGTAAGAATACAATTTGTAGCAAGTTGAATGTAGTTTCTAAAATACTAGGTTTTTTTTTCTAAAAAAACCTATTTGGTGAAAATTTGAAATTTGAATGCAGAGTACTTAAATTTCAGGGAAAAAATAATAAGTAGGTGTCTATTTGACCACCCTAACCACAATAAAATTATAATATTTTTTATCTTTATATATATAAGTAGAGGACTCCATGTCCCAATGTGATGTATATTTTTGTAATTTTTTCCAAGTAAATAATTAATTATCATTTTTTTATTACAACTTTTAAAAATATAAAAACTCGTATGTCCTGACCACCTTTAACTTGTCAAACTTCATGAAATTAATTTTTCTTTTTTTTAATCTTATAGTATGCCAAGAATAGAATGTGAGACAAGTTTTGATTAAAAAAAGTGATACCGTTTTTGAAAGCTATAGATATTTTTCAATCATAAATCAATCAAGACTTTAGTTGTAATTTGAATAGAAAATGAGTAATAATTACTTATTAAATTCAAAGTAAAGAATAATTTATATTGGTGGAAATATGAGAGTCTCATTTAAAAACCCTTTTCATTTCATCAATTTTGGGTAAAAAAAAAGTCATCAGCCACATACCCATCATATTGCCACTTTTTGGCCCATCATGATCCTACACATACCCATTCCCATTTTAGCTACATAAGCATTAGGACATTATTCATACATTCTCATATAATTTTTCCATTCATCTAGTTATTAGATCATATATTTGCATCATGAAAATAAAAAAACAAAGCATTACCATATCATTTTAGCATTCATTTTTCATTAGGTCATATATTTGAATTATGAAATCCAAAAAACAAAATAGTGATCATATCATTTCCTTCCACATACATCTAGTTGTACATTTGCATCACAAAACACCAACATATAAATTTCCATTCATCCATTTCATACATGCATTCATACCTTTACATTGAAAAATACAAAAAAACAAAGTACCATGTATGTCATACATCATCCATAACAGCATGTATAATTATCCATCATTATTTAATCATTCCATTCATCCATTTCTGCATTAACAATATCATCCATCCATCCATTTCATATTTTCCATCACACATTTACATCGGAAAAGTACAAAACATACAATTTAACACATACCATTTACACAATAAGATTCATAATATGGGGCATATGGACATCATTCATAAAGCATCAAAGAATCATAACACATGTTGCATCTATGACATATCATATCACTATCATATAAAACATCACATAGCATTCATAATAGGAAATTAAATGCATCCATCAAGATCAACACATAAGCACATAGAACAACCATCATCATCGCTACATATATATCTCAAAATAATGTCAAGTATACAAGGATATCTGAATATGAAGAAATACATCATCAAAAATGGAAATAAATCATCAAGTAGCAATGCATACATGTCCAAATCATAATAAACATCAAATATAAGAGCTATGTAGTGCTCCCACTAGATGGTGGTGGCATCCCTAGATTAGTACCTCCCCCTACACTTGAAAGACCTACATTGGGATCTCTTTGGTCCCCAAGTAATAGTTGTGTGATGCCCATACTCACTATCCAAGATTGTGGCCTACAAGACCAAGACCGGTTAAAGCTCTCTTGCCACTCTAGAGGGACCACCTCATGATACTGACCTCTATAAAACTCAACCTCTTGGGGTGTGTGGTGAATCTCTTGAAAATAATCTGATGACTTGGCATCCATTGTAGCCTATTGTAGTCTCTCAATAATAGTATTTTCCTACTCTAGCCATCATCTCAATGCATCTCTCTATGCATTCAATGAAGCAACTTGACCCTGCACCTATCTTTGGCCCTACAACTATGCAAGTTTCTACCTAGCAGCATCCCTCTAAACCATTAGAGTCTATATGCTCCCCTAGGCCTATGAGATCTATGCTTGTACCTATGACAAAAACTGTATGTGCCTACAACTTCCCCTAAACCTACATGAGATGACCCTAAACTGTCTAAACCTGAGCATGTAACACTACAATCTGTGACTATTGTTTTTGTGAAGGAAACCATATATGTACGTGTTGTTGCACTACTACAACCAAGGATCACCTCTTACAAGGAACTATGACATCCAATACTAGGTGGGCACCCCCTCTATCATTGCCTCCTCCATCATCCCCTCTGTCATCCCCACAATCACCACCACCTCCTCCATCACTGTCCCCACCATCTTCCTCCTCATCTCCATCACCTCTACCCCTCCTCCATTTGGGTGGTCTGTCCTCATCATCCTCTAATGTTGGAACTGGCTCATCAGGCCTAGAGATCCTTGAAAATGGATGCCCACTAAAGTGCTATGAGTACTCCTCAATCATGTATCCCTCAAAAATCTCTAGATGGTAATCCAAAATCACCGATTGTATTCTATGATACTCATCACATGTGGAATTGTAAGATAAAGTGGGCCCCCACTTAGTCGCATCCTACTACCTCTGCACATACATGGCCAATCCCTATGGTATCCCCTGTACTTGGCCATATTGTCTAATCACCCTCATCAACAAGAATCTCTCAATAATGTAACATGTCCATCCAATAAGATACCTAGCTATCATAACATAAGGCATCTCCAAATGATCTTTGGCCCACTGCTCACAATCTACATACGGCCACCATGTAATAGAATCTGTGTCATCCAATACCCATGTCCAATACTCTAATTTTCCTAGCTTATACTAGACAATTGGGCTTGCATAACCATAGACATAGGATCTCCCAAATGGCCAAAATCTTTCTGTCTCTAGACATGTCATTGCTATACACTCCCAAATCCACTTCTGTAATAGGGTTACACCAGATTATAGATTAGCTCCTCTTAGGAAAACTACTTGATGAAAATCATGATATAACTATGTGAGGATGCATGAACCATAGGTGAAACAGGTCCCAAACTGAATCATCTACTCTAGTGTCTAACCCTAACCAATGGAAAATCCCATTGCCCTCTTGTTGGGACATAAGGAGCCACAAAAAAATCTTGCAAGCATGAAAGTAAAATGGGCATACCTCTCAAACATCTCCTACCAAGGTATCTCATACCTGCTAATATGATCATCATGGAATATCTGGTGTAAGGAATATGTACCTCCCTCCTCAGTGTAGTCATATGTAACAATGTCACCCATCATGGGAATCCTCAAAATCCTGTAGACATCCTCTAGCAGCACAGTCATCTCTCTAGTGGCCAAATGAAAAGTGTTGTGGTCGCTATGCCACCTCTTTGCCAACGTAGTCAACAATCCCTGATTAATCCTAATCTGGTTTATTTGAATTAGTGAAGATAAATCTATCATCACTCAATAATATCCCTATCATCCTATAATAGATGTGGGATCAACTCCCAAGTCTATGGGAATTTCTCTCGGAACCTAAGATTATCTAAATTTGTCTCCTATCATTATAAAACATCATAATCAACACAACAATCAATCAATCAAATTAGAAAAGAAATCAAACATCAAACAATCACTTATCCTATTAGTTCTAGTGATATTTCATCAAATCTCATGAACATCTATTTTTGATCCTTTCCTACCATGAGGTCAAAACAACATGGGTATGTGCAGGATCATGATGGGCTAAAAAGTGGTGATATGATGGGTATGTGTAGGGTATGTGGCTGACGACTTTTTTTTACCCAAAATTGATAAAATGAAAAGGCTTTTTAAATGAGATTCTCATCTTTCCACCAATATAAATTATGCTTTGCACTTTGAATTTAATTAATAATTATTATTTATTTTTTATTTGAATTATGACTAAAGTCCTGATTAATATACTAATTGAAAAACATCTATAACTTTCAAATAGTATCATATTTTTAATCCAAAACATGTGTCACATTCTATGCTTCACATACTATATAGGATTAAAGAAAAAAGAATTGAATTTCATGAAATTTTGACCAAGTTAAGGTGGTAAGACATGAGTTTTTATATTTTTTTAAATTTGTAATAAAATTCATAATTAATTATTTACTTGGAAAAAAATTACAAAAATATGCATCACATCTGAACATGAGTTCTCTACTTATATCTAAAATATTATAAAAAAATATTATCATTTTATTGTGGTTAGGGTGGTTAGACAAACACCTACTTCTTATTTTTCCCTGAAATTTAAGTACTACTGCATTGAAACTTCAAATTTCCACCAAATAGATTTTTTTTAAAAACAAATAAACCTAGTAGTTTAGAAACTACATTCAATTTTCTAAAAATTCTATTCTTATATATTTTTGGAATAATATAGATAACTTATTCAAATTTTTATGGCAAGTTGTCTAACTTTGATTTTTCTAAATTTTTTGCTATTTAAGGGCCTATTTTTTCCATGATGATCCTGCACATACCCACATCATCATTATTGAATCTTTCCTATCATGAGGTCAATAAATCATCTAATTTATTATCAACAACAAATCATTGGTTGACGTGAATAAAAATCATCAAATTCAAGGAGAAAAACAAAAAATATTCAATTCTGACCTATATGCGCCATAATAGTGCTTCATTGCACTAAAAGGGAAAATGCACCACCAAATTGGTTGGATGCACTATTACAGTTTGTTAATGCATCATTTAATTCAATACGTTAGAGGATTGCTTAGATGCCCAGTGGAATCCCTTTGAGGTGCCATTTAATTCAATGTGTCTGAGAATCCCTCATATGTGCTAAAACTACAATTTGATGCACCATTTCTAGTGGATGCACTACCTAATACTCTGATGCACCATTACAGACTATCTATGCACCAAAACATGGATGCATTATTACAAACTATGAATGTGTCACTAAAGCTCTGGGTGGATGAGCTAAAAATTCTAACCTATAGACCAAAAAAAAAAATTGTATGCACTAAAAGAATGAAAAACTAAAATGGAAAATTAAAAATGGAAAATAATTAAAAATTCACAAGAAAAGTTTTTGAAATTTGTACCAAAGGTTCTTATGCTACTAGTCGGTTGTGTCACCACACATGCTCAAATCGATGAGTCTCATAGGGATCACCATCTTTGCTCAAATGTTCAACGTTGCTCTCTCACTCCAAAATTTTCAAAATCACAAAATGCACAAATGAATTATTTTTCACTTTTTACCTCTTAATAAAGGGTAATTAAGAGTGTGATTTTGGTGGGATATTTTTATTTTTTTAAAGGATCAATTAATCAAGGCAACTCAATTCTTCCATATCAAGAGATAAATCTCTAGAATATTATCAAATCAAAATTTCATCATCGACATCATCACAAATCAACAAAAAAATTCAAAAAATCATCAAAAATTCCTCGATTTATCTCCTAAGGGGGCATACATTTGTTATCTTCTGAAATTGTCATTTGGGGTATCACCGAACTTTTAGCAGCATTGGTAAATTTTTCTTTGAAGTAATCTATAAACACATCACTTTAAAGAATGGAAAACTATATACATCCAAAATTGGTCAAGAGAATATTAATTAAATATTGGTTATTTAATTAATAAAAAATCTTTATTTCCTCTATTGTATAAATAAATTGCAAAGTTTATTTATATAGTTTGCATTTCTTAATTCTTCCAACTTAAACCACTTTTTTCATGATTTAATCAAATAAACAAATTTAACTAATTTGTTTTATTTGATTAATTCCCTCTCATTAAATTTGAATTTTTAAATTGAATTTCGTTATGTTTCTCCATATTCTTCTAACCTCCTTCCACATCATCTTCCATCTCAAAATGTATCACATGAAAATAATTATTCCTAATTTCTAAAATGGGTATTTACCCTCAACAATCTCAACAAACTCAGGGACACATGGCTTCTCCTTTCCATTTATTCTTCTCTACACTTGGCAAGATTTCTCTATTAAAGGGGACAATTTCCTTATTTCTCTAGATAACCTCCTCGTTTCTCACTATCGATCTCTCCAGATTAAATCTTGATAGTCCATTGTTGCAAAATCATCTGATTCCTTGGTGAAATCTATAAATAGAGACTCATTTATAGCTTTTGTATAAGAAATCATTGCATACAATTACTCTATAGAAATCATCTTAGCATTTGAGAGCTTAGTTTACATTCTAGCTTAGCATTTAGAATAGTTTAGCAAGTAAATTAGAATCATGGCTTCTTTGTTAGATGTGTCTTAGCTTAATTATAACATTTAGAATCATTTTCATAACATCTCCATTAGTTTAATTCAGCATTACATCCTTTCATTAGTATTTTGTAAACAATAGTTTATCATCCATTGTTTAGTTCATCATCCAGCCAAATCATCAAATCATGTAGGTATAGACATAGTTTCTGCATTCTAGAATTAATGGCTATTGATTTCTTAGGTTTCATCCCAATAATTCAGTGCATAATTAAGATCTAAGAGCACTATTATAGGATCCTTAGAAATAGAGGAAGCTTTAATGTCTTTAAGGAATCATTTTACCAAATTATGTTAATTTAGATTTACTTAATGTAATACATTGCATAGATATTGTGTGTTATTATAATTGACATACTTTCTTACAAACAGTATGTTTTTTTCTTCATGTACAATGCAAGCCTCAGATGATTGTGATTCAAAGGAGTGGGTTGAGAAATGGTAGTTAAGTTATCTTATCCCACTTCACACGTATCACTCTTTGATGACATTGGAGCTAACATAGATGGATTCATCAGTCAACTTTGACCATATATCAGATCTAGTTCAACTAGGTAATATATCACTTGCACAATTTTTGGAATTCCTAATGTTATGTTACTTTGTAGTGTATTTGTAATGTTGACTAATTTCAGGAGATTTTCTACACATATCAATGTAGGGAATGTTTATGCAATTATTATAAATGAAGACAATGAAGAGGGACCAAACTATTACTTGTGTTGTTGTGTTGAGGCCAAAAAGAAATTAGAGGCCCTAGTTATAGATGTAGATAACATTGAATACCCTATAAGATCAGTTGTTGTTGTTGTTGGAACATGGCTTAGAATGTACCCACATAAGAGTGTTAAATATTGGTTGTTTCAGGACTTTCACATGCATCAAAGATTCTTCATTACTAGAACCTTTCATGGCATCCAATGTTCATTTGACCAAATAAGGGGGTAGACCTTTGAACAAGACCTCGTGGAATGTTTGTGAGGATGACCATGAGGCAATACTTGATACAATAAAGAGTAGAGCAGACTCAGATGGTTCATTGGATTAATTTGTAAGTATGAACTTTGGTTCTTATTAATTTATACTTGTATGCACATTAATTTGTATGATTCCAATACTATGATGCCAATTCTATCATCTAATATTTATATCATGTATGTAGGTGACTTATGAAGTTATTAGACTTTCAAATATAACACACTTTGTGTTTAGAACTATGGCAAAGGATGCATCGTTTAATGGTATTTTTTTTCTCAAAATTATGCCAAAAAAATGTAGGACATTCTCAATAGATAAGTAAACTAAGTGGAATATTAAATTGTGTTGTTTTTATAATAGGTTACAAGTTTCCAAAAGGTTGGAAAGTAATATTTTGGATACATTCTATTCATGAGATTTTTTTGTGTACAATAGGTATCTTTGAACTCCCAATGAAGATGTATGGCCAGGAGTGACTAAGTTAAGAGAGTGGCATCCCTATCCTCAATGGAAGCATCAAGATTTAAGCCTTGTTGTTCCCAAGTTGGAACCAAATGGTGTTTATTTGTTTTCTATAAGTTTCTTCCACATATTTTCATTTAATTTCCATTTTGGATGCTCTTTCTTTTTCTTCTTTTACTTTACCTATTTGTAAGTAACCTACTAAAAATTGATTGGTGACCCCTTGTAGAAAATGTTGATTTATGAGCCATCCAAGAGAATCTTACCCAAAAAATCAATGCAACATCCTTATTTTGATGGTCTTGATAAATCTCAATTATGATTTTAATACATTATAAAAGTGTATGTAAAGCTTGGTGAGGGAATTTCAAGTTAACCTTATCATGAGAACCTATAATGTACACATTATAAGAACATCTTAAATTTCAAGTTATTGTATTCATGAGAGGTGTTATTTGTAGTAGGTATCTTGGAACTCCCAATGAAGATCTATGACCAAGAGTGACTAAGTTGAGATACTGGCATGCCTATCCTCAATGGAAGCATCAAGATTTATGCTTTCTTATTCCCAAGTTGGAACCAAATGGTGTGGATTTTTTGTTTTTAAGTACCTTCCATCTATTTTCATTTCATTTCCATTTTGGATGGTATTTCTTTTTCCTTTTTTACTTTTCCTATTTACAAGTAAACTACTAAAAAATGATTGTTGTCTCCTTGTATAAAATGTTGACTTATGAGCCATCCAAGAGAATCTTAGCCAAAAAAAAATGTAAAATCCTTAATGATGATCTTGAAAAATCTCAATTCCTATTTGAAGTCATTATAAAAGAGTGTGCAAAGCTTGGCAAGGGAATCTCAAGTTATTCATTTGAAGTTAACCTCATCATGGGCACCTATTATGTAGAAATCATAAGAGAATCTTGAATGTATGAGTGACATTGTAAAATAGTTGTGAGAATAGAGTACCCAAGGCATTGTGCCTACAAGTACAAGCACTTGGGTTTTAGAATGGTGTATGAAGCATATTAGACAATTGTAGCACAAACAAATAATTACGATGGCCAAATAAATCTTATTTTATTGTAAACATCATATTATTAATATAGTGAGTGTAATAACCATTGATGGCTACTAATCATTACTTTTCTTCTTTTATTCTCTCCCTATTATAACTAGCACCAACTAACTAACTTATTATAAAAAAATCAGTTCTTAAAACAAATCAACCTAATGATTATATATCAATATAGCATATAGTCTATTCAAATAAACACTTGTACTAATATTTACTCAAATTTTGAAATTTATTTCTGCTCTCAAACATTTGCAATTTAATATGTAATGTAATCCCTTAACAGTCCAAATTACAAAAGGGAAAGAATATTTGACGCCCTGTTACCCGGATACCATGGTAGTTATATGAATTTTTTTTGAGGCATCAAGATCATGTAGGGAATCTCTATAATAACCTCTCTTGGTTTTTTTATCATAGAGTCATTTTTCTATGGTCTCCATTTTTCACTTGAACAAAAAAGTGTTAAATGTGAGTAGTGTAAAGATGCAGAGTGGTGCAACCTTCATTCTACAACTCGTGTGACTACATGAACTATTTAAACATGTTAAAATGGGTATGTTTACACTAGGCATGGTATTCTTTCACACCCAAACATGTTGAATCACTCCAAGCTACGTTCAACCAACTTGAACCCTTAAGGCTCCCAAGTGCAAAAGGGAAACAATCTTTGATGGGCTATTACTCAGAAATAGTCATGCTTATGAACTCTTTGTCTAAGCCTAAGGATTTTTTTGGGCCCATCTACAATGAACTCTCTCAGTTTTTGTTATCTCAAAGTTATTTTCCCATGGTGTCTAATTTTCACTTGATGGGAAAAGTGTCAAATGCAAGTAGTGTAAAGTTGCAAAGTGGGGGAACTTTTGTTGTGCAACTCGTGTGACAAAAAAAACTATTCCAAAACATAAAAATTGATGTGCTTATGCTAGGAATGGTACTCTTTCACACCTAAACATACTGAATCAATTTGAGCTATATTCAACTGGCTTGATCCCTTAAAAGTGCAAAAGGGTAGCAATAATTGATTTGCTATTACATAAAAACCATTATGCTTACGAACTCTTCATCTAAGCCCATCAGATTAAATTGGCCCCTTCACAATAACCTCTCTTAGTTTTTGTTATCTCAAAGTCATTTTCCCATGGCATCCAATTTTCACTTCATGGAAAAAGTGTCAAATGCAAGCAGTGTAAAGTTACAAAGTGTTACAAATTTTATTCTGACTCATGTGACCAAATGAAATGTTCCAACATGTCCAGATAGGTACGTTTATGATATGAATGGTCCTCTTTGACACCCAAAATTTTTGAATTGCTTTGAGCTACATTCAACCATCTCGATCCTTTAAGGGTCCAAAGTGCAAAAGGGAAGCAATCTTTGATGGGCTATTACTCAGAAACCATGACTCTTATGAACTCTTCATCTAGGCCTACATGATTGCATTGGGCCCCTCTACAATAACCTCTCTTATTTTTGATATGTCAAAGTCATTTTTCTATGGTGTCTAGTTTTCACTTGATGGAAAAAATGTCAAGTGCATTCAGTGTAAAGTTCCAAAGTGGTGCAACTTTCGTTCTGCAACTTGTGTGACCAAACAAACTATTCCAACACATTTGGATGGGTACATTTACACTAGGGATGGTCCTCTTTCTCACCTAAATATTCCAAATTTTTTTTCACTACATTCAATTGGCTTAATCCCTTAAGGGTCCAAAGTGAAAAAGGGCAGCAATCTAAAACATAGATTTTTGGTACCTACCTACTTTCTATCTCTCCTAGGGTTTTTCACTTAAAAGGAGAAAGGTGGGATAAAAATGATTGTGTTCTCATTAGAGGAAATGGAAAAAGGGATGTGAAGTGTGAGTGTGGATGTTCTTAAATGTTGAAAACTTAATGAAAATGTAGATTAAGGAATGTATTCTAAGCTAATGCAAAAGTGCTAGAAAACACAATGTGTATTCAAGCTATTTGACTAGAAATGTAAACAAACTATAACAAAAAATAATCCAATTGAAGATATGAACCTGGAAGTTGAGTTTGGAATGAGGCTCTAAAAACTTGCATAAGACATTAAGAATGCTTACTAGGACTAATTTTCCATCATGGGTTAATGAGATCTATTTTTGCAAGAAAGTGTTGGAACCAATTTTAGGGAATTGGGTATCTAAATCTACAAAAATCACTACTCAAGCCTAGAAATGGGACTAATTAACCATAAATGGAAAATGAGTCCTCTTTTGGAAAATAGAGAGTTCTAGATAGGATTTTGTGGCTTATGATCTATAATTTTATTTCTAAAGATTCCCTGGATTTGAATTTGAAACATTCAACTTGTAGACTCTCTCCAAGCTTGAAATGGGGCTTGAAACACCTTGAATCAATTTGATGAGATATGTACACCTTTTCTCACCCTTCCATTTGATAACTCTACATACAAAAACACATGCATAGGGGAAAAAGTGTTGAAGGTTAGGAAATTAGGGTTTTCCTTGGTCAATTAAACCAAATGATGAAATAAAGTAATGAAACATGAAAAAATGGAGCTGATTACCTTATCATGATGATTTTATCTTGAATTTCTACAACAATGGTGGAAGATCCAACCCTTGAATTTTCTTAGAAGCCTATTTAATGAATTGTAATGTAAAAACTCTAAGATGCTTGACTTGAGATGAAATATTTTTTGATGAATGAATCATGAGGGATAAGAGATGTGAAAATGAGTTAAAATATCTATATTTATAGGAAATTCTACCATTTTACCCATTAATACCTCATGACAGGCTAACATGAAGCAAAATTAAACTCAAAATTTCAATTTTTTTCCTACTCAAAGGTCAAAATGGGGCTAAATGGGTCCCACCTAGATGGGACTAATTTTTCATTTATTGTGAATGGGACCCACATGGGCTATTTTGATAGCTCAGATTCCAAGGAATAAGGAAATAAGGTCTAAAATGCAACCTTGTCAGGTATTTGATCAATTTGAACCTTAGGATGCATAATATGGGTTATTAGGGATCTATTTAGTGATGATGTAAATGCCAAATAAGGCTTGGGACAAAAAAATCAATGCGAAAGTATGATTAAATACAATTTTCAACTCTAAAATGAGGTCAACGACCTACAAATGCACAACTAATGTGAATGTACAAGACACATTACAACACTAACTTATCATTAAGTTTAAGTTAGGAATATTCTAGATTGATGTAATAATGTTCTTAAACACATTTTATAATGTTGAATTAGGGAGAAATAGGTTAATTAAATCTAGAAAAGTGTGAAATTCCTTTACAAGACTTTGCAACACCTTTACAAGACATCATTAAAAGCATGCTATTCAATTTATAAGGGTCCAAGACCTAATTTCGACACATAAAATGCCTCACAACACTAGATTAATACTTTCATCAAGTCTATTTTATCATGAATTAATACCATGTCAAGCAAAGGGTCATTTTCTCTACAACACATCTAGCCCCCACTTTAGGGAGAGGATGAAATTGCTTCAAACTCACACTAAAGTAGATATTCAAGAGAGGTCCTCATACATAGATGAAAATGACAAAGAATGAAAAAGATCAGAGGAGGTGGCCAAGCCCCTAGGATAGAAAGATCTTAAGTCAATCCCCCAAGATACAAAATCATGCAATGGCAAGGAAGAAGGGGTGAAAAGGATGGCTCAAGTTTCAATCATTTGTCCAACTAGTTGTGGATTATATCTAAGTTGATTTTTTGGAAAAGAGAATTTGCACTCACTCTAGGGTGATAGAACATAAGACGGTCTATTGAGTGAGAAGGCCCAAATGTACTCACTCTAGGGCCATGAAACTTTTGGTTGGCTATGGGGTGAGAAAGCCCAAAAAGGTAAGATACACATGCTAGTTGGTATGCACTCACAAAGACAAAGGTGGCTATGGGGAAAATTCATGCTACTAGGTGGGCTTCCCACTCAACCATGTCAAAGTTATACCTCCTAATAAATTTATCAAGATGACACAATAAAATGCTCATGAACAAAAAAAAAAGGTACCACAGTCATACAAGTTGTGTTATGCAAGGTGGAAAAAGTGTAAAAATGTAAAATAAAAAAAATTAAAGTGTATAAGTGTTAAGTGTAAAAATGTTCAAATGAGTCTTGTTCAGTTCATGCAAGGTTGGTCACTTAGGGAACATTGTGTCTAATGTCTCCAAGTGATGACCAATCAAGGAATAACATATTCACAACTTAAGGGATGTAGTGCATCGCATCGAGCCACCAAGAGAAATATAATATGTTGAGATAGATCACACATATGAAGGATATTACACCCAATGTCATCCACAAAGTTGCAAATGCATCACATAAATGACAAGGCTACACTAGCAACCAAGAATATACTTGAATTATGGTATTGTATGCCCCCCACTTTGAAGTAATTGCTACACAATTTTTTGTGAGCAATTAATTTAAACTAGAGAAGAAAATGAAAAGAAAAATGAAAAAAAGACATGAGAGCCAACTTGGAAAGCCCTATGCCAAGTCATATGTTTCAAAGTTAGGTTGTGTCATTTCAAGGAAAATTAAAATCAAAGAAAGGGAGCATGTCACATGTGAGTCAATCTTAAGACATGTCATTCACATCTCAAGCTTGCTCTTATGTGTTAATGAAAAGTTAATGAGTAGTCGAAAGAGACAATGAAAAGTGACATACAAGGGATAAGGTTGTCTAACTCTTTCCCCCCACTTAGTGCAGAAAAAGGGTGAGGCTAAAGTGGATGATGGTATGCTTCCCCTTGCAAGGGATGTGAAACATGTAATAGTGAGAATGCTATGAGCCTACAACTATTACATGGCAAGGAGAAGAAGCTAATATTATTTATGTATTGATTTAGGATGTAACAAGGGTAAAGGTTTCTTGAAAAAGTGGTTGGTGATAGTATGTATGTTGAGTAAAGGTTTTTTGGATGGGTTGATGGCTATGAAAGGAAAATCACGAAGACTATGATTTGGAAGAATGAGGTTATGTATACTGTGAGCTTGAATAGGGTGATGATTAAAGGTTGAATTTGTTTGAGTATCAAAAGTGAGGATAGGAGGTTCTATTTGGTTTTCAGGTGTCCCTAAGATATCATTCTATGACCCTAGGAGGAGAGCTAATATGTTCCTTACATTTCATAATTGGATTTGGAAAAAAAGCTTCATCACTCATAGGAAAAGAATCAAGATAAGGATAACTAGGAGTTTCATGGTCATCAATTATGGGATTGAGGAAGGGAGAAATAAGTTGTTCATGAGTGTCACTACCCATATCTTCTAACACTAAAATATCTTCTTCACGTGTAGAGAAGATAGTAGGAGAAAAAAGGGTGGATTGTCATGATTATCTACATCAGCAAGTCCTATAATGTCTTCATGGGTGGGGGAAGTATGATTTTCATAGCTCTCCATCATATCCACCACACAAATGTGTTTATCATGATCATTCAAGATTATATTCATATTGGTAGGGGAAATGAATTCATCTTTGTGTGTCATAATGTTTGTGCAAGTGGGAGGAGAAGAAATACAAGCAAGGATTTTATGATCTTTAATTATTGTGTCTTCTTTCATCAAGATATCTTCATCAGGGTATGTGTAGGATCATCATGGAAAAAACAAGCCCTTAAGTGGCAAAAAATTCAAAAAAATCAGAGTTAGGCAACTTGACGTACAAAAATGAATAAGTTATCTATATTAATTTCAAAAATATGTAAGAATAGAATCTATAGCAAATTGAATCTAGCTTCTAAACTTCTAGGTTTGTTTTAAAAACAAAATCTATTTGGTGATAATTTGAAATTTCAACGCAGTGGTACTTAAATTTCAGGGAAAAAATAAGAAGTAGGTGTCTATTGGACCACCCTAACCACAATAAAATGATAATATTTTTTTTTATAATATTTTAGATATAAGTAGAGGACTCATGCCCCAATGTGATGCATATTTTTTTGTAATCTTTTTCCTAGTAAATAATTAATTATGAATTTTTATCACAACTTTCAAAAAAATATAAAAACTCATATGTCTAACCACCTTAACTTGGTCAAAACTTTATGAAATTCATTTTTTATTTCTTTAATCCTATAGTATGTGAAGTATAAAATGTGATGCATATTTTGGATTCAAAATATATGATACCATTTGAAAGTTATAGATGTTTTTCAATCATCTTGTCAATGAAGACTTTAGTCATAATTTGAATAGAAAATGAATAATAATTACTTATTAAATTCAAAATAAAGCATAATTTATATCGGTGGAAAGCTTAAAATATCCTTTAAAAACCCTTTCCATTTCATCAATTTTGGGTAAGACAATAGTCACCAGCCACATACCCATCATATTGTAACTTTTTGGCCCATCATGATCCTGCACATACCCATCACCAATAGGAGAGATAGGAGGAGAAGAAAAATTATGATTATCATGATTATTAATGCTTGCATCCTTTTGGGGAAAACCTTTAGTGGATGATTTAGAAGAGAGGAAGTCATCTAAGGCTTCATCTAACATTGCAAAATCATCACTACTAAAGGGCTTGGATGTTATGTTTGTTGTAATTGGTTATTTTGATGTTTGTGTTTTTTAGTTTGCATTGTTTAATGAAGTTGATCTAAATGAGCTAGAAACTAATGCAAAAAATAAAGATTGCAAAAGTATAAGTGCCATGAATGTAAATAATGTCTAATTCTAATGATGCAATATAAAGACATAAGATGAAATGCTAAATTTTAGACTTCAAAAAAAGTAATTTTCTGATTACACTATGCAATAATCTAAAATTGAAATGTTTCAAATAGGTATGTGCAGGATCATCATGGGAAAAACAGGCCTTTAAGTGGCAAAAATATCAGAAAAATCAGAGTTAGGCAACTTGATGTAAAGATTTGAATAAGTTATCTATATTATTTCAAAAATATGTAAGAATAGAATCTGTAGAAAATTGAATGTAGTTTCTAAACTACTAGGTTTGTTTAAAAAAAAAAAAAAACTATTTGGTGAAAACTTGAAATTTCAATGTAGTGGTACTTAAATTTCAAAGGAAAAATAAGTAGGTGTCATGACCCTAACCACAATAAAATGATAATATTTTTTATAAGATTTTAGATATAAGTAGAGGGACTCATGCCCTGATGTGATGCATATTCTTTTTGTAATTTTTTCAAGTAAATAATTAATTATGAATTTTTATTACAACTTTTAAAAATATAAAAACTGTATGTCGACCACCTTAACTTGGTCAAAAATTCATGAAATTTAGTTTTTCTTTTTTTAATCCTATAGTTTGCAAAGCATAGAATGTGACGCATGTTTTGGATTAAAAAAAAAGTGATATTGTTTGAAAGCTATAGATGTTTTTCAATCAGCCTATCAATTAGGACTTTAATCATAATTTGAACATAAAATGAATAATAATTACTTATTAAATTCAAAGTAAAGAATAATTTATATTGGTAAAAGATAAGAATCTCCTTAAAAAACCCTTTTCGTTTCATCAATTTTGAGTAAAACAATAGTCATCAACCACATACCCATCATATTGCCACTTTTTGGCCCATCATGATCCTGCACATACCCAAATGCAAAATTTGAATTTGAACAATGCATGAAATTTAGATATTTTATGCTAAATATCATGAAATGCGTGCTACATAAATGCAATTGTCTGATATGTACAAGTGAAGGCACCAAATAGAAGCACAAAAACATTTTTTTGAGTTTTTTAAAATGTTGTTTCAGGGGTTAGAAGGGACTAATTCTCCCAGGGTAGCGAATGAATCCTAGTATGGAATTTTTTTAGAAATTTTAGAAATTTATGACTGATTTTGATGCTTTCTAAGTGCTATGATGCAAACCTGAGTGAAAAATGCATAATTTTAAACTGTTCAATGATGAAAGATGCAAAAGGGCAACCTATTATGCACTTTTATTCATGCAAAAATAAAGCTCTATAATAAAAGCTAACTAATGAAAAATGAAATGCAAGCAACTCTAGAATGATTAATGGACTCAAAAATCAAAAAAGAGGGGATTCAAATAGCAGGTTCACCAAAATGAAACATAGATTTTTGGCACCTACTTGCTTTCTATCTCTCCTAGGGTTTTTCACCTAGAAGGAAAAAAGGTGAGCCAAAAAGGCTTATTTTCTCATTAGAGGAAATGGAAAGAGGGATATGAAGTGTGTGTATGGATGTGCTTAAATTTTTAAAACTTAATGAAAATGTGGATTAAGGAATGTAATCTAATCTAATGTAAAAGTGTTGGAAAACACAATGTCTATTCAAGCTATTTGATTAGAAATGTAAACAAATTGTAACAAAAAATAACCCAATTAAAGATATGAACCTGGAAGCTAGAAGAGGTTGGAATGAGGCTCTGAACACTTGTAGAAGACACCAATAATGCTTATTGGGACTAATTTTCTATCCAGGGTGAATGAGTCCTATTTTTTCCAAAAAGCATCAAAACTAGTTTCGAGGAATTGGGCATCCAAATCTATAGAAATCATTGTTCAAGCCTAGAAATGACACCAATTCACCATCAATGGTGAATGATTCATCTTCTAGGAAAAAAAGGAATTTTGGACAAAATTTTGTGGCTTATGATCTACAATTTAGTTTCTTAATATTCCCCAGATCTGAATCTACATCATTCAACCTATAGACTCTCTCCAAGCTTGAAATAGGGCTTGAAACACATTGAATGACTTTTATGAGATATGTACACCTTTTCCCACCCTTCTATTTGATAAATATGCATACACAAACACATGCAAAGGGGAAAAAGTGTTGAAGATTAGGAAATAGGGGTTTGTCTTGGTCAAACCCCTTTTAGGTGTATAAGAGTGAATTTTCACCCCACATATGAATTCCCATTTTTCCTTTACCCACCTTAGAAACCAAGTTTAGAGGCTTAATTCCACCTAATCCCACTGATCGCATCCCACTTAGTGCCTATTTTGAGCATTGGTGGACGTGTTTCTAGTGGGGATGCTCGTACAACGTGCAAACATCCATGTGGTGTGCTTACATCCTTGGTAGATTCCTATAGCTGAACCTACAGAGGCATTACACTTCTCATTAGAGGTGAAGTTGTAATGCCTCCTTCGATTGACCAACCTAAATATGGCCATTTTCTTCCACTATTTCTTCAAATTAGTCCCTTCAACATTAAATCCAACTCTTCAACACTTCAAGCTTCCATTCTTGCACTCTCACATTCACTTTCAAGCTCACTTTCACTCACTCCAAGAATTCAAGCATTCCATTACAGCTAAAGCTACCCTCCATTAGTTTAGTAGAGAAATTTTGGGACCACACCATTGCAGTAGAGGCTTGATTACTCCCATTTTCTCCCCCGAGCAGCCTTGAGTTCTCTTGGTGGAGGTGGTAAGCTTCCCTCTCCTCTCCTCTATCACTTGGTTGAGTATCATAACATTGTTTTGTAGTGCTTCTTTTCTTTTTACTATATTATTTCCTTTATATAATTTTCCTGGTTGTTTGTGGAGGTGGAAACTCCTAAATAGATGTTTGACTGAGGCAAGCATCTGTATAGCAACTCAACACTTTCCCTTTCTTGTTTTGTATAGAAGTACGTGGTCTTTGAGGGGTTGGCTAGTGAACGAATTCCTTGGTGAGATTCTCCTTGTTCTGTTCACTCTTGCATATTTTCTTTATAATGTTAGAGAGTAATTCATTTATTTAATCACATCATTTTGGACCTTTAGTTAGTCCACTGGGTTGTGAGCTTGTTTTACTGGTTTTACCTCATCTCCACTATTGTCTGGTTGTACAGACACCATCACACTTTTGAGACGCCAGTGCATTGTGCTGATGTTTAAAGGCCATGCTTCTATCCTCAAACATAGAGCTTTCTAAGACATAGTGTTAGACCTATAAACTCACTCAGCCTAGCTCTCCCTATGTTTTAGGTCAATAGAGTAATTGAAAGGCCTCATGATCCTCATTACTTTTACCTCACACTCCCTCACATTACACTTAGATGAGGTAAGCTAGGGCAGCCTCTCACATGTTGACCCTCAATGACCTGGGGTCTTGCATGTGGTATTCCCCCTCTTACATTTTTGGTGAAATCAACGTGAACCATTTTGGTTCCATCCTTATGATCTTGAAAGTTCCTTTCATCGTATTCTAGGATTTTTGTAGGTGAGAGTGTTGTGAGGTTGTCACCTTTCAACACAACCTATGACCCCTAGTTGGTGTAGTTGGAAGGTTACAAAGGTATTGCATGATGAAACCTTAATTGGATCACCATCAGGTCCATTAACCTTTAGGGACTTTGTGAAAGCATTGTCTAGTGTGCATAATGGCTTCCTTCTTATACCAATCCATCCTCTCTGCGTAGCCTATGGATAGTGGTATTGGTATAAATTTCACTTCATAGGACCTACCTATGGGCTTTAACAAAGAACCATTTCCTCTTTACATTCCTGCATGGATCAATGGAAACATCGTGGATGGTGTTCTCATTGATCTAACATCACAAGTGAACATAATCACATAGTAGATTATGTTAATAAACTTCTTACACAAGGATGGGTATGATGCTCCTATGAGTACCATCCGCACACATGGCAGGCTTTCTATACCCTGTTTTGCTAGTATTGTCTTGTTTGTCATAGTTGAACCTAAGCCCATGAAACTCTTGTTTGATATCATCCCCCTCTTTAGAGAAAAATTGGGTATCCCTTGGTTAGTGGCGATGAATGTGTTACCTTCCTTCATGCATAAATGTTTGAAATTTATCCACGGAGGCTTTGTGCATGTAATCCATGACATCGGTCATAGACCACCAGGTGCATGTGGTAGCTACTCCGTAGACCACTCTTGGTCTACACCCATTGGTCCTCTTCTACCTAGGATAGACCTTCTACACTGAACATATCAGAACTATAAGAAAGGGTACCTAAGGCTGAAAGTGAGATACCCTCCCTCACCTTATGCCATTTCACAAAAGGATTGTTTAAAAGCTAACAACAATGTTGCTAAATCACAAAGGAAGGAAGAAGAGAAGTGGTCTCATGATCCTCCTTCTTCCTCTTCTACTAGTTAGCCTAGTTCTTCCTTTCATTCTACTAAGATACCATTTGGTTCTTCTCCTCATCTATAGGAGAATCCCATGGTGCCCACTTGGTGAAAGCCTAAACATCCTACTTTTGAGCTTCCTGTTCTACTGATGAAACCTTGACCCATTTGGTATAACATGAAGAAGGTCTCTTGAGGAGATTCCTCATTGTCTCAACCTTCATGGCCTCCTACTACTATTGCTCCCAAGGAAAAAAGTGGAAAGAGGCCCGTTGTTGAGGCTCTCAAGTCAACTCCTATTGCTCCTCAACTTGCTTCTCTTGCTCTCGTGTAGGAACCTATCCCTCCACCAAAAAAAGTCGTGGTGGAAATTCCCATGGTTTACCAAGAACCTTTTGTCCCTTCATAAATATCAACCTCTAACTCAAAGAACCATAGAAACCACCTTGCACATGAACGCAAGCACCAGTGAAAGTATCTCTTAGCTGATCAAGAAACCTCACAAAGGAAGGAGAAAGAAATGACTACCCCTACTTTAGGTCCTCCTACAACATATTCTTCCTCCCTTCCTTCTGCTTCCCTCTATTCTGGTCCTATACTTCTCTTGGCTTTCAATGCAAGTACAAATGCACATAACCCTAGATGGGTACATGTGTTCATTGCATCTTTAGTGGAGCCACCTTTGTTGATGTCTATTTTGGATATCAATCCTTTCCCAAAGACTGTGAACATGGTTAATACCTTAGTTGTGTCCATTATGGTTCTCTCCCATTCTTCCTTTACCCCTCTATCCTCATCCATGGGGAGTTCATCTCTTTTGACAAAAGAAGAGGTGAAGGATGGTCCTTTTGGTAATGAAGAATGTAAGAAAAGTTCATCTCACTTGCAAGGTGACCCTACATTGACTTCTTCTATCTTTGTGATAGAACCAATCTCAACTTCCCCTAAGTTAATCATCACTCCTAAGTCATTCGGCAAGCTTAATGATGAATCTTAGGCACAAACTATCTTTTCCTTTGAAGCTAGGCATGGCACCCTTGGGGAATGCATATTTAATTATGTGGATGGAGTCTCATCCTTTTCGATAGTCTTCACTCACATCCTTGACTCCACAATAGCTCAATGGACAAAACCTCAAGGGGCCCTCTTCCTTGGACCTTCTTGCGAGAGGACCAGATGCTCCTCCTCTTAATATCTCACCTTTGCAGGCTCATCCTACTTTCCCTTATGAGGATTTAGATTGGGAAGTAGATGACCTCTTAGCTGATGAATGTTAGGAGGTGGCCCCTTTCTTGATCTTGTGTTTGTGTTATGTCATGTGTTCCCTTGTATCTATGCTATGTGTTCCTGGATGACCCTCGTCACCCCTATTGCTGCTTGGATGCAGGCATGATTTTTGTGTCATAAACATCCTTCTATTTGTATCATCATTCTTCCATGTTTGTGCTTTATTTTTTATAAATTTGGAATTATGCAAAGCATGGGGATTATTTAGGCTTCCATTCCATGTTGACTCAATTTTTTGTTTCTACTTTATTTTCATGCATTCTTCCTGACCTGATTGGGGATTGATGATCTTTCACCTTCTATTGTGGTTACCTATTATTATGAGCTCAGAAAGATCTAACCCCACTAAACCAAATCCCCCTATTCCCTTTGTTTATATTTTCTCTTCTTCTTTTTTCTCTTGGTATGTGTAGGATCATCATGGAAAAAATAGGCCCTTAAGTGGCAAAAAAATTAGAAAAATCAGAGTTGGACAACTTGACTTAAAATTTTGAATAATTTATTTATATTATTTCAAAAATATGTAAGAATATAATCTGTAGAAAATTGAATTTAGTTTCTAAACTACTAGATTTGTTTTAAAAAAAAAGAAATCTATTTGGTGAAAATTTGAAATTTCAATGCAGTAGTACTTAAATTCGGGAAAAAATAAGAAGTAGGTGTAAATGCGACCACCTAACCACAATAAAATGATAATATTTTTTACAATATTTTAGATATAAGTAGAGGAATCATGTCCCAATGTGATGCATATTTTTTTGTAATTTTTTTCCAAGTAAATAATTAATTACAAATTTTTTATTACAAATTTTAAAAAATATAAAAAACTTATATTTCTAGCCACCGTAACTTGGTCAAAACTTCATGAAATTCATTTTTTCTTCTTTTAATCCTATAGTATGCAAAGCATAAAATGTGACACATATTTTGGACTCAAAAAATATGATACCGTTTGAAAGCTATAGATGTTTTTCAATCAATCTATTGATCGAGACTTTACATAATTTGAATAGAAAATGAATAATAATTACTTATTAAATTAAAAGTAAAGCATCATTTATTTTGGTGGAAAGCTAAGAATATCCTTTAAAAACCCTTTTCGTTTCATCAATTTTGGGTTAAGAAAAGTCATTAGCCACATACCCATCATATTGCCACCTTTTGGCCCATCATGATCCTGCACATACCCCTCTCTTCTTTGCTTTAGTTGTCCCTTTCATGTGTGACAACATGCCCTCTTTAACATTTGGTTTTTAGAAAACACATTTGTTGCTAATGAATATTTTCTCAAAAGTCTCCACAAAATTTTCTTTGGAATCACATTCTCAACTTGGAACCCTAAGAGGATGTGTTTCGTTCATCATGGGTTCATAAAGAGAGGACTTGAAGACCTTCCCCTGAAGTGGGAATCACTTTAATATTCCCTATGCATGGGGCCATATCATTACTTTCAAATTCCTTTATGATGGATCATTATGAGAAGAGAAGAATATCTGCTTTCAAACTATGTGTCCCTTGAGTGGACCCCTTTTTCTTCACGATGGGTTCCCAAGGGAACCTTCTTTGAAATTTTTACTTGTAATGGATTTCTTCACATCTAGCCTAGGGGCAACTCAACTAGACTTATTCCATTCCTCTCTTCACATCTAGCTCAGAGGTAGCCTAACTAGACCTATTTCATATCTTCGCATCTAGCTTGGGGGTAGCCTTACTAGACCTCACCTTTCAAAAAGTGTGTTCCTTGAGTGGACCCCTCTCATTTTGAAGGGTTCCTAAGGGACCCCTTTGAAACACTTCTTTATTATCGATGGTTTGCATGACTATCCACCTACTTGCCTATGTGGCTACTTCCTTGGGTGTTCTTCATGCTCAAGTTTGTCAAGAATACCTTCCTTGTGGGACTTAGAGCTTGTAGGGTGCTTCCTTGGGTGTTCTTCATGCCTGAGTTCATGGAGAATACCTTCCCTATGGGACTAATAGCTTGTAGGGTGCTTCCTTTGGGTCTCCTCCATGTTAAATTTTTGGGAGGCTACCATCCTTATAGGTATATGGGCTTGTAAGGTACTTATTTCACGGGGCTTCCTTCATGTGAGAGATCTTGGGGGTTGCCTCCTTTCAGGTCTACGGGCCTGTAAGATGCTTTTTTTCTGAACTTCATAGTTTGAAGTAGCTATGGAGCCCTTTGCTTTTTCTACATCTTTAGGTATGCTAGACTAAGTACTAGTTCCTTGATGGTTTAGGAATATGTTTCTAACCCTACACTCTTCTTAATCTACTTTATCGAGCACTCATCAGTCTTTATGCTCATAAAATGGGGGAAAAATTTATAAGAGTGAATTTGCACCGCATGTATAAATTCTATTTTTTCCTTTATCCACCTTAGAAAACCAAGTTTAGAGGCTTAATTCCAACTAATTCCATTGCTTTAATCCCACTTGGTGCATGTTTTGAGTGTCAGTGTAGGCATTTCTATTGAGGACACCCACATGATGAGTAGATGTCTACATGGTGCACTTACGTCCCTAGCAGATTCCTACAACTGAACCTACAGAGGTGTTACACTTCTCATTAGAGGTGAAGTTGTAATGCCCCCTTTTTCTGATTGACCCAAATATGGCCATTTTCTTCCACTCTTTCTTCAAATTCATCACTTCAACATTCAATCCAACTCTTCACCACTTAAGGCTTCCATTCTTGTTCTCTCACATTCACTTTCAAGCTCACTTTCACTCACTCCAAGCATTCAAGCATTCCATTGTAGCTAAAGCCACACTCCATGACTTCAATAGAGAAATTTTGGGACTAGACCATTGCATCAGAGGCTTGAGTACTCTCATTTTCTCCCCCAAGTAGCCTTGAGTGCTTTTGGTGGAGGTGATAAGCTTCCCTCTCCTCTCTTCTATCACTTGGTTGAGTAGCATAACACTACTTTGTAATGATTCTTTGCTCTTTACTATATCATTTCCTTGGTTGTCCGTTAAGGTGGAAACACCTAAATGGGGGTCTGACTAAGGTAGGCCCCTATATAGCCACCCAACATTTTCCCTTTCTTTTTGTGTGTAAGAGTACATGCTCTTTGAGGGGTTGGCTAGCGAATGAATTCCTTGGTGAGATTCTCCTTGCTCTGTTCACTCTTGCATATTTTCTTTATAATATTAGAGAGTACTTCACTTATTTAATCACATCATTCTAGCACTTTAGTTAGTCCACTGGGTCATGAGCTTGTTTTACTAGTTTGACCTTGTCTCCACTGTTGTCTGCCTACACGGATGACAAGACACTTTTGAGATGTCATCGCACTGCACTAATGTCTAGAGACATCACTTTGTCCTCAAATAGAGAGCTTTCTAAGATGTAGTGTTAGACCTAGAAATCAGCTCACCTAGCCTCTCCCTATGTTTTGTATCTATAGAGTAATTGAGTGGCCTCATGGTCCTCATTACTTTCACCTTGCATTCCCTCACATTACACTTAGCTAAGGTAAGTTAGGGCAGCCTCTCGTGTCTTGACCTTTCTTGACCTGGGGTCTTGCACGTGGTGGTCCCTCTCTCTTACATTAGGTAATTAAACCAAATTATGAAATAAAGTAATGAAACATGTAACAATGGAGTTTATTACCTTATCATGATAATTTGATTTTGAAAGTGTATAGCAATAGAGGAAGATTCAGAACTTGAATGTCCTTATAAGCTTATTTGATGAATTGCAATGTAAAAACCCTAATATGCTTCACTTGAGATGAAATATTTGTGGATGAATGGATGATGAGAGATAAAAGATGTGAAAATGAGTTAAAAGATCTATATTTATAGGCAATTCTCTCATTTTACTCATTAATACCTCATTGTCGACTGAAATGAAGCAAAATCAAACTCAAATCTCACTTTTTTTGTAGCTCAAAGGTCAAAATGGGGCCATCTGGGACTCATTTGCCACACATGGTGAATGGGTCTCACTTGGATGGGATTGATTCACCATGGAAAATTGGTCCCACATGGGCTATTTTGATAGCTCAAATGCCAAGGAATAAGGAAATAAGGTCAAAAATGCAACCTTGCTGAGTATTTGATCAATTTGAACCTTAGGATGCACAATATGGGTTATTAGGGATCTATTTAGTGATGATGTAAATGCCAAATAGGGCTTGGGACACAAAAATCAATGTGAAAGTGTGATTAAATACACTTTTCAACACTAAAATGATTTCCATGACCTACAAATGCACAACAACCAATGTGAATGTGTAAGACACATTACAACACTAGCTTATCATTAAGTCTAAGTTAGGAATCTTCTAGATTGATGTAATAATGTTATTAAACACATTTTATAATGTTGAATTAGGGATAAATAGGTTAAATTTTTTCTAGAAAAGTGTGAAAGTCCTGTACAAGACTTTACAACACCTTTACAAGATGTCATTAAAAGCATGTTATTCAATTTATATGGGTTCAATACCTAATTTGGATGCATAAAATTCCTCACAACACTAGATTAAGATGTTCATCAAGTCCATTTTATCATGAATTAATCCCATGCCAAGCAAAGTGTCCTTTTTTATATGACACAAATCTTTGATGGGCTATTATTTAGAATCTATGGTGCTTACGAACTCTTTGTTTGAGCATATGGGATCATGTGGGTCCCCTCTAGAATAACCTCACTTATTTTTCATTATCTCGAAGTCATTTTCTTGTGTTGTCCAGTTTTCTCTTGATGGAAAAAGTGTCAAATGTAAGCAATGTAAAGTTGCAAAGTGGTGCAACTTTCATTCTGCAACTTGTGTGACCAAATGAACTATTCCAACATGTTTGGATGGGTATGTTTATACTAGGAATGGTCTTATTTTGCACCCAAACTTGTCAAATCACTCTAAGCTACATTCAACTAACTTAATCCCTTAAAGGTCTAAAGTGTAAAAGGGAAGCAATCTTTGATGGGCTATTACTCAAAAATCGTGATGCTTACAAACTCTCCATCTAAGCCTAGGGGATCACATTAGGCCCCTCTATAATAAACTCTCTTGTTTTTTATTATCTTAGAGTCATTTTCCTATAGTGTCTAGTCTTCATTTGATGGAAAAAGTGTCAAATGCAAGCAGTGTAAAGTTCCAAAGTGGTGGAACTTTCATTCTACAACTTCTATGACCAAAGAAACTATTTCAACATGTTTGGATGGGTATGTTTATGCTAGAAATGGTCCTCTTTCACTCCTAAAACACTGAATCACTTGGAGGTATGTTCAACTAGCTCGATCCCTTATGATGGTATGCAAAACAGTCGAAAAGAGAAAAATTCACATGGCAGTTGAGAAGTTCAAGTTTTTCACACAAAAAACATATGATCATCCTTAAGTCTATCAAGCACAAGATGCTTTTTAATTACCCTCCTTTCCCTTACAAAAATATACAACCAATTGTAAATGCGTATAATGGTGGAACTTGGAAACATTTTAGTTTTCCTCAATTAACAACTTTGGTTGTGAAGCATTTTGTCATTTTCATTTGAAATGATTTGATATGCTTGAAAATTAGAGTCTAAGAGAAACAAGTGATGCTCTCATGTACATTTATTATTTGGTGTGATAAATAAATTTTTCTCCCTTGAGTCCATTTCTTATTTACATATTATAAATTATGAAGATTTTTCCCAAGTCCATTTCCTATACAAGAGATAATATTACAAAAAATTGGCATTTACAACTTTCGATATGTTTTTATGGTGATGGATCAAGAACATAACAATTCATTTTGTACTATGAGGATTATGTTGTGAAAATGTTTAAAGACTATTCAAGATAAATATTTGTATGATAATGTGTCAAAAAGTTAACTACTTATCATCTACTATGAATATTATGTTTTGCAAGTGTTGTGAAGATTATGTATCCTTTTCTTAATTGAGTTGTTCCAATAAAAAAAAAATACTAGAATCTTTTTATGAAACTTCTCATGGAATACCAATTGAAAAACATGTTTTTTTCTTTTAGATAAACCATTTGATGGACCTATTTGAATTAAATTGAATTGAGATATGTACGAACAAGTGAGAATTAGGAAATAAATTGCTCAAGGATCTAAAATAAACCTTCTTTCCCATTGCAATTTTGGGCGGATTATTTCTTTCAAAGTACTGGGAATGCTTTGCCTATTTTCTAGTTGGCAGTTGCCATTCTAGAAGGCTAATCTCTTGATATATATTATACTCATTCTTAATCAATTATCAAGTTAATAATTAGTCCATTTATTTATAGTTAATATTTTCTTTTCAATTTGTGCAATTTTTTAACTTGTAACTCTACTAGTATTCCTAGAAATATTGAAGTTGTTTAGCATCAATTAATAAATACTCAAGAAAAAGCATGAAGGACAACAATGATCAATGTTAGGTCTAACCAATTAATAAGTATAAATTTGAATAAGTCAAGTGTACATGTGAATAAGGGAAGCACAAGTACTTAAAAACACATAAGCCTTGAAGTATACACACAAATTAATAGTATACACAAATTAATACAATGTATATGCATGAATACAAGGTATACACATAAAAACACATAATTTGAAAAGTATACATTGGAATACATGTAAGTCACAAAGTATACAAATAAGTTGTAAGGTATTCACTTGAATAGACATAACTCATATCTATTGAACCATGGATTTATAATGCAAATATGGACACCATCAATAAAAAAAGATTTGTATTTTCCAAATAGCCATGTATGAATACATCAATATATGTTGATATAAGTATAAAATATATACAAAATAGCCATATAGGCTTATGAGAATGCCATATAGGCATACAATTTCAAATATATCCAATATAAAATATGTAATAAAATTCCATATAGGCATACAAAAAAGGGCTCTAGAATCAAAAGTCATTACTTTGCATTCTCTTGAAATAAATTCTTTCCCTTTTCTTGTCAGTCAGATGGAGATAGGTTTGTCACTCATTTATTTTGAGGCTGAGGAGTTCTCTTGGTGCTCCTCCTAGGGTTTAATTCCTGGTGAAGCTTTATCTATTACAATAAGAACTAAAGATATTAATTTATAGAAATTACATTATAAAAAAAGATATATTTAACAAAATAATCACTCACCACCAATAGATGATCTCTCTCCTCAAGGGAAATATTTCCATGCCCATGTTGTGGCATGATGAAGCCCTATAGAAACCATCTAAAGATAAATTAAACTACAAATCAATAATGGTTTTATTTTTCACTAATTAACAACTATAACAACAAAATAAAATTAAAATTTAGTAAGTTTCCTCATACCTCTATGAGGGGCATCAAGGAGTCTATAACAAATGAAACACCAATCTTCATTTCCCTATGAACATTTAGAGGTGTGTCCACTTCCAACATCTTAAAATAAATCAAAAAATTATTCAATCACGAAAACTACAATAGTTATGCACGTCATGGCTTATAATGTATGAGATAATGAGCAAAATTTGGAGTACTTTAAACTATATGTTTTTGACTATCCTGCTTTCTATTTTCCCTATCTATAGCTTGTTCGGAAGAACCTATTTATATAATTTTATCCATAGCATCAAGGTGATGAACCACTTGATAAAAGGCTTTGGTAGACATCCATGATAACCGTGGTAGCATGAAGGCAGTGAACTATTTGAAAAAATGGCTCAAAGAAATGGGGTCTCATGTTGATGGAATGCCATTACAAAAAAATGTGTCATGGCATTCCATCACCATGAGACTGTATTTCTTCAAGGAGATTTTTCAAACTACTCACTACCTTGACTATTATATTACTTACTTTTATTCTTTGATATATTTTTCCCAAGCATCCATAGTTTGTTGGAAAACACATATTTTAGGAATTTTAGACATAGTAGCAAGGAAGTGAGTGGTTTGAAAAAAATATTTTGTAGACATGTATGCAAAATGTGGTAGCATAGAAAAGGCAGTGAGTTGTTTGAAAAATTTCCTGAAAGAAATGTGGTCTCATGGTGATGGAATGGCATTCCATCACCATCAGAATGCATTTCTTCAAGGAATTTTTTCAAACTACTCACTACCTTGTCTATGATATTTCTTACTGTTATGGTTTGATATTATTTTCCAAGCATCCACATTTTGTTGGAAAGCACCTTTTTAGGATTTTAGCCATAGTAGCAAGGAAGTTCAAGTAGTTTGATAAAAAATGCTTTGGTATACATGTATGGAAAATGTGGTAGCATAGAAAAGGTGGTGAGCTGTTTGAAAAAATACCTCAAAGAAATGTGGTCTCATGGTGATAGAATGGCATTCCATCACCATGAGACCACATTTCATTAAGGAATTTTTTCAAACTACTCACTTCCTTGTCTATCTTATTTCTTAATATTATGCTTTGATATATTTTTTCCAAGCATCCATAGTTTGTTGGAAAGCACCTAATTTAGGCTTTTAGCCATAATAGTAAGGAAGTGAGTAGATTGATTAAATGCTTTGGTAGACCTATATGGAAAATGTGGTAGCATACAAAAGGTGGTGAGTTGTTTGAAAAATGCCTCAAGGAAATCTAGTCTCATGGTGATGGAATGGCATTCCATCACCATGAGACCACATTTCTTCAAGGAATTTTTCAAACTACTCATTTCCTTGTCTATGCTATTGCTTACTATTGTGCTTTGATAGAATTTTTCCAAGTATCCATAGTTTTTTGGAAGGCACATTTTCTAGGCTTTTAGCCATAGCACCAAGGAATTTCAAGTAGTTTGATAAAATGATTCAATAGAAATGTATGGAAAATGTGGTAGCATAGAAAAGGTGGTGATTTGTTTGTAAAAAATGCCTGTAAGAAATGTGGTTCCATGATGATGTAATGGAATTCCATAACCATGAGACCACCTTTCTTTAAGGAATTTTTTCAAACTACTCACTTCCTTGTCTATGCTATTTCCTACTATTATTCTTTGATATATTTTTTTTCCAAGAACCCATAGTTTGTTGGAAAACACCTTTTCTTAGGATTTTAGCCATAGTAGGAAGGAAGTGAAATTTTTGATAAAATGCTTTCATAGATATGTATGGAAAATGTAGTAGCATAGAAAAGGCAGTGAGCTATTTTAAAAAATTCCTCAAATAATCACCATGAGACCACATTTCTTTTGAGGAATTTTTTCAAAAAACTCATTGCCTTTTCTATGCTATTGCTTACTACTATTCTTTCATATATTTCTTCCAAGCATCCATAGCATAGACAAGGTAGTGAATTGTTTGAAAAGATGCCTCAATAAAAAGTGGTCTCATGGAGTTCCATGACAAACAAATGCAATTAGAAGTTACTCCTAGTTATTACTTATGCTATGTGAAATAATTGAATCAATACTTATGTTGACTTTCTAAACTTGACTATATTGTAGTTGAAATTTTTTCATCTATAAACATCTATTTATTAGTTATGGAATGTGAAGTAATGCTTTGACTTTGAAAGATGTGAAATGAAATGTAATCAACGATATGAATTTAAGATACACAAATATATTAAGTAAAATTCATTAGTTAAACTCTCTATTCTATTAACTATGTGAAGATTTGTCCAACTCCACTAGCACTCGGAGGTGTTCCCATGAAACCTCCAATATTAGCCTATTCAACACCCAAAATCAGATATTAGAATACCATTCATATAACAATGCTATTAACATGTAATAAATTTATAATTTTTTACTAGTTAGATACCCCAATGGTAGATGCAGTGGAGTAATAAGCAGGTGCATCGTCGGTGTATCTAGTATCATCAATGTGACCCTAAAATTTAATTACAATCATAAAAATAAATGAGTTAGTCTTGAATTACAAAAATGGAATTTAATAAATTAAATTCAATGAACATGATAACATTTACATGAGTATCAATTACACAAGCTTGATTCAAAATGTCAACTTCCCTCGCCATCTCCATAGTTATAGACATATCATGTGTAGTAGCCTCCTCAATGTTAGTGGGGTCATATGTACAGGTCACCCCGCAAACCTAAGATGAATGGGGTGGAAGCCTAGCACTCAAAGAGTCCCCTTGATGGAATTTTACTATATAATTAATATGTTGGATGAAAATTTGGATCAAAGAGGTGATAGCCTACAAAGTTTCTAACTCGGTACTCTCCTTTGTGATGGAAGGGATAACGATGTACTCATGATCTAGCCTAGTTAGAGCTCATCTCACTTTCTTCCTAGGATCCAATTGTGCACTAGTTCTATCTTGATCTCACCCTCCACCTCTCCCTTAGAAGTCCCTCATATCAGAATAATTGGGGATTCCATTCAAGATGAACTCACAGTATAGTTTCCTTAGGAAATATTGTGAGACTTTGCAATTGTTGCATGGTAGGTAATAAAAAACCACGTATCACCTATCCCAAAAATGGGTCCTAATCCCTTGGTGGTGGAACCAATGGATAGGAAACCTCTTCGAATCAAGGCCAATATTTTGATTTGTGCATGGGTCAGTGAATAATGAGCACAAATCTAATTTTGTAATTTTTTCATCTTTTACATCTTTATATGATAATTTATCCTGATAAAAATTCCTAGTTGCCTACCTACTATCTTTCCAACCACTTAATTGTTTGTTAATTACATCTAAATTTTTTAACAATTCTTTAAGAGAATTTACAAGTGTTTTTCTCTCCATGGTTGAATTTTATGGATCATTCAACCTCATGATTAATTCATCAATTTTTTTTTTATTGTTTTTAATTTCACTCATTAAATTTTGTTAAGTACCAGGAGGATGTTAAGGGATTGGTGGAGGATATTGTTGTTGTGGTTGTTGAACTTGAGGATTTTTTTGATGTTGTTGTTGCTTTTATTGTTGAGGATTTTGTTGATGTCATTTTTTCTCTTCTTGTTGAGTATTTTCAAGAGGGTTTTGAAAAGGGTTTCGAGGATCATTATCATCTCCTACAAATTCAATAAATGAATATCAAAAACAACCTAAAGCTAACAAATTTACAACAAAAAAAAAAAACAATGCTTACCTCTTCGACCTCCCTATTGATGTGGTAGCATCCTAGTGATGAAATAGCAAAAAATTGATGAAAATTTTGCAAGATTCACTCCTCCCAGAACGCGAGAGCACAAAAGAAGGGCTTTTGTTGTGGGTAGAAAAAAAATAGTCATAAAAAGAATCAGTTTGATTTCCTTTTTTTTTTTTGGTTTTAATGGCTTATAACATGAACGTGTTATTCCACACTCATTTTATAACATAAGTGCCAAATAGGCTCGGTGTGGCTGGGCCTTAAGCTTGGCACACCAAGCCATAATGTAAGCACATTATAATGCACTCGCATTTTGAGCTATCAAATTTATTTAAAAATTTTGGCCAAAAATTGGCCCCCCATCTTTTTGTACCTACTTGTATATTTTGCTTCTTCTTATAAAGTGGTTGAGGTGGATGCTTTCAAAGGGTCTTTTGTATTTTGTGTTGAAATTACCACTTTTTTATTTTCCTCTTTTAGAGTCTTTGTTTATGATCATTTATTCTCCCATGAATGTCGGTCCAAAGTCTAAGGAACCCCAATAATCTTCTAATATTTTTGTGACTTCCTTAATATGTGTTTTATTGTCTTGGATGAGTTCCACTTGTGTAGATGGTGTTAATGTTTTCAAAGGATTTTTTTTTTCTTTCTTAATTTTTAAACAACTATTTGGGTCAAGGTCAACTTCGAGTGTGTACAACTTTTTGTTGTAAATACACTTCATTTTACAATGAACAATAGAAGGCACCCCATTTATTGCATGAATTCAAGGTCTTCCTAAAAGAATATTATATGAAATATTTTGAGACATAACATGGATCAATGTTTCTAATGTGGCCTTTATAGTTGTAATAGGAAAAGTGATCACACCAAGCAGTTGTTTTCCTACATTGTCAAATCCACAAATAGATAAAGAATCAGGTTGAATTTTTTATTTATGCACACCAAGCCTATCCAAAAGGTTTATGCTACACAAATTAAGAGTGGAGTCATTATCAACAAGGGTTTTCTTTATGCTTGTTCTATTATATCTATCTATTATCATGAAAGCATCATTTTTTTTGCACTTCCAAAGGAGGGAGTTCACTTTTATGGAAAATAATGTCAACATTTATTCCTTGAATCATGGTTGCTATGTCATTTGGTTGCACATTAGAAGGGATGGGAGCTTGTTGTAAAACAATTTGTATCATGTTGTGATAATGAGGGGAGGCTTGGATTAGGTCCCATAATGATATCTTAGTAGGAGTATTCTTTATTTCTTCAACAAGATCATACTCATTTCCAATTTTTGGAGAAAAAAAAGGAGGACTTGGTAAGATAGGATTAGGTAATGGGAGGGATGATGAAGTTGCTTTTCTTGGTTGTAGATTGTTTCTAATGTTATATGTATGAGCAACAGTTTTATTACTTGGCTACTGTGACACATTATTCCTAGGTGGGTAAAGGATGAGTTTAGGTTGAATAATATCAACATCCCTTAGTGTAGGAGAATCTAATGTCACTTCATTATCTTAATCTAAGGACACTATATCATTATTATCAACGTTATCCTTTTCTTGCACCATGGTATTCTACCTGGAGATTTTTTTTAGGAGAACTAAAAACTAGATGTTCATAACATTCAAAGGTTGGTTATTCTAAAATGACTTCATCGCATGTAATGGAGGTTAGAATATCGTCTTTATCAATAGTGGGGACATTAATAGAAGGCTCAATTTGATTTTCATTTTTCTCTAAGGTCTCATTCTCCTGTGTGATACTATCTACCCTAGTAGGAGAGCACTAAGGAAGGGAGGAACAATATTTTCATGCTTACCAAATATATCTTTCCAAATGGTAAGAGAATTAGGGAAGGGAGGAACAAGATTCTCATGACTCTCAATAGGTTTATCTTCTAACACAACCTATCCTCTTCTCATCGAGGAAGGATATTAGGAGGAAAATTTTTATTGTCATGGTCTCTATGATATCATCCTCTTTCACTACAATATTCTCACAAGGAAGGGATGAGTGTAGAATAGGTAAGGTGATGTTTAGAAATGTATCTATGATCTCATCTTATTGTGTCATAATATCTTCCCAAGAGGGAGGAGGAGAGAGATAATCAAGACTCTCATGATTCTCATTGATTGTATCTTCTTTCACTGAGATTCCTTCATCACTAGTAGGAGAGGGTATCAGGAGAAGAAAAATTATAGATCTCATAATTTTCTATGCTTTTATATTCTTATATCATACCATACTCACTAATAGGTAATTCAATATTAAGGATTGTGTTAATGGTTTGATCTACTTTCTCTAATATGTTCTCATAACTATGAAAAATAGTAGAAGGATGACTAACATGTTGCTTAATCATCTCACTATTGTGATCTAAATTGAACTCATAAGAGGGGATGTTGTACTTATGCAATCCATTCTTAATCATATAAAACCCACATCTCTTAAAAGAAAACATGCTAATATGCAGTAGTAAACTATCTAATTTATACAATTCTTCAAAAATGTAAACAAATGTCCCACATATTTCTACTACTGAAATGAATTTTTGAAATGATTTTAAAAAAGATGACTACACTGCATGGATTCTTTGACCTAGATACAAAAAAAATTTACTAAAACTTTCTAGATTGATACTATATGTTACCGACAAGCTTTGGAAGCACATAAATGAGGTTTTTAATCTATAAAAAGCAATTTAAAATATGGACTAGGAAAAAATCACCCAAAGGAATGTATGAGTCTTAGTTAGGTTTTTTTCACAAATTTCAAGAAATTTTAAGTGTTTTCTATGCTTTCTTTCTTGGATGATGTCTAAACTAAATGAAAATGTAGATTTTAGATGGTTTTTAGTGATGCAAGATGAAAAAATTCAACCTATATGCACTCTCACTAATGCAAGGTTTTGAAACCCTAGATGAAGATTAAATAGTGCAAAAGCTAATGCAAAGTTAATGTGAGGTAGATATAGAATGTTAATGCATTCCAAATGATAAATGATGTGTTATAAATGTGGGTTAATGAAAACTAAATAATGTAAAAGGGGATATTTTTTTTGTATGGTTTAGAACATAAGAGAAAAACCCACTTTCCAATTATCTAATTGAAGGGAGACCCTAGAGATCTCAATCCAATGAGGAAAGGAGAAAGAGATATAACAATAGGGTTGTCCTAGGTTTTGATTATATACTAATGAGGGGTTCATCACAAATATAGTGTGTGGAAAACAAAAGAAATGCAAAATGTAATGATAAAACCTAATATGATGCAAAACTTGACTAAATGACAAAAAAGCTTGTAAATCATAAAAAAAAGGTGAGATATCAAAAGTGTGCACCTAAAAATATGTAGAACACTATAAAGATCTCTAAAACACTAAAAAAAATTTAATTTTGTCCTATTGGGACTCATACTTTTGGCATATCAATCCCATAGCTAGGTTTTTTTGCACAAACTGAAATCTAGTAAATGGGTGTCTAGAACTGTGAAAAACTAGGAAAAATGCCACTAGTGGGATTCATATGCCATTTCTGGTGTATCAGTTCCATTCCAATTTCTTAAGAATTTAAATTTTAGATATGTGCTCTAGTTTCTACTCTTTGCTTCCAAATTGATTGCTAGATCTGAAACCTTGATTTTAAACCTATAATGAGTTTTTGTGAAGATAGCAACCTTGCAATTTAGGAAAGAACTCCAATAACTTCCTTCACGCTTGTAACGTAATCTTCAAAGGTCCTTCATGCTCCAAGATATCTAGATTTGCAATCACACATGTAAAGAGAAGAATTTTATTTTTATTTTTAGTGAATATGGTTTTGCCTTGGGCAAACCACTTTGAGGTAATTAAACCAAATGATGAGATAATAAAATAAGAATATGAAAAAGGAACATGAAACATGGAAAATGATACCTTGAATGATGTCTTGGAAATGATGTCATATAATTCTACAACTCAACATGAAGTGGGCATGAAGGATGTGGATCAAGATCATGGATATGGATATGAAGTAACTTTAATGCTACATCACCATACTAGCTCAACAATATGCTTGATGCTTGATAACCTTGACATGATGATGAATCTTGAATTGTTGCAACAAATGATGAAGAATTTTTCCCTTGGCTACCTTAGAAGTGATCTTGTAATCTCTCTTGATGCTTTTACAAATTCTTGGAATGCTTAACGCTTGAGTTCTTACATTGATATCATGACAACTTATATGAAATAATGATTTGAGACCTCATTTATATAGGAAATCCATCTAATATCCTATTAATTGGATCCCATTGGATGAAATTCACAAAATTTGAACTTAAAACCCATATTTTCCTACTCAAAACCCTAAAAATAGAAAAAATGGGACACATATGCCACACCTGGTGTATGGGTCCCATAGGGTCTTTTTAGGTGGTAAAAACTATTGGGGTGTTAAGAAATTAAGTTTATTTGATATCTATGTTGATATTTTGGTTAAAATATGCCTGAGGATGTATAATATAGGGTCTTAGGGGCCTATTAATGATGATATAGAGGTCATAAATATAAGAGGGCCCAAATTTCAATGTGAAAGTGTAAATAATTACATTTTACAACATTATATTAAGGCAAGATTAGGTCAATTTAGCTTAAAATTAGGTCCAAGGTCCCTAAAATTAATGTGAAGGTGTAAATGAATACACTTTACAACATTAAATCAAGAAAAAGTTAGGTTTATTTAGCTTAAAAGAGTCCAAAATCCCATGTGAATGTCTACAACAAATTACAACACTAGATTAAGGTGACATTAAGCCCAATTTATCATTATTTATTTCAAAATTAAATAAAATTTTACCATTTCCAAGAGCATACAATTTTCATCATTACAATAACATTTCATTTGTCAAATCTAGTGAAAATAAAAAGAATAATGTGATGAATGTTGACACAGATGATGACAACATAGACACTATAGAACAAGCTACTATGGATAATATTGAAAATGATCCTATAGAAAAAGGTTTGGTTGCATTGATTGAAACTCAACCTCATAAGGACCAATCTAAAAAGCCTATCGATATTTATTTCTCCTCACAAGGCATACTTAAACATGCCCTTGATGGTCCTCTTTACATATTCAGTCGAATCTATGTTAAGCCCACTAATGGGATATTAATAGATCTCATCTGTGGAGAGAATGTGATCACTAAAGAATTCTTACTTGTGCATGAACTTTATCAAAAATAATATGAAAAATTGAAAGAATGGATCAAGACACACAATGGTTTCACTTGCCCTATGATAGGATTGATCACCATTCCTTTAAATATAGGACTAAAAAAATAGATGTCCCATTCTCCATCATCCCATAGGCGGACCAATTTTGTGTGAAGCCAAGCTATCCATGGCTTTGCTTCTTGAATTCTATCTCTTCAGTTGTGCATAAATGCTTAAATTTTCACTTTGATAATGGATTCATTATTGTGCACCATAGCGACTTTAATCCCTAGTTGGCCCATGGGAACTTTTCATTAGATTTATTTTGAACCAAGCTTATGGAACCTAGTAAACATCGTGAGGATTCCATTTTAAAATTTTACCAAAAGTTCAAGGAAAATAAAATAGAAAATTATCCCCTTGAAACATGCCTCAACCTTCAATTGAGCCTACCATCCTTGATGAAACCATGATTGAAGCTAAAGACATTGTAAATAAGAAATAATAACCTAGGATAGATCCTTTTCTCATGTCTTATAAAATATTGAGAGACAATGAAATCAATTCTATCACAACACCTAAGAAAAAACAAGTTTACAAACATAAAGAGAAAGTGCTTGAACAACCTCCCATGATTCCTTTCATTCCTCCCCTTAGGGAAAAAAAGAAACTTATGGTTGATAGACCTGATCCTACACAAACAAAACTTCAAAATCATACAAAGAGAAATAAAAATACTAGAGAGCATAGGAATAGACATCATGCTCTTGCTTGAAAGATTAATGAAGAAACAAATAAGGAAAATAAAAGTCCAAAATTGACTAAAGCAATATATGATGACTCTCCCCCTTTGCTGCAACAATGAGGTCCTATACCACAATAGAAGTTAAAGTCTTCTTTAGATATATTATCATTCGACATCCTATTGTGATTAAATTGGATGAAAATGATGAGATTGCTAAGATTGAAGAAGAAGTGTATAACAAATTGAATACATTATTTTCCTCTTGTACGAGCTTAATTGACAATTCTCCTAGGAAGAGTGTTGAACTTGGTGATGACCCTAGTTCGACACTTGTTTTTATTCCTTTGGATAGCTATCTACCCTTTGTATATGATGAACATGATTGAGATATAGACAACCTACTAATAAGCTGATTCACATGTGCCTTACTAGTCTTTACTTTATTTTCTCTTACATTATTTTTTTTGTCTGATTGCATGTGCATAGTGTGACCCCTCATATTTTTCTGTTTGGTGTATCTCTCTTTCTCTTTGTGCATTCCTCTATTTGTACCTAAATTCTTCTTTATTTCATAAAAAAAAAAAATCATTGCTCCTGTGTTTTCCTTTTGGGTATGATGCAAGGCATCGAGACATTCACATCTCTTCCATGTTGACCCAAAGCTTTTTCTTTATATTTTATCTTTTTCATGTGTTTTCCTTTTGGGGATGACACAAGGCATCGAGACATCTATGTCTCTTTCATGTTGACCCAAAAGGATTTTTCTTTTTTTTTTCACTCTGTATTTTTCATTCTTCTATTCCATGAGTATTTGGGGAATGATGATAGTTTCAATCTCTATAAAAAAATTATAGCAAGAAAATACTGACCCCAAATCCATGGATCCATCATGTGTTTATAGTTTCATTTTAGGGGAAACCCCTCTTTCCCTTATTCATGACGTAGCTTCATTTGGAAACATATGGCTTGGCATAGGGATTTCCAAGTAATCTATGACATCTTATTTATTGTTAGCATTCATCATTTTCTACTTAAAAGTAATTTCTCATAGTATGTTGTTTAGCAATTTATTTAAATTGGGGGCATACATTGGCATTATTCTTTTGTGTTTCATGTTTCATGGTGTAGCATTCTTACTTCATGTGATGTGTCTTTAAATTTTTGGTGAGATTTTGTGTGATGTCCTTCAAGAGGATGATCTCTCTTAGCATATTATATTCCTCTTAGTGGCCTGATGTGACACACTACATCCCCTAAGTTGTGATCTATTATTTTATTGTTTTTCTCTTGGATACATTAGGCACAATGTCCCCTAAGTTAAGACCTTACATTAACTAAGCAAAACTCCTTTGAACATACCCTTACACCATTTTACAAAAAAATTGTTATATGGCCACCTTGCATAACACACTTTTCTTTCCTGTGGAGCCATCTTGTTTGTTGATGAGTTCCAATCATATGAATCTTTGCTTGCCTCATGAAGCTAAAATTTCATTTTTGTGTGGTGCCTCATCAAAATTTTCAAGAGGTACAACTTTGGTCTGCTTGTACATGAGACAAACATAGGCATGACTTCCCATAGCCACTCATGTATGTGAGCACATACCATCCATGTGCCTCACCTTTTCAGATACTCACCTAGTAGACAACCTAAAGTTTTGTTTCCCCATAGTGAGTGTGCATTTTTGGAAAAATAACCTAGATCTTATCTATACCATGCTGGACAAATGGTCAAAGCTTGATCCACCCCTCTTTTTCTTTTTTTTTCTTTCATTTATTCTTTATGTCTTCGACAATGTATGCGTGTTCTTTGTTATTGCTCCTTATATCATTTTCATGTGTTTTTTTTTTGTGTCTATGTTGGTTTGCTATAGGATATTGATCCTAGGGGCTTGATCACCCCTCTTTATCATTGTTGTCCTATCTTGCTAGCATGGGTACATTTGAACCCCTCTTGATGTGTGTTGGTCTACTTTAGTGTGAGTTTGAATCAAGTTCACCCTCTCACTAAAGTGGGGGCTAGATATAGTGTCAAAAAATGTCATCCATGAAATTTTCACACTTGTTTGGGTACTCCTTATTGATTTAAGCTTAAATTTTTCCTTTATTTAATGTTGTAGTGAGTTTAACACATCAACATTAATTTTTGGTCTCTTCTAAAATACATGGACTCAAAGTGTACCTTTTTTAAGGTGTTGTAAAGTGTTGTAACACACTTTCATGCTTTTTTAAGGTTTTTTTAAATAATTGAGACTGGTCGGCCTCTTTTTAAACAAAATGTACCTAAATTATTCCTTATTTAGGTTGTTGCCAAGTGTTGTATCACACTTTCACACTAATCTAGGGTTTTTATTCATTAATTGAGCTTATTTATTCTTTAATTAGCCTTATTTTGCATCCACAATCCTTAATTAATGAATATTTTTTAGATAATCTTGACATGAACCAAGATCCACTCATAATTCAAGTATTTTTGGAGTGTGTGGCCCATATTTAGTGATCTAGGACTCATATGCCACCTTGGGTGTATGAGTCCCACCTAAGTTTTGGGGCCCCGATCTTGATTTTGCATCACTCTAAGCATTTTTGAAAAAAATGTCCCATAGCTTGGCCTGATGGGACTCATATGCCACTTCTGGTGTATGAGTCCCTTGTGGCCCAAAATCAAATTTAATTCAAATTCTTGGTGGTATTTTATTCTCCTAGATCTAATGTTAGGTACTAGTGTTGTAATTTCGAGGAATTAGGCATAAATAAGTATAAACACAAGTTTCTTTTACTCATTTTACACCTAGCAACATGATTATTCATGTATTATAGGAAGTTTATGATCTAGAGAGCATTCAAGGGTTTACAATACATTACAAGGGAATTCAAGAGCCTTGAAGAGTTGATTATCAACTATTTTAGAGCATTATTGAAGTATCAAGAATTATGTCAAAGTCTCCATGGATCATGTTTGTGTTTGAACTAACAATTGTGATGTACTATTTTTATTTCAAGTTAGCATTAAAGTCAAAATAGACAACATTCAAGCAAGAATAAAGTTCTACATCCATTGGATCTATTTTATGCATGTTTGTAGCACTTCATTGCTAGGGTTTGCTGAGTTTCAACATTACATTTTGTTCATTCATCATTCTCCTTCTCTATTTGATTTAATTTCAAGGTTTGGTTACCAAAATAGGGTTTGACCAAGGCAACCCTCTCTCTACTAACAAAACAATAGTTTTTCCTCTCTTTAGTGTGTGATTTGTAGATCTAAGTTGAAGGTACATTAACAAGAAGGATTGAAGAAAAGTTGTCAAATTGTCAAAGTTTTCAAAGTTGTAAAAGTTGTCACCTTGCTTGGAAGATCATAAAAACACATCTACAAGTTACAAATCAGGATTTTAGACCCAAAAATTAGGTGGAGAAAAAAGAGAAAACATTGAAGAATAGAATCAAAATTTGACTTTTTGATAAGTCATATCAGGATTGATACACCAAAAGTGGCATATGAGTCCTACTATAGGTAAAATTTTAGATTTTTGCAAATCTTGAACCAACACTATCAGATTCATATTCTAGACCATAAACCATAGTCTAGGACTAATATGCCCATACTAGTGTATGAGTCCTTGTGTGACCTAATTTTAGAATATTCAACATTTGAGGACTTCATTCAGGCCTCTATAGGTTTCTAGGTGCATACTTCTAATTTCTCAGCCTTCTATTCTGATTTACTTGCATTTCTAGATCATTCTTTCAAGTTTCATGCATCATTAATTTTCATAATTAGGTCTTGCATTTCATTAGTCTTTCCAAGCCCTAGCTTGGTGGTCAACCCTTCTTTAGTCATAACTCAAACCCTAGGAAACCCCTATTACAGATCTCTTTATCCCATTCTTATCATTAGATTGAGATCTCTAGGGTTTCTTTGAATGATATTAGGTGAAACTTATTGTTTTATCTCCTAAACTATAGAGCACCATTTTTCCTCTAATCAATATCATTCAAGGAAAACCCTAGAGATCTCAATCTAATGATAGGAATGGGAGAAAGAGATATACAATAGGGGTTTCCTAGCGTATGAGTAATGAATAAAGAATGGTTCACCACCAAGCTAGGGATTGGAAAGACTAATGAAATGCAATACCTAATTATGAAACTTAATGATATGTAAGGCTTCACTAAATTTCCTAGAAATGAAAGAAAATCATAATAGATAACTAGGAAATTAGAACGATGCACCTAGAAACTTGAATATGCTTGGAATGAGCTCTAAAATGCTAAAAATGTACTCTTTAGGGCATACTAGGACTCCTACACCAGTCTGGGTGTATCAGTACTAGTCTAGGATTACTAAGAAGGAATAGGTTTCTGATAGGGTAGATTTCGAATCTCCAAAAATTTGCAAAAACCTCTATAGTTGGACTCATATGCCACTTGTGGTGTATCATTCCCATCCAGAATTTTTGGGAAATGAAAGTTTAGATTTGGTCTCCAATCTCTTCTCTTTCTTCCCAATTTGACTTCCAAATCCAAACCTATAAAAAGGACCTACAAAATAGAATGTAGAGTTGATTTTCTTATGGGGGGTTTGCCTTGATCAAACCCTTAGTTTGGTAATTAAACCTTGATGGAAATAATAGATATTGAATATAAATATGGATATAAACACTAACCTTAAGTGTTTCTAAGATTAGGAATTATGAAATGAAATACAACCCTATTCTAATGTGTAAGAATGAGATGCATGAATGAAGTCTAAATGTAATGACTCAGTTTGGGAGATTTCAAATCACCCTAATAAGCCATAATGATGCATGTACCTTCCTTTAGGCTGAAAGTAGAATGATAATGGAGGATGGAATCACTTAGGAAACAAGTCATTATGCTTGGCTTTATGGCTAGTTGCATCACCCCATCCTAGAATCCATCATGATTCACCATATGTGACCATAATCAATCCTTGACGATGCTAGATCATAAATCAAAGTGAGCTTGAAGACTTGAAAAAACACAATAATGCTACTCCAAGGCTTTAACTTTACTGATTATTTGCTCTTGAATCCTATTGTGAAGAATGCTTAAATTCTTGTAAATGCTTGAATCTTGAAATTTATCTCCTAGAATGAAAATATTGACTTAGAAACTTGCTTATATAGGAACTACACCTAATTTACTGTTATTTAGATCTCAAAATCCTACATCAACCAAGAATTTGAATTAAAAACTTGAGTTTCCCACTCAAACCCTAAAAAGCGGCCAAATGGGATTGATATGCCACTTTTAGTGTATGGGTCCCACCTAGGGGGACTCATATGCCAAAAGTGGCATATGAGTCCCATCCTAGTTTTTTAAGGTGGGTTGCTAGAAATTTTAATACTTTTGTGGATTTTGTTAGGATTCTGGTCGAAATAAGCCTCGAGATCTGAAATAAAGGGTCTTAGGGGCCTATTAATGATGATTTAAAGGGGTAATTAATGCAAGGGCATTAAAATAGGTCCAAATTAAGTGTTAAATTATACTATCTCCAAGGTCGTACAATTTTCTACACTACATTTATCCCCCACTATACCACCCATATGACTCTACGTGCATATGTAAGCTAAAGGAATCCAAAAAATGAACTTTATTTCAAAAAAATGGATACTCATATGGATTCATTCACAACAAAAGAGAATGAAGCCCCCATTTTAGCTACCTGCAAAACCAATTTGTTAGTCATTCAAAATCCCTCTTATCTAACTTCTTCTAGAAATCAAATTTGAGGGTAGATGTGTGCCCCCCTTGATTCGGCTTTCTTTATGGAGGTGGAATCAAGGTAGCAGTCTAACCACATAAAATTAGATATTTCATATCATAGGGTATTTTCAAATGCCATACCACATAGTGATAGACATTTGAGAACAAGAGTGGAACCATGATTCCAATGCAAGAGATGGTGTCAAAAATGGAGTTTAGTAGCCTAGGCGGTATGCTAGTTTGAATGAATAAAATGTACTTTTAACACTAATATAGTAAAAACCTAATTTTAATATATATGAGAGTAAAAGGTGAACTAATTTGTAATCATTTTGTCTTTTACCTTCTTGTAGTTTGACTTTGTTAGAGATTGAATGAAAATGTTGAGCTAACAAGAGTGCTTTCCTCCAAGACTCGATAGTCTATGTGAGGAGGTGGAACAAGGCCACCTTAAGCATTAGGTGAGTTGATTTTCTATATCATAGCTTTGTTTTATGAATATAATTTATATTTTACACATTTCTAGGTTGATTTAGGACCCTAGAAGAAAAGTTTGCAAAGCGGGTATGTGCAGGATCATGATGGGCCAAAAAGTGGCAATATTATGGGTATTTGTAGGGTATATGGCTGACTTTTTTTTAACCCAAAATTGATGAAAATAAAGGGTTTTGTTAGAGTCCACCCCATCCCTGATAGCATCTTAGCAGAAGATATTTTTTTCACCTATGAGATAGTCTCAACTTTATCAAAGGTGGACACATAGACTTTATAGACTACTAGTATCTATTAGGCATACCTCATGCCTCCCATGAGGTACCATGATGCCATGTTTATGGAATTAGCTAAGAGATGGGATGCTAACACTTGCATATTTCACCTACCTACGGGAAAGATGATGATCACCTTGGAGGATGTACATTACATCCTTCGGGTTCCTATCTATGGCAAGACCGTGCACTTTGTAGGGAATCAATGATATGCACATATGTGAGTTGATGTAGTATTTTTCTTGGGAGCACCAATTCAAGAGGAGATTGTGGGGCCATGTATTGAGTTATCATGGTTACTTTATGCACGATCTTCACTCCTAAGGTGGATTATGATTTTTATAGTAGCACTATTACTCATTCTTGATGATCAAGGAGCACACCTAGATAGAGGCCTATTCAACATGATTAGACATATGGAGCACCATAGGATAGTGTATTACTAGGGTTTCAACATCTTTGCACACTTATCTTATGACCTTGGGAGATTTACATATCATGAGGTAGACACTATGGTGCATTGTACACAACTATAGGTTTGGTGTCTAGAGCATATCACATGCACTAGACCAATAGGATTCAATTCGGTATCAGCCATTTGATACCCACATGCATTCAGTTATCCACTAAGATGAGCATGGTATTATGGAAACCTTATTTTTTGGAGAATTAGGTTCAACCACCTTAATCGGGAAAATATCTTATGGAGACCCTATCAGCTGATATCGTAGTGGCTAGATGATACTAGGAAATTGATGAGGATGCAAAGGGATATATTTATTCTAGGTATACATGAAAAAATAGTGAGAACCTTCTACTAAAATTGTGTCATGTGACAATTTAGGAAAATTTAGGTAGCACCCATAGCACGACTCTTTTACATTAAATCAATGTGGAGTGCCCAAAGACTAAGATATACTAGATGATTCACCATCAATGATGTCATCCTGAGTGACCTCAATGATGATGCCCATGATATGCCCCTAGTATTTGATGTCGATGGAATTAGTACAAATACATATGAGGAGTGGTGAACAGTAGCACAACCGGCTCTAGTGTTTCCTATGGATCAACTAATGGGCTACGAAGGACCACTCCTAGAATAGAGGGATGGATAGGAGAATACATGCCTCAAGGAAATAGACCTATTCATAGATGAGATAGATGAGGACTGTCATGAGGAGGAAAACCCTATTTATGAGGTTGAGGAGGAGTCAATGAGTGAGGGTCACATGATAGACGTGGGTCTAGTTGCCCATGAGTGGGGAGACCCATCTCCCATTCATGTTACCAAATCACAGATGAAAGTCATGGAACATTCCAAAATTCATGAGTATGGAGAGGATAACACATCCTTTATTCCTCTTACACAGGATGAGTTTGTCTTTACATAGCTGGTTAGAGATCTAGGTGATGACTTTTTATTTATTGTTATACTTACACTTTAATGATTATGCTTTTGATTTACACACACACACACACACACACACACACATATATATATATCATGATGTGTACTATTTAGATTTATGATTTCTATCCTGTAACTATTGTGAGAGGTTTACTATTGGATGTTGTGATTGTGTTTCTAATATGTGGTTGTCATTGATGTCAACACTATTGGCATTAATGTCTTAGAGGTTGTATATGTCGAGGATATTGAGAACATTGTAATGAAATAAGTTGCAGGGTATCAGTGGTAAAGTGAAGTTCAATCTACTAGTGAGTTTAGTATGTTGTTGATCATAGGTTGTGGATTAAAGGGTTTCTTGTTGATTATATCTAGTTTATCCATGTTAAGTTTCATAGATCCGCATGAAGATTTGATCGTGTTATGAAGATTTGTATTCTGACAATCTTTCTATTGATTAAGTTGATGTTACTGAATGAAGATGATGTGATTCTAGTAATTTCAAGTTCTACGTATGCTTCTCTAAAGCTTCATGATGTTTTTGGATGTTTCTAGATCATGCTCTATCTATGTTTTGTGTCTACATTGATCATTGTGCTCACGATTGGAGATTTTCTCTTGCTTGTTCATGTTTTTCATGTTCTTGGCCAATAGGGTGTTGTAGCATGTTGTGGATCTTTGAGGATTAATTTTTGAAGGTGGTTCATGTTTTAGAATTTTATTTTGGGTCTTTACTATATTGTGGCTGACCTTGGTTGATTCATATTAATAATCTTTAATGTTTTCGGCCAATGGTTTGTATTCATTTTATTATTTTATTAAGGCTGACATGTAGCAATGTAATTTCTTGTTGTGGATATATAGAAGTGATTTCTTATACCATTTGAAGGCATGGTGTGCATGAATAATGTTCTAAATCTTTTGAAGACAGGGTAGAGTGTGAAGAAGAGTGAAGAAGGGTGCAGAAGAGTGAAGTGTTCATGTGCTTAACTGGAACTATAATCAGGCATTAATAGATGCTATTTTTCTTAGTTCAAATCTTGTGGATGTAATCCAATTCTTTTGTAAGACAATGTGTCTTCCTTTTGTAATTGAGCAGCGAGCTCTAGGCAATGTGCCTGAATGCATGTGCATTCCCCATTAATATTTCTTTATACTTTTAATAGGGTATAATCTTGTGGACTGACCTCCACTGTGGTTTTTCCCCTAATAGGGTTTCCACATAAAAATATTAGTGTTATATGTGTTTTTGATGTGTTGTTGATTTATACTTTCATCGTTATTAATTAGATCTGAGAATAAGGTTAATAAGTTGAATAATTTTGAAATTCTATGAAAATTGATTCACCCCCCCTCTTAGTTTTTTTCCCTTGTGTTGCCAACAATTGGTATCAGAGCAAGTTCCTTGGAAGAAGTTTAATAGCTTGAGGTGATATGAGATGGTGACATACAAGAAGGATAGTCTGATATTTGATGGAACAAATTATTCTCTATGGAAGACTCAAATGGAGTTCCATCTGAGATGCATTGGTTAACCCTACTAAAGCATTACAAGCAATAGGTATGTTATTCCTCAGAATGGTCTTACTTTACTCCTGAGATTAGGGATGATTTGAGTACAATATCATGGCTAAGGAAGCATTGTTAAGTGCTTTGACTAATTTTGAGATGACAAATGTTATGGACCTCAATACTACTTATGAGATCTAGAAAAATTTGGAAACATTGTATGAAGGTGATGCTAATATGAAGATTGCTAAGTTAAAAAGTGTGGAAAGGAAATATGAAATATTGATAATGGGTGATGATGAGAACATTCCTACTTTCATGCAAGGAGTGAATGAACTTTTGTGTGGTATCAAATGTGTTGGTGGATAGTTGGAAGAATTAGATATTGTTGCTAAAGTTCTGAGATCCTTTCTTGTTTCATACAAAGTCAAAGCTACTACTATTGAGGAGCTCTGAACTGTAACAAATGTAACCAGATACATGTCGATTGGTAAGCTTACTAGTTTTGAGTTGAGTGAATTTGGTGATGCTCTTCCTAAGATAGAATCTGCATTCAAGGCTACTACCTCCAGAAGAGATAAAAATAGATATGATCCAAGAGAAAGTTCATCTAGAAAGGTATTCAAGTATGAGGAGGAAATGAGAGAGATTGAAGAAGAGGAGAGAAAGCTAGAGGAGCTTGAAACACTTATTGTCAAAAGAGAAGAAAGAGGAGACGGTAAGTAAAATTAAAATTTCCTATTAAATGTTTTTTTTTGCAATATGATAGGTCATTTTGGATCAAGGTGTCCAGAAAGAGTCCCTAAGCCAAGACATAACAAGCCTAGATTTCAAAGAAAGTGCTATTAAGTTGTTGATGAAGGTGTGATAGATGATGAATCTAGTAAAGAGAATGCAAGTGAGGATGAATGGGTATCAATTGCTATCAAGGAAAATGATCCTATACCTACTAAATCTATTAGTTGTTCAAATGTGGAGAAAGCTCTAGCAGCTAGAGTTGAAGAGAAAGATGAGTGGGTGATTGACAGTGGATGCTCTCATCACATGACAGGTGAGAAAATAAATTTTGTGAGTATGGAAAAGTATGATTGTGGTGTTGTAAGATTTGGTGAGGAAAAAGCTAGTTTAATCTATGGTAGAGGATCCATTTCTCTTGATGCTAAGAAGAATACTAATGATGTTTTATATGTGGAAGATTTGAAGCATAATATGTTAAGTGTCAGAAAAATGGTTGACAAGGGATACAATCTTCAATTAAAGATTGGAAAGTGTAGAATATTGGGGAGTTCTAGAAATGTGATTGCTTTAGGTACAAAAACAAAAGGTAACATCTTTCACTTGAATGTTGCTAGTAAAAGTTGTATGATTTCTAGAGTTGATGAAAGTTGGTTGTGTCATAGGAGAATGTGTCATGTAAACTTTGACAATATTGTTAAGATAAGTTCTACTCAGGCAGTGAGAGATCTTCCTAAGTTGGTAAATCCTACTAATACTATATGTAAGGAATGTCAGTTAGGGAAACAAATTATAATTTCATTTTAGAGAAAAAAAACATTGTTCAAAAGAAGTATTAGAGATTATTCATACTAATTTTTGTGGCCCTTCTAGAATAGAAAGTTTACAAGGAGATAGGTACTTCATGTTACTTATTGATGATTACTCTATATTGATGTGGGTTACTTTCTTAAGGGAGAAATCTAAAGATCTGGAGAAATTCGAGACTTTTAGGGCTATGGTTGAGATAGAGATAGGTCTAAAGATTAAATGTCTAAGATCATATAGAGGTGGCGAATTCACTTCTTATGAGTTTAATTATTTTTGTGAAGTGCATGGAATAAGGAGACAATTATCTACCTTGCGAACACCTAAGGAAAATGGAGTTGTGGAAAGGAAGAACAAGATAGTTCAAGATGCTACTAGAACTATGATGCTAGAAGGAAATGTTCCTCATATCTATTGGAGAGAAGTTGTGAGTATTGTAATTTACATCATCAACTAGGTACAAGTCAAAGGTGATTCTAGTAAGGCCCCTTTTGAGCTATGGACTAGTCATAAGCCTACTGTTAGATATTTCAAAATCCTTGGGAGTAAATGCTATATCAAAAGAGATGAAGAGATAGGAAAATTTGATGCTAGGAGTGATGAAGGAATCTTTCTTGGTTATTATACTAAGAGCAAGGCCTATCGGTGCTACAACAAGAGATTGAGGAAAATAGTTGAAAGTGAAAATATTGAGGTTGATGAAGGCATAGCTAGACCATCCAAAACCTATGGATATGATTTAGATGATCAAAATAATAGTTTAGTCACAAGAAAGAAAGTTCAGACTTAAAATCAAGTCCAAATCATTCTGGTGAATCAAGAAAATCAAGAGGAAGGAACTAGTGAAAGAGAAAAAGAGAGATCACAAGATCTAGAAGTTCAAGAACATCCTAAGACTCTAAGGTATGTAATACTAAATCATTCAAAAGATTAGATTATTGGTAATAAGAAAAAAGGTGTTTAGACTAGGAGAAAAATTATAGAAGATTATTTTCTAATTTCAAAGACTGGGCCTAATAGGACTATGAATGAATCATGAAAAGATGACCATTGGGTGGGAGCAATGAAAAAAGAGCTAAAACAAATTAAGAAGAATAATACATGGATTCTTGTTCCTACACCTAAGGACAAAAATGTAACTGGAACTAAATGGGTCTTTAGAAACAAGTTGAATGAGCAAGGTGAAGTTGTTAGAAATAAAGTAAGATTGGTGTGTAAAGGATATTCTCAAATGGAAGGAAATGAATTTGATGAAACGTTTTCCCCTATTGCTAGGATTGAAGCTATGAGACTCTTTATTGCTTATGCTACTTACAAAAATTACAAGGTTTATCAGATGGATGTCAAGTTGGCATTTCTGAATGGTGATGGAAGAAGAGGTGTATGTTGAGCAACGTGATAGATTTCAATTGACTGATAAGGGAGATATGGTTTGTTGGTTGAAGAAAGAATTGTATGGAATTAAGCAATCCCCAAGAGCATGGTATGCCAAATTGGACAATTATTTGTTGAAGCGTGGATTCAATAAAGGTATTGCTGATAGTAATTTGTATTTCAAGATTGATCATGACAAAGATCTAATTGTTGAAGTCTTTGTTTATGATATGATTTTTGGAGGAGATGATAGTTTTTGTGTGAAGTTTGTTGATGAGATGTAGATTGAGTTTGAGATGTTTATGATTGGTGAGATGAAATTATTTTTGGGATTGAAAATTACTCAGTTAGATAAAGGGATCTTTATATCTTAGTCCAAGTATGTGAAAGAATTGTTAAAGAAGTTTGGTATGGAAGATTCAAAGCCAGCTGGTACACCTATGGTGACTGGATGCAAGTTGACACAATATGATGATTCTCCAAAAGAAAATTAGACTAGATATAGATCAATGATTGGTGGATTGCTTTATTTGACTCAAACTAGACCAAATATCATGAATGTTGTATGAATTGTTGCAAGATTTCAAGCTAATCCTAAGGAATCTCATGTAACTATTATGAGGAGAATGTTTAGATAATTGAAGGGGACAATTGATTTTGGGTTGTGGTATCCTAAAGATGATGATCTTACTTTGAGTGTTTTCATTGATGCTCATTGGGCAGGTGATGTGGATGGCAAAAAGAGTATTACTGGTGTTGAATTTTTCTTGGGTAAGAAGTTGATTTTGTGGTTAAGTAAGAAGTAGAATGTTGAATTTCTTTGTCTACTATAGAGGTAGAATACATTGTTTTTGCTAACAATTGTACTCAAGTATTGTAGATGAAGTAGATGTTGAAAGATATCAAAGTTGTGTATGATGATCCAATTGTTATATTCTATGATAATTCAAGTTCAATTAATATTTCTAAGAATCCTATGTTGAATTCAAATACCAAGCATATATCTATCAAGTTTCACCTTTTGAGAGAGAAGATGAGTGAAAAGGAAGTTAGATTGGAGTATGTGCCTATTAAGGAATAGATTGTAGATATCTTTACAAAGCCATTGCCTAAGGATATATTTTAGTATCTTAGAGGGAAGCTAGGGGTGATTAACCCTCCTAATCAAAACTAAGATGAATTGAATTGCATTAATACATGCATTTCATAGTCATATCATGATCTAGATTGATGTTCTGGTGGCTGCTACTCAAGGGAGTAGTCAGATGTTCAGATATGTAGTTCAAAGCTTGTGTAGAGAAAATATATATTTGTCATTGATTTTAAAGGGGGACAAGAGTCATGTGAAAAAAAGTGAATTATCTACGTAGAAGAGTCATGTTGGAGAAGAGTTGTTGAGGGTATGTGTAGGATCATCATGGAAAAAACAAACCCTTAAGTGGCAAAAAATTTAGAAAAATTAGAGTTAGGCAACTTGATGTAAGAATTTGAATAATTTATCTATATTATTTCAAAAATATGTAAGAACAAAATCTGTAGCAAATTGAATGTACTTTCTAAACTACTAGGTTTTTAAAAAAAAAAAAATTGTATGGTGAAAATTTGAAATTTCAATGCAGTAGTACTTAAATTTCAGGAAAAAAATAAGAAGTGGGTGTATGTCTGACCACCCTAACCACAATAAAATGATAATATTTTTTTATAATATTTTAGACATAAGTAGAGGAATCATGTACGGATGTGATGCATATTTTTTGTGGTTGTTTCCCAAGTAAATAATTAATTATGAATTTTTATTGCAACTTTTAAAAATTATAAAAACTCGTATGCTGGCCACCTTAACTTGGTCAAAACTTCATGAAATTAAATTTTTCATTTTTTAATATTATAGTATGCGAAGCATAGAATGTGATGCATATTTTAGATTCCAAAAATGTGATACTATTTGAAAGCTATAGATGTTTTTCAATCATCCTATCAATCAGGACTTTAGTCGTAATTCAAATAGAAAATAAATGATAATTATTTATTAAATTCAAAGTAAAGCATAATTTATATTGGTGGAAAGATGAGAATGTCCTTCAAAAACCCTTTTCATTTCATCAATGTTGTGTTAAAAAAGTCATCAACCACATACCCTACAAATACCCATGATATTGCCACTTTTTGGCCCATCATGATCCTGCACATACCCTTGAGGAGAAAACAATTTCAACCTAAGGGGGAGCAAGTGCTGAAGATAGTTGTGTTGATGGTGTTTTTAACATCATGTGTCTCCATCAATGCCAAAGGGGGAGATTGTTGGATGTTGTTGTGTTGCTGATATGTGCTTGTCATTTATGTCAACATTATTGGCATTAATTTCTTAGAGGTTGCATATGTCGAGGATATTGAGAAAATTGTAATGAAATAAGTTGTAGGTTGTTAGTGGTGAAGTGAAGTTAATTATATTGGTGAGTTCAGTACGTTGATGATCAGAGGTTGTGGATTAAAGGGTTTCTTATGGAGTATATCTAGTTTATCCATGTTAAGTTTTAAAGATCCACATGAAAATTTGATCGTGTTATGAATATTTGTATTCTGACAGTCTTTTTGTTGATTCATTTCATGTTCCTCAATGAAGATGATGTGATTTTAGTAATTTTATTTGCTACAGATCCTTCTTTTATGTTTCATGATGCTTGTGGATGTTTTTAGATTGTGCTCTATCTGTGTTGCACATCTGCATTGATTTTTGTGCTCATGATTGGATATTTTCTCTTGCATGTTCATGTTTTCCATGTTCTTGGCCAACAAGGTGTTGTAGCATGTTGTTGATCTGCAAGGATTAATTTTTGAAGGTGTTTTGTGTTAGAGAATTTTATTTTAGGTCTTCACTATATTGTGGCCAACCTTGGTTGATTTGTATTAATAATCTTAAAATTTTTAGGCTGAAAATTTGTATTCATTTTATTATTTTATTAAGGCTGACATGTAGCAATGTAATTTATTGTTGTGGATATATATAAGTGATTGCTTATACCATTCGAAGGCATGGTGTGCACGTATAATGTTCTAAATATTTTGAAGGAAGAGCAGAGTGTGAAGAAGAGTGAAGAAAAGTGAAGAAGTTTTCATGTGATTAACTAGAATTGTAATCAGGTATTAGTAGATGCTATTTTTCTTAGTTCAAATCATGTGGATGCAATCCAATTCTTTGTTAAGACAATGTGTCTTCCTTTTTTAATTGAGCAGTGAACTCTAGGCAGTGTGCTTGAATGCATGTGCATTCCCCATTCATATTTCTTTATACTTTTAATAGGGTATAATCTTGAGGACTAACCTCCACCGTGGTTTTTCCCCTAATAGGGTTTCCACATAAAATTATTGGTGTTATGTGTGCTTCAGATGTGTTGTTGATTTATGCTTTCATGGTTATTAATCAGATCTGAGAATAAAGTTAATAAGTTGAATAAGTTTGAAATTCTATGACAACTAATTCACCCCCCTCTTAGTTGTCTTCACTTGTATTGCCAACATTTATAGGATCTCTACTAACAGGTAGCCACAAAGATAGTTCCCCCCACTCTTAGAGATGAGGCTATAGACTACATGGCCCCACCCATTGTGGAATGGGACCTAGGGTTGTTTGACCCTTTTTCCAGATTAAGAGTAGTGTATGAGGGTGTTACGAGGCATGCAGACTAAGCTGAGGCTACCTATTAGGATATCTAATCATCTCGAGGTTCAACAAAGGTCAATAGACAGGCAATAGGTATAGAGGTATTGCATAGAGTGAGAGTTCTAGGAGGTCGTCAGATGGGAGATTATGGTGGTTGGACTAGCACAAGGCCTACAATATGCATTGGACTCTCTTATCAGTTCATTATCATGATATCACACTATCATCTCTCAATGGACTATCTCTAAATAGATGTGATCACTAGATCCTAAGGGATCTAGTAGTCATAGGTCACATTAGCATTGTATATATTGATGACATGTACTCAAAACCTTGTGATATATATATATATATATATATATATATATATATATATATATATATATATATATGTGATGATTTGATGTTTTGATTATTTATGTTCATGTGTTCAATGTTAAATGGAAATGTGATTTATCAATTAATATTTGTAAGACTAATTAATAAATTTCTCCATGGTTTAACATGTTTTATGTGATCTAATTAAAACTATTCCAACTTCTTTTAGATGCAACATTGTGATTAAGTATGTTATACTAAATTAAATGCACCTATGATCTAATTAAAGAATATTAAATGCATGTAGAGATCTAATCTAACACAACATAAATGACGATCTTGAATAGTATGAAACCAAAAGTAAACACTTAAAATTGATTTAAATAATTACTTTAGTATTCAAGATACACAAATAATTGTTTGTCAAGAATGAAGCAGTGCAAGAGCATATAAAATGTCATCTACTAACTCTAACACCACTTCTTTATCATCCACACTATTCAAGAGGATTATACATAGTACTTGTGCAAATGTGTGGTGTTAATAGGTTCTTTAAGAGGTGTACCATTCATTTTTGTTAATGTGCATGCTCCAAACTCATAACTTTCATCAATTATGTAAGGTCCTAACCAATTAAGTATGAAATTTCCTTTTACAATTGAGGTGATATTTGTGTTGATTTTTTAATAACACCAAATCAACTTTAGTGAATACCCAAGGAATGACATGGTCATTATAACTATGTTGCAATTTTCTAGAATAATTTTGGAGATGATCAAGAGCCTTAATGTGTTGTTCATCAAGCGTTTCAAGATATGCAATTTTTGTTCCTCATAGGTTTCATCATCAATTAGTCCTTGGAGTGTGATTCATAATGTAGGAATCTCTAATTCCAAGGGCATTATTTCCTCAGTACCATAGACAAGGTTATAAGGAGTATTCCTGGTGGATTTTCTTATACAAGTGTGATAAGCCCATAATGCGTATGTCGACTACATGTGGCAATCTTTATTGTGTTTTTTTCCTATTTTCCTTAAGGTTTGTTCTAGAGTCTTATTAGTTGATTAAACTTGACCATTAGAATACGGGTAGTAGGGTGTTGAAAAATGATGTTGTATGTTAAATGTTTCTAAGAACATCTTCATGTCATTATTCTTAAATGGTGTCCCATTGTCCAAACCTAAAGTTGAAGGAAGTCCAAAGTTAGCAATAATGTTTTTCAATATAAAATGATACATTACATTGATAGTTGTTGAAAAAAAGGGAATAGCTTCCACCCACTTTGTGCAACAATCTATTGTCATAATTATAAAGGTATGACCAGAGGAAGAAGCGGTCAAAATTTCCTAGTCAAATCCTATCCCCATACTAAGAATGGCCAAATAGGAATTTAGGAACGAAGCTCAGAAGTAGGAGCATGAATCAAGTTGTTATGTTCTTGACACTTGCGACATTTCTTAATGTATTCAAAGCAATATTTTCCCATATGTCTCCAATAATATCTAATTTGGATGATTTTTTGAACCAATGATCTTCCTCCAAAATGGCCTCCACAACCAACAACATGAGATTCTTCAAGTGCTATGGGGATTTCATATTGTTTAAGACATCTAAGTAAGAGACCATAAAAGATTCTTCGATATAGCATCAACAAGGATTATATATCTAGATGTGAGTTTACAAAGGTGATCTTGAGTGTTCTTAGTTGCCAACATAGGAAATGTACCTTCTTTTAAATAATTAAATATCAGTGTGTACCATTCACTAGAGCTTTCCATAGTTGTTGATAATACTTCTTTGGCCTTATATTCTATTGATGGTTTCATAATTCTATGCATAATAAATGTGAAATATTTTGAAGGATCCAAAGGGGATATAAGAGAAGTCGCTTTTTCCATTGCATCCATATGTTGATTATCCATTCATGGAATGTTATCAATGGTAAAGGAATCAAACTTCTCTAACAAATTCATTGTGAGGTCCTTGTATTTCGATAATTTTTCATGCTTTGCTTGATATGTTCCATTTATTTGTTTAATGAGTAATTGTGAATCACTGAGTATCTTAATGTTTTAGTTTCCTAGAGTTAAAGCAACACATAATCCAACAATCAATACTTCATAATTTGTAGTGTTGTTCGTATATAGGAAATTTAAATGATAGGACAAGGGAATAGGCTTTCCTCTAGGTGGAGCTATGATAACTCCCACACTAGATTCTACTCAAAACTTAGATTTGTGGGTATGTGCAGGATCATCATAGAAAAAATAGGCACTTAAGTGGCAAAAAATTTAGAAAAATCAATGTTAGGAAACTTGACGTAAAAATTTGAATAAGTTATCTATATTATTTAAAAAATATGTAATAATAGAATCTGTAGAAAATTGAATGTGGTTTCTAAACTACTAGGCTTTATTTAAAATCTATTTGGTGAAAATTTGAAATTTCAAATGAGCAATACTTAAAGGAAGAAAGAAGTAGGTGTCTATTTAACCACCTTAACTAATAAATGATAATATTTTTAATATATTTTATATAGTATAGAGAACTCATTTCAGATGTGATGCATATTTTGTTTTCCAAGTAAATTATGAATTTTATTATTAACTTTTTAAAAATATTGTAAACTCATGCTTGACTTGTTAACTTCATGAAATTTAATTTTTTTTTTTATCCTATAGTATGTGAAGTAGAATGTGTGACACATGTTTCAATAATAATGTGATACCATTTGAAAGTTACAGATGCTTTTCATTAACCTAGTCGATCAAGACTTTAGTCACTAATAGAAAATAAATAATAATTATCTATTAAAGCATAATTTATATTGCAATTCCTTATAAAACCTCTTTTTCATATCAATTTTGCAAAGAAATATCAATAACATAATATTGTTTTTAATTATCAGCATACCCCTAGCCAGAATATATCAATAGGGGTAAAAGATGATCATGATGGCCAAAAATTGGCAATATTATGGGTATTTGTAGGGTATGTGGCTGACGACCTTTTTTTTACCCAAAATTGATGAAACAAAAAGGGTTTTTAGAGGAAATTCTCAACTTTCTACCAATATAAATTATGCTTTAATTTTAATTTAATAGATAATTATTATTTATTTTCTATTAGAATTACGACTAAAGTCATGATCGATAGGATGGTTGAAAAACATCTATAGCTTTCAAATGGTATCACATTTTTTGAATCCAAAACATGTGTCACATTCTATGCTTCACATACTATAGGATTAATAAAATAAAAAATAAATTTCATAAAGTTTTGACCAAGTTAAGGTGGTCAAATATAGAAGTTTTATATATTTTTTAAAAGTTGTAATAAAAAATTCATAATTAATTATTTAATTGGGAACAAATTACAAAAAATATGCATCACATCCAAACATGAGTCCTCTACTTATATATAAAATCTTATAAAAAAATATTATCATTTTATTATGGTTAGGGTGGTCAAACAGACACCTACTTATTTTTTCCCTGAAATTTAATCACTACTGCATTGAAATTTCAATTTTTCACCAAATAGATTTTGTTTTAAATAAACCTAGTAGTTTAGAAACTACTTCAATTTTCTACAGAGTTCTATTCTTTTCTACAGATTCTATTCTTACATATTTTTGAAATAATATAGATAAATTATTTAAATTTTTATGTCAAGTTGCATAACACTGATTTTTCTAAATTTTTTGCCACTTAAGGGCCCGTTTTTTCCATGATGATCCTGCACATACCCCATGTATCTTCATTTTTCTAAATAGTCAACACATTCTCATCAGGAAATGCTTCTACATTAGGTAATGTGAAGGGAGAAGGGGGATTACCTAATTGGTCAGTCAAGGCTTTTGCTTTAATTTCCTTTTGCAAGACAAATTTAAGGTCAAACTCAATTAACAACATAACCCATTTAGCTAAGCATCTCGATAAATCCTTTTTAGCGAAAAGATGTTTTAAAGGATCAAATTTCATCATCACATGTATTTCAACATTCATTAAGTAATGTCTCAATTTACTAGTAGCGAGTACAAGAGCCAAACATTATTTTTCTATCATTTTGCATCATGTCTCATAATCAACTAAAGTTTGGCTAATCTAATAAATAGGATGCTCTTTTCCATTTTCATCTTATTGAGCCAACAATTCTACAAGAGAATGGGTTGATGTTGCTGTATATAGGATGAATGCTTTGTCTTGCATAACAGGTTGTAAAATAGGTGGAGTAACAAGGTAATCTTTCAAACTCTCAAAATTCTATTTACAATCCTCATTCCAATTAAATTACACCTCTTTCTTAAGGAAACATGTAAATGGTAACATTTTGTCCACTAGGGATGCTACAAAATGAGATATAGCATGAATTCTTCCTTGTAAAGAGCATAGTTGAGAGATGTTTCTAGGAGGTGGCATGTTAACTATAGCATCTATATTCTTAATTTCAATCTCAATGCCTCTATGAGATATGATAAAACCTAAAAAAATTATAGTATCTACACCAAAGACATACTTTTTCAAATTTAATCTCATGTTATACTTTTGCTTGACTGTTCAAAGATCTTTTGAATAATATTCACATTGTCTTTTTGATTTAAAGATTTAGCCACTCCTCTCTCCTTTGTCCTCTAACCCATGCATTTCCTTGCGGAATCTGCCATGGGGCTACCCACGGTCCCCCTTTTCCCTTTGACTTGTGTCTTTCCTTGTCTCATACAAACTCATGTCCCTTAAGAGACACTCCTGGAGGGTCTGGTCCTTTGGTTGTGGATCTTTCGATGCCTCCCGTGTCTTCGGATGGTGTGTCTACAATCGTGATTCTTCCTTGTTCTAATGGTTGGAAGGAAATTCTAACCAATGGTAAATAGAGCTCTATCCCTCCTACTCCTCAAGAGGAAGAAGTCATTGTGTTAGGAACATATTTTTCTATCTCAGATATGGTTAGTGATATGATTCTCTCCTCCATGGAGAACATAGTTGTGGGTTGTTTCCTCTCATTCTACCCCACTATTGATATGGTTCAAATATGGGCTACTACTAAATGGTGCCTCAAGGGAAGTGTGGACATCTGTGTTATGCTAGGTGGTCTTTTCCTTTTCAATTTCATGGCCTTAGAATATCTAGTTTTGATCCCTTCTTCTCAACCTTAGGTTTATGGAAAACACAACTTGGTTTTATGTCGCTAGAAGATAGGATTTGACCCTGCTATAGATCTTAATAAGCCAACTCCAGTTTGAATATGCCTACTTGATTTACCTTAGAATATTGGGATGAATCTATCTTCAAAATAATTGGTGATTCCTTGGGACACTTCATTACTTTTGACTACATCACCAAATCAAAGTCCAAGTTAGTGTTTTCTCACTTTTGTGTGAACATTAGTGTGAATAAGACACTCCCTAACTCTCTTAAACTTTTCTCTAAGTTTGGTACCTAGGTCTAGCCTGTGTGCTATGAAAATGTTGTGGTTTACTATTAAAAGTGTGCCAAACTTAGGCACCTTATTTCTGATTTTAAGTCCTACTTCAACAAGGAGCCTAACCTACGAGATTTTTTTGCTATTGCTAACTCTCCTCCTAAAATTGATAACCCGATTAGTGGTGATCTGGAAAAACCTACCTCGCTAGACTTATCTAGTCTCCCTAACATTAGTATTCCTATTCTTAGGTTAGACTATAATGGATATCTGACATTGGGTCTTGCTAATCTTTCCTTGACTGAGAATTTGGCATGTGATAAGGTGTTGAAGATAAAAAATCCATCCTATAGCCTGCCTCTTGGGGGTGATGAGCTTGTTGGTGGTGCCTAGTTGGAGGTGGCTTCAGTGGGGACTAGTGAGAATATGGGGAGAGAGGGTGAAATCTGGGAGGATATGGGTAATGGAGATGTGACAACTTTCAACTTTGAGGATTCGAATTTGGAGAATGCTACTAGTGAGGATAACTAGATAACCCTAAAGAAAAGAGGGAGGAAGAAAAACGAAGATGTGGGTGGCGGGTTCAAGCTTGGAAGACCGACTCAAAGATTCATGAGACTAAGAGAAACCACAAATGAGATTGTCATGGGTAAATAGAAGACATTGGATGTGTCCTCCACGAAAGGTAAAAAATGAAGGTCATGTCATGGAATGTGTGAGGGATGAACAGCTCCCATAAGCAACTTGATTTAAAAAGCTATGTTTTAGAACACAAGATAGATGTTTTACTATTACAAGAAACCAAGATGAAAGAATCTAGTTTTGATAATATTGCTAAGTACTTATGGGCATGGGCCACTTACTCCTATAGCGATGCTAAAAGGTCTTCGGGGGGTCTTGTTGTGCTTTAGAACCCTTCTAGATTTAATGGGTCAAAACTATTCTACTGCCAGATTAGTGTTGGTGTTTCTTTTACCTAATTAGGTGGCTCCTCATCACTTATCAATGTTTATGCACCCAACGAGAGGAATGCTATATTTTCTCTATGAAAAACTCTTTCTAATTGGATTAAAAAAAATAGTGGTTATCAGTGGCTAATGGTTGGGGATTTCAATTCCCCTTATTCCCCTCAGAGAAAAGTGGCGATTTGGTTGATTATTTTGACAACATGGTAGACCTGGAAAACTTTCTGAGTTCTATTGACCTGATTGACATTGACTTATTGGGACAATATTTTACTTGGACCAAAAAATAGATGGGGGGGATTTGATTTAAGTTAGATAGGATATATTCCTTTGTTCTAATAGCTAGACAAGCCTACTTAGTGCCACTCTTAGAGCTCTTCCTTGGATGGTTTTTGATCACAATCCTCTATTGCTAACCTCTGGTGATCAGTCTGTTGTCAAACCTTTCCCTTTCTAGTTTGAAATAATGTGGAATTCCCACGCTAATGTCAAGAAAAAAGTTTTTGAATGGTGGAATATTCCTATTCATGGTTCTCCCATGTTCAAAATCTTTTTTTAAACTCAAACACATTAAATGCATGGTGAAAGGTTGGAGCAAAATGGTTTTTGGGGATGTTTTCCAAGAGAAAAAGATTGTTTGGGATAAATTGAAATGGGTTCAAAAGAAAATGGAGGAGGGAGCTATCAATCTTTCTACTTACAACCAAGAAAAGGAAAACTAGAGTGAGTGGGAAAAAATTATTAAGAAAGAGGAGATTTTCTAGATGCAAAAATCTAGGGTCAAATGGCTGAAAGAAGGTGAAAGGAACACCTCTTTTTTTCACATTTCTACTATTAAACATAAGAAAAGGAATTAGATAACCAAGTTACATAATGCTCAAGGAGAGGTTGTCAATTTTCCCTCCCTAATCAGTTTAGTGGTTGCAGATTACTTTCAGAAGGCTTATGTGGCTCGTATTGAGGGTCCTAACCCAGCTCTTGAGAGGCTACTACTTGACCCACTTCTGACTATTATATCACATAGTGATAATCTTTAGATCCCCAATGTTATCACTCCTAAGGAGGTAATGTTCAATACTTCTAGCATGGGGGTCTTGAAAGCTCTGAGCCTTGATGGTTTCCCTCTAGCATTTTTCTAGATCTTCTAGGAGATTATTGGCAAAGACCTTGTCCTAGCTACTCATGATTTCTTCAAATATAGTAAGATTCTTAAGTAACTAAATTACAACTTCATAGCTTTAATTCCCAAGGTTGTTGACCCTCAATCTATGATCAATTTTCACCCATCAATCTGTGCAATACTTTTTATAAAATCATCTCTAAAATTCTAGTGAATTGTGTATCAAACCTCTCCTTGATAAAATAATCAACCCAAATAAAAAAGGTTTTGTGCCTGGCTGTCATATCCTTGATGCTATCATAACCACACATGACTTACTCCACTCCATGGAGAGATGCAACTATGATGGTATGGCCCTAAAATTAGACATTTATAAGGCCTATGATAAGGTGATTTGGAATTTTGTCCCTAAAGTCCTAGCTCAATTTGGGTTTAACCAATTTGTGATCAATATTATAATGTAATGTGTTACTATAGTTAAGTACTTTGTTTTGGTAAATGGGTCTCCCTTCGGGGTTTTTCCTACTAGGAGAGGTATCAAACAGGGGGACCCCCTTTCACCCTATTTATTTGTAATGGTGGCAGATGTGGGTATGTGAAGGATCATGGTGCGCCAAAAAGTGGCAATATTTGTAGGGTATGTGGCTGACAACTTTTTTTTCACCCAAAATTAATGAAACGAAAAAGGGTTTTTAGAGGAGATTCTTAGCTTTCCAAAAATATAAATTATGATTTAATTTGAATTTAATAAATAGTTATTATTCATTTTCTATTAGAATTACGACTAAAGTCCTGATTGATAGGTTGATTGAAAAACATCTATAACTTTCAAACGGTATCATATTTTTGAATCCAAAACATGCGTCACATTTTATGCTTCACATACTATAGGATTAAAGAAAGGAAAATTAAATTTCATGAATTTTGGCCAAGTTAAGGTGGTCGATAGACGAGTTTTATATTTTCTAAAATTTGTAATAAAAATTCATAATTAATTATTTACTTGGAAAAAATTACAAAAAATATGCATCACAGTGAGTCCTCTACTTATATATAAAATCTTAAAAAATATCATTTTATTATGGTTAGTGGTGAAGCATTAACCTATTTTATTTTTCCTAAATTTAAGTACTACTACATTGAAATTTCAAATTTTCACCAAATAGATTTTATTTATTTTTAAATAAACCTAGTATTTTAGAAACTACATTCAATTTTCTAAAATTCTATTCTTACATATTTTTGAAATAATATAGATAACTTATTCAAATATTTACGTCAAGTTGCCTAACACTGATTTTTCTAAATTTTTTGCCACTTAAGGGCCTGTTTTTTGCACGATGATCCTGCACATACCCATGTCCTGAGCAAGAATTTCTACAATATGTTGTTTGAAGGGTCCATAAGGGAATTAAGGATGCCTAGATTCCTTAAAGCTAACTGTGATCCAAATTTTTTTGGATGATGTACCTTTCTTTTTGGGAAAGCCTCTATGATTGAAGCTAGGAAATGGAAAAATTATCTTAACAACTATGTTGCTTGTTGTGGGAAATGAATTAACTATATAAAAAATCGTGATTTACTTCTTTAATAATACTCCTAACCTAAAAACTCAGGGGAATGTTGTCCTAGGCTATTTGAGTTGTTCTCTTCCTTCGGTTTATCTTGGGTTACCCCTTACTATCAAAGAAATCACTTCTAATTTTTGGAATTCTATTATGGAAAGGATCCAAAGAAAACTGGCTGGGTGGAAAGGCTCCTTACTTAGCCATGCTAGTTAATTGCAGCTCCTGTTTGTTATTCTTCAAGGTATCCCTATCTAGTTTCTATCTATTTTCAAGATGCCTAGATATATTGCTGCAAAATTTGAGAAAATTCAAAGGAATTTCCTCTGGTCAAGGACTGAGGAAAAAAATAAATTTTCTTTGGTTAAATGGGACAAGGTTTTCCAACCTAGAAGTTGTGGTGGGCTTGGGATTAGGACTATTTCTAATACCAATAAAGCTTTGATGGCCAAAGCAGGCTAGTACCATTTGAGGGATAGGAAGGATTGGTGTAAGATCATGAATTTCAAGTACCTTCAAAATAGAACTTTGATTGATTGGCTATTAGAGGCTCACCCTTCGAGGTCCTTGGTTTGGAGGTGTATATACAATCTATAGGATTTTCTGAGAAGTAGTATCATATGGAAGATTTGCAATGGAAATAAAATTAGATTTTGGGAGGACACCAAGTTACTTGGCACTCCCCTGGAAAACTCTAAATTCAGGAATCTTATGAGATTGGCTCAACAATTCTTTGGTATTTATATTAGTGATTACCTCCTAGGGCCTCTGGGTGTCAGAAAATGGAATGACCTAGGCATTTTTTTCCCCTTGTCCCCTAATATGTTACTCCTTGGAAAGACCTTGCAGGAATTGCTCTCCCTTACCAGGATTCTTGCTACTTATAGGGGGGATGAATTTTTCTCAACTCATGATAAACAGGGTGATCCTTAGTTAAATCAACTTACAATATGTTGATAGACCAAGTTGTTGTCCCTAATCTATGGGAGAAGGTCTAGAATTGACACATGATTCTAAAAGTTAACTTCTTTTGGTGGACGACTTTTCATAGTAGGATTCTTAATCAAGAAAATCTGAGGAAAAGTGGATTCCATATCCCCAATAGATGTTTTCTATGCAAGTGCAATGAGGAATCGATGGATCACCTATTGTTACATTACCCATTTGCTATGGAGGTGTGGGAGTTGGCTTTAGGAAGATTGGGGATTCAATGGATTATGGGTAAGGATATTGCATGATCCTTTATCTTGAGTTGGTTAGAACCCTTTATCCACCCTCTACCTAGTGAAATTTGGAACTAGGTCCCTCTTATTATTTACTCGTGTTTATAGCAAGAGAGAAACAACAAGATCTTCAGGAACATGGAGATGAGTCTGAAATATGTGTTTGGTATTGGGTCTCGACTCATTGCACAAAATATCTCACTTTTCATAGGGAAAACCCCACACAAAGGTACGAATAAGGTGGAAATAAGTATGGCCAAAGCTTGGCATCAAAACTTGGATGATAACTCTTATGACAAATCCAAATCCCTAACTTGGAGTGTCACTATTTGGAAACCTCCTAATAGAGGCTGGTATAAACTAAATTTGGGGCTGCTAAAGGTGACCTGGGCAAAGCTAGTATAGGAGGTGTGATCAAGGATTACAAAGGAAATTATGTGGCTAGTTACTCTAGTGGAGATTGGTGTTCATTCTTCTATGATTGCAGAAGTTAGAGTATTGTTGAAGGGCTTACAGTTTGATGTCTCCATGGGGATTGAGAGCCTTCATATTTAAGGAGACTCTAAGTCTATTATTGATGCTACTAACTTTGAAAAATTGTTGGGGTGGAGTACTAAAGAAATTATTCTAGACATTAGGCTCTTCATTTCAAAGTTAAAATTCAAAGTTGCCACCCACATTTATAGGGAGGGAAACCAAGTGGCTAATACCTTAGCCAAATTTGGTGCACACTGGAAATTATCCAAATGTTGGCGTTATTTAGGGAACCTACCTCTTGACATTTAGGGTTTAATATTGAAGGAACAAAGCCCTTATTTTACCCATGATGATAACTAATCAAGTGCCTTGCTAGATTTTCTAAGGGGTCCACATGCTTGTTTGTTGGGCTATGTGGACAATTTTAACTAATGAGATGGATAAAAAATGGCATAATTCAAATGATGGGATGGAGCCCTTTTTGAAAAGGGAAATCATGAAATGTTGTGATAAGTACTTGATGATTAAAACTAAGCTAGAACGTACCCTTCATAATCTCCTTTTGGGGATCTTGTTAAGCTATCGTATTCCCAAGTTTTTTTATTTTGATTTTGATGTGACTAATAATTATGAGATCAACCTCCTTATTGGCCCTATATTGTCCATTATTTTGTCTCCAGATTTGAAAGCTAACCTTCTTGGTGTTTCTAATTTTGGCCCCATGACCATCTTGCCTAGGTTTCTGTGCATCTTCTATGTGGAAGGAAAACCTTCCTTTCCTTTCATGTCCTACTTACATAGCTGATTGTGTGTGGAGATCCTCATTTATGATTCTTCTAAGATTTTTTTTTGGAAATTACTTGCTCATGCGTACGACTTGTCCTTTTCCTTGATTATCAAAGACTGCCATTTCTAGCTTAAAATCCTTAATGTGTAGGTGATTTTTCACCTTTCTATTATCTCTAACCTTTTATTTTCTTAGGATTCCTGGTTATCCTATGTGTAGAGTGACATTATGGGTGGTGATAAGGTGTAGACTGAGTTAGATAACTATAGAAAATTTCACAAAAATCCACTTGTTTGGAATATTTGTGTCAAAGGTGGTCTTGATCCTCTAATGGAGAGACTGGTGGGCTATGACCCTAATCTGTTTACTCAGTTTTTCAATTCGTGGAAAGATTTTCCTGTGACTTTGGGAGGCATTTCCCTTATTGTGGATGAGGAAGTGATTTTTTAGGCTATGAGGCTCCATTGTACTAGTATGAAGCATTTGAAACACACCAAAACTCAAGACAATGAAAGTATGAATAATTTTTTTGTGGGGAATGAGGTGTAGGTGTGCAACTTGTTAGGTTTTGATTGGGAGGCTCTCCCTCTATTGTGGAACTAGGTGTATAATGCTTTGATGAAGTATGTGACTCTGAAAGGTAGGTACAAAACCTATTACTTATGCCACTTCCCTCTATTGAATCACCTTAGGCATAAAGTTTTGTTAATCTTTCCTTTTTTCCCACTTATGGACTTAGAAAGTTTGGTTGAAAAATTTGTTGAGGCCGCTAGTAAAAATCCTAATGACCCTACTCCCCTACCACTCCACCAGGGCCTTATCTTGAGGTTCTCCCACTTCCATCTTGCTTTATTTCCACGAAAACCCTATCAGTTGTCCGCATTGAAGAAATTGAGCCCCCCACTATAAGCAATTTATCTCCAGCTGAATATAAAGTACCTATTAGGAAAAGCCACCCAGTTCCTAATGACATGCATAAATCCAAACCCACTGATAAAAAGCTTGAAAGGAATGAGGAATCGGCCTAGACTAGTGTTGTGGCTAGTGTTTGTTAACTCAAAAAACCCCTACCAAGACTACCAGCAAGCCTGCCCTAAAAAAGAAAGGCAAGGAGGAAGGTAAGAGCTTGAAGGAGCCTCTAAGCAAAGGAATAAATGTGGTGAGCAGGGACTCTATGGGGGATATAGTGGTTGTGGAGATGGTGGTTATTGGTTGTGATACCATCATTCAACACTTTGGTAGGCTAGCCAAGAATAGGAAAAAAGTGCAAATTAATGATTTGGATACAAAAGAGGAGCAGTTAGTTAGCAAAGATAGCAAGGTTGCAGAGGAGTTTGAGGGTGAGGAGGATGAGCATGCTAGAGGTCCCAACTCTATTTTTGACAAGGGAAAATTTTAGAACGAGGTTTCAGCCTCTCAGTCTTCGAAACTACTAGATGTTGAGCATATTGATACTAGTAAGATTGTGGTTGGAGGGGAGGAGCTCTATTTTCTAAAGGAAAGATTGGATAAATTAGACAAAAAAATTGTGGTTTGACCCGCTTCATGGTTAAGCTGGTCCACTATCACCAGTACCCTATAAGTGGTTATGAAGGATGAGATGGACCTAAAAAGGATTGAAGACCATCAAGAATGGATAAGAAATGATGGTGCAAATCTCCTGTCTATGAACTGGGAAGATGCTAGTTAGTCTATTGTTGGTTCAATGTTTGTCCGTGGTGTTTATTTTTTGGCCTTGTTTTTTCTAATGATTTTTTTATTTTTAACTCTATCAGTCCTTGTGGATCTATGTGAAGGGTACAACACCCTAAAAATGTTGCTTACCTAATAAAAAGAAATAATCCTCCAAAATCTTATGTATGTATTCATGAAATATCAATGTTATAGCTTGTTGATATGTTGTTCCTACATTATTCAATCCAAAATGCATGACTACCCATCAAAATATTCCCCAAATTTTAGTAAATGTTGTTTTGTATTGATCTTGATGGTTGATAAAGATTTGATTATATCCAAAAAAATCCATCTGTGAAAGACAACAAAGCATGTCCCACAATTGAATCCACTATCATGTCAATATTAGGAAGGGGGAAGTCATCTTTTAAAGATGCTTTATTTAAATTTTGAAAGTCCATACAAATTTTAATATGATTGTCTGGTTTAGTAACTGTGACAATGTTCAAGATCTAAGGAGAGTAATCTATAGATTGTTAAAACCAACTTCAAGGAGCTTTTCAATCTTGCCCTTAACTAACTAGTAAGGCTATCTTAGGATTCATTTGTTGTATCTTTTTTCTAACTACTTTAGCATTTTTGACAAGAATGATATTGTGTTACAATCTTCGCATCAATTTTTGACATGTTCGAATAAGTCCAAGAAAAGAGTTTAGTAAAGCCATGAAGTAAAGTTGCATGGTCTTCTTGTTCATCTTCATCAAGGAACTTTCCTATCTTGATTACTTTTTCTTTTTTATTTATTTCCATCGGTATTTCAATTATATCTCCCAAAGGAAGTGCACTTGGTTTCTCAATGGCAAGGTTACATTCTTCATCACCTTTATCAATCTCCTTACTTTCCTTTTCTCTATCTCCTTGCTTAGAACTAATCATAACTCATGTAACCCATTTATTTTTAGGAAGATTAAATGACTTGTCATAAACTCCTAACATTTCTTTCAAGGTTTCATCATCTTCAAAGTATTCGAATGAGTCTTCACAAGTTGTATCAAGTAATTTAGGATGCTTCAAGGTGAGAGTTATTTTAGGTTTGCACATAATGGTGTTGATGTTTAATGATGGTCTTTTGTTTGCTTGTGTTATCTTAGAAGGGAAATATCCCAAACCACTTTTAGTCTCTTGTGTGTTAGGCTCTATGGAAGCATGGATTCCTTGTTCTTTCTTTCCACATCCTTTTCCACTACAACCAAATTGTTTCATAATCTTGTAACCTCTCCCATAATTTCTTTTCATTTCTTTTGGGTTTGATGGTTGTTGATAATCCATATCATCAAAAAAAAATTGTTTATCTTGTGTCTTCTTCTAGAGTAGATGATGTAGAAGCTTGTGATTTTTCTTCCAAATTTTTCATTGACCTTACCATTGGTTGCCTCTATTTCTAATTTTCTTTTTTTGTAATTTGGTACTCTCCCATAAATGTTAGGTGAACTCTAAAGAACCCCAGTCATCTTCCAATAACTGTGACACTATATCTATCTCTTGTTTCTCCTCTTTCAATGGTTCTATGTTGAAAGTTGGAATTAATGTGTTCAGAGGATTTTTCATTCCTTTTTCAACTTATAGGCAACTCTCAGGCTCAAGTTCTATCTCAACTTGGTATACTTTATTGTTATAGACATACTTCGTGATACAATGAAGAGTTGAAGACATTGCATGCATCTCATGAATCCAAGGTCTTCCTAACAGAATATTTTATGAAATATCATTGCTAAAAGATGGAGGACAACTAAGAGGGGGGTAAATCATTTGTCACAAAATTCCAACATAAAACTTCAACACATATCAATTCCACAATCACACTATTCTAATATTAAGCATGCGCATGAGATACAAAGAATAAAAAGTAAAATAACACACCGAACACTAGATTTTATGTGGGAAACCAAAGGAGGGAAAAACCATGATGAGGATTAACTCACAATATATAGTAGTTCTAGAATTGAATATATAAGGCTCAATGCCAAGGGCCCAATACCCTAAAAGGACTCATTGTCCAAATACAAAAAATCACTACTTACAAGGAGGCTCACTACCTACAAAAAGGATTTATAGAACAAAAATGGCTTCATAGCTAAAATAAACTAATAATAATGCACCTACCAAGTGTTGATACAAATCTAGTGATGCTCAATACACTAACTTAACACACTTCAATATTTTCACTCACTTTTGAATCTGTTGTTGCCTCATCAATCACACACTATTTGTACATTCATTCAAAAACTTGTTCTACATACACATATATATACTTGATCTATCTGCAAGCACCAATTAGGTTGGCCTAATTAGATGCACTTCATATTTACCAAAAATATTAAGCATTAGCTTCAAGTATTCACAAAATATTTCCAAAAAAGGAATTCAAACATCTAACATGCTACATCATCTTGGCATAGACCTAAGATAGTTCAAAAATACATCCACATAGCAAAATTAATCCACCATATCATAATTAACCCAAGAAGACGGCTAGGAATATAATTCAATGAAAAATGAAAATACTTTGTTGGTTGCCACTATGTTGTATGAGCACCAGAGAACATAATATTCTAAGCATGCATGCCTTCAACAAACATAAATAATTTCCCAAAAATGCAAGCAATAATTGTCAAGTCTAGAGGAATGCAAACAAGAATACCAAAGAGTGTAGCTCAAATACTAGTTTAGCTACTAGACCAAAATACCAGATCAGGCACTGACTTAGGCTTGTAGCCACAACATGGTGACATTAATGACAACACAAAACTGTAGAGACAGTCATTCTTTTGTGTTCTTCCAACAATCATCAAGCATAGCATGAATAGGAGTTTGTAGGTGTAAGACCCTGCTTTGCATGTGATTAATACTAAATCTAATTTGTTATATGTTTCCATAATAGATGATAAGTGGTACTATGAGCAATACATAAAGTGATTGTGTGACAATATTCTTGAATTTCCTCTTAACATATGTTTCAATGTCAATGTTGTGAAGGTATTATGGACTCATAAAATTATGAATATGAATTGAAATTGTAAAAGGAAATTATTGTACAATTAAATTTTATTATAGTTATTAAATTCATGTGGTATATGATTGTTCTTACAATTTGATTGGTAATGTGTAGGAAAGGAAAAATGGTAGTATAAGAAGAGAAGACCAATGGGTAAAACAAAAAGACATTTTTTTGAGGATACAAATTTGACCTTTTTTTATTAGAGTTAATGTGTTGGAAGACTAGGGTTAGGAAGGTTGATATATAAAGGTTAATTTACTTTGTGAGGGTAATTAATTTTGAGTCATGTAAGGTGTAAGTAAGGCTAAGGTTTAAAAACTACTATCTAAGTTCAAAATTCGGATGAATCTTTAAATGAGCTTTTAAAGAGGGTCGTTGGTCAATTTCCTTGGTTAGGATGCAAAAATAAAACCCCTAGGGTCTATACAATAGTGGTGGGTGTCAAGTAGGCATGAAATAGTTCCCCTAGGACATGATTTGACCCCTAAAAGGTCCACATTATGGTGAGTGACTTGTTTTAAGGAGAGGATGGGATGGTATGGGAGAGAGGTTGTTTAGGTGCATGTTTCCTCTTTAATAAGGAAAAAGACTCTCATCAATGGAGGTAGGTGCACTCCACACCTCCCCATCCAAAAGGTTGCAAGTTGAGAACTCCTATTTATCTTGGGGAGGAAGGATGAGTGGGGTGCTACCCACTTCTCCTTTTGGAGAACTCTAGTTGAGAGAGAAGAAATGATGAGAAGAGGAGAGGAGTCCTCCCACTTTGGAAATATTGTGATCAGGATGTCTTGTCTAGGAGAGGAAAGATGGGTATAAGAATTTAGTCCCCTCATCTAAAAGAAAAGAGATAAACTTTTCTTCATTTTTCCATTCACCCTTTGTTACTGGTTACAAGAAAATGACATAGTGTATGGATTATGGATGAAAATAGGAAGTAGAGAACATAGATGCATGAAATGAGTGTTATGCTAGTTTTAGCCCTTTGAGAAAATGAGAAAAGACTCCATTTATCATCATGAAGCTTCTAGAATTCCTTCCTTGGGGGTATGGCTAGAGCCCAAGAGGCTCCTTGATGCCATTATGGTAGGGTGGAGAAAAAGACCTTGTTCATGAGTTTGAAAATCATTTGCTTCCTAAAATATTGTGGTTATATTGTAAGTCTAAAAGAAAAAATGGGTTTCATATTTTTCAATGAAGAAATGAAAAGAGTAAGCCTTGTTCATTTGTGTGTTATTCATTATTTCAAGGTTAATATTTTCTTGCAAAATGAATCAATGAAAAGAGAAAGTTCTTGTATATTGGTATGTTATTTGTTTCATTTATATGTTTCATTTGTTATACAGAAAGTTTGAGGAAATTATACCTTGTTGAAAAGAAGTGAAGGTTTATAAACATGTATTAAAGAAGTGTTTCAAACAAAGAGTTATTTTTAGTTGTTCTTGAAAATAGTTATTTGTATGTTTCATTATATTTCTTTTCATATCGTTGAAACAATTTGCTACAAAAAGAAAAAGAAGAAAAAAGTGTTTCTTGTAATCTTTTAAGTTAGACAAGAGTGTGATAATTTCCTATGCTTGAGATGATAGAAATTTTCATTTATATGAAGGAATGTATACTTAATTTATACATTATGACAAAAATAAATGGGTTTTCATTTATGCTACTAAAACAAAAAGAAAGGGGGTATAAGTTAATGGATATTTAAAGAAGATTGTACCCCTCTACATTTTAAACACTTGAAACAATGTCAAAAATACGTATATAGGAAACATTTTTATTGTACATATATAGATACATACATACGTATATATATTAAACACATATTTGATATATATATATATATATATATATCAAATATGTGTTCCAACGTATATTTTATATATATAATTTATTAAACTGAAAATAGCACAATATGCCTAAAATATTGGATATAATTATCATATGTTTGTATTGTAGATAGTTGTATATTATTTATATATTTAAAAAAAGTTAAAGAGCATATATTATTTATAATATGCAATTAATTAATAACCATTTGTTGTTCGAAATTTACATTATATTATTTAAAATCTGCAATTAATTAAATATGTATTTGTTGTTCAAAGCTCATAAAATATTGTTTAAAATATGCAATGAACAAAGTAAGTATTTGTTGTTCAAAACTCAGACTATATTATTTAAAATATGTAATTTTAAGCAGTAGATATAATTGTGCGGATAAAATAAAAGAACCACAAACTTGTGTTTGTTTTGAAAACACAATAGAAGGTTAAAAAAAAAAAACAGAGTTATGGGGTGGTAGAGCATTGTTTTATATAGAGATAAACCCCAGGCGAATAATGAGCTCACCATTTGATGGAGAAATGCATTTTATAAATTTACAAATCTGTTAGTTATGATTTTATTACCCCAATAATATCTCAGATTTGAACTCTTTCAGCCACCCACAAATATATATTAGTGTATATATATAACCAATAGAAAATATATATATTTATCCCTGCAAATTCACTATTCAAAAGAAGAATGGCATTTTATAAATGGTTCCATTTGAACAATTAAGAAATAAACTATTAAATTGAATTCTTATTATAAAAAGGCATAAATGAACAAATTTAATATGTTCTATTGCAAACAAAATATAATGTTGTAGTCTAAACATGAATACAAGTTTAAACACATCTACATATTCCATATATTTTTCACATGAGAAAGATGAAACAATAAATATATAAATAACACAATAAATGAAACTGAGCTAAATATTGCCCATGGCCATTAATGCAAATTATCATAGTGCGAGTGAGGCTTCTGATTTTCAGCATTCACCTCCTCGATGGACTCCTTACCCAGCTTCAAATGAATATCTTCCCTACAATAGTCACAAAAGGGCCGTGGGATTCATGGCGTCTAAAGTTTTCAAAATAAAGATAGGAAAAAAAACATACATGTAAGTATATATACATCATAGTTGCACCTGAAACTGTCGGATTTATATGCTTCCAGCCACATCCTAAATTTCTAAGAAGATTGGTTATTCCTCAATAAATTTATGTTGTTGGTAACAGTCCATTTTTTTTGCCAACCAAATTTTAGAAGTGATGAAAGAGTGTCTCAGCAATGCACAGTGACGTACAACTTCACATAGGTGGAAATTCATGGCATTTGTCGGCAATAATTAATATTGCCATTGGAGTGATAGGTTCCTTAGCTTGGTACTTCTTCCTGGTATGAGCAGAGATACAAACTCTGTAAGTCATGTCACCTTGATTGTAAGAAGTAGCATGTTTTCAAAAAAAAAAAAAATCATGAATAAAACAAGGGCGCCCAGGCGTATTAAATCGGCCTTCACTATTTGAGGGCATGAAGTTCATAATAGAAGCGTGATCCTTTAGACAGCCTTTAAGGGAAAATAATTCTTTTAGATACTTCAAATCTTTTCCCCCCCTCTATTCAATGTCATGTCAATCAGATATACTTATGTAAGATGTGACTCTTTACTTACTCTGCGTTGTTCTTAAGTACCTTTGATAGATCGCATAGCTGGAATTGAAATTATTTTGTACATAACATTTAGCCACCCGGCTAAATATTGGTTTGCCTAATAACACAAGAAAATGTATATATACCCATCTAGCAATATTGCTTGTTGATTTGAAAATAACACTTTTAATCAAATCAGTTACAATAATAATATTCCCTATTATTGATGATAACACTATTGTTTTATTTACATGAAATTTAAGATAAAATATTAATATCCTCATTTGAATTGCAAAAGAATCACAATAACAATGCTAGTTGTTATGAAAATTTAATATTACTCGATAAATGATTAATATTACGGTTATTGTAAATATTTATTCACCCCACCTCTTTCGACAAGTATTTTCATATACATTTAACAATTCAAGTACTAAGAAAATGATTTTTATTATTAGTTCCTGCCAGGAACTATAGCGGAGGCTGCAAACAATAAACAGTGATTAAACGACGCTGAGCTGGCCAATCAGAATTCAGTTTTTCTTAAGATTTATTTCCTGTTTCTTAGGTCGGCCAGTTAAGATGCACGTTTTTAACTCCAAATATTCAATAAGTGTTTTTTTGGTGCTCTCTGATTGGTGTTCTCCAGATTGGCAGAGGCTCTACGGGCATTCCTAGGCAAGAGAGCGCGTGAAAACCAAGACTTATACACAGAGGCTCCTGCGGATTATCAGAAGCCTAGAAAAGGTGCACATGTTTATGCATGCTATCGAACACCTCACATTTTGGTGCATGCAGGGAGGATGCCGTCAAAAGCCTATTCAAAAGCTCTCATTTTGGTGCATGCAGGGAGGATGCCGTCAAAGGTTACGGAGTCTGGTTAGTTTCAACAAATCGATTTTGTGCATATTACCAATTTTAAGCAATTGAGCAATAATTAGGCCCTAACTCCTAACTATGTTTGTTGGTTTTTGTTTCAATGGATTGTATTTGTAGGATACTCACAAGAAATTAAAAACAAGCCATCAAGAATCAGAGGTACATGGACATTCTGCTTGGAAGCAGGGAACGGAAGATTTATTCCACCCCACGCATCGCCTTCGGCCCCAAATAGTATTCACGTGTCTAAAACCATGGCAATACACAATTTCTTTCATATGCAAACCAACGACTGCTAAGTTACACTGTTTTATAGGTATGAAGGGTTTTGTTTCTTTTGGAAAATGTATAGAACTGGAATATTTCGATGGCATGTTAGTGTTTAGTGGCAAGTGAAAATTTTGTGCAGAGCCTGGGATGCTGGATTTTGAGGTGGATGATGGAATTTCAGACACAATACAAGCCATTGGACTATTTCTCATTACTGATGCAGAAGCATCTGATTATATTGTTCTTTAATGGTCTTTGATTTGTTGTTGTTGTGGTTTCCTTTTACGGTTTTACCATTAGAATTTGTCGTTATTGCAAGTTTAGAGTTCCATCCTGTCTTCTCATTAGTCTTTTTTTCCCAGAGCATGTGATAATGGGGAAAACAACTTCATTGCAAAGTTGGATGAGGTCGCAGTACAACTATTGTTCTCTGTTATTTGGTATGTTTATATTGTTTGTTTTGTTTTATAATTTCCAAAATTCATTGTCTCAGTATTAAATAAAATGGCTTCTCAGCCAAGTACACAGTTAGAATTAATAATGAATAAACAAATTACTAAATACAGGGTTTCTGGTGTGGTGCACTTTAGGTAATGTTTAATGAAACATTAAATAGGGTGATTGGAGTTTTGTGCTTTTGACTCTATTATTTTTCAGTTTAAACTTTAGGGTATTTTGTTCTCATTAAATCTGGTGCATTTCCAAGTTCTGCTGCTTGGATAACTCTGCTCACATTTTGCCCAGTGACTGATTTCCTGCTCATATTTTGATTTTTTAATAATGACTAATAATAGTTTCTTGTTCATGCTCGGTACATAGTAATACATAACATAGTTACAAGTATAACCTTTTCATAACATTTGCAAACATTTTTCAATCGCCAACTTTGAGTAAAACAACTCCCTTCTTGTACCTACTGACTGTTTTTGGACAATTCCACACAGGTTTTTCTGCTGTGTTAAGTTATAAGTAGATATGGAAAAGTCGAGATTATTTGGAATTAGCTTCTTAAACATTTCAGTTGATGCATTGATGAAAAAATTCCTATGTTTTAGAAGTTTTTTTATCTTGCAAACCTCTGACCTGCTTCATTAGTTCTTATTATAGCTGAAGGCATTTTATGTAATAGTTGGATATTAGTTTTTACTATTAACTTTCTGTATCTGACACAAGTAGAGTAATTTGTCATTTTTTATTCGCTTTTTCTTATGCTTTTGTTCTTCTCCACTGCATGTAGCTGTGCAAATCATGTGTTTTACAGTTTTAGAGGTGAATCTAATTCTCTGTATATTTTTAACCATATGTCCACAATTAATATGTATGTCGTACGAAAGGAAAATTCTTATTTCTGATCAGCTTTTGACAGAAGAATCACAATTTTTTAGGTCCAGTAGTGTAATATGAAAATTTGGTGTGTAGGTAGCACACAAGGGAATGAATCCTATTGATGCATATGCATACATGAGATCAAAAAGAACAAGGGTTTTGTTAGCACATTCTCAGTGGCAGGTATGTTGACATCTATGCATGGTTGTTGTGAACAATTTGAATTTAATTCATTGACCTGAGCATGTGGTATCTGCATCTGCAGGCAGTTCGGGAGTATTATTTAAAAATACACGGCAATAGTTCTGAGACCCTCCAATTTCCTATGCTTGCAGAAATTTTATTGGATCAAACCCTGTTATTGGATCATATTGAAAGTTTAGTGTTGTTTTTGGGCCAGATTGATAGTTTGGCCTGCTGTTGGGACCACTCTGATAGATAAACTTGTTATTGAACAAATATTGAGTTACGTTTATTTCCTGAATAGCCAGATGAATTTCATAAACATAACATTTAAAACCCTGACCATGCTGCCATTCCATCCCCATCTTTTTAGGTGGCAAAATTATGTTTATTTACTAAGCGTTGATGAACTGTCTTCCAATTTGCACCTAATTCTCATTACATTCTTCCAGAGAAGACTAAATGGCCCGACCAATGAACTCCCATAAAGCTGTTGTCCTTTCAGTCCAAACTGCTACCACTATAATGAATTTGAAGACCAAGGTGCTTCCTTACATTGAATTTCCTACACTTGCGCCTTAATCACTTACCATGAAAAAATAAATGACACTTTCAAATTCACCTAATCATAACAATTTTCCATCACTACTCTTTAATGCAGACACTCCCACCACCTTAAACTATCTTTATGGGCCTTTCTCTAAGGGAGTCGAATGAAGCATTGATTCACTTGACTATATTGTTGTATCCTGAGATAGAGACACAGAGTTTGCTTGCCACATGGATGCTTAATATTCACTTATAATAGGGGCCTAGAGAATCATTATGAATTGGATGGTGGAGATGATAAATTCGACATTTTTCTTTATCTTGTTCACTTCATTTTCTTTAGCAACAATGGTCACCTGAGTATCCAATGTCAGATCCTTGAAGATCAACTAAGAGACCAAATAGATTTCTTAACCCATTCCTAAAATTTTGTTTGGGAAAGAAACAATATTTCTTTGTTTTTCTTTTCTCTATTCGTTCTTGTGTGCAGGTATCAAGGATGCATTACACCTGGAGTCAAAAAATTGAGTTTGCATAAGGAATACAATTCAAATTCAAACTCCTCCGCAAACCGTGACATGATTTAATTGACCTTGGGGCATCTTACGGTGTGACAATGACACCATGCAATAGTGGACTCTAGTTGTATTGGACAGCTACTTACACTACAGTACAACATTTTGCTTTATAATGTTCCAACATTGGAGGTCTCTGGCACTGGTAAATCCAAGAGTTTTTTATAGGTAAAGTGTTACTGAGAACTGAAATGAGATTGTTGTTAAGCAGAGTCAAATTATTGACTAAAGGATTGAAAGCAGACTAACAGGTTAAAATAGCTGGTTTTGTAATAGTCACCTAGTAGAACGAATACACTGCTCAAAATGGAGGTAGATAGTTGTATAAACTAGTAGCAACTGATTGACAACTGATTGACAACTGATTAACAAATGATTAAAAACTGATTAACAACTGGAAGGCTAAGAATGTTGAAAACTGCACCTGAAAAAACAAAACAAACAAAACAAAACCAGACCAAGCGTTCTTGCACACTTTGGCAGGAACTTCGCTGCCGTGCAGCTCTTGTTAATCTTGATTAGGAGGTAGTTATAAAAGTGAGAATAGTGTTTCTACTAACATTCACATAAATGTGAATATAAATAGAAATATAATCATTAATATATATATATATATAAATATAATCAATAATTAAATTATTATTATTGTGAGACAATTATAATGGTGATGCAATTACATAACAGGGTTATTTTTAAGGGACCCAAAATGGTAATTAAACGAGCGTAAAATAATATTAATATTTTCACTATGTAACGATTTAACTATTATTCGTTATCACTATGATATAAGTAACACTATTCGAATTAGTTGGTGGATAAAAAATAACTATGTTAGTATCATTCACGATTAGTATTGATATCTTGTCATTATAAAGTATCATTCATCAATAAATAGAAAATATGTTATTATTAAAAATTGATGAATTGATACATAGGTAATAAAATTATTATTCTCGTTTCATTGGTGAAGTGATAAGAATGATGAATATTTTCTTGAAGATTCATTACTAATGAGATACAAAATTATCTTTTAGGGGGAGTTGAATAGGAGTAATATTATTGTTACGTTCAATTTTGTCTAGTCAATGACCTTATTATTAAATTGGATAATTAATGCATTAACAACATTGTCACTATTATGGCTCAAGGATTAATTCAAAAATATGACAATAGTAAAACTAATAATAATACTATTGTCTAAAAACTAATAATAATACTATTGTCTAAGTGGTTGTTGATGTGTTAGCATTCTCATCATTGATGAATAATGTTTTGGGGTATTTGACAGTAATGTTATTAGGGTGTAATTAGAATTATAACAATGTGGTTGTTATGTTAATACATGTTCCTAGAGTATTAATTAGTTTCACTAATGAGTACAAAAATATAATAGTTGGATATTTTTTCTAGTGAATATTTTTTTGGGGCATGACATAAACTATGTAAAGTCCCTCGTTCATTATAATAACCTCAATTTGTTTTAGGCTATAGTTTTTTTATTTGTTTTAGGCTATAGTTGTTTTAGGTTTGTTTTAGGCTATAGTTGTTTTAGGCTATAGAAGTTGCAGTGTAATTAGAATGATAACAATGTGGTTTTAGGCTATAGAAGTTGCATCATGAAGTAATGTTATTAGGGTGTAATTAGAATTATAACAATGTGGTTGTTATGTTAAATACCTAATTAGTTTCACAAATGAGTAAAACAAAAATAATAGTTGGATTCTTTGTTTAGTGAATATTTTTTTGGGGCATTACATAAACTATGTAAAGTCCCTCATTCATTATAATAACCTCAATTTGTTTTAGGCTATAGAAGTTGCATCATGAAGCAATGTGGTTGGTTGTATTTGTAATAGGTTGCAACCCTATGTGAAAAAAAAATTGTTGGTTTTTTCTAGCCTAAAATTATAGGCATGATAGTAGGGTATCCTTTTAGGCTATAGAAGTCGCATCATGAAGCAATGTGGTTGGTTGTATTCGTAATAGGTTGCAACCTTGTGTGAAAAAAAAATTGTTCGGTTTTTCTAGCCTAAAATTATAGGCATGATAGTAGGGTATTCTTTTAGGCTATAGAAGTTGCATCATGAAGCAATGTGGTTGGTTGTATTTGTAATAGGTTGCAACCTTGTGTGAAAAAAAAATTGTTGGGTTTTTCTAGCCTAAAATTATAGGCATGATAGTAGGGTATCCTTTCCAACTATAATAGGTAAAGTAATCACACCAAGCAATTACTTTCTTACATTGTAAAATTTCTTACATTGTAAAATCCTCGAATGAATAAGGAGTTAGGCTCAATTCTTGATTTATCATTTCCACCACATGCTTCTCGTGAATCCAAGGTCTTCCTAAAAGAAGATTATATAAAAAGTCATGAGGAATAACATGAACATGAACAGGAGTTTGTAGGGTAGGGTAGCCTTTCCAATTGTACAAAAATATTAATTAGTTTCACTAATTAGTACAAAAATATAATAGTATGGCCACCATTGGATCTCTCTTGGACATATCAAATACTATGCCTCTTATCTATCATTGGATTTCCATATGACTTAGGAGTTAGCTTACTCATACAATAGGATGTTTTCACGTGATATTCCCCATAGACTTTGTCTTGGACCTAAACCTTAGGATCGGAGTGTGGAAGTTTGGAAGTGGATTAATGACGACTTGTTGCTAGGTTATTCCATGTATGTTGGTGCAATATTAGAATGGATTGAGATCACCAACTATTGTGATCTTAGTGTCATTGTATGTGAATTTAAGGAATTGGGGGTATGTGGATGGTATGACTTTCATGGTGTGAATCCATGGTTGACATAGGAGTAGGTTATATGGAAGGTCAAGGTCCAAGACTTGAAAAGTGGTGTCCGTGATTGTGGGACCAACTCTGATAGGTAGTGCTATGATTCTTTTAGATGATCATTCTTTGTCATCACATGCCTTGATAACAATGATCTTAGTGGTTTCTACACATTCTTTTGAAAATCCAAACATCTTAACCAATTTTAAGGTAGAAATGTTTAACCCTACTCCACTGTCTACCAAGACTCATCTGACATTCATTTTATGGACACAGACTTCAAGGTGTAAAGGGTCATTATGGTTTGTCTTTTTGGTTGAATCGTCTCATTCGAAAAAGGTGGCATGATGGGAATTGTTCAAGTAGCCTACCATCTCCTAGGAATGATTGATGTCAAGGTTGGTGGGGATAGTTGTTTCTTGTAAGGTTTTATCAAGAATGGTTTGATTGTCAAGTGATATACACAATAACTCTAAAATAGAGATCTATGTGGGAGTTTTCCCCAATTGGTCAAGCAAGTTGTATTAGGACTTTGAGGGTTGTTGTTGTTGTGGAGGAGGACCTCGAATGATCTCCTTGGTTCAATGAGTGTTGACCTGGTGCATTTGGGAGGTTTCTTAATGGTAATGGTATTGACATGTTCATCAGTGGCTTGAATGTGATTTATGACTGTGGTATGGTTATAGTCATATTTGGAATTAGTGTTACTGGTTGAATTGTTATTGGTCTTATTTCTTGAACTAGAGGCCTTTCCTTTTCCATGGTCATGTAAAGGATCGGTAAAAACTTTATGGTCGCTATTTGAAGATTCTTGTTGTTGTCTATTGAGTTCAATGGTGTCATTTTCCACAAGGTCTTGGGTGCTGTCATAATAGTGGTTTACAATTCCTGAGAGGAACGAATTTTAGCTGAAATCACATATTTTTAGAAAATATAATGATTTAAGCCTTAAAAAGTTCCATTTTAAGGATTCCAATTGAAGAAGGTTTGATCAAATCACCTTAGATCAAACCCCCTTGGATAGAACCTCGCTAGTTTTAAACCATACCTATAAATGTGTCTCCTTTACACCTATCAAAATGCTGATAAAAAATCACTTTTGATTTAGATTTTGGGGGATCAAATGAATTCATTTAAAATTTATTTCAAATGATTATGGTATTCCTTAGAACAAGCTATCCAATGAATATAATTTTAATATGTTTTGGTTTTGTTATGTATTTGTTTTTAAGTTTTATTAAACAGAGGTTTTTCATTGAAAATGAATTTCTTTGTTCTTCACATGTGAAAAATAGAAGATTATCAAAAAAATTGAAAATATGAGTGCATCAGATATTGAAGTCCTTGATCCAACAAAAAAATAAAATTAAATTTTGACATATACAAAAAATGTTACACGCTTATAAATACTGTCTAAATTGTAATTCGTTTGACTTTGAAACTTGATTAAGGAAAAATAATTCAATAAAAACTATCTAACCAAGTGGAAGCACTAGATATCAGAGTTACAAATCTAAATTTGAAAGAATTAGAATTTTATCCTTCATGGAAAAAAAGTTATGTGTTATACGGTGTGCGTCACTTTTTAAAAATGTTGTTTTCTGAAAAAAAATCTATTTTCATGGGAGATAGAAAAAGAAGTGCAATTTGATTCCAAAAATTTTGAAAAAAATATTTTTATAATCTACAGACAAAATTTGATGAAACTCTAGTTCGCACCATCTTAAAATTCCTCACAGTTTAGCTACTATAGGTGCCCGAATGTGAAGATTTAGTTAAAAATAATAATTTCAATGTCCAGTTTGGCAAAAAATTGTAAACCACTATTATGGGATCACCCTCTTGTATGATGTTCTTTAGCTGTTGGCACCATGATAAGTTATGTTCTTTGGCTCTATGGTAGTCACAAAAGGAATTTTCATCCCACCAAGATGGTTTAAACAATCTAGGATCATATTTTTTTGGTTTAGGAAGTTGTATGATGTTGTGTTACAAGAGTTGTTTAAAGACTAATTTAATCGGCTCCCCTAAAGGAGTGCACTAATGTTTTGTTGGAATCTTCCTTTGGGTTCTTGGTTGTTGTGTGTTTTGGACAGCATGGGTGGTTTCGTTAGGAGTTCCTAATGCATTATTGGATGTGTTAGGTCCTCTTAGTGTAATGGTGGGGCCTGTATATACAGTATTAGCATTGACAACTCTATCATTAGTCACATTTTTGTTTCACACCCAATATTTGCTTTTGTCATTTGAGGTGTTTTGGGTGTTGGTGTTCTTGCTGGGCATCTTGATTTCACCTTTTTCAATGAGATCCTTTTCAAGGATAATTCCTTTTCCATTGGAATGTAAAATGAAGTGAAACATTGCATCATTAGCTCATGTCTCAAGTGGTAGTTAAGGTTCTCTATGAAGATGACAACCATATATTTTTCTGGTATCTTGACTGGGCATCAACTAGCCAAACTTCTCCATTGCTAGAAGAAGGTGACAAATTTTTCTCCTTAATCTTGTGTAGTATGAAAGAAGGTGGAAATCATTATTCCATTGTCTATGTTAAAGGAAAAGTGTTCAAAAAAATTGTCTATTAGTTCACCCTATGTTTTTATGCCAGTTGGTAAATGTGCAAACCACTCAAGTACTATGCCCATAAGACAGTGGAAATAGTCTCATGAGGTATGTGGGATAATATTCAATGTCTATACAAGCTATAGAAAATTCTCTTATGTGTTCAATAGGATTGCTCCTCCCTTTGTACTTAGGAAAGTTAGGTATAACATAGCCATGTGGGAAGGGTGGCATATATAGACTCTTGTCAAATGGATAAGGACATAAGTCTTTGGTTGAATATGTCTTCTTGTTAGACATTTACATGCTTTCCATTTGTTGTTGGAGGGAAAACATTTTTGTTTGTAGGACATCCACTTGAGTCAATGTTGTGTTTTGTGTATTGTTGGGGTCTATGTTGGCATATTGGAATCCAATGTTATGGGATGGATTTTTGTTTGGTATATGTGTATGTGAATCGTTTTGGTTTTGTGTATGGGACATGTATGTGTATGATGGATTTTGATTTGGTATGTTTTGATTAGGTGTTGGGATATGAGTGTTATGAGGTGTATTGGATGGGATATGCCATGAGCTTGTAATTTAAGCATTTCCATGTGGATTTTGGTTTCCAAATTTCATGTCACATGAGAGGTATGCCCTGAATGTGACTAAGTGATGTGTTGAGAAGACCCTATGTTTGGTATGGTATTTTTTGTGAAGTAATTTTAGGCTTCTTGGTTGTATTGGTTGTGTTGAATGGACTTGAGGATGATGCCCCTATGGTAAATGACATACCAAAGGGTTGTGACATAGGTTGTGTCATGTTAAATGTATACACATGTTAAATAGATAGAAATAGAAATATGCATAAAACATAATCTAAATCAAATTAAATGCAATGAAAACCTCAAAATATTGAATGTAGTATATTGAATTGTTGAAGATTTGAATGTTTTTGCTCATGATTCTAGTAGCATCACATTAGCATGAAATATTTTTATATAAAAATGACAATGATAGGTATATTTTATAGAAAAGACAATTTTGGATGAAGGGCTAGGATTAAAAGCCAATAAGACATGTCAATCAATGGCCAAAATTAAAACATGTAGTATAAAATAGGGTTAGGGACAAAATTAGGGCAATGATAAGGATGAATGACCAAGATTAAATTATAAGATAATTCAATCAAGGGTGGAAAATGAATGACACAAGAGAAGATAAGAATGACAAAGATAATGAGGTTGGCACACAAAAAGAGGTTGTTGGAGAAAATTAAATAATTATAAAATTATTTAATTTAGGAGGGAAAGTGGATATTTAAGGAAAGTGAATAATTAAATAATGAAAATATTATTTAATTATATAAGACATGTGATAGGTTGAATTTTAATTAAAATCAAAATTTAATTTAAAAGTGGAGGAAAAGGACAAACTTTTAAATAATTAAAATACTTATTTAATATTGGAGGGAAAGGAAAAAAATAATTAAATAGATAAAATTTATTTAATTATGGAAGAAAAAACTAATCAATAATTAAACAATTAAAATAACTATTTAACTATATAGTAGAAAAATGAAAAATGAATAATTAAATAAATAGGAATTTATTTAATTATAGGGGAAAAGATTATTCAATGATGTAATTAAATAAATATTATTTAATTAATTAATCAAGGGAGGAATAAGGAGAAAATGAATCAATTATGACTTAAGAAGATAATTAAATAATTAAAATTATTTAATTATGTAAAGCAAAAGGAGGAACTAATATGAAAAATGGCATTCATAGATTTAGGACATTTTTCAGTGTCTATATTTTACCCCTCTTTGAGATGATGTTGTGATTAAGAGAAGCAACATCATTTCAAAGAATAAAACATAGAGAGTAGGAAAGGGATTACAATTAGAAGCATGATTCCTAAGTCACTAGTGATGATGAGGAAGGATGATAAGGAGGCAATGGTACACCCCCTCGAGAGGAAATGTGAGTTCAAAGAACATGGGTGTGCTCTCAAAATGGATAAGAGGACTAAAAGATAAAGAATAAAAGGGATAAAGGAAAATAGAGAAGGATGGTGAAAATATGAATTGAGAGGGAGGATGGATGATCATCATGCTACAATTATATGATCAACCTAGATTTGATATTGTACTTGACATTATGCACCAAGGTATAAGGAATGTGGATGAAAATGTGCCTAGTATGTGATAAAAAATTCAAGTGCAAACATATGCCCCATAAAACCATGATATGGAAGTTCATGGTTCCCTTGTGACAATAGAATGCAAAAGACCATGATAAATTCAAACAATGATAAAACACACAAGCAACAAGCAAGCATGCTCAACAAACTAAAAGAAAACAAGGATTGTGCTCCAAGTCAACCTAAAACTAATTGATGGATTTATTAATGATGATGAAGATGTTGTTTGATAAGGGAAGGAAACATCTTGAATAAACATGAGTATTGGGAAAGGCATATGCCTATGATGATAATATGACTAAATGGTCAAGGTTTGCAGCAAGGCTAGAAACAAATAGAAGGGATGTTTTGGATGATGTGCTAGGTTGCAAGATTGGATTGCATGGATTACAATTTGATTAAATTGGATGGAATTGGATGGGGATGGTTGGATTGGAAGGATAGAGGATAAATGGATTGGATAAGATAATATTGGATGGAGGATTTAATGAGATCCAATGACAAGGGGGGACCAAGACATTGTAAAGGATGGAAGGATGGAGAAATTCCAAGGATAGGAGAGAGGATTTTGGAGATAAGATGATGGTGGATAGAGGATAGGAAGATGGATCTCCAAGGACTAGTTTCAAAGGAATAAGATGAACCACACTAGAGGTAGTACAATCATGGATGGAAGATGATGAGTGATGTATGATATAGAAGGATGGTGCATAAAGGACATGAATGGTAGAGGAAGTAAGGTTTGCATTGTCCAAGGAATGCATATATATTTTTTCCCTAGCCTTATCAAGATCAAGGGTGAAAGAGAGAGGGTGATTTGGATAGGATAGGAGGATGGAGATATCATAAGGGATGAATGATGGAAGATATGGATGGGATCAAGATCAAGTGTATAGGATATGGATGCATGGATATTTGACCCCTTGGCTCTTCATCAAGATCAAATATTTGAATGGAAGATGGATTGATTTGGATAAGATAGGAGATATGGAATGAATGATATGGATAGGATAAGATGGGTGGAAGGATATAATGCATTAAGTATGTGAATATAGCCTTTTCAAGATCAAATGAGGGAAAATGGGGGATGCATGTAAGTAGGATAATGGATAGGACATGAGGGATAAAGGGGGAGTGTGATAGGTAGGATAGAATGGATGAAACTTGCCCCCAAGTATAGAATGCAAGAGGGTAATGGACTACACATGATGCCTATTTTCCAAATTTTCATCATGGTACTTATCCAAGGTGCCACAAAAAGTGGTTTTTACCATTGGATGAATGATTTATCTTTACTTTTTTATTTTCCATTTTTTTATTTTTTATCTTTTTCTCTTTTTTCTTTTGGGTTTTTTTAGAATAGGAAGGATGGAGAAGGATATGGATATGGATAATTGGATTGGGAAGATGGTGGATGTATGGTAGGGATATGAAGGGAGGACTCAAGAATATAGTTCCATGGATGGTATCCCTTGAAGATGTGCTCCATTAGATCATGGAAAGTTGGAGGTATACTCATAGACGTTGGTAGAATGATGGTAATGGGAATGAAATAGATTTATGCAAAGGGTTGGATAAGAGGATGGAAGGATGAAAGATGGATGTTGGATCTAATGGATGGGATACTGGAATATTTGCAGATGATTGGATGGAAATGTTCGAAAGATCAACATTGGAACAAACCTTGAAGGGTGGTGGAGTTGTGAAAGTGAAGTGGCTTTTGAATTTGGATACTTATATGGAGGAGTGGATGTCTATTTTATGGATGGAAACAATGAAGGATTATTAGATGGGGCAAAGGATGTAGAATTGGATGAATCTTTTCAATAAGTAAGCTTGGATGCCAATTTTGATTTTTCTTTGTGATGCATTGATTCTATGAGTATTTTTCGGATCCACGTAGCTTTTGATTTTTATTTTTTCTTCATGGGCCTTTTGGCCTTTTAGATTTAAATTTTTTATTTTGGATCATATTTTTCTTTTTTTTTGCATGTCTTTTTTATGGCACATGTTGATCCTTTAATTTTTGTTGAATTTTGGCTTTATGCATTTGAGATTTGGCATCCAAATTAGTTTCAAGAGCAATGGGAATGGTGGATGGATATGAATGATGTGGATTTATTATGGATTGTTTGGTGTAGGTATGTTGGAAAAGGTTCAAGGGTGTGTTCCTTTGTAGATCATGATTAGGGATATGAGGTGATGAATAGAGAGGATAATGAAATTTTGGAATAGGAGTGATATGTGGTGGAATGTAAGGACCTAATATGGATGGAGGGGATGAAAGACTTTGTTTTGGGATATAGGGACCCAAAATGGGTGGAAGGGATGAAGGAATGGGATTTGGGACATAAGGGGCCAAGGTAGATTTTGAGGATGGGGAATATGGACATTTGGATTTAGATGGTAATATTTTGGATTTGGGGTGGATGGAAGGAGTACCAACATATATAGAATTATAGCTAAGGCCATGATATTTAGGATTTTATTGGATTTAGATGGGTTCTAATATTCCTTGCTCATGTAGGCCTAACCCTTTGCCTTGACAATGAACTTTTTGAAAAATCCCTTTTTCCAATGGGATAGTTGTTGCTTTGAAAACAAGATGTGAATACTTTTTGAGGAGGGTATGGTATGGAAGGAATGATAGGATCTTGGAGTATACCAGCTTGGATGAAAGTGGAGGAACCCAATTTATAAGTAGGGAATTCATGGGTATCTTGGATATGGATGGTGGGATCTTGTGGAGGATTAGGATCATGACATGAAGATGAAGGGCTGCTTTGATCTTGACTTAAGGTAGGATCATGGGATGGGGTGGATGGCATATTTTTCTCTTGGTTATGAGATGGAAGGGAATCGTGACATGGAGATGAATGGATGCTTTGATATTGAATTAGAGGGAGGGGACCATTGCATGGGGTAATTGATGGAAATATTTGTTCTTGTGATGGACTAGGGTCATACCATGGAGGTAGTATGATAGGATCATGATATGAGGTGGATATGCTAAGATAATAAAATGGTTTGGATATGGTAATATTATGAGATTCTATAGGATCATGAAATAGAGTTGATGGACTAGGATTATGGCATGGAGTTGAGAGAATTGGATCATGAGGTGGTATGGAAGGGATGGATTTATCTTGATATGAAAGGGGATCATTTTGGATTTCTTGATCAATGGTATGATCTTCATAAAAGATGGGATTTTGATCATAAATAGGTTTATCTTGGATTCTGTGGTTATCTAGAAGGATTTCTTGGATGGAATTAAGGATAGGATCATGAGATGGAATGGGATCAAAAGGAGTACCTTGATCTTGACATAAATGGGGATCTATGATGTCATTCTTTGGATCAATGAGGTCAAGTGAGTAACATGGTTGACATTTTGAAGGTGCTATAAAGGTGGAAAAAAATGAAATGGATGATGCATATGAGATGGATGAGGTGGAAGTGGTTGGATTAAGAAGGCTAGGACTAACATCTTGTGAAGTAGTATTTTGCATGGGTTGTTGTACTCCTTTGAGGGTGACTTTTGGTGGTCCTGTGATGGTAATTTTTGGTGGTCCTTTTATGGTGATTTTATTTGGTCCTTTGATGGTAATTTTTGGATTGACGATGGGTTGAATAGGATGTGAAGTGCATAAGATATGGTTAGGTATGGGATTTGGTTGAACATGGAGGACATTTGGCTTACCTTGTCAATGGATGAAAAGGATGACATGGAGGGTGAGATGACTTAGGTATAAGTTTAAATGGTGGATTGGATGGTGTTTAGGATGATAATGGATTAGGAAAGAAAGATTTTGAAATGGATTATGGATGGTGGTTATGATAATGATTAGGACCTCTATTAGACAAATTAATTAATCTTAGGGTCTTAAGTGATGGATTAAGAATTTAAATATGGATGACTGAGATACTTGAGATGATTTGAATTATATGATTAGCTATGATTATGATAAGATGGATGATTAAAAAGATTAGGGAGATACTTAGGATGAAGGGGGAGATGGTTATGATGAAATTTGATTAGGATGAAAATGGATGATTATAATATGCTTAGGAGGATAATTAGGATGAGGAATGATGATAATGATGGAAGAGGATGATTAGGATGGAATGATTGAAATGAGATAACTATGATGATTAGGGATGTAATGATTGAGATGGAAATAAAATATTGAGATAAGATTAATGATGAATAGGATTAAAAGGGATAATTAGGATGATTATGAAAGGTTAGAATGATTATAGAGGTGATTAAAATAATTAAGAGGAATTAAGATGAGAAGGGATGATTATGATATAATGAGATGATTAAGATGAAGAGGGATGATTAGGATGGAAGGATTAATTAGGGTGAGGTGATTAGGATGAGATGATGGATGGTTATGATGACTAGGATGGGATAATTGACTTGACTTGGATGACTAGATAGGATTATTAGAATGGGGAATGGGGACTAGGGATATGATGAATGATTATGATGACTAGGATGTGATGATTGGGTTGACTTGGATGACTATGATAGGATGATTAAGATGGAGGATTTTGACTTGGAGATTACGTGGATAGCTTGACTTGGAGGACACCTATATTTCTTTGTTTTTGAAATTTTTCTAATTTTTTTGGATTTTGGATTTTTTTTTGAGTTTTCTATTTTTTTTGGGTTTATTGTTTTTCTTGCTTGAGTAAGATTTAGATATTGAATACACATTCATACACGCAAGACAAGATTTGATGCAAAATGTAATGTAAATTATTATGATAAGAAGAAACTTCAAAGCACAAGAATAATCCTAGCAATTATTCAAGCTAGTAGATTGGTCAATGGTATTAAACCAGGATGTAGAAGGATCTAGGGATGTCCTCTATACACCTCGAATGTACATGAGGCCCAATTCCATGAATTTTCAAAGAGAATAATGCCAAATATCTAGGAGGAGAGGGTATCCCACACTCCACCTTTTCTTCCCAAAATTATAAAGTTCTTTGGGTCATAGCCAAGATTGATAAGATTCTACTTCCAAGAGGCATGTCTTTAGATTCACCCTCTACTATTTATACTCTACTGAAATGCTAGAGTTGAGGTTGTCCCCTAGAGTGATCACTTCTCTAAGTAGGCCTAGTAAGAATTTTACACAAAAGTGATGTAAATAATGATTTTGATCTCCAAGATCATATTATAATGCAAGGAGAGATCATACACATGTATTTGATCACACAAAAAATGTTCGTTAACCTTATAAATTTAAATGTTTGATGTGAAAATGAGAGTTTTGAAGAGTGACTTTGATTCTGAAGATCATGTGAAATGCAAGGGAAGAGCATACACACCTCAAAGCACAAAAGGATCACCAAGAAATGCAAACACTTGTTCTTTTTAAGCCCAAATTGAAAGTATGATTTTGAGAAGACACTTGTTCTTGATAATCCCAAATTGTAATGTGATGTTGAGAAGACACTTATTATTTTTAGATCCAAATTGAAATACGATGTTGTAAATAATATTAAGATAAATATATGAGTTGAAAAGTGTGCACCTAGATTTTCTTTACCTCCAAATTTATGTCCACCTCATCCAATGTGCATTTTGAAGAGTTTATTTTTCTACACCTTAACAAAACAAACAGCAAAGCAAAACCCTAACAAGATAATTGATCACAAATATTAGAAGGTTAGCTTAAAACCGAAAGAAAAAAAGAAATCAGATCTAATAATGTCAATAAAAAATCTTGCAAAAAATCATGCAAAAAATTAAAAAATAATTTATAAAAAAAGTATGCTCATCACTAGGTTGTAATTCTAATTTGTTTTTAATTCTTATCTAGTCAAGACAGATCTAATTTTTGGAAATTCTTTTGGCATCCAAAATTTAAAAAAAAGAAAATAGAGCCTTACTAGAATTTCAAGAGCTTTCCAAAAATAAAAATAAAACTAAAAAAATTGTTGATTTTCAATTTTTTGAAAACTAAAATGCAAAGAAAACTAAAAAATTGTGATTTGCAATTTTTTTATGAAAGATCATTAAAAAATTATAAAAATTTCAAAAAGATCAAAAAAATATTTTTAATTTTTATTGAGGGCTCTTGATATTTCCCCAAACCTCAAAAAAAAAATGTTGAAAAATCTACAACTGTTTGTGAGATATTAGCAAATCTTTCTAAAATCCTAATTTTTAAAGATATGATTTTTGTCTAATTATTTTTTTATCCAAACTAAAAACATAAAGAACATATCCCTATTAGATTTCAAAGAGATTTCTAGAAATATAAAAAAATCCAAAAAAAATGCTAATTTTCTCTCAAAATTATTTTTTCATAAATAATAATAATAAAATTATAAATAATTAAAAATAGATCCAAAAGTTTTGATTTTTGGAATGAAAGCTCTGGATATGATCCCCAACTTGCAAAACAAATTTTGCGAAAAAATCTGTAGTTGTTTGAGAGATATGGTCAAATATTTGAAAACTAGGGTTTTATCCAAAAATGATACAAAACCTCCAACAAAAAGCGAAAAAAACCTACAACAAAAAGGATCCAGCTCCAAAATTCCTCAAAATTTGTCAAAATCTTGAGCCAAAAATTAGTTAGTGGATTCACATCAGGTTTGAACAAAAATGTAATCAAGGCTAAAATTATAAAGGTTAGGCAATAAAGCATATAAATCAAACCCTAATAAATAATGAAGTATAAATAAGCATAAAGACATAAAACATAAAGCAATATCACCATGAAATATTCATGCCATCATTGGTTCACCTTCATTGAACTTCTCCATTTTTCTTGAATATGATGATTTCCCTCATATTTTTGAGTATGCAAATAGGCCTAATATCAAGGTTAGGAAATAAAGCATATAAATGAAACCCTAATAAATAATGAAGTACAAATAAGCATAAAGACATAAAACATAAAGAAACATCACCATAAAATATTCATTCCACCATTGATTCATGTTCATTGGACTTCTCCATTTTTCTTGAATATGATAATTTCTCTTAGATTTTTGAGTATGCAAATAGGCCTAATGATAATGACAAATCAAAATACTGAAGATTCTAATTGACTATGGATGCATGTGACTTGATGTTGATAGACATGATAGCAAGATGACTCAAGATAGCTTGTAAATTATCCAAGATTTCTAAGATGTCTAAGATGCAACATGATGAAATGACAATGATAGAGGTCTTTTATAGGAAAGATAATTTTGAATGAAGGAACAAGATTGAATGTCAATAATTAATGGACAACAATAAAAGATGTAGTATGGACTAGTGTTAGGGAAAAATTATAAGGATTGATGGTTAAGATTAAATTATAAATAATTTAATCAAGGGTGGAGGTTAATTTAGACATGGATAGATAAGGCCTTGGTGTGGAAGATAAGATTTCCAGAGAAAAGAGGTTTATTTATTTAATTAATCAAGGAGGAATAAAGATAGAATTGAATTAATTAAATAATTAAAATTATTTAATTATCAAAGAAAAAAAGGGAAAGATGATGGATAATTTAGAAGTCGCATGCCTAGGACAATTTTTAGTGTCTACACACAATACACACATTAAGGGTGTAGCCATTAACAACAAGAGTTCTTTTTATTTTTGTCCTATTGAGTATGGCTATTATCATGAAGGAATCGTGTTTCTTTATCATCTTCAAGGGAGGTAGGGCATGTTGGTGAAAAGTAATATCAACATTAACTATATTCATTCCTTGTATTAGAGTTGCCACATCACTTGCATTTGTATTAGAGGGGATCACAACATGTTGTAGGGCTGTTTGAAGCATAGCTTGATAATTAGGTGAATTTTGAATTATGTACAATAGGGATATCTTTGCAGTAGTATTCTTAAGTTGTTAACAAGATCATATTCCTTCCCACTATGCAAAGGAAAATTAGGAGCACTATGTAGGATGGGATTAGGCAAAGGTAAGGTTGTTGAAGTTTCTTGTCTTGGTTGTGGATTGTTTCAAGTGTTATATGTATGAGAAATGGACATTGTTTGTAGATTGTTCAAGGGTGAAAATAGGTTCATTTTGAGTTTTAGGTTTGTGTGAAGGTGGGTAAAGGACAAGTTGAGGTGAATCAGATTAACTTCTCTTGGTTTCGGTTTGTCAAAATAAGCCTTAGTGGATGAACCTTGTGAGATGAAATTCTCAAGGGCTTCATCTAACATGTCAAATTCATCACTACTAAAAGGCTTGAGGGTTAGGTTAACTTGGAAAAAGAGATTTGACACAGTTAAATAACTAAGCTTTCTCCAAAGTGGTTCATCGATTTGTAGGTGTTTTTGTTTTGTTTTCTAATGAATACCAAATTTAATCTAATCTAATTGAACTATGAACTAATGTTGGAAGTGAAACGTATAGTAATCTAATTCTATCCATAATTGAAATGAGCCTAATCTAAGCTAGATCTAATGAAATGAATGTAATAGTGATTCTAAAAAATCAAATAAAATGTAATAGCAACAATCAAAAACATATAAATACATAAATTAATGTTGTAAAGTGAAATTTCAAATCTATACTAGGACTAAGTTTCCCAAAAGGACGTATGAGTCCTAGTCAAGGTTTTTTTCACAAGTTTCATAAAAATTTAAGTGAATTGTATGGTTTATGGTTTGGATGATGTGTAAGGTAAGTGTAGACGTATATTTTAGATGAAATTAAGTGATGCAAGATGCAAGATGCAAGAATGCAACCTATATGCACTTTAATTAATGCAAGATTAAGGAACCATAGATATAAATTAACTAGTGCAAACCATAATGTAAAGTAAATGCAAGAAATATCTAGGAATATAATGCACTCCAAATCAGAAATGGTGTGTTCTAAATGTAGGTTCACCAAAATCATTAGATGAAAAATGGTGCTCTATGGTTTAGGACATAGGATAGGTTTCTGCTAATATCATTCAAGGAAAACCTTGGAGATATCAATCTAATGATAGGAATGGGATAAAGAGATCTACAATAGGGGTTTATTGGGGTATGAACAATGATTATAGATGGGTTCACAACCAAGCTAGGGATTGGAAATACTAATGAAACATAAGACCTAATTATGAAACTTAATGATATGCAAGGCTTGACTAAATGATCTAGAAATACAAGAAAATGATAGCAACAATTTGGAAAATTAGAAGGGTGCACCTAGAAATCTAAATATCGTTTGAATGAGCTCTAAAATGCTGAAAATGTAGTCTTTATGGTATACTAGGACTCATACACCAATCTAGGCATATCAATCCTAGTTTGATATTTCTAGGTAGGAACAGGTTTCTAACAGTTTAGATTCTAGATCTCCAAAAACCTATAAAAAGCTCTATAGTGGAACTCATACACCACTTGTGGCATATTAGTCTCATCCAACATTTTTGGGAAATAAAATTTTAGATCTATTCTCCAATATTTTATCTTTCTTCCTGATCTGACTTCTAGATCTGAACCTGTAAAAAAGAATTACAAAACATAATGTGGAGTTTATTTTCTTATGAGGGGATTTGCCTCGGTTAAACCCCTAGTTTGGTAATTAAACCTTGATGGAAACAATAGATATTGAATGTAAATATGGATATAAACCAAAACCTTAAGTGTATCTAGGATTAGGAAATGTAAAATGCAATGCAACCCTATTCTAATGTGTAAGAATGAGATGCATGAATGAAGCTTGAATGCAATGAATCAATTTGGGAGATGTCAAGTCACCATAATAAGCCATAATGATGCATGTACCTTTATTTAGGTTGAAATTAGAATGATAATGGAGGATGCAATAACTTAGGAAACAAGTGATTAGTCTTCATTTGATGGCTAGTTGTTGTTCCCTAACCTAGAATCCATCATGATTCACCATAGGAAACTATAATCAATCCTTGAAAATGATAGATTTTGAATGAATGTGACCTTGAAGATCTATAAAATAACAATAATGTTGCTCCAAGGCTTCAACTTTGTTGATTATTTGCTCTTGAATGCTCTTGTGAAGAATGCTTGAATGCTTGTAAATGCTTGGATCTTGAAATTTCTCTCCTAGAATGAAAATAATGACTTAAAAGCTTGCTTATATAGGAAATACACCTAATTTACCATTATTTAGATCTCAAAAGTTGACATCAACCAAAAATTTGAATTAAAAATTTGAACTTCCCACTCAAACCCTAAAAAGGGGCCAAATGGGACTCATACACCACTTTTGGCATATGGGTCCCACCTAGGGGGACTCATACACTAGAAGTGGCGTATGAGTCCCACCCTAGTATTTTGAGGTGGGTTTTTAGAAATTTTAATTATTTTTGTGGATTTTTTTAAGGATTTTGGTCAAAATAATCCTTGAGATTCAAAATAAAAGGTCTTAGGGGCCTATTATGATGAATTAAAGGGGTAATTAATGCAAGGGTATTAAAATAGGTCCAAATTAAGTGTGAAATTGTAATATCTCCAAGAGCATACAATTTTCTACATTATAGTAGGTATCAATTGAAGTTTTTTTTTATTGGTTGCATGGTTATTTTTTGCTACATCCTGTATCTACCTTCTATCGACATTTGTTATTGTTGTCGACATGTGATTTTCTCTTGCCATCGATAATTTTCTACCTCCCACCACTGACCATTTTCTACCATCTCTTGCCAACATCACATATTCAAGTGACCAAGGTTTAGTGGAGGAGCCACCAGTGGAGTTGCCCCAGCTCTGCTTAACTTCAACCTTGTCATCGCCTAGTTGGTGGTGCTATCTTTGTTCTTTTGTAAACCACAAACCCTGAGGTCAGATTAGCACATAGGAGCCAATTTTTTTGTCTTAAGTGCTTGGTTTTTGTTCCTACTTAGCCACACCACCTAATTGGATAGATTTTTTCAATAGAGCATAACTTTTTTCCAAGATATTATATTTTGAAAAATAAGATTTTGTCAAAAAATTGGTTTTGTGTACTTTACAGCTATGCATAGTATTTTTCTAGATTTTTTTTTGGGTATGAATTATAGCCAATAGAATTCATTACATCCTTTTGGACTCCTGAACTTGTATCTTTTCACCATTTATTTGTATTTTGGAGATTCTAGTGGCATTGTGAAGGTGATTCAAATTTTTATCATCCTATCCATCCACTTTTTTCAGATTTAGCTCCAAGTATATTCAATTTAGTTTTTTGTAATTTGTGGAATTTGCTTGATAACCTTGACATATTGTAATTTGGAGAAGGTATATTTTCATTTGGAGGCTTCATTTTTAGTTGTGCATCATATTTTGGAAAAAAAAATTGATATTGAAGGTCAATGTCTTTCTAATTTTGGATATCAATCATAGTTTGTCATGGGGTTTTAATTTCATCCTTCCCTAATTATGTTGGAAAGGGTAAAATATAAAAAATGGAGATATTGCATCATAAACCATCTCCAATCTCTTCAATTGTTGTCACTTTTGTATATTTGTTTCCCCTCTGGATAACGGTATCCAAAAAAAATTGGAGTTGCAAAAGGTATGATGTCTTAGAGGTTATTGCAATGCATGTTTATAATGATGTTTTGAAAGGTGTTGATCATTGTGATTGTCATCATATTATTTGAACGAAGATTTGGGAGATATATGGATATCTTGATACTCCACCATTCCCTGATGATCATGATTTAGAATGTCATGTGCCTCTTCATTCTTCAGATAGTATACCCTTTGATAATATTTCTATTTAGGAGCTTATAGATTTGGAATTCTTTGAATCTTAAAATGAGGGTGTCAAGGGTTCTTTTGATGCTTCTACTCCATCAAATATAGTTGGTGTAACTTTACCTTTAGTGATTCCTTGTGTAGAGTCATTGATTGAGGTTTCCATCATTCCTATTCAACAATACATATTCAGTTTTATAGACTTGGGATCATTAGATAGATTTGTTTCAAGTATTGTAGACTTGGCTACTTCTACAAGTTTGGAGGACATTTTTTAGCGAATATCTCTCCTCTATGCAAATTATACTTTGGAGGCTATTCTTGAGTCTCCACATTTCATTGTTTCAACCTTGATTGGGAATCCTAATCTTGGTGAGACTACCTTGGAGGCACTTGATTCCTTTTAAGGGATTTCATATATGAGGATTCTTCCCTCCCATTTTATTATGGAGTTTGAATTTCTTTAGCACCTACTATTGCATTTGCTTCTTTATAGCAAGAGACATGTTGTTTGTTGTCATTGGACACTCTTTTGGCTTCAAACTTCTTTCATTGGTTTTGAGGACACTTCATTCTAGGAGAGTAATCTAGTCTCCATATATTCTTTCAATGGAGGGATCATTGTATTGCATTCTTTAGATCTTGTTTAGCATCAATTTCCACATAGACTTGGTTTGTCACATTCTTCATTTATTGGGAATGTATCTGATTTGATTGTGGCATCTTCATCTTCCTTGGGAAAGGAGACACATCAAAAATTTTCAAATACATCATCATAATTCATTTTCCTTCTTTCATTTCCTATCTAGAATGTGAAGCATCCTTGCATTTATACTTGGTTTTGTTTCTTCTGAAAGGGAGACAAGTTTTTGGTTGACATTGGATCATGTTTTATCTTCAAGAACTTACTATTTTTGTAGGTTATTACATATTGTGGGGGGCTATATTGTCTCTGTATTTCCCTGTTATGGGGGCCCATTCATTATTGTATTCTTGTGATGGACATAGCTCTTGGGGGTATTGGTGTTGAGACCTCCATTCATCACTTATATCACTTGCACATGATTAGCATTATATTTTGCATTATATCTATTTTTTGGGGAGGAGTTTTGTCCCACTGGGTTTTCTCCTATTCTTTATTTATAAGAGATTGCATTTTCATTTGTACATGGGTACCTAGCATGGCCTAGTAGCTTAGACCAGTCATATTGCATTTGCTTCATAACTACACTCCCAACGTGCACTTATGGGGGGTTGTTAGTGTGAATGGGGTTATTTCCTAACTAGTTATTAGTGGAGACCTATTCACATCATTAATAAATTTACTTGGGTATGTGCAGGATCATGATGGGCCAAAAAGTGGCAATATGTAACTGATGACTTATTTTTTTATCCAAAATTGATGAAACAAAAAGGGTTTTTAAAGGAGATTCTCAGCTTTCCACCAATATAAATTATGCTTTACTTTGAATTTAAGAAATAATTATTATTCATTTTCTATTTGAATTATGACTAAAGTCTTGATTGATAGGCTGATTGAAAAACATTTATAGCTTTCAAATGATATCACATTTTTTGAATCCAAAATATGTGTCACATTCTATGATTTGTATATTATAGGATTTTTTAAAAAAGAAAAAAATATGAATTTTTGACCAAGCTAAGGTGGTCAAACATATGAGTTTTTATATTTTTTAAAATTTGTAATAAAAAATTCATAATTAATTATTTACTTGGAAAAAAATTACAAAAAAAATATGCATCACATCGAGACATGAACCCTCTACTTATATCTAAAATTTTATAAAAAAATATTATCATTTTATTGTGGTTAGTCGACATACACCTACTTATTTTTCCTCAGGAAATTTAAGTGCTAAGCATTGAAATTTCAAATATTCACCAAAATAGATTTTTAAAAAAAAAATAAACCTAGTAGTTTAGAAACTATATTCAATTTGCTAAAAATTCTATTCTTACATATTTTTTAAAAAATATAGATAAATTATTCAAATTTTTACGTCAAGTTGCCTAACTTTGATTTTTCTGAATTTTTTGCCACTTAAGGGCCCGTTTCTTCCATGATGGTCCTGCACATACCCACTTAGGAGTTATTTTCCTAGGTGGAATTCTAGAAACTAGTATTTAATGGGTCCATATCTCATTAATATTCATGTAGTTAACTAGTCATTTAATATTTCTCTCATCCATTTATAATTATGCATTAGGCATTTAATGTTTGTGAGTGGTTATCCAACGTCCTCTCTCCTTGCCTATATAAGAAAGGATCGTGTATATTTGTATCTCATCCCATTATTTCTATCTTAATACATTCTAGATCATCATTTGATTAAGTTATCTTCTTTTTCATGTTGCAACACTTCTTTATTCATGTGTATGGTATTATTCTTGGTTGACCCTTTGAAGTGTGGCTAGCTTCATTTGGGTTATTGTTCATATTTGCAACACTTTTAGAGTTTTGTTTCACCATAGCATTGAGACGTGTTTCCTCATCAATTGAGACACCTATTTCATATATATTTGACACTTTCTCACACACTTGTCAAGTGTGCTTACAATTGTTGCATATTTAGAGGGTTAGTCAATTATTTAGTCCTACCTTCTTATGCCATCTACCTTATCTATATATGTAAGGTTTCTTGTTGTATTTACAAACTCTATATTCTATACTTCTAAACATACTATTTTTCTCATATTTTCACTTGTGGAAGGTTATCAATTAGAGATCTTTGATCTTGGCATTCTAGAGAAACTGTAATGCCCCGCCGTGCGAACCCCAAAGGAACTAATAACAATGGAACAATTTTTTTTTTTAAAGAACATAATAACTTACTTAAGTATTCCAATATAACAATGTATTAAGTTACACGACTAGTTCCATTGGGGTACACGAGGTGACATTACCCTATTAACCCATAACAATGATAATAAGATAACAATAATTAAACAGTTACATAAATCTATTCATTCCCATTTCATCATTTAAAATATCTATTATACAATAACCATATTAATACCATATGCACATATGACAACAAAAGATACTATAAGAATATGAGCATTTATATTACCATAGATATAACACAACTTAACACAACTATTTACAAATGATCATTCCTGAATAAATACATGGCCTGAATATACATTACATCCAAATGATAGTAAAATACAACTGTCTGAACACACATCTCAATAACCACATATACAATTTACAACATGGTCATCCCAACACACATGGGAGACAATACATCAATGATTACATTACATCTGAAGTATAACATACATCTGGTACAAAGAATTAATGGATCATCAACATCCGCCAAAACCTTGCAATAAAAGATACATCTGCAACAGAAAGGGAAACACAACGGGGTGCAAAGCACGTTCCACCCAACCACCCCCGTGCTGAGAGTAGACAAGGAAGGGTCCCCGACCAAGCACGCCTAACAAAAACAAAGACTAACTCCAAAAAGATAACTTAACATCAAGGACCACTTAGAAACTCAACAACAACAAATCCAAAGGCACAACAGTAAACCACTTCTGAACATAACAAGTCACAACCTCAACATCAATGAAACTCAAGACACAATATCAAAGACTACTTCCAACAATAACCAAAGACAAATCAATAAATCACTTCCAGAGGACTTGAGTAAATCAACGCAAATAGAATGTTAGACGAGAGTGTCATCGCATGGTTTCACATGGATTATCTTGACAACCTATCACAAGGTGTCGCCTCCATCTCTACATGGATTCTCCAGACAACCAAGTTAAGGTGCCGCCTCCATCTATGGTTCTCCTGACAGCCCATCTCAAGGCGCTGCTCCATAGGGTTACTCATGCGAAGTCATTAACCTTTCGTGAAGACAAGGAAATGACCTTGCCAACCACGGCCTTCTCAGTCCCCTTTAGTCTATGATAGCACTAACAGGTGGATGAGGCTTCACAATTATCTTATTAGTGTTTAATCCCCACCCATGGTTTATTACTTAAGTTATCACTGATTAATCTAACTCTATGTGGGTTACCCTGACAGCCCCTTTGTGCTTCGGGCCCCACTAGAGCCACTCTCTCTAGACACTCAAGCACAAGATTATCCAACTAAACAGGATTGTATCAACAAGGAAAACTGAACCAACAATGGATCAATCGTGAGGCATAACCCTCTCACCCAAAATCATACATATAACGTTCACAAACGGTACAATCCAAATGTACATTAACATCACATCCAAGGCCAATCATAAGAACAACATCAAACCACAAGGTTGAATAAGAATAATAGTAACCACTCCTCTGGAAGTCCTAAACACATCTTAGGTTCCTATAATCAGACAAGCTAATTCTAGAGTTTTCCTACGAGACATAACTCAACAAAGAAAAATCACAATAGATTCAATGAAGACTCAAGAATAAGCAAACAATGCTACATAATTAATTTCAAACAAAATCAATTTTACCAATAAATAAATCATTAGCTCTAAAATAATCCGATTTAATTCAACTCACACGACATATTCCTAATTTTCACACTACACTAGACGTTGAAATTTCTCCGATTCTTATCATATTAAAATCATATTTTACAACAAACAACTCTATTACACAAATGTCCATATATAAAAATAATCAGTTAATAAAATTAATATAATCATATTACAAAAACTATTTTATAAAACAAATTCAAATAAAATCATATCTGAATAATATAAAAATAAATCGAATTAAAACTTAATATAAATATAAATATATATATATATATATATATTAAATAATATATAATAAATATATATTAAATAATATATAATATATATATATATATATATATATATATATTATTATATATATAAAAAATAAATAAATAAACAAATCAAATCACATTTTTTAAAAAAATGAATTAAAAGTATTAAAATTTCGTAATAAAAATAATAAATAAAATATAGCCGCTTTGTCGCCTGTGTATTATTACCACAGGGGACAGCCCCAGGCCGCAGCGACCTAGGCTGTGACCAGTAGCCTAGGCTGTCGTATGCAGCCTGGGCTGCAGTGCGCAGCCATGGTGGCTGCAACAAGCCGGACATTGGGCTGTGGGGGTACGGCCTTGGCCGACCCCCACCATTAAATTTATTTAATTTAATTTAATTTAATTTTATTTTATTTTATTTTATATATATACAATTCATAATTTATAATTTAAAACAACATGAATTTCAAAAATTGAATTCGCTCAGATTTTATAAAGTATTTTTTTATATATATTAGAATTTTTTTTAAAAAGAGGATTTCGAATTTCCAGAAAAATGAATATAAATATTTTAATATATATTTATCCTGTAGTTTAAGTACGAAATTCAGAATACATAAATTTTCACAAACAAAATTTATTCCAACAAATTCACATAATCTGACAAATGTGTAGTTCTTTCTCAGAGCACTTTTAAATTATAATTATATTTTTATTTTATTTTTATAATATTGTATAGAAATAAAAATATATATATTTTATTCAGTAGAATATATTTAGTACACAGAGTATACAGGAGCAGCAACTATAGATTTTTTTAAAAAAGAGACAGATTATATAGAAATAATACATGTAGGTATTATTTTTATTTTTATTATTTATTTTTTAATCCTTTAAAACTTATAACATAAATAATAGGAAAAATAAGATTTTCATTCCAGATGCTAAATTACTCTGGTAAATAAATTCATTCCATCATACAATGATTTTTATTTCAAATAATCAATTTCCCTATTAACTATATTGGAGAATTTCAAAAAAGATTTTATGAAGTTTTCAACAAAAAGGTTTAAGGGTTTCATACGAACGAATTCCAAAATCACAGAACTTATTTCTATAATTTTTTCAAAACACATCAAACAGATATTCCAAATCATAGAATTTATTTCTATAATTTATTTTCAAAACACATCAAACAGATATTGTTCAAAGTACAACAGAATTAATAATAAATAACAGAAGAAAACCTGGAGTCCTTCGTCTGAAGAAGAATCCCTTCTGTAACCTCCTTTCAAATTCCTCCTGCAGTTCCTTCTCGATCGCCTCCTGCGGCTCTCTTTTCGAATCTATCTATCTTCAAAAACAATTATTTTTCCCAAAGTTTTCAACAAAAATTCTTTTCTTTTCTTTTTAATTTTCTTTTCCAGATCCCAAAACAACAAAGCAGAACCTCTATGTGTGAATAATTCTCTCATAAAAAAATAATAAATCAAAATAAAGATCAATAAAGCTCTTCTGCTTTCTTTTTTTTCAAAAAGCCTCTCTCTTATTGGTCCTTTTTCAAGTTTTTAAAAGCACACTTATCTACAATTTTAATTAAAATAATTTATTTAATCAAGATATTATCTCCACATGATTTCTAATTTAATATTAATAAAAAGATAATATTTAAATTATCTTTATCAATATTCATTTAATTTAATTATTATCAACAATATTAATTTAAAATAATTATTTACTCTTTTAATAAATTAAATCACTTTTCAATTTACTATATATTTAAATTTAACATTCTACTAACTCACAATTAAATCAAAACAACTAGACAACTTTAATCAATTATCATATAAAATAAGGTTAATTAAATAAACATGAACCATAAATAAAATGAATACTTCAACAATCAAACTACACAATCAACGAGAACGAAAACTTCAGTCATAACACAACGACTCACAACAGACAACGGACTTGGGACAGGGACACTTCCAAACCTACTCCCTTTTTCAACATTTTTACCTGTTGGGTTAATTTATTGCTCGCCCTTTCCTGCCGAAGCAGGTGGAATCGAGACTTATTCCTGCAATCCTGCATCCAAATAAACGTCAAGTAGCACATGTATATATATATAATCAAACATCCTATCGTGAGAAGGAATTGCAGTGTAGCAGGGCACTCGTGACGAGTGATGCTACACTGTCCTCTCACCTAATCTATTCTAACAATTACAATATCAATAACAACTAACATTTCTAACCAAATTGATCATAAGATAACATGATACATAACTACTACATCATAACTAATTACTAAACCATTGCATTATAAAATAATACTGAACTCAAATAACATGATCACCATAGGATTATCACATCGACATATAAAACATTAGAGAGAAAGCATTGCATAATAAAATAATCCAAACCCTACATACAGAGTATCATAAATCATAATAATAATATCAATTGTAGCAATCAACTAAACTACGCATCCGCACACACCAAATCGATGAATCAATCACCATCACAATTCAGTATCACACTAACATATAAAAGCAAACAATAGTAGTAAATAGTATCAGAAACATGGGCGTATTACAGAAACAATAGCTACTTCAATATTATGTTCAAAACCCTTTAGTGTACTTGATGTTTTAAAGGATGTGGTGGAAAATATTAAGATAATTCAAAAGAGTTTTATGTGGTTAGGTGTGGAGAATTCTAGACTTCCCCTCATGCGATCTGACAAATTTTTAAGGGTGAAAGGATAGGAAGGTATGACTTAAAAAACATTACTTATATGGATTTTTCCTCCTAAAGAAGATGGGCTATAGGATAATTTTTTTTAAATAAAATTTTGGTTGGGAACTAAAAGAGCCAAATATTTGATAGTGTTGAAGCTATTAACTTTGTTCAAGTGGATCCACCACCCTTGGGTTTAGACTTCTAAAATAATGTGATCAATTGCTTTGAAATTTTGTTAAGGGACTAGAATTAGAATGTTAGGAATGGGGTATAAGTCTCTTTTGAGATGAATTTTTTCTATTTTATTACCTCTTGATCTCTATAAGGAATTATAAACTCCTTACTAGTTATTTCAAATGATTATTTGGTGTAAATGTGATAAATTATATGGTTATGGTTGATGTTTTAGGCCCTAGAAGCCTCTTTTCTTGGTCAACTCATCCTAATTAAAGGAACTAATCTACTAGATCTCAATGAGTACCTAATTAGTATATTTCATCTTAGATATAGGCTCAACAATTATGAGTTATTGTAGATGACCTCATTATTTATATCCTAAAATGTTAAATTAGGTTAACTCTTAGAGCCGATACCCATCCCTATGAATACTTTATGGTACCCCATCTAAAACAATGATCTCATTTATATTATCAATATTTACTTTTGATTGACCAATTAGAACAATATTTTAACCCACAATTACCTAATGAAAGAGTATTTATGCACCCTAATAGATAACCTCTTTGTGAATTAATGAAGGAATTGATCATTCACTTGCTTCTAGGGTGCCCCTTTATTTTTCATATATTCAATCCTATTTGAAAGGTATTTTAAGTTTCTAAATTCATGATATCATCCATCTTAAATATTATTCAATAATCGGTCCCTCTTTTCACAATTTCTCTATTGAAACTACTTTGATAGTTATCTCTTTAACACTGGTGATGGGGCCTTTGGAAAGATAGAAATAACACATACTTTAGGGAATAAAATTCTTGTGCCTTTATATTTATCAAATAATTTTATCTATAAAGGAAAATTATCAAATGTATTAGAAGGGTGAGAAGGACACTGTGATAGTTGAGAAAAGTAAGTTTCCAAAGAGATCGGGTTTATTCAATATGGAAATTTTGGTTAGTGAAACAAATAAGAAAAATCTAAGTTTTTTGGTGAATTTATCCCACTCCAAAGTGCTTCAAGATCAAATTTCACAAGGTTGTTAATTCAAGTCAAGACCAATGGTTGCATCCTTATGTTTATTAACATATTCTCATAGTGATTTTGGAGATATCTAAAGACTTATTTTTAAGAGCTACATGATGATGTAGATATTTAAATGTACTACATTTTAAAAATAATAGGTATGGCCACAATTAGTTTGAAATTTTCCAAGGACAAGAGGTGCAAGGAGTTTAAAATTAAAATGTTTTATAAAATGGCAAAGCTAATAGAACATTTGGAGGAGAGTGGTATGATAATATAAGTTTCTCTTCATTGGTCATGGTATGGGTTTAGTTTATATATTATGAAGTACATCACACTTGAGTGGAAGTATTGTAGACTCTACTCATACCACTCCTCACTCCTTAATAATTTTAGGCAATAATAGGTTGATGAAAAATTATTTTCTCCTATTATCCTTGAAAAAATTATGTTTTTTCTTCAAGTGAGAGAGCACGATACTCATATTATCTAAGCCTTAATCCTACCCTTCTTCTTGGTGCATTTTCAAAAAAAATATTTTACTTATCGATGATGATTTTGAACCCTTGCATGTTTTTTTATAGGAAAAAAATAAATATCACTTACCTATTCATGAATCTAGTGGTAAACAAGTGAGCATGGTACAAAACATATTAAAATTATTACTAGGAACCTTCTCCCTCTTCTTGTGAGGAGAAAATTAGGAAGGGAAAATAAAAATGGGAGAAACAATAGTTCAACACTCTTAATGGAAAGAAATTAATCTTTTGAAAATATAGATCTAGAGAAAAGAGAAAGGTATTGTGTATTCCACCTATCATTTTGGATGATGCTTAAAAAAAAAAGAATCTTAATCACTTTGAGGAGAAGAAATTATTGATGAAGAAGTCATTGAACTTTGTGGATGTTTTTATCTCAAAGAAGTATTCAAAGGAATAAAGTTATCATAAAGATATGTTTTAGGACATAGAACAACAATCTTCTTCACTTCTCATTCAAGGAAACCCTAGAGATCTCAATCCAAGGATAGAATGAGAGAAAGAGATCTACAATAGGGATGTCCTAGGGTATGATTAAAGGCTAAAAGAGGGTTCATCACCAAGCTAGGGCTTGGAAAGACAATTAAAATGTAAGACCTAATGTTAAAACCTAATGTTATACAAAACTCAAATGGACTTAGAAAAGAGTTCAAATTTGAACAACAAACTGGGAAAACACAGAGGTGCATTTAGAAACCTATAATAGCTCAGAACCAACTGTGAAATGCTAACAAATATTGATTTTAGGGTACACTAGGATTGATATTCCAAGTTGGGAATCTCATTCCTAGTCTAGGGTTTCTAGGTTGG
>VDFB02000003.1:263282089-263414725 GCA_007258455.2 Sequoia sempervirens | reverse complement strand
AAAGAAAAACTGTAAGTGGGATTATCTTGGACCCATATCTGTTATTGATACATGATTGATAGATGGGGAAGCCAAACAAGTAGCAGATGAAGTAGGTGGCATTGTGCTTACAACTATTGACATTGATGTAGACATGTATGATGGAACATCTTTTAGTGTAGCAGTAAGATATGCAGGCTTTGTTGGATCTGGTAAGTTGGTCATAGAAGGGTTTGAAAGAATTGCATATATAGTAGTCATTGGAGGACAAAGTGATGCATCTGCTTGTGTACATAAAAGAGCCACATGCATACATCTTATCACTTGCTCGCTAGATAAACTTTCTATTATTTCTTTATCAATCACATCCATAACATTTCCTCCTTCATAAGATCTCCATACCTGTATAAGAATGATACATATGCATTTTCATAAGATATATATACAAATTCTTAAACATCATTTGGTTCAATTGTTGAAAGTAAAATTTGGTCACTAAAAATGGAATAATTATGTATCATTTTTTATATGGATGATTTTATCAAATTGGTATTTCACTATTTGAACATTAAAATGAATAATATTTAAGTAGAACAATCAAATAACTTTTGAAAGTAAACTATATTGACATATCTTATTTTTATCTTACCCATTCTATCAAGCTTTGAAATTTGGGAGACAATCTATTATCAGTGTTCTTTCTTCCACATATAATTTCTAAAATGACAACACCAAAGCTATACACATCAGCTTTATTAGATAGTTGACCTAGCATAGCATATTCAGGTGACATGTAACCACTGCATAACCATAAAAATATATATTATTAGACAAGGGATAAAAACTACTAAAAGATTAAATCCTTATATTTTTTACTTCTACTTATTTTTTTTTTTTTTTTCACAACTAATATATAAATGGATAGCAAAATCATCTTTAACATAGACTTAAAAAGCTAAAACTAATAAATAACTATTCATGTTCCAAGTCAGTGCATCTTTTCAATTTTTATAAAATATTATAAACTTATCTAATTTATAAATAGTCGGTGTGATGCAATGGTTAGATTCTTACTATGTTCCCACAACCCTTGTTTCAACATGACTCTCATCTTGATGAATCAATCTTGCTAAGCCAAAATCTGATATCTTTGCCTCCATTTTCTCATCAAGCAAAATGTTACTTGTTTTGATATCCCGATGAATGATCCGCAGATGAGAATCTTGATGGAGATATAGAAGCCCACGGGCTACTCCACGTATGATGTTCAAACGCTTTGGCCAGTCAAGCTCTTTGCTCCCCTCTGGATCTATAACCATCATCCAAATTATTATTTTCTGACTTTTCATTTACTTAACATAAAGAAGAACACAAATTGAACCACTTTCACTTTTATATTAGATAGAATAAACTCACGAAATAGTATCTTGTCGAGGCTTTTGTTGACCAAGAACTCGTAAACAAGCAACCTTTCTGATTGCTCTGTGCAACACCCAAGTAGCTTCACAAGATTTCTATGCTGAATTTTGGCCACCAGTTTAAGCTCATTTAGAAACTCCTTTTTCCCTTGGAAAGATTGTAAAGATAGCTTCTTTACTGCTATTTGTTTTCCGTTTAACATTGTACCCTGACATAGAATAAACTACATGAACGTTAGGCTTACGTCACACTAATATATAGTCCATAGCACTAAATTAAGAAAAATACTGCTTCAAACTTGTTATACTAGACCCTATCCAGAAGAATAGATAATCTTTAATGAAATTTACTCAATAAATATTGGAACAACTAAAATTTAAAACAATGAAATTGTAGATCAGTGTATTCTAATTATATGTGAAAATTTTGAACTATGGACAGATCTCATGTGAGCAAAAATAAATTCAAGTTTAAAATGCCCACTTTGTCCGGCATGAGGACAGATCTGTAACCAAAATTAAAATAGACAGTGAGTCTGTAAATTGTAGTGAAGTGATGCATATAAAATACTAAAACATGAGCGAAGAATGAAAAAGTAACCTTGTTCAATTTAAGAGGTTACCTTGTATACAGAGCCAAACCCCCCCTCTCCAAGCTTGTTGTCATCATGGAAATTTCTAGTTGCAGCCTTGATATTTTCCAAGTTGAAGATCATTCCAAGTTCGTCGCCGATCACTGAGTACACCTCTGTATCTGAATTCTCTTCTACATGACGCACGGGAAAAAAGGTTACGATTTTGTATCTATCTCTTAACTAGAAAGCTTATTTTCTGACAAGTTGAGAATAGTGAAGAGAAAAAAATCTCGATTCTGTTTTAATACATTCACTAGCGGCGAATTTTGTTGATAAAAAGTACATAAGGAAAGATTCAATAAAATTTCACCTCAACAATACCTTTCCTTACGAAGGCTGGCTTCCTTAATACCGCAGACTTGAGTTTTCTTCTGATTGCAAACAGGCATAACAGTGACATCACCAAGATGCCGCCGAGAATACCCAAAATAATACCTATTTTGTTTGAAAACTTTTCTGCAACAAACAACAACTATATTAACTTAAAATCCTAAATAAACCCTGTTCTGGTTATTTAAAGAACATCAAGGAACAATTAAAAGATGTTCAGGAGATTGATGAGCATATTACTGTGTGTTGGAGGTAATGGTGGAGAAAGCAGTTGGAGGGGAGGCTGTGGCGGAGGAGAGGAAAGATTAAAGAAGGTGTACGTTTCGTAACGAGCAACGCAACTCCCGTAGGCGGCTTCACCTCCGAGATTAGTTCCATTGCTTGTCACATTTAACAGCACATGAATTCCATTTCTTAAGCATGTTTTGCAGTCTTCAACAGAAGGTAAATCGCTCCAACACTGAACCAGACTGTATATCGAATAAGATGTGGAGGTGGTTGTTGATCCAGAAGAATAGCGATGAGGGGATCCAAGGGCTTCATTTGACAGCTTTGTGAGAAGCGCCTTAACTGCCGTGGCAAACTCATTAGGGTCAACTGCGGCCTTTGCTCCATTGTGAGCAGTCGTTGTCTTGGTATCCAGTATTCCGATGAAGGAATAGTTCTCGTAGCGTATGAAGCACTTGGGCAGCCAAGCTCTACCGCCTATGGCATTTCCACAATCCTAGCGAACACTAGTTCTTGCTAACTTGGAACAGTTGAAGCATTCCTCCTTTCTTGCGTCTCCCCAGCATTGGAGGAGACCATAAACTCTGTCTGGAGTTCGGCCAGAAACAGAGGTGTTGAAACCATTTGATGATGATGCATTGTTGACAAGAGTATTAAGAACTGTGTTCAAATTACTCTCCAATTTAGTACTTGTATAGGTACTAATGTTGCATATATACAGAGGAATATCATTAAATGTTAACGCTGCGTTGGGGACAATGCATAAGAAGAGCACAACACAGACCAATTGTGGATATTTTGTAGGGTTGGCGATCTGCATGTTTTCCTTCCGTTTACAACTCTCTCAAAACCAGACCCTTTAAAGTAAAGTAATTCTATCCTATGGCCGGTTTGGTAAAGGAGGGCATTATTATTTGTGAATCATAGCTAGACATTGTTTAACAGGAATTAACGGAGGAAATCACACTTAGATTTAAACCTAAGCCTGTGTTAGTTAAAAAGTAGATAGCTAAACTGCAACACTAACGGTCAAACAGGTATTGATGAGTACAGATGTAATCCACTAAAATACGGCTCTCATTGACGTAGACAGAATAGTTATTAGAATGGAAAACCATATGTTGTTTCCCTATTTTTCTTTTCTTTTTTCCATTTATAATACTTGACCATGGCGTGACAACAATTTGACAACTTTTCATAACGTGGACAGTGTGGGAGAAAACAATAGCTCTTCAATACTATAATTGTGAAATGCGCATATCATTTAGATTTAATGTTGTCAATTTTGAGGTAAGTTTAATATATGTATATAGCTTGACAAGTGGTATGATAATACTATGTGAAAGTTAGTTTTTTTTTTTTTTTTTTATATGTATGTATTTTTAAATATCTAGTTTTATCTTATTTTGTTGGCAAGTCAAAAGTCTTGTCAATATATATGAGTATAAAAATTATTTTTAAAAATCGAAGATTGATATATACAAGCAATTCATTTTACAAGAGAGGTTATTAGATTTTTAATAGTCAAATAGATTCTTTTCATGATTCATATATACTAATCATCATGTCATATTTATCTTGAAAGCTTGGTTTGAATGAATAATCAATTTAAGATCAAAACAAATACATGTGTTTCATATGGACTAAGAGCAATCTTCCATCAACCAAAAATATTTTCTTTTTCTCAATTTTAATTTGTAACTTCTCATTTGCATTCCAATCATAGGTCAATCCTAATTGTCTTTCAGCTACATCCCCATCATTTAATTGAATAAAAGGATCCAATCATTGGTAATCATTCTTCTCTTGATGTCTCCCTTATTTGTGATGAAGTTGTAATGAAGGAAAAAGGTCCTCTTAACTTGACCTTGATTTAGTGTTGCAATATGCTTAACATATTCAGATTAGGTATTGGGCCCTTGTGAACTAAATGGACTTAAATGGTACCTTACTTAAGTGTTGTGAAGCGTTGTAACTCATTTCCACACTTTTCTAAGGTCTTGTTAATGAATTCTACCTAAATAACCTCTTTTTATCATTAATGTTGCCTTATTTTTAATGTTGTAACACACTTTCAGGCTTTTCTAGTCCTATCATCAAATATTGGGCTTTATTATGCTTTAATTGGCCCCATTTTGCATCCAAAAGCTTTATTTATGTGTATTTTTGAGGATAATGCCAACAAAAGCATTTAAAAGTCCAAAATCTTGAAAGCCCACCTCAAATTCCTAATGTGGGACTCATTTGCCATCCTAGGTGAATGAGTCCCCTTAGGTGGAACCCATTCACCCAGAGTGGCGAATGAGTCCCATTTAACTTAAAATCAAATTTAATTTAAATCTTTGGCGGGATTTTATTCTCCAAGATTTCATGTTGGATTGTAGTGTTGTAATTTCAGGAATTCCTACATAATTGAGTATAAATACAAGGTTCTTTCACTAATAATCACACCTAGCATTCAAGATAGTTCACAAGAGTATTCAAAAGCATTCGAGGGAAAATTATTGAGCATATCAGAGCATTCTTCAAGCATCGATCATCATGTCAAAGAATTCTTGCATCATGTTTGTTATTGTGCTAACAAAATTTTGTGGTGTAGGGTAATATGATTTAAGTAAGTGTTTCATGCAAGATCAACATCATTCAAGCTATAGTCAAGAACCACATCCATTGTAGCCATTTCAAGCATAATTGTAGCACCTTATTGCCAGGGTTTGGTGAGTTGAAACATTGTTATATGTTCATTCATCATTCTCCCTTCATATTTTATTTCATTTCATGGATTAATTTCCAATAAGGGGTTTGACTAAGGAAAAACCCTATTCACTAACCCCACAACATTTTCCCCTCTTCTTGTGTGTGATTTGCAGGGCTAGGTTGTAGATTTTTTAAGAAGCAAGGTTGGAGAAGTGTTGTGAATCATTAAAAGTTTCCGAGAGTGTCATTAATCATTGAAGAAGCTTGGAGAAGACCTACAGGTGGCAATTTATAGTTTTAGACCTGAAAACTAATCAAGAAGAGCAGAGCAGACTGAGAGGCACAAAATCATATTTAGAATTTCTAAAAAAGAAAAAGTGGATTGATTTTCCACTAGTGGCGAATGAGTCCCATTGTATAGGTCTGATAGAGATTTTCACAGATATGGATACCCTTTTGGTTGAAACCTATTCTAGTGCATTTTCCTAGAAATTGGACTAATTCGCCTAGCTTGGCGAATGAGTCCCATTCAATTGTGATAGTAGGATTTCTAACATTCTAGACATCCATTCTATGACTTTCTAGATTCTCAAGTGCACACTTTTAGTTTTATCATTTTATGTGTTTTTTCAAGCATTTTATAGGTCATTTAGTGTTGTTTTGCATTCAATTAAGGCTTTATATTTCATTGTGCATTTCATTATCTTTTCCAAGTTTAAACTTGGTGGTGAATCTCTTAATAGATCATCTTCATCCCCTAGGACAACCCTTAGTAAGATCTCTTTCTCCATTGCAAAGAGATCTCAAGGTTTACCCTTGAATGAAATTGGAAAGATGTGTGTGGGTATGCTCTATGTCTTAAACCATATGATAGCATTTCCCTAACCACATTTTCACCAATTCATTTTGGTGAACCACATTTTTCCTAAACACATTTTGGAATGACGCAAGGTGTGGAGACATTCATGTCTCTTCCATGTTGACCCAAAAGGCTTTCTGTTTCTTTTACCTTTTTATTTTCTCTTTTTTACTCTTGTCTTATATTTTTGTTTTGGGGAAGGCACATGGCATCGAGGCATTAATGTATCTTCCATGTTGAATCAAATGGCTTTATTTTTCTTTTTCCTTTTCCTTTTCTCATTTTCTCTTTTGTCTTGTGGTTTCCTTTTAGGGATGATGCAATGCATCAAGACATTCATGTCTCTTCCATGTTGACCCAAAAGGATTTTCTTTCTTTTCACTCTCTTTGTGTCATTCTTCTAGTTCTATGTTTTGATTAGAGGTAAAAAATGTATTTTGAAGGTGCCTAAAACCCTTTACAAAAAGGAATAGTTGAAGCAAAAAGGAAACAACATTAAACAACCCTCAACCCAACGATAGCAAACCACCAACCAAACAATGACACAGACCAATACATATTGTTCAGAATTTCAACAACTTCCATCTCACTAGCAACAAGCTTCTGTCCCTTAACCCCAGTATCAGAAACCTCCATACTTGAGGTCCCAACCTAATTTTTTAGTCTATTTCTAATCCTAACCCCAGGCCCACCAGCTTTTACCTCACAACTCAAAACAAAACCTTTAGTATCACCCTTAGCAGCAACATAATCCTCACCAGTCAGCTTACCCTCAGCAGCCATAACATCAGAAGACAAATTTTCCTTTCTCTTATTAGGGGAGAAATCCATCGCAAAGTTTGACCTAGTCAAGACTTTAGGAGCTTCTCCACTTTTCATAACCACATTCCAAATTTTGTCAATTTTCTCCTCAAGGGATAACATTCTTGCCTTCATACTTTGTTTCAGATTGATGATTTCCTCTGCCACAGTATTAGCAATAGTATTGAGACCAGTAGTTAAATTATCAATTTGGTTTTGGATTGAAAGGTCCTCAGCCTTGCAAGCAATCCTTCTAATATGAACATTAGTCCTATTGATCTCATGAAAGAACCATTTAAAAAAGACATTGGCATTGTCATGGGCCGAACCCAACACATCAGAAAGATCCTCCCTATCAAGGTTTTCAATTTGATTTCCCACAACAACATCCTCTTCAAAAGAACTCTCATGGACCTTATCCTCAGAAGCATCCTTACCTTTACCAACAGTGACAAGAGACTTCATCCTATGAATGGAATTGGCAATTTGCTTCGCAACAACCATTCTCTTCTGAATCCTCTCAGCATTCACTTTCTTGGCTCTCGTAGCTTGTTCACCACCCACAACTCTAACCTTCTGCTTAGGAAACCCAATGAAAGTGATCAGAACATCCTCACCATGGAAGCCACTAGCCATAAAGAAAGGGGCATTCTTCTCCAGATGTTGACTAGCAATCAAGACCCTTCTCTTCTGACTTCCCTCCTCAAGATCTTGCACAAGTCTAGACATAGGGGGAGGAGAAGAAGCTTCCCCATAAAGATCATTCTTGTATTTTTCCCCCTTATAAGGAACAATCACCTCCACATCATCACTACAAGTCGTATAAATTGCTTCCTCATTCAATTTCCTTTTCGTAGATTTACCCTTAAAAGGGGATATGGGGCCCTCCTTCAAAGAGGCATATGATTCAGGGAAATAATCAACATCATCATCCCTTTCCAACTCAAAATATTTATTTAACATAAGCCTCCTCTTCCTTGGTTTCTTAGAAGCCCTTTCCTCACCCGACTCAGTTTCATAACCCTCCCTAGCTTTAGCCTTCAGAGTAACTAGAGTTTTCTGGACATCATGAGCTTTAACATGTTCATATATCAAAAGAATCAACTCCGCATGTAGGACAGGGATTTTGGGATTCTTCCTATGCTCTTTAATCCCATAGTCCATCGACACCAACAAATAATATGGAAATGACACCCATTTTTTGTGCCTAAAATGGTTAAGCAACGAAAAATGGTAATTGTTAATGGTTTTGTACCTTCCTTCTAGGGTTACATACCTCATGATTTCTTCAACAACATCCCGCTAGAGAGCCTTCAAGGAATTCCTCAGATACCCACCACTCTTTGCAAGCTTCAAGTCATCACTCTCATTCTTCTTAAAGAAAAGAGACATTGCAGCTAGTGACTCTTTCTTATCCCTGTACACCTTCATATCCTTAATCGAAAGGCTGGTAATCTGGGCTATGAACTCCTCATCCACTGCAATTTCCCTGCCACCCAAGTCTAGGGTTCTCCCTTTCCACCCTTTTTCAACCAATTTATTAACCTGAGTATTATTGTCATGCAATTTCTCCATGAAGGGAGTTAGGCACCCTTTCCTAAAATTGCTCACCCTTTTCTCCAGTTCTATGTTATTTGGGGAATGATGATAGTTTTAACCCTCTAAAAAATATTTTAACAAAGAACATATTGACCCCAAATCCATAGATCCCTTATGTGTTTGATGTTTTCATTTTGGGGGAAACCCCTCTTTTCCTTTCCTCTTGCATGATGTAGCTTTACTTAGAAACATATGACTTAGCATAGGGATTTCCAAGTTGGTTCTCATGTCGTCTTTATTATTTTCATTTATCATTTGCTACTTTAAAGTAATTGTTCATAGTATGGTGTTTAACAATTCCTTTAAAGTGGGGACATACATTGACATTATTCTTTTGCATTTTTCATTTTCATGGTTCTTGGTGAAGTTGTATTACTTCATACGATGTGTTTGTCACTTTGTGGATGACATTGGGTGTAATGTCCATTTTTATGATCTATCTTAGCATATTATAATCCTCTTAGTGGCTTGATATGACACACTGCATCCCCTAAGTTGTGAATTTTATATTCTTTGATCGGTCCTCTCTTGGAGATATTAGGCACAATGTTCTCTAAGTTAAAGATCTCACATGAACTAAGAAAGAATCCTTTGAATATTCTTTACATTTGTACTTATATGGCCACCTTACATAATATAGCTTGCATGCCTATGGAGCCATCCAGTTTGTTCATGAGCTCTAAGCATATGAAGTTTTGCTTGTGTCACGAAGATCAAAAATCATTTTTATGTGGTGCCTTATTAAATTTATCAGGAGGTATTACTTTGGTATGGTTTTAGTGGGAAGCTCAATCGAGGCATGAATTTCCCCATAGCCACTTATGTGTGTGTGTGAGTGCATAACAACCATGAGAGTATGTTTCTCACCTTTTCAGGCCTTCTCACTCAGTGGAAAGATTGAAGTTTTGTCACCTCAGAGTGAGTATGCATTTTTTGGACAAAAACCTAGATTTGATCCACATCATGATGGATAAACGATCAAAGCTTGATCCGATCTTTTTATTTATTTTTTCTCTTTCGTCTTTGGTAGTGCATGTTTGTGCTTTGTTGTTTCTCTTTATCATTCCCATGTGTGTTCCTTTGTACTCATGTTGGTTTTCCATAGGGCCTTGGTCCTAGGGGCTTGCACATCCCCCTTGGTCATAGTTTTCCCATATTTTTGGCATTGGTACATTTGAACACTCCTTGATCATTATGAAATTTGGTCTACTTTAGTGTTTGAGTTTGAAGCAAGTTCCTCCTCTCACTAAAGTGGGGGCTAGATGTAATGATGGGAAAAGGTCCTCTTAACTTGGCCTTGATTTAGTGTTGCAATATTCCTAACATATTTACATTAGGTCGTGGGCCCTTATGAACTAAATTGACTTAAATGGTACCTTAAGTGTTGTGAAGCGTTGTAACTCATTTCCATAGTTTTGTAAGGTCTTGTTAATGAATTACACCTAAATATTCTCTTTTTATCATTAATCTTACCTTATTTTTAAGTGTTGTAAAGTTTTGTAACACACTTTCACACTTTTCTAGGCTTATCATCAAATACTGGGCTTTATTATGCTTTAATTGGCCCCATTTTGCATCCACAAGCTTTATTTATGTGTATTTTTAAGGATAATCCTGACAAAAGCATTTAAAAGTCCAAAATCCTGAAAAGTCACCTCAAATTCCTAAGGTGGGACTCATTTGCCATCCTGGGAAAATGAGTCCCCTTAGGTGGGTCCCATTTTCCTAGAGTGGTGAATGAGTCTTTTTTATCATAAAATCAAATTTAATTTAAATCTTTGGCAATATTTTATTCTCCAAGATCCAATGTCGGCTTGTAGTGCTATAATTTTAGGAATTCTTGCATAATTGAGTATAAATACAAGGTTCTTTCACTCATAATCACACCTAGCATTGAAGAGAGTTCACAAGAGCATTTGAGAATTCACAAGAGCATTCAAAAGAATTCAAGGGTAGATTATCAAGCATATCAGAGCTTTCTTCAAGCATCAATCATCACATCAAAGAATTCTTGCATCATGTTTGTTATTGTGCTAACAATTGTGGTGTAGGGTTTTATGACTCAAGCAAGTGTTTCATGCAGGATCAACATCATTCAAGCTAGAGTCAAGGACCACATCCATTGTATCCATTTCAAGCATAGTTGCAACACCTTATTTCTAGGGTTTGGTGAGTTTCAATATTGTTATATGTTCATTCATCATTCTCCCTTCATACTTTCTTTCATTTCAAGGATTAATTTCCAACAAGGGGTTTGACCTAGGAAAACCCCTATTCACTAACCCCACAACATTTTTTCCTCTTCTTGTGTGTGATTTGTAGGGTTGGGTTGTATATTTTTCAAGAAGCAAGGTTGGATAAGTGTTGTGAATCATTCAAATTTTCCACAAATTTCATTAAGCATTGAAGAAGCTTGGAGAAGACCTACAGGCGGAAATTTGTAATTTCGAACCCAAAAACTAAGCAAGAAGAGTAGAGAAGACTAAGAGGCATAGAATTAGATTTAGAATTTCCAAAAAAGTGGAAGTGGATTGATTCTCCACTAGTGGCAAATGATTGCCACTATATAGGCCTGACATATATTTTTAGAGATCTGGGTACCCTTTTGGTTGAAACCTACTCCAGTGCATTTTCCCATAAATTGGATTGATTTGTCCAACATAGAAAATGAGCCCCATTCAATTGTGAAAACAAAATTTCTAACATTCCAGACCTCCATTATGATACTTTCCAAATTCTCAAGTGTACACTTTTAGTTTTATCATTTTTTGTGTTGTTTCAAGCATTTTCTAGGTCATTTAGTGTTGTTTTGCATTCAATTAAGGTTTTATGTTTCATTGTGCATTTCATTATCTTTTCCAAGTTTAAAATTGGTGGTGAACCCCTTAATAAATCATCTTCAACCCCTAAGAAAGGCCTTAGTAAGATCTCTTTCTTCATTGCAAAGAGATCTCAAGGGTTACCTTTGAATGAAATTGGAAAGGTGTGTGTGGGTATACTCTATGTCCTAAACCATATGCTAGCATTTCACTAACCACATTTTCACCATTTCAGAAGTTACTCTACAAAATCTAACCATGGAATGTGATGAACATCTTGTTTTCTCCTCTCCTAAAAGTTCTCCTACTAGGGTAGATATCGTGGTGCAAGAAAATGGCAACATTGACACATATATTTCAAACAATAGTCCCTTTTTCATACTTAATTTGGGAAATAATTAATAATAAAATGAGCTTAATTATGCCTTAATTTAGTGTTGTAATATGTTTTACACATTTACATCAAGTTTAGGGCCCTTTTTGAATAAAATAGACTTAATTATGCTTTATTTTTTATGTTGTAAGGTGTACCTTTACACTTTCACATTAATCTAGGGCTTTATTAATTAATTGAGGTCCCTCCCAGGAGTGAAACCTACAAATAAATCTTCACAAACTAGAGAAGATACACAAGTCTATTTCAGTAGAGATGAAATATATATTCATATGAGATAATAAAATACATTGTATACAAGACTTTTAAAGACATGAAATATATGACAAGTGAGAAAACTACTCGATATGGGAAAAAACCACCCAACTAATTAACCCTAGATGTTAAATTTAACACACTAAGACCCCCCTTAAGTGAAAAATTAGGGACATTATTATGTAAAATGAAGATGCAATATGGGTCCTGACTACACAACCATGTTAGGTACCCATTTACAATGCAAAAATAAATCTCTCACAAGTGAAGAAAAGGAGAAATATCATTTGGGAAAAACTTTTCTCCAAAAAAGAGAAAAGAAAAACAAGATGCATGGATGGAGGACTCAATAAAATTCCCCAAGGACTGCATACATCATGTATATACAATAATCAATAGCCCCCCATAAGAGGGAAAGAGAGAGACTATGTATCCCCCAACAATGTGTAATTACCTACAAAAATGGTAAGTTCCTTAAGATAAAACATGATCTAATGTCGACAAACAACTTGTATCCATTTTAGAAGGAAAAAAACATTCTTCCCATTCTAGATAGGAATTAGGAAGTGAAATCTAAATGTAGGATAGAAATATCTTTGAAATCGACTTATGTGTTTCCAAGACCTTAGAAGATGATGTCATAGACCAATTAGGAACATGCCCAATCACAATAGAAGGTGATAAACAAGGTACCACTGGAAACTAATTTTGAACATTCTCCAAAGATAGAGATGGAGTAACAAAAATTGTACCACAACTATCATCAAATAGGAAAATTATTCCCTTAAATGTGTCTTCAAATTTTGAAATGTGAGATTCCATGAACAATAAACCAATTTCTGACAAGTACAAATCCCAATCAGGAAGACAATGATAATCTTGTTTCTTGGGAATGATGGAATTAATTAATGAAGGTGGATCAACTATCTCTGACAAAGAATCAAGACCTTCTAAAGCAACTACAACTTCATCTAAAGTCTCAAATACCTCCAAAGGATCACAATCATGGTTTATCTTTGAAGAATAAAGAGGCACATTGCTATTGGAAAGAGGATCATTGAGAGATGGTGGAGTATCAAGATCTTCATATGATTCTCGAATGTAAGTCCAAAGAGCATAAGGGAACTCAAAATGAACAAGTGAATCCAAAAGGTCATCATCATTTATATGCTCATAAATAACTCTAAAGACTTGAGCCCTATATCCTTTCCAAATCATATACCCATAAGGTGTGCCTAGAATAAGAACTTAATTATACAAATATTGCAATAGATTCTACTCATTAAGTTGAGTGAGAATAAAATCATTCCATTTCCTAAAGTTCCCTTTATCTAAAGAAACAATTATAACTAAATTCTTCAAAAATTTGAAAGATAGTGCTAAAAACTTCCAAAAAAGAATAAAACCTGATTTGGTACAAAAATTGGTGGGGGCTATTTCTTGATCTCCATGCCAACACCAAGAAAAATCCACCAAGCACACAAGAAAGATTGCCTCTTGTGAGACTTTCTCACAACAATCAAAGGAAAAGAGTTATATATGAACACAAAATAACTCCCGCGCTTGGAAAATGTGGGATAAATGTTCCCAAAACAACCTCAAAGAAACTTGGGGTGCACAACACATCGGTTGCACAACAACTAAGAACCCTAAATATTTAGGGAAAACTTTATAAAATATATAGTTAAAAAAAAAACCAAACAAAACCAAATCATGGATACCAAATCCAAGAATCGCAGTCTCAGTTGGTACCATCAAATGTGGGAATACTTGAAAGAAAATCACACTAGCTATAAATTGAGAAAATAGATTCAAATGCAAAAAATGAAGCTTGCAGAAAAAAATGTGTCTTTTGAGTAGAAAACGACATGCCTCATTTGGTAGAATCGTTCCCTCTCTTTGTCTTCAAATTTCCTATGGAGCATAGTGAAATCTATTGTGATTTATGACCTACAAAATGGTTGAGAGAAAATTCTAATGAATTTTTCCAACAATGTTTTGCTACCTACAGCCTCCTCCCTAAACATAATTTTCCAACCATTCTCTCTTCCATGGAAAAATCATAGCCTCCCCAAAAATGTCTGGCAGAATGAATGTTGAGAAGCATCGACCTGGTGGTCTCAATCCGCACCCAAAATATATGTCATTTCAAATTGAAAAAATGCCTCCTCAAACTAAAAATCATGCTTTTCAAGGGGAAATCATTCTTCCAAACATGATTGGGTCCTCCTGGCAAGGATATAACCTTAGTAAAAATGGTTATCACTCCCAGTTTTAGAAATTTGTGCCTTAGGTGAAAAATCGTGCAAATTTGAGTGTCTTCTACACATAGAATTGACCCTTTCAAAACTGGCATGACCTATAGTCAAGACAAGGGGGTGATGATTTTGGAAAAGATGATTCATGCCAAGTTTAATTACATAGGCTTCCAATTTATAGATTAAACAAATGATATTCAATTACATTCACTAGCAATAGGAAAATGAAGAATAATCATAAATAAATATGGAAACTTTGAAATTTAGCAAATTTTAAATGCCAAGAAAACAACAAATAAATGATCTCAAACTCTAATGAAATCTCTCAATGGTGGAAGAAGGTGTAGGTTAAAGGCTCTAATACCATGTTGGTGTCTTGAAACCACCTCCCAAGAGCACTACTTGCAAATAAATCTTCACAGACGAGAGAAACAACATAAGGCTATTTCACCAGAGATGAAAAATATATTCATATGAGATAATAAAATACATAGTATACAAGCCTTTTAAAGGCATGAAAAATATGATGAGAGATAAATCTACTTGATATGGAAAAAACAACCCAACTAATTAACCCTATGTTAAACATAACACACTAACAAGGTTAATTTTCCTTAATCAACCCTTTTAATTCAAATCCAATCCTAATTAAATGCCAATTTTGAGGGATAAAACCCAAAATTCATAAATGCTATTACACAACAGTTAACTTTGGAAGATGTGTGTCTAGGTAAGTGACCTAGGACCCATTCGCCATAGGGTGAATTGTTCCTCACTTAGATCTAGGACCCTAATTTACATAATGTTTAACATTGACCGATGTGTGTCCTAGGTAAGTAGCCTATGACCCATACACCCTATTGTGAATGCGTCCTCACCTAGACCTAGGATCCCTCTTTGAAATATGTTTTTGGTGGTATTCTAATGATTTCAAATCCACAATTCAATGTTGGCTTGTGATATTTCAATTTTAGGAATTAATGTTAAGATATTTATAAAAACAAGGTTATTTCATTATGTTTCACCTAGAAGAATTCATGCAAGCTAAGGATATTCAAGAGAGAATTCTAGGAGCAATTCAAGAGAATTTTCAAGGCATTCAAGGGTAGAGTTATTAAATAATATTGTAGAAATCAAGATTCAATTGTCATGTCAAAGATGTATTGCATCATGCATGTTGTTTGAGCTAATAGGGTGATGTATTGTTCAAGATCTATTCAAGCATATCAAAGAATTTTCTTCACATCAAGTTTCATGATCAAGATGTATAGTCATTGAGGCCACTTCATGCTAGTTTGTAGTTCTACAAATACAAGGTTCAAATAAGATTTGATGAGTTGTTACATAGTGTTGTTCATTCATCATTCCTTCTTTCGTGTTTCATTGTTTCATTTCAAGGTTTAATTACCAAAACATGGTTTAACCAAGGAAAACCCCCATTCCCCTAATGAAAAACATTTTTCTCTCTTTGATGTGTGATTTTAGATTTTAGATTGAAGATCCTTTGAAGAAAAAAATTGAAGAAAGTTGTAAAGTTGTCAAAGTCGCAAGAAAAGTCAAATCATGGAAACTCCTCTACAAATTTTATTTCCAATTATCTGATAAAGAACAACTAGAATCTGGAAGTGCAGACTGAGCAAAAGAGAACCCGGAAAGAATTTTTCTAAAACCCTAGCCAAGACCCATTCACCATAGGGTGAATGAGTCCTCAGTGAGCTTCAAAAGGTGACTTTTGGTGAAAGGTACACATTGTTTTCCCCTTTCTAGATCTCCCTTTTGATTATTGTTTCTATCAAATTTGATTATTATTCTTCATTTGCATATTATATCTCATATTTTGAATGAAATTAGAAATAAAAGTCTTTGTGGCGAATCAAACCATTCAAGCACCCCATTTTTCTTAAACTAAAATATTAATGTGGTTTCCTTAGATGAAGATCCCCCCTCACTAGAAGGTCATCTACGTAACTCAATTGAGGTTATGAATGCACAAATTGGATCTTCTTTAATTAGTGAGCCTCCTAAGTCACCTCCTACCATTGAACCACCTAAAAAGAAACTAAGAGATATCTTGAAATTTATAATGCAACCTGATAGTAACAATGTTTTGCAACATTCGAGTTACAATACCGTTTCTCATACATATAACACAAGGAACAATAGGAAACAACAAAACACTCCTGCTTCATTGTCATTTCCTTGGTCTATTTTTTCCTAGTGCTCCTTATTTTCCTTTACATGGTGGAAAAGAGTATACTTTAGTTGAAGTACTTAAAAAAATACTGTTAAAATATCCTTATTGGATCTTGTTAAAACATCATCTACATACAATCAGATGCTTCAAGAGCTTTTGTAGATAAAGAAGGATGATATCCAATTGTAGTTGTGTAGAAAAATGTAGCCCTTTACATTTTCACACTTGTTTGGGCCCGCCCTAATAAAATTGGGATTATTTATACCTTATTTGGTCGTATTTTGTATCCACAAGCCTTAATTAATACATCTTTCTAAGGATAGTCCTAACATATATCAATTGACCAATCAAAAAAAATAATGATTTTTGTTTGTATGACCCAGATTTAGTGATCTGAGACTCATATGCCACCTTGGCATATGAGTCCCACCTAAGTTTTAGGGCCTAAACTTGAATTTAGCATGAAACTTAATATTTCTTGAAATGTGTGTCTTGAGCTTAGCCTATTGGGACTCATTTGCCCCAACTAGCATATGAGTCTTGCTTAGCTTGGACTTAATTTTGAATTCAATTCTTGGTAGGATTTTATTCTCCTAGATCTAATGTTGGCTTGTAGTGTTGTAATTTTAGGAAATTAGCATAAACAAGTACAAATACAAGTTTATTTCACTCATTTTCTCCTAGAATTTTTAAGCAAGAATCCTCATAGAAAATTTGAGATCACAAGAGATTACCAGAGAATTCAAGAGTGATTACCAAGAATTTTGGAACATTATTCAAGAATCAAGCATCATGTCAAATTCATCATGCATCATGTTTTTTTTTAGCTACATTTGTGATGTATGGTTTTATGATTGAAGAAAGCATTCACGTCAAGATCCATAACATACAAGCAAGATTCAAGATCCACATTCATGCTAGCCATCACATACAATATTGTAGCCTCTTTTTCAAGGGTTTGGTGAGTTGAAATAATGAATATTTTTTCATTCATCATTCCTTCATTCAATTTGATTCATTTTAAGGTTTGATTACCAAAACAAGGTTTGAACAAGGTAAACCTCTATCCACTAACAAAAAAAAAATCCCTCTCTTTGATGTGTGATTTGTAGGTCTAGGTTGAAGATCCATTTGAGAGAAAGATTGGAGAAAAGTTGCAAGTTGTCAAAGTTGCCATCAACATTGCAAGATCATAGAAAGTCACCTATAGGTTGCAATTCAGTGTTTTAGAATAAAAATTTTCATCAGAGAGAAGCTACAAGAGAATCTGAGAGGATATGAGAATTTTAGATCAACCTTGATATTGTGATTGAATCGCCACTTGTGGTTTATGAGTCCCAATATACCTATTTTTTAGGCATTATTTATAGATCTTGGTTTAGTAATTCTAGATTCCAATTTCGGCCAGGAACCCTAAACTAGGACTAAATCACCCTTACTAGCATATGAGTCCCAGTGTACATTAAAATTCAATATTTCTAGGATTTTAGACCCTCATTCAATCCTCTTTAGTTTCCAGGTGCACCTCTATTTATCTCCAATTTACTGTTCTAATTTGAGTTCATTTCTAGGTCATTTACTTAGGTCTTGTGTATCATTTACATTTATTATCTTTCCAAGCCCTAGGTTGGTGGTGAAGCCCCTTTTAGTCTTAAATCACACCCCTAGGACATCTAAGGCTTGCTTGAGTGAAACTTGTAGGAAATTGGTTGTTCTATACCCCAAAACATAAAGCGACACTTTTTGAGGTTTCATTTTGGTGAACCTAACATGAATTTCTTATAAGTTTCAATTTGGTGAACCTACCTTTAAAACACTTTATTTTCTAATTTTGAGTGCATCATAGTCCTAGATCTAGCTTTCATTAACTTTGCATTGGATCTTGCATTAATTAATTTGCAACTAGGGTTTCTTAACCTTGCATTAGTGAAAGTGCATATAGGTTGAATTTTTGCATCAATTGAATCATTGAATTTTGCTTGAAAACTATAATTTCATATAGTCTAGATATCATTCAAACTAGAAAACCTAAAATTCTCTCAATTTTTTTTGAAATTAGTGTAAAAACCCTACTCTAGGACTCATACACCCCTATAAGTGATTTACTCCTAGTACAGGCAGTTTTACCTGATTTATAGGTATTTTGTGTTGACTGTTTATCAACATTTGAACCTGTAAAAAACCATAACTGGGAATCATATGCCCCCTAGGTGATTTAGTCCCATGTCAAATATGAAATTGTATTTTATAGCCTTAAAAACCTATTTCTATGTTTTAGTTTGTTGCTATTAGATTTATATTTCAGTTTACCAAGTTTTTGTTTCATTCATTTCATTGCATCTAACTTAATTTCATTTAAATTGGAACTACAAAATGGCATTTACCTTGCCTTCATTGTTTCTTGCATTATCCTTTGAATGAGGTTTACAATTTGGTTTCATATTGCTAATACTATAGTGAGACGAAGTTCGAGACTCATTTCATCCTACGATAACACAATCGTCGTAGATCTTGGGTTATCTAACTCTTTCACTACTAGTGTTGACACTAGTGAACACTAAGTATGGACCATAATCTTAAGCATGTTTCTGCTTATATGGCCTTATGTAGTGATTTTTTTCCTTCAAGATAAGATCTTGGATAAGCTTTTACCTAGGTCCTTGAAAGATACCGCCTTAGAATGGTTTTCTTCATTACCAAATAGCTCAATTCATTCATTCAATTAACTTGTTCAGGCATTTATTATCCATTTCCAAGTGTACATGACTCGTAAGATGACCTTAGCTGATTTGATGAGATGTAAGCAAAAGATGATGAAAAATTTACTGACTTCCTTTCATGATATCAATTGCTTTATTCCCAAATTGACGTAAATATTTTTGATCCTCACTTTCTACAGATGGGTATGTGTAGGATCATCATGGTCCAAAAAGTGGCAATATGATGGGTATGTGTAGGGTATGTGGCTGGCAACTCTTTCTTACCCAAAATTTATGAAATGAAAATGGTTTTTAAAGGAGATTCTCAAGGTCTGTGTAGGATCATCATGGAAAAAATAGGCCCTTAAGTGGCAAAAAATTTAGAAAAATCAAAGTTAGGCAACTTGACATAAAAATTTGAATAAGTTATCTACATTATTTCAAAAATATGTAAGAATAGAATCTGTAGAAAATGAACATAGTTTCTAAACTACTAGGTGATGGGAGATATAAAATACTTTCATTTAAGGATTTTTATGTTTAAAAAGACTTGTTGTTATTGTTAATTGACATGATTGGCGGTAGACAATAGATTAACATATTTGCTTATTTTACTTTATGTTTAAATAATTAGCGAATATTTTGAAAGTAATAGTTTATGTTAAATGTGTTGCTTTATGATGACTTTGGATGAGATAATTATGCTACATTAATCTTTATTACCATGATTATTGTCATTTTCATAAGGGTTTTTGATAGGGTTGATGAGATGGTTAAAACTCTTTATTTAATCGTAAGGAAATGACTACACCATAGATAGGCCCTACTAGATGATGAATCACTCAAAGTATTAATCAACTTCTTCATAGTCGGTTGAGGAACTTTTACTTTCGGTGCTAATATGGCATAGTTCTGGCATAGTCCTCCTTAGTCCACTTTAGTTCTATTTTTAGTTTCATTTTGTAATCTGTAGTTGGTCGCCTTAAGTTTTGGCAGTTAACGCCATGTTAGAAGCTAATAAGGATATTTTATATATATCCATACTTCAGTCTTAGTTAGGAGTTAGATAATTTTGCAATTAGAATTTTTGTGATCACAAGCAAATTTTGTTCTGTGTTCTACTTTTGATCAATGAGAAAGGAAGCAAGAAGTTAATCAATTCACAGTGTTAAAGGATCCTACCTGAGGAAGAGTAGGGTCTTCTCAACCTTTGGAATGATCTTATGGTATTTTTGTTAAGTATTTTTTGATTCGTTAAATATAAAATCTGTAGTACAAACTAATTTTGAATTGTTCAATTGTTGAAATCATCTTCTACCATGGTAAATGTTAAAATCAGATAATTACTTTTGTTTACAATTACATTCAAAGTTTTAGTTTATTATGGTTAAGATCGAATTGTAAGAATAGTTAGATTTATTTATTAGAAAAATTGAATTGGAACATTAGAATCGTTAGAAGGTTTCATAGATAAATTAGATTTAGATGTTTGAATCAGTTAAACTTGATGTTTGTTTGTTAAGTTTCATTAAAGCAATGTTAGGGATTTATGGAAAGATAGAGTTGAAGTTTGTTTAGAATATGTTCATGGAGATTATTCTTTATGCTTTTTAGAATAATCATCATTTTCTTGCAATTCACTCATGTTCTTAATTTAGTGTTTACTTTCCAGTAGTTAAGTTATGGATTTCTTTTTAGAATTAATTTGAATTCAGTATTTAGATTAGGAATTAAAGTAATCATTAATTGTCTCCATGAATTTGTCTAAATTGAAGTCAGCAAAGTCTGAATTAAGTCAACAAGACTTTAAAATTAGAAGCTAAAATAGAATTAAATCTTAGGAATCGATCGCTATAGTTTAGCTCCTGAAAGCTCCTGAAGTAGGAAAAATGATACCTAAAGTCGTTGTTTACAGTGCAAAACACCCCAAAGGAATCCGTGACAACTATCCTTATCACATATTGCTCTAAGACATGCCTGATTCAATAAAAGAACTAATTAAATGATGCAAGTTGTGACATCAACAACCTTGCCCATCATTTTTGGCGCCATTGTCGGGGTTACTTAAACGATATGGCTATCTAGTGAGAAGCCTTAGTGTTGATAAGGAAGAGATATTTGAAATAGTGGATGAGATGAAACAAAGATCAATTAGGAAGGTTTCTTCCACGAAATATTGACATTAGAAGAAATCTTGATTTTAATCAAGAGGATATCCAGCAATACCAAATTGAAAATCAAGAAATTAATCAAGAAAAACCCATTGAAAATCAAGAGGAGAACAAAAATCCATTTCCACAAGAAGAAATGGGAGACCAACTAGCACGCCCCCCCAACAAATAGGACCTTTTCAAATCCTATCAATCTTGAAAGACAACTTGATGAACCCCCTATGAAAAAAATTTCACCCTCAGTTCTTCCAACATTCAAGGGAAAGATTGCAAAAGACCCTGATCAATTCTTGTTTGAATTCAAAATCCTATGCCAAACCTATGATTATTCAAATGATAATCAAAAGTTGAAACAGTTTCCTTCTACTTTGAAAGAATCAGCTTTAAGATGGTTTATGGGTTTAGGATCAGGAACCATTAGGACTTGGCAGCAGATGGAGACCAAATTCTTAGACAAATACCAAGATTACTATTGAGTGAGAGATAGAAAATAGGAACTATTTTGCATAAAGCAACAAGAAGACGAAAGTCTAGAGGACTATGCTGATAGATTTCAATTTGTGCATCAACGGTGCACTAATGGGTTGGATGATGAAATCAACAAAAAAAAATTCTTGAGAGGGATTGAAGATGAGTCTAGAGAGTCCTTGAACTTGATGGGAAAGGGAGACATTAACAAGCTTTCCTTGGATGATATTGTGGAGATCTGTAGAAACTACTCTAGAACTAGAGTGGGGACTTGTAACTCCAAAAGAAACAAGACTCACAACACTGATGTATCAGAAGTAATGGAAGAATTGGTGAACATGAAGACTGATCTGCTACTACATCTCAACATGCAAGGAGAGAAAAGAACCACATAACCCTTGTCAATTTATTGTTCCAAATGTAGGGGAAAACATCTTTTGAGTCAGGTTGAAATATGTGAGATTTGTGAAAAATTGCACTTGACCAATTCTTGCAATCTTTTGGCAGGAATAAAGAACAATATCAAGAGACCACTAGTGGTCAAAGAAGAACTCCATTATGTCGGCCAAAGACCTCAAAACCAAGGGTATAACGCAAATCAAAGACAATATAATTCATAGTCAAATTGGAATCAAAACCTATGGTAGAACCAAAATCAATGGACTCCCCAATATCAGCCACAACAACCACCTACATATTGGGGACAACAAGAATGGATGAATCTCCAATGGAATCAATCCTAGTGGAAGGCTAACCAGAAACCACAATGGCAAGCAAATCAAACCTCATGGCATCAAAATCAAAACCAATTCCAGCCATGGAAAAATCAGGGACAAAAATGACCTTGGGGACTGTTGTGCATGTTTTGCACACATGCCCCATTGTAGGCAGGGACCCCCTTTTCTTTTGCTCCCAATAAGTTGATTTGCTTCTGACTTGTTTTGCATGCCCCATTTTCCAAGCCCAAATTGGTCATGTGCCTTCAAACGATCATATTCCCCTTACCAAATTCACCTATACTTAGGGTATTCAAATCCGCGGAGAAATGAAGTCCCCCATCCCTTTTTTGCCCATTGTCTTGTTTCTGCTGACTTGGTCCCTAATCGCTCGATTTGCTTTTTTTCTAAATTTTTGACTTTGGGGCTAACTTTTTGGTGGACTTGGGATGTGTTTGGGGTGCCTAAGTGAACTACCAAAGTTTTGTCAATGTTTCGTAAAGTTTCGGTGGTTTCGAAACATTCCCTCTAGAATTCCCTTCCTCTTTGGCTATTTGGAAACATCTATGGACCCCTGTCAGTCCAGTTTCCACATTTTTGACTTTGGGGCCAACTTTTTGGTGGATTTGGGATGTGTTTGGGGTTCCTAAGTGAACTGCCAAGGTTTCGTCAATGTTCCGTTAAGTTTCAGTGGTTTCAGAACTTTCCCTCTAGAATTTCCTTCCTCTTTGGCTGTTTGGAAACATTTGTGGACCCTTGTTGGTCCAGTTTCCACATTTTTATCTTTGGGGCCAACTTTTTGTGGATTTGGGATGTGTTTGGGGTGTCTAAGTGAACTGCCAAAGTTTCGTCAATGTTCTGTTAAGTTTCAGTGGTTTTGAAACTTTCCCTCTAGAATTCCCTTCTTCTTTGGCTATTTGGAAACATCTGTGGACCCCTACTGGTCCGGTTTCTACATTTTTGACTTTGGGGGAAACTTTTGGGTGGATTTGGGATACGTTCGTGGTGCTTAAGTGAACTGCCAAAGTCTCGTCAATGTTTCATTAAGTTTTGGTGGTTTTGGAACTTTCCCTCTGGAATTCCCTTCCTCTTTGGCTGTTTGGAAACATTCGTGTACCTCTGCCGGTTTGGTTTCCAAATTTTTGACTTTGGGGCCAACCTTTTGGTGAATTTGGGATGTGTTTGGGGTGCCTAAGTGAATTGCCAAAGTTTCGTCAATGTTCCGTAAAGTTTTGGTGGTTTCAGAACTTTCCCTTTTGAATTCCCTTCCTCTTTAGCTATTTGGAAATATCCATGGACCCCTACTAGTCCGATTTCCACAATTTTGACTTTGGGGCCAACTTTTTGGTGGATTTGGGATGTGTTTGGGGTGCCTAAGTGAACTGCCAAAGTTTTGTCAATGTTCCGTAAAGTTTCAAAACTTTCCCTTCAGAATTTTGTTCCTTTTTGGCTGTTTGGAAACATCTGTGGAGCCTCGGTGACGTGGCCTCTAGAGCCCAGCCCCTCTGTTGCTGTTTTTGGGACTCTGTCCCTCTGTGGCCATTTTGAACATCTGTGGAGCCCCGACGACCCGACCTCTGGAGCCCGGCCCCTCTGTGGCCGTTTCCGAGACTCCATCCCTTTGTGGTGGTTTTGAACATTCATAGAGCCCCATTGGTCCTGTTTCCACATTTTTGAGTTTGGGGATAAATTTTTGGTGGATTTGGGATGTGTTTGTGGTGGTTAAGTGAACTGCCAAGGTTTCGTCAACATTCTGTTAAGTTTTAGTGGTTTTGGAGCTTTCTCCCCCTTTGGTTGTTTTAGAACATCTGTGGAGCCCTGGCAACCCAGCCTCTAGAGCCCGACCCCTCCATCGCCGTTTCTGGGAATTCGTCCCTCTTTGGCCTTTTTGTACATCTGTGGAGCCCCACCGACCCAGCCTTTGGAGCCCCGCCCCTCCATGGCCGTTTCTGAGACTACGTCCCTCTATGGCCATTTTAAACATCTATGGACCCCTACCAGTTTGGTTTTCACATTTTTGACTTTGGGGCCAACGTTTTGGTGGATTTGGGATGTGTTTGAGATGCCTAAGTGAACTGCCAAGCTTTTTTCAACATTCCATTAAGTTTAAGTGCTTTCAAACTTCATCTCCCTTTTGCTGTTTTGGAACATCCGTGAAGCCCCGACAACCTGGCCTCCAGAGCCTAGCCCCTCCGTGGCTGTTTCCGGGACTCTGTCCCTCCATGGCCATTTTTGGGACTCTTCCCTCCATGGCCTTTTTGGGACTCCATCCCTTTGTGACCATTTTCAACATCCATGGAGCCTCGGCGACCCGGCCTCCGGAGCCCGACCGCTCTGTGGCCATTTCTGGGACTCCGTCCCTCCGTGGCTATTTTGAACATCCATGGAGCCCCCACAACCCAGCCTCTGGAGCTTGGCCCCTCCATGGCCATTTCCAGGACTCCATCACTCTGTGGTCATTTTGAACATCTGTCGAGCCCCAGCGACCTGGATTTCAGAACCTGGCCCCTCCGTGGCTATTTTCGGGACTCTGTGCCTCCATGGCCGTTTTGAACATTCATAGACCCCCGACGACTTGACCTCTAGAGCTCGGCCCCTCTGTGGTCATTTTTGAGACTCTGTCCCTCCGTGGCCATATTGAATATCCGTGGAGCCTTAGTGACCTGGCCTCTGTGGCCGTTTCTGGGACCTGGCCCCTCTGTGGCCGTTTTGAGCTTCCAATTTTTGTCAAATGAGTCCAATCTTAAGGAAGTTTTTTGGGTACTCTTCCTTCCCCTTTTCCCATGTGCTATAATTGAAAATTCTTGGTTTTGCTAAGTTTTGTGAGGTTCGGGAACTTCCCTTCCAGTTTGTTGTCCCTTGTTCATTGCTCGCCCCTTTGGGCCCGCATTAATGTTTATGGTCTAAATGACCTCGAAATATGAATATTATGAACTTTTGATGATGCATGGATGGATCTAACAAGGATTTTGCAAGATTTGACTAACGCTTTCCTTGATTTGTGTATGAAAGCACTTATGGTGTTTCATGTACACAATATTCAAGGAGCCTACTGCACGTCTGTCAGTTGACCCATCGAGAAAGTTGAACAAGGAGTACGCATAGCTCTTGTCACCATTGATTTCGTGATTGTCTCTCCCACTAGCATCCACCAATAGGGTTGGCATTAGAAGAAGGCCCATGCCAAGGAAGTCAAGGACAAAAATGCAAGGGGGTGGCCTTGAAGAAGGCATAAGGGGTTGTCCACTTGAATAAGGGGAAACCAATCCATTGATGTCAATTGTTGGCAGGCTCATTTGATCCAAGGAAAAATATTTTTAAACACATCAAGTAAGAAGGAATCTTTCAAGTAGTTTTAGCTACAGTAAAAGGGAAATCAACTAAATGAAAAAATTGCTATAGCACCTGAGCACTAGATGACAAAATAGGGAAAAGACAAGGAATCTTTTTTTAATTGTTGAATATTGTGGGGTAGGTGAAACCCTAATGTAATCAAATCTGGGCCACTCATTGTGAATTAATCCTAGCCATTCATTTGGAATTTTGAAAACTATAAATAGATGCTTGCCCCTCATTTGTAGGGGTTGGAGAGCTATTGTAAAAAATATTTGCAGCAATAAAAGACAACATTGCATGATTTTATGGATGTTCTCTTTGATTTTTCTCATCTTGCATGCATGGTTCTACCTTCCATATTAGTTTTAGTATTTGTTTCTTGAATGGAAGTGATAATATAAATTTCTGTTATGGTATTTAATGAACTTTCAGCCCATACTTTTAGCACTTGTTGATGACAAACTGCTATGTAAAGTTAGCCTAGGCTTCTTTATTCCATTGTTGCAACTTAGTTCAATTGCATGTTCATGATGTGAATGTGCAATTTGAAAATCAACAAACCTTAGGAGATTGCACTAGTTTTGTGTAGCTGTAGGTTCTCTTGGTCAAACAAAATTTAGTTTTAGGGAGTATTTCTACTGTTGCAGCCTCCATTGTTACTGTTCATTCGTAGGTTAAGATTAGAACAACTTTCTTAACCCTTCTCCTTTTGCTATTTTTTTTAATCCTTGGTTAGAGTAGGATCCAAAGCATCACCATGAAGCTAAATCAAATGAACTTGATGAGTTTCAGCTTGCTGTTTTGAGTGGATAGCCACTGTTCATTCACTTCTAGCACTTTGAAACTACATTTGCAAATCCAACTTCCCATTCTTTGTAACTCATCTGTAAGTTCACCTTGTGATTCCAATAAATCACATAAATCAACTGAGATATTCCAAGCACTATGAAGAGCTGACATTAGAGACCTTGGGATAGTGTTATGCAATTTGATTGCAGAAGATTTTCTTTCAAGAGAGGTGATGCATCTATGCATTACCTGTGTTAAGAAGTGCATAAAAAACACATCAACATAACTAGTGCTAGAAGGAGGGCATGACATGTTGAGGCTACAAAGCTAAAAGTTGGAAATCAAAAAGAGCACTTTCAAAGAAGAAATCTGAGATAGAGAGATATTTTTTAATGCTAAAAATTAGAAAATTATGAAGGCAAGGAGAAGCTCAATCAAAATGGAGCAGCATAGACAAATCAACATCTCTCAGTTGCATGCAAATTTTAATAAGATATTGAAGAAGCATTGCAACAATTTGCATTGGTGGATAGATGTTGGATCCATTGCACTCACATGCACAATGAATTGGGATGTTTGATTTTTTTGAGTAGAATCAAAAGGATCTTGCAGGGAGAAATTCCCTCTTGGAAGTATACCGACCCTTGGCTCCCGAAGACCTAGAGGAAAAGTTGACAACCATGGCAGCCAAAGCATTCAAGGACCAATATAGGAGGAAGTACTAATGGCAAGTTGGTTTAGATTTCACAATGCACCACATTTAGAATTCACTTGCTTGTCATGTAACAACATCATCGCTCAAGCTAAGGGTTGTTCAAACAAGTTGGAGTAGAAAAATCCCAATGAAGAGAAGTTATCCCATGAGGCAAAAGATCTATCAACATTCTAGAGGACAATAAGGTAAGGATGAACCAAGAAATTTGATACAAGTTGATGTTGGAGTAGCAGATATTGAAGTTGAAAACTAGGAGGAAGAAGCAGATTTCACTAGGACAACATGGTGCCTTGGTGAAAATCTAATTAAAACTAATTTAGAAGACCTTCCCTCCACCAATCAAAGGAATTTCTCCACTCTAGAAGAAGAGCAATTGGTAGGTGATGATGAACCAATGAAGTTTGTAGCCGTGCATGTTGGGACAGCCAACGAAGATGCTGAAGAATAGGAAGAAGAAAAGGTTGACAACATTGAAGCAGGATAAAATGATGACGAAGGTATAAGTGAAATTAGATTAGAAAGCCTCCCCTTCACCAATGACAATGATTGAGAATCTGAAAATGAAATTTTGGAGTGGGAACAACCACTCGCCATGGTTGTCTACCATCAAACTTCTTTTTCAAGTGATGATGAGGACCCAACGATGGAAAGATATGACCAGCTGGTTTACAGGTTAGAAAAGGATTGGTCAAAGCTGAAATACCAAGTGGATTTGGAGGTGCTACTACTGTCAAATTGGTGTATATTTCATGATTCATCACACTCGGAGTTCACATGTGAATTGTGCCAAGAGGCTATCAAACAAGTTAGAGGACAAGTGGTGTAGCCAAGTACCCGACCTCCTCTACTTGTTGCACATATCGAAGAAGAGACCAAAAGCCTAAATCAAGTGATGGCTTAGCTGAAGGCAGACCTCAAGAGGATGTTGGGACAGCAATATAGTCTCAAAATTTTGAGCAATGAATTAGATCAAGTGTGAATATTGTCTACTAGTCACCAAGAAGTTCTTCCTCTTGAAGAGCATTTGCACACCATGAATGATAGGTTTTTTGGCGAGTCTTTGGAGGGAGATTGCATAGTGAATTTTGGTCCCCTTGATGAGGTGCCATCAATTAATGACTTCTTTCCATTGGGAGCTACACTACGGAGGTATGGTCATGTTGAGGAAGAGCACATCCTAGAAGACGGTAGTGATGAATACATACTCCTTGAGCCCCCAAACAGTGATGCACTAGAGTTTCTAGATTGGGAGAGGAGCTCCTCCATTTACAACGATATTGAGCAAGAGGAAATGAGTGAACGTCATGATGAGATGCATGAACAACAAAGGGAAGAAGAAAAAGGTGGGGGTGTTTTGATGGCTTCCAACAAGTATGACATAATTGACCAACTACAAGATGCAATTAGAAGCCCTTCTGCCATGATTGTTGTTGATCCTCCTTCACATTTAGGGAGCTGCAATAGGATAGACTTATCTATGTCATTATCCCATGACATTGAATATCATAAAAAGGAGGTTGATACTTGGGGAAGGAGATGAGACAACATACTGCCATTTGAGGAAAGAAACCAAGTGGATCCCAAGTTTGCAAATAGTCAATGTGGAGAAGCATTTATTTTTGAAGAACTTCCAACCAGGTTTGTAGTTTCCATTAGTAGATTGGAAGAGTTGTTTGCTGCCTCATCCTCCCAGCCTTATGCAAGCTTAATATCTGAAGTGCTACACCCTCCACCATGCCTGCTCGAGGCTACCAATACAACAATCAAGGATGTTGTGCTTACTCTTGACTATCCAATGCTGCCACCTCCATGTGATGACATCCACGTTCTATCCTTCCTTGCCCCTATTATTTCTTATAACTACACTTATTATTTTGATTATGGGAATAAGGGAAAACAAACATGTTTATGGATTAACCATGGGTTCAACAAGCCCCCTCAATTGTTGATTTTTCATGATGATGTGATTGAACTTGAGTGCTACAACATTGAATTTATTTTTTCAAAATATAAAGACAAGTTTGCATGGTTAAGAACGATAATGGTCGCCCGTTTGCTTATGCATGCACTGCAAAATCCAATGACCGTTAATGTTAGCTCACCCTACCTGAACATAGTGCTTTGTAAATATCTTTGTACATAGCCCATTTTGAGTAGTATAGGTTTCTTGTAAATACTCCGCTTTCCTGCTTTCCTTAGGTTAGTTGGTTTGTTGTAGGTTGTTTGCTTTTTGTTTGCTTTCACTTTGCTGTTGCTTTGCTCAGGGTCCTTCTACTTTTAGCTGGGCACATCTGTGCGCACAACAACCATAATTATCGCTTGGGGTTGTTCTACGTATTTCTTTGTCAAACTCTAATCAAGTCTTTAGAGTGGATGGTGAAGGTCTTCTATTAGTGTCAAGTGATCTGGGTGTTTGATTCAAAGAGGATAAGTTGTTGGTTTAGTCCGACTCCAATGTATTCTGAAATCTTACAACTCTTACACATCTTAAGAATTTGACGGTCACTATAGGGCCTTTTGTGAAGTCTAATTAAGTGAAAAATCTAAAATTCTATTCCAACGCCACTATTATTCTCAGCCCTGAGTGCGAACTTCAATGCTTGCAAGTTGAAATAAAAGAGCTAAAAAGAGAAGAAAGAAAGAAAGAAAACATTGAAAATTAAAAAAAAGAGAAAATTCAACTTTTCGGAGGTATTCGAGCAACTCTGCCGGGGCTATGGACGCTCAGCTGGCAGTAGAGCAATGTTTAGGAGAATCATAGCAACAACCTCGTTGGGGCTATGGACACCTAACTGGCAGCAAGACAATGTCCTAGATGCTTTTGGAGTTAGAATAAAATACGTAGCTTAACTTGATGGAGCTTGGGTTCCTATACCAACTCAAGGATAGGAATTAACGCAATTGCACACACTTGGATTTTTAGCATACTAAAGGTTGGGTTGGCTAATGGTTTTGATCTTTTAGTTGCGCGTCTGGTTTGTTTTCCCTAGCATGAAGGTCAGAACCATAGATTCTGGGTTTGTGATTCTATTTTTTCATCAAAATGCTCTAGAGCATTTCCCTAGTGAGTTGCCATTTGTTGTGCATGTTTTGCACACACGCCCTGCCATAGGCAGGGACCCCCTTTTTTTCGCTCCTAAAAGACTGCTTTGCTCCTGTCTTGTTTCGTGTGCCCCATTTTCCAAGCACAAATTGGTCATATGCCTTCAAATGAGCATATTCCCCTCACCAAATTCACCTACTTAGGGTTTTCAAATCTGTGGAGAAATAAAGTCCCCCGTCCCTTTTTTTCCCATTGTCTTGTTTTTGCTGACTTCGTCCCTGACCACTCGATTTGCTTTTATCTACATTTTTGACTTTGGGGCTAACTTTTTGGTGGATTTGGGATGTGTTTGGGGTGCCTAAGTGAACTGCCAAAGTTTCGTCAATGTTCCATAAAGTTTCGGTAGTTTCAGAACTTTCCCTTTGGAATTCCCTTCCTCCTTGGCTATTTGAAAACATCCATGGACCCTTGTCGGTCCAATTTCCACATTTTTGACTTTGGGGGCAACTTTTGGGTGGATTTGGAATGCGTTCATGGTGCTTAAGTGAACTGCCAAAGTTTCATCAATGTTCCATTATGTTTCGGTGGTTTCAAAACTTTCCCTCTGGAATTCCCTTCTTTTTTGGCTATTTAGAAACATCTGTGGACCCCTGCCAGTCCGGTTTCCACTTTTTTCAATTTGGGGCCAACTTTTTGGTGGATTTGGGATGTGTTTGGGGTGCCTAAGTGAATTTCCATAGTTTCGTCAATGTTCCATAAAGTTTCGGTGGTTTCATAACTTTCCCTTTGGAATTCCCTTTCTCTTTGGTTGTCTGGAAAAATTCGTGGAGCGTCGGTGACCCGGCCCTTGTGTGGCCGTTTTTGGGACTTCGTCCCTCCATGGTCATTTTGAACATCCATGAAGCCTTGAGACCCAGCCTTTGGAGCTCGGCCCCTCTGTGGCCGTTTCTGGGACTCCGTCCCTCTGTGGCGATTTTGAACATTTGTGGAAGCCTGCCGGTCCGGTTTCCACATTTTTGACTTTGGGGATAAATTTTTTTGTGGATTTGGGATGTGTTTGTGGTGGTTAAGTAAACTGCAAAGGCTTCATCAACGTTCCATTAAGTTTTAGTGGTTTCGGAGCTTCATCCCCATTTGGTTGTTTAGAACATCCATGGAGCCCTAGTGACCCGTCCTCCGGAGCCTGGCCCCTCTGTGGCCATTTCTGGGACTCCGTTCCTCTTTGGTTGTTTTGAACATCTATGGAGCCCTGATGACCTGGCCTTCGGAGGTTGGCCCCTCTGTGGCCATTTCTAGGACTCCATCCCCCCGTGACCGTTTTGAACATTCGTGGACCCTCGTCGATCCGGTTTCCACATTTTTAACTTTGGGGCCCAATTTTTGGTGGATTTGGGATGTGTTTGAGGTGCCTAAGTGAACTGCCAAGGTTTTGTCAACATACTGTTAAGTTTCAATGGTTTCAGAACTTCGTACCCCTTTTGCTATTTTGGAACATCTATGGAGCCCTAGCGACCTAGCCTTCAGAGCTCGACCCCTCCATGGCCATTTCTAGGACTTTGTCCCTTTGTGGCCATTTCTAGGACTCTATCCCTCTATGGTTGTTTTGAACATCCATGGAGCCTTGACAACCTGGGCTCTGGAGCTTGGCCCCTCCGTGGCCATTTTGAACATTCGTGGAGCCCCGACGACCTGACCTCTAAAGTTTGGCCCCTCCGTGGCCATTTCTGGGACTCTATCCCTCTGTGGTTGTTTTGAACATTCGTGGAGCCTCAACGACCCGACCTTCAGAATCTGGCCCCTCGATGGTTGTTTTCGGGACTCCGTCCCTCTGTGGTCATTTTGAACATCCGTAGACCTCTTACGACCCAGCCTCCGGAGCCTGGCCCCTCTGTGGCCATTTCTAGGACTCCATCCCTCTATGGCCATTTTGAATATCCGTGAAACCATGATGACTTGGCCTCTGTGGCTGTTTCTGGGACCTAGACCCTTCGTGGCCATTTTGAGCTTCCAGTTTTTGTCAAATGAGTCCAATCTTAAGGAAGTTTTCTGGGCACTCTTCCTTCCCCTTTTCCCATGTGCTATAATTGAAAATTCTTGGTTTTGCTAAGTTTTGTGAGGTTCAGGAACTTCCCTTCCGGTTTGTTGTCCCTTGTTCATTGCCTCCCTTAGGCCCACATTAATATTTATGGTCCAAATGACCTCCAAATATGAATATTATGAACTTTTGATGATGTATGGATGGATCTAACAAGGATTTTGCAAGATTTGATTAATGTTTTCCTTGATTTGTGTATGAAAGAACTTATGACATTTCATGTACGTAGGATTCACGGAGCCTACTACACGTCTATCAGGAGACCCATCGAGAAAGCTGTACAAGGAGTGTGCATAGCTCCTGTCACCATTCATTTCGTGATCACCTCTCCCGCTAGCTCCCACCAACAAGGTCAGTGTTAGAAGGCCTGTGCCAAGGAAGTCAAGGACAAAAATGCAAGGGGGTGGCCTTGAAGAAGGCATAAGGGGCTGTTCGCTTGAATTAGGGGAAACCAATCCATTGATGCCAATCGTCAGCAGACTCATTTGATCCAAGGAAAAACATTGCAAACACATCAAGAGGACATCTTTCAAGCAGTTTCAGCTACAGTAAAAGGGAAATAAGCTAAATGACAAAATTCTACAGCACCTGAGCACTAGATGACAAAATAGGGAAAAAAAAAGGAATATTTTTTTAATTGTTGAATATTGTGGGGTAGGTGAAACCCTAATGTAATCAAATCTGGGCCACTCATTGTGAATTAATCCTATCCATTCATTTGGGCTTTGAAAAATTATAAATAGGTGCTTTCCCCTCATTTGTAGGGGTTGGAGAGTTGTAAAAACCATTTGTAGCAATAGAAGAAAACATTGCATGATTTTAAGGATGTTCTCTTTGATTTTTCTCATCTTGCATGCATGGTTCTACCTTCCATGTTAGTTTCTTGAATGGAAGTGATAATGGAAATTTATGTTATGGTATTTGAAGAACTTTCAGCCCATACTTTTAGCACTTGTTGATGACAAACTACTATGTAAAGTTAGCCTGAGATTCTTTATTCCATTGCTGCAACTTAGTTCGATAGCATGTTCATGATGTGAATGTGCAATTTGAAAATCAGCAAACCTTAGGAGATTGCACTGGTTTTGTGTAGCTATAGGTTCTCTTGGTCAAGCAAAACTTAGTTCTAGGGAGTTTGTCTACTGTAGTAGCCACCATTGTTACTGTTCATTCATAGGTTAGGATTAGAACAACTTTCTTAAGCCTTCTCCTTTTGGTATTTCTTTTAATACTTGGTTAGAGTAGGATCCAAAGCATCACTATGAAGCTAAATCAGATGAACTTGATGAGTTTTAACTTGTTGTTTTTAGTGGAAAACCACTATTCATTCACTTCCAGCACTTTGAAACTACATTTGCAAACCCAACTTCCCATTCTTTGTAACTCATTTGTAATTTAGCTTTGTGATTCCAACAAATCTCATAAATCAACTGAGATATTCCAAGCACTATCAAGACCTGACATTAGAGACCTTGGGATAGTGTTCTGCAATTTGATTGTGGAAGATTGTCTTTCAAGAGAGGTGATGCATCTATGCATTACCTATGTTGAGAAGTGCATAAAAAACACATCAATAGGGACAAACACCTCTAGAACTTAATGCCCCAAATGCTTCAAATGATCAAGTGAATCAACCCCAATTGCTAGCTCAGCTGGTTCCAAATCCAAAAAAACATATGAACTGATACAAACAACCTGGAAATGTGAATTTAGTAGATGTTAATGACATATAGTTGTGAAGTCAAAATGTGCAAACTGCACCACCAAAGACAATTCTAGAAAGAGAGGAAGAAAACAAGGAACAAGAGGAACAAACTATCAAACAAGCTCCCTATCCTAAGTGATTGCATGAAGAGAAAACTAATCCTCAAACCTCATCCCCTAATTGCATGAATGTAATCGATTGACAACTTCTTAGAGAGTTGAAAAAGATTAACATAGAGATACCCCTATTATAGGCAATCAAGGATATCCCCGAGATTGATCAGTTAGTAAAATCCATTTGCATAAAGACTCTAGGAAGTAAAAAGAAAATGCCTTCAACAATTCAAGTAGGGACTAAACTTAATAATGTATTATCAGAAAGACTACTTCCACAGAAATATAATGATCTTGGTAGCCCTATCATAACACTAAGTATTAATGGAATTGAAATACCAAATGTCCTGATTGATTTAGGAGTTGCCATTAATGTCATTACATCTGATACAGTTGAAAAGTTGGGAATGACAACAATTCAGCCAACAAGAATTGTTCTGCAGTTGGTTGATCAATCAACTACAAAACCAAAGGGTATTATAGAAGAAATCATGGTCATAATTGATACATGGGATTATCCAGTCAACTTTTTTGGTTCTCAAATCTAGAAGAAAATATTCTGGATACCCAATCATATTAGGCAAACCATGGTTGGCTATTGTTGCATCCTTAATAGACTATAGATCCAGAAGCATGATTATTACCAATAGGAAAAAGAAAAAAGAATTGTCACTTTATCCACCTGCACAACCATCAATAAAAAAACACTCACCTTTGGGTGGATGAGGATTTGGATTTTGAAGGTGATGGTATTGTGGAATTAGCAACGGTAACCATAACCGAACATATCCAAGAATGTGAAGAACAAGAGATAATCTCAGAAAAAGAGCAAGATGATTCTCAAACAATGTTACATGAATGGCATTGTTGTCCTCTGAATACTCTTGTTGAAAAATCACTAATTTCTAAAATGGACACAAAGTAGATTACAATAGTAGAAGATAGACCCCTTAATATCAATTCAACCTTATCCCCAATGCAAGAGGAAAAATTGAAAGAAATTTTAGAAAAACACACTGAAGTGTTTTCTTGGGAATATATTAATATGAGAGGTATCCATCCTTCAATTTGTAGTCATCACATCTACACAGAAGATGTTAAATCAATAAGACAAGGGAAAAGGAAAATTAATCCTGTTCTTCGTGACATTGTTAAAAAAGAAATTGAGAAACCGCTTAATGTAGGATTCATATATCCAATATATGATAGTTAGTGGGTTTCCCCACTGGTTATAGTTCCAAAAAAAATGGTAAATGGTGAGTCTACATAGACTATAGAGAATTAAATAAAGCCATGAAAAAAGACCATTTCCCATTGCCATTTATCAACCAAGTCCTAGACAACCTAGCAAGCAGCAACTACTTCTCATTTCTTGATGGCTTTAGTGGATATAACCATATCCAAGTAGCCCCTAAAGATCAAGACAAAACTACCTTTACTTGTCCTTGGGGTACGTATGCCTATATAGTCTTACAATTTGGACTATGTAATGCACCTGTGACATTTCAAAGAGCGGTACTTGCAATATTTGCAGACTTCACCACCTCATGTGTAGAAATCTATATGGATGACTTCACAGTCCATGCTAAAACATATGATGAGGCATTAAAAAATCTATAAAAGGTTCTACAACACCACAAAGATCATAGGTTATCACTCAATCATGATAAAAGTTCCATTATGATAACAAAGGGAATTATTCTGGGACATCATATATCAAAATATGGGATAAAGGTTGATCCAAAGAAAGTTGAGATCATACAGAACATTGAAATCCCTAAAAACCAAACTAGAGTAAGAAGTTTTCTTGGGCATGTTGGGTATTATAGAAAATTTATAGAATGATTTAGTAAAATTGCATCACCACTATTTACCCCGCTCAAGAATAAAGAAGAATTTGTATGGATAGAAGATTTTCATAAATCCTTTAAAACAATCAAGATAATCCTAACAACTTCACCAATTATTAAAGGACCAGTTTGGGGAGAGCCTTTTCACATACATGCAAATGCATCTAATTTTCCCATTGCTACAGTATTAGGACAACAAGATAAAAATGATGCCATGCATGCAATTTACTATGTGAGCAAAAACTTAAATCCTACTGAAAGAAACTACACAACAACAAAAAAGGAATTTTTAGCTGTAGTATATGCAATAAATAAGTTCAGAAATTATATTACAGGCTATAAAATCTACGTACATACAGACCATGCTACAATAAGATATCTAATGAATAAATTAGTGGTAGGTGAACACATTATCAGATGGTTACTTTTATTACAAGAATTTGATGTAACTATCATTGATAAGCTTGAAAAAGACAATATTGTTGCTGACTTTCTTTCCAAAATTGTTTTACAAGATAACCAAGAACTAGTGGATGATGCATTTCCAGACAAACACTTATTTGCTATATCAGTTCATCCACCATGGTTTGCTGATTTGGAAAATTACCTTGTTACAAGAAAATGTCCAAGTCAATTTAGTCATAAGAAAAAAAAAAGTTAATCCTTGAGAGTTCCAGATTTCAATGGATTAATGTTCTTCTATTTAAATTATGTCTTGACCATGTTTTATGTAGATGTGTAACAAAATTGGAAGTTTTTAATGTAATGCAAGCCTGCCATCACGAACCTAAAGGAGGACACTTCTCAGTTGTAAGAATAGATCACAAAATCTTGGGGGCTGGTTACTTTTGGCCAACAATGGCAAAGGATGCAACATTCTTTGTCAAACATTGTGATGAGTGCCAAAGAATGAGGAGGCCTACAATAGCCATGGAAATGCCACTACAACCACAAATTTATCTTGAACCATTTGAAAAGTGGGGCATCGATTTTGTGGGACCAGTAGATCCACCTTCAAGAGGGCAGCGATATATCCTTGTTTGTACTAATTATGCAACAAAATGGGATGAGGTGAAGGCACTACTAGCAGAAAAAGAAGATAAAGTTGCAGAATTTTTGTACAAAAAAATTCTCCAAAGGTTTGGTGTACCCAGAGAAATTGTTTCAGATTAGGGACTGCAATTTGTGTCAGCAATGATGGAAGCATTTTTACAGAGGTACCAAATAACTCACAGAAAATATTTGCCTTATCACCCATAGGCAAATGGACAAGTAGAGGTCACAAATAGAGAATTAGAGAATATTCTAACAAAAATAGTTTCTTTGAAGAAAATAGATTGGGTAGATAGGCTAGATGAAGCAGTCTAGGCCTATAACACCACGTGGAAAACAATGACTGGATTCTCCCCATATGAACTTGTGTATGGAAAGAAACTAGTCATGCCAATTGAATTTGAGTTGAAAACATTGAAGACAATAGTAGAAGTCAGAATTAACCTACTAGAAGTAGAGAAAAGCATAATTTTGCACCTTAATAGACTTGATGAAATGAGAATAGAGGCACTTTAGCATACAAAAGTGATTCAAAAGCAAAGGAAAGAATGACATGATAAACATATTATGTCCAGACAGTTCAGAGAGGGAGATTGGGCACTATTATTTGACTCCAGATTTGAAGAGTTTAAAGGAAAGTTCCATACTAGATGGTTAGGATCCTATAAGATACAACAAGTGTTCAAAAGGGAGTTGTCCAATTAGTCCCAATTGATGGAGAGAAAAGAATTATGTTGGTTAATGGTCATCGACTGAAAACTTACCATAAGCCAGAAACAAAGGAGGAAATTTTGGATGAAGTGCAACACAAAATTGAACATTTTCTCATGGAAGATATCTCTTCCATGAAAGAAGATCTTTGAACCTTTCAAGAAGGAAAATAAACAAGGTAAATTGAAAACTAGCAAATGGCGGTTTACCTTGAGAAAAGTGGGAGTAAATTGAAAACCAGCAAATGGCGATTTACTTTCAAAAAAAAATAAAATAAAATAAAATAAAATAAATAAATAAATAAAATAAAATAAAAATTTTGATGGCTGAAAACCAGAAATGGCAGTCTATCTATGTTAACTTTTGAAGGCTCTTGAAGAGCCCTCAAAATCTCCTTTAGGCTCCTGAAGATCTTGAAGACTGAAGACTCTGAAAACTCTATTTTGCTCGATAGCTGCTGAAATTCCAAACTCCTGAGAGCTCTTGAAGACTCTTGATGAACTCTTGAAAGCTCCTTAGAGCTCCTGAAGACTCCTGAAAGCTCTTGAAGAACTCAAAAGCTTAAAATAAATTAAGATGTGCATTTAATGTAAATATTTCTTTCAACGTTATTTTCTAATTTGGTTAAACTAATTTAAAATAGGTAAATATTTATGAATCTAGACATCTCTGCCACAATGTTAATTAATGATGGTAATAAATCCACTTTCAATCATTTTAAAAAGCGGCGGATTGTTGGAAAAATGCATGATGTGACATGGATAATGTCAGTAGAGGACAACGGATCTCTTCATGATTCAGTTGTATTTTCAAAAATCCTTCCGAAGTACATGATGACATGTGTAATGAATGTCGCCAACCTTGCGAATGGAATTGCAAGTTGCAAGTTGTGGCATGCAAATTGTCCAGAGCAATAAAGGAAATAAACGTATGAGATTAATGACATGTCATGTCATTTTCAATATTGGTTGCTTCCAAATCAAGAAACAAATCATTCCACATTTTGTTTGGTAAGTATTTAGATTGCCAGTTGAAGTCCACCAGTGAAGTCCACCATTTTTGACAGAGAAAGATGGGGAATAAGAGAATTTTGAACCAGAGAACTTCAATCTTGATTCAGAGACCAGAAGATTGTTAGAAGAAGTTGGGTGGCTAAATTTTGTGATGTAGTATGAAGGATTCCAACCAGAAATGGATATGGAATTTGTGACAAATTTCAACGTGAATGTCACTAGGGTAAGGGGAGAAATAATAGAGGTCACACTAGAAATTATAAGTGAAATTTCTGGGATTCCAAATGAAGGAAAATTGGTTAACAAGGGTCGAGTTAAGTTTGAGAAATTGGTGGCTGCGTTTCACTAGGAGCCAGAAAGAAGGCCAGAGATACAAATGCACAAAGGAGACCAACATGGCATAGCTTGTAATAGTTTGGATGAGCCATGGAGGACTGTTGCATCTTGGCTTATGAAATTATTCACTTGTGATGGGTAGTATGGTATGATACTGGGTCCAGGAATGCGACTTTTAATACATTTAAGGTATGGTCAAACAAATTCTTCAGCTAGGATAAATTTGCTAGCGTTCTTGTTTTGGAAAATTTCTTCCATGATTTTGAGAGTGAAAGCTAGGGGGGAATCTTCTTTGAAATGCCATGGGTTGATACATTTGATAATTAAATACCGTTTCTTGAAAAAAGAAACTGGGAAGCAAGGTTGGCTAGAATTTTTGTCTGCGCCTATAGGAAAGAAAAAAGGGAGACCCACAAGGGGATCCTCAGCCAAAAAGAAAAAAATGGAGGAAGGTGAATCTTCCAAGAAAAGGGGGAAAAGGAAATTAAGAAAATTTCCAGAGATATCTAAGGTAACCCATACTAGGTCAAAAAGGAGGAGACAAAAAGTACATGAGGAAAACCCTAGTCACGCTGAAACTGTTGTGTCCACTCATGATGATGTACTCATAAGTCAAACCCCTATTTTTGGAAGCCCTGTTAAATCCCCTGAACATGAAGATACCCGTACCCCTATACCATCTCCTGAGAGACCTCAAAGTCCCCCTGAAAACCCAATGTCAACTCCTTAAGACAACCCTATTTTTGAAATCTATAACTCTACTAAAGAATTTGGCACACAATTTGAAGAGCAAGAAGCCTTTGAAGAATTTGAACAAGAAGAGACTATAAAATCCTCTCTACCTTCCCCACAACATGATAAGAGAAAAGGGAAAGAGCCTTTAATTGAAGAAGAAGGACCCCACAAAGCATTGAATACAAAGGAATAAGAAACTGAAGAATTACTGAGAATAATGAAAATGTCTCGTTTAGAGGCCGAATTAGAACAAGAAAGAAGAAACATGGAATTCTTTGAAGAAAAATTGAGAAGAAAAGAAGAAGAATTGCAGCAATTGGCTTGCAAAAATCAAGCAATGGAAAGGAAAGTTGAGCAAAATGATGCAAGGATCAGAGAATAGTTAAGTAAAATAAAGGATTCCCTGCAACAAGCCAGTGTGCAAGCATTAGTAAGTGCTGATGAAATTTTAATATTAAAGGAAGAATTGCAATAGAAAGAAGAAGAATTAAGGCAACAATCCATGTAGTTCTATGCACAAGAAGCCTCTACTTCGACTGTTCCTCCACACAATCTTGCATTACCTTCTATTATCCCTCATATTCCTCCCACTCCTCCAGTACAACCAACTCTAGTTCAGTCAGGATACCGTTCTTTAGAAGTTTTGAAATATAAGGAAGAAACTAAAGTGTTAAAAGAGCATAAACAAAATTTAGAAAAAGAAAAGAATGAGACTGAGAGAAGACTTGAATAGGTGGTAGAAGTCAATTTTTCCATGCTTTCCATGAGAAGACCAACTGCAACATATTCTCTGATTCTTAGAGAAAATTTTTTAGAATGGAAATTAAATCAGTTAATTTTGAGGAGTATGGATTACAATGAAGATCACGATTTCCTTAATGATTACTTCAACAGTCACCCCAACATTCAGAATTTAATGTGTGAATTTTACTTACATGGGTTTTTAATGGGGGACAATGATGACACAATGTTGAATATATATGTTGGAGATCTTTAGATAAGATCATTTGTTTTTTTAATGCAAAACCAAGTGGATTGGTCAAATAGAATGAATAAGTACAAAGAAGCTCAAAGAAAATATGGGTTACCAATGAGACCTGAAAAGCCCCATATTGAATTATATATCAAAGCTATAAGATCAGTGGTCAGGTTAAATAATGTTAATCCCATCTATGTCTCAAATTTTTTTGATAGCATTGCATCATTCTAGAATGTAGAAGCAACACTCCCGCCGTTAGCACTACGGTCCTATGAAGAAAGGTACCAGTTTATTCCAGAATCAGTCAGGAGAAGGGAGCCAATTAGTCTGAATAATATTAGTTGGAGTTTAGTTAGAGTCAGGCATGTTATCACTCTAATCCAGCAGTAGAAAGAATTTTGGGTAGGCATGAGATTCAGAATGCCAATTATTATTATGCCAGCACCAAAGCTAAAGGAAATGACAAATATACCAGCTCTAGTAATGAGGGTGTGGTTTGAGAACTTGAGAGAAAATTATGGCTATGCACTTAATACTAGATTGCCGGAACAATACAGAGAGGGTGTATTTGACTACTGCATTTGGATGGAGGCACTAAACAGAGAAAAGGAGAACACCATAGTTATGCATGATGATCCATGAGGACATGGTCCAAAGAAAGTTGGGGAGAAATAATGGGAGATATAAAATACTTTCATTTAAGGCTTTTTATGTTTTAAAATACTTGTTATTGTTAATTGACATGACTAGCGGTAGACAATAGATTAACATATTTGCTTATTTTACTTTATGTTTAACTAATTAGCGAATATTTTGAAAGTAATAGCTTATGTTAAATGCGTTGCTTTATGATGACTTTGGATGAGATAATTATGCTACATTAATCTTTATTACCATGATTATTGTCCTTTTCTTAAGGGTTTTTGACAGGGTTGATGAGACAGTTAAAAATCTTTATTTAATCATGAGGAAATGACTATGCCATAGATAGGCCCTACTGGATGATGAATCACTCAAAGTCTTAATCAAATTCTTCATAGTCGGTTGAGGAAACCTTACTTCCAGCGCTAATCTAGCTGCTAGTTCTGGCATAGTCCTCCTTAGTCCGCTTCAATTCTATTTTTAGTTTCATTTTGTAATTTGTAGTTGGTCGCCTTAAGTTTTGGCAGTTAATGCCATGTTAGAAGCTAATAAGGATATTTTATAAATATCCATACTTCAGTCTTAGTTAGGAGTTAGATAATTTTGCAATTAGAATTTTTGTAATCACAAACAACTTTTGTTGTGCATTCTACTTTTGATCAATGAGAAAGGAAGCAAGAATTTAATCAATTCACAGTGTTAAAGGATCCTACCTGAGGAAGAGCAGGGCCCGCTCAACCTTTGGAATGATCTTATGGTATTTTTGTTAAGTATTTTCTGATTCATTAAATATTAAATCTATAGTAGAAACTGATTTTGAATTGTTCAATCATTGAAATCATCTTCTACCTTGGTAAATGTTAAAATCAAATAATTACTTTTGTTTACAATTACATTTAAAGTTTCAATTTATTATGGTTAAGATCGAATTGTTAGAATGGTTAGATTTATTTATTAGAAAAATTGAATTGGAACATTAGAATCGTTAGAAGGTTTCTTAGATAAATTAGATTCAGATGTTGTTCAAATCGGTTAAACTTGATGTTTGTTTGTCAAGTTTCATTACAGCAATGTTAGGGATTTATGGAAAGATAGAGTTGAAGTCTGTTTAGAATCTGTTCATGGAGATTAGTCTTTATGCTTTTTAAAGTAATCATCATTTTTTTGCAATTCACTCCTGTTCTTAATTTAGTGTTTACTTTCCAATAATTAAGTTATGGATTTTTTTTTAGAATTAATTTGAATTTTGTATTTAGATTAGGAATTAAAGTAATCATTAATTATCTCCATGAATTGGTTTAAATCGAAGTCAACAAAGTCTGAATTAAGTCAATAGGACTTTAAAATTAGAAGCTAAAATATAATTAAATCTTAGGAATCAATCGCTACAGTTTAGCTCCTGAAGAGCTCCTGATAGCTCCTGAAGTAGGCAAAATGATACCTGAAGTCATTGTTTACAGTGCAAAACCCCCCAAAGGAATCTGTGACAACTATCCTTATCGCATATTGCTCTAAGACATGCTCAATTCGATAAAAGAATTAGTTAAATGATGCAAGTTGTGACATCAACAACCTTGCCCATCACTAGGTTTTTTTTTTGTTAAAAATCTATTTGGTGAAAATTTGAAATTTCAATGCAATGGTATTTAAATTTTAGGGAAAAAATTAGAAGTAGGTGCCTATTTGACCACCCTACCCACAATAAAATGATAATATTTTTTTATAATATTTTAGATATAATTAGAGGACTCATGTCCTGATGTGATGCACATTTTTTTGTAATTTTTTTCCTAGTAAATAATTAATTATTAATTTTTTATTACAACTTTTAAAAAATATTAAAACTCTTATGTCTGACCACCTTAACTTAGTAAAAAAATTCATAAAATTCTTCTTTATTTTTTTCAATCCTATAGTATGTGAAGCATAGAATGTGATGTATGTTTTGGATTCAGAAAATGTGATACCGTTTGAAAGCTATAGATCTTTTTCAATCAGCCTATAAATCAGTAATTTAGTCATAATTCAAAAAAAAAAAGAATTATAATTATTTATTAAATTCAAAGTAAAACATAATTTATATTGGTGGAAATCTAAGAATCTCCTTAAAAACCTTTTCGTTTCATCAATTTTGGGTTAAAAAAAAGTCATCACCACATACCCATCATATTGCTAGTTTTTGTCCCATCATGATCTTGTACATACCACTCAACTTTCCACCAATATAAATTATGCTTTACTTTGAACTTAATAAATTATTATTATTTATTTTCTAATTGAATTATGACTAAAGTCCTCATTGATAGGCTAATTGAAAAAAAATTATGGCTTTCAAACGGTATCACGTTTTTTTAATTTGAAATATGCATCACATTCTATGCTTTGCCTATTATAGGATTAAAAATAAATAAAAAAATCATGAAGTTTTGACCAAGTTAAGGTGGTTAGACATAAGAGTTTTTATATTTTTTAAAAGTTGTAATGAAAAATTCATAATTAATTATTTACTTGGAAAAAAATTACAAAAAAATATGCATCACATTGGGACATGAGTCCTCTACTTATACTAAAATTATAAAAAAATATTATCATTTTATTGTGGTTGGGGTGGTCGACAGACACCTACTTCTTATTTTTTCTCTTAAATTTAAGTACTACTACATTGAAATTTCAAATTTTCACCAAAAATATTAAAAAACCTAGTAGTTTAGAAACTACATTCAATTTTCTATAGATTCTATTCTTACATATTTTTGAAATAATATAGACAACTTATTCAAATTTTTACATCAAGTTGCCTAACTCTAATTTTTGTAAATTTTTTGCCACTTAAGGGCCCATTTTTTCCATGATGATCTTGCACATACTTGGATGTTCATTGAGAACTTGTAAATTAAGATGCAAGATAAGATTACCATAATGTAGTTTCCTTTCTTTGTACTCTTGTGTACTTCTCTTTGCAATTATCAAAATTTGGTTACTAGTCATGAAACAAAACTCACCTCTAGCCGGCATGAAAAGTTTGAATCTGCAAACCAAAACAATTATCAACCTTTTTTTTAAAATAGAATAAAGGCTTCCTTCAAATTAACCGACCTCAACCAACCCAACATGTTGATACCCAAGTGGTTGCTATAAGGAAGAAAACTCCTTTCACATTTGGGGATCTAGCTAGACAATTTTCTTGCTTGCCCGACACCCTCCATAGTACAATGTCACAACTTTTTGAACAAAAAATGAAAACTTTACCTCCCATTAAAACTCTCGATCCTAATAATCCTTTACCTCTAAAATTTAGATCAAATTCTTACTACCATTATCATAGACAAAATGGACATGACATGAAACATTGTAAGCATCTTAAACATCTTGTGCAAGACCTCATTGATTTTGATTGACTTCAAATTGGAGGTGTTTATGATCAAGCAGATAAGTTTTTTGCCCCTCCTAACCAAACTTGCAAATATTTTCCAACCCTATGCCAAAACATAACATTTCACTTGTCAAAAATTGTGAAACTAAGAAGAATGATGTGATGAATGTTGACATAGATGATAACAACATTGATACTATTGAACAATGTCTTACAGATACTGATGAACTAGGTCCTATGGATGATATGATTGGATTGATCGAAATTCAACCTCATTAGGGAAAAACTAAAAATCCTCTTAAAATTTCTTTCTTGTCTAAAGATATAATTAGAAATGCACTTGATGGTCCTCTTTACATAGCCAACCAAATAAATGACAAGCCCACTAATGGGGTATTAATTGATCTCTTCTATGGAGAGAATGTGATCAATGAAGAATTATTATGTGTGCATGAACTCTGTCAATAAATTTATGATAAACCAAAAGCATGGATAAAAATGCATAATGGTTTCGCTTTCCCAATGATGGGATCGATCACCCTTCCTTGGGTGATCCCACAAAACTAGTTTACAATTTTTTTGAGGAAGAAAAATAGCAAAAAATACCCCCATGAATTTATTTTTGGTTTTGGGGGATTCAAATGAACTTAGGTTTTGAACGAACCCAATAAGGGTTCACTCAAACCCCCCTTCGAACAAACCCTAATAAATGTTGGGTCCCACACATTTCACATTTCCCATAGTAAAAAACAAAGAGAAACTTTGTAGAACAGGGGGTTCGCTCAAACCTGGGTTCATTCAAACCCCCCTTTTGCCCCCTTCTCCCCTTTTGGCACCAAAAATCTATAAATTTTTCCCTTCAAAGCTCAAGTTGAGGATGAAAATGGAGGGAACTTTACAAACCCAGCTAGATGATGGTAGTCCTTGGAATGAGCTATCCATCAAATATAATTTTAATATGTTTTGGTTTTATTATGTATTTGTTTTTTTAGTTTGATTAAACATAGGTTTTTCACCAAAAAACAAGCTCTCTGTTCTACACATGGAAAAATAGCATATTATCAAAATAAAATTTTGAAAAATATGTGTAGGCTAGGTATTGGTGCCCTTGATCTAGTAAAAAAAAAAAGAATTTTGATAATTACAAAAAAATTTATGTTGTATACGATCCACATATGTTTGAATTGTAATTGGTTTGACTTCAAATCTTGATTGAAAAAATATTCAATAAAACACTATGAAACCAAATGAAAGGGTTAGATATCATAGTTACAAATATAAATTCAAAAAAATTATAATTTTATCCTTCATAGAAGAAAATTTATGTTGTTTATGGTGAGCATCACTCCTTAAAAATGGTGTTTATTGAAAAAAACTAGTTTTCAAAGGAGATGGAAAAAGAAGTGCAATATAATTCCAAAATTTTTGAAAATAATATATTTAGAATCTACAGAAAAATTTTCACAAATCACTGGTTTGCATCATCTTCAAATTCCTCATGGTTTAGTCGCTATAGGTGCCCGAAAGTGAAGATTTAGTTAGAAAAAACTAGTTCAATGTCTACTTTGGCCAAAAATTGTAAACCAGTATTGTGGGATCACCCTCTTTACAAATAGGACTGAAAAAATTATATTTTTCATTCTCCATGATCTTGATGTTGGATCAATTTCATGTGAAGCTTGGTTATCCATGGCTATGCTCCACGGAAGCTATCTCGTCAATCATACATAAATGCTTAAAGTTTTCCTTTGATAATGAAATATTTACTATGCACCATAGTGGGTTTAATCCTCTCTCTTCTTGTGGTAAATTTTTAGTGGATTTCTTTTGGCCTGAGCCTATGGAAACTATTAAACCTTGTGAGGACTTCTTTTTCAAATATTATCAAAAGTTTATGGTGAAATGCTTAGCAAAACCATCCCTTACAAACATGCCTCAACCTTTGACTGAGCCTTCTATTTTTTATGAAACCATGATTGAACCTAAAGACATTCCAAATAACCAAGTACAACCCAAGATTGATCCCTTGCCTATCTCCTATGAAAGACCAAGAGACAATGAAAACAACCTCATCATGCATCCTAAGATAAAACAAGTTTACAAAGCTAAAGCGAAAGTGGTTGAAAAACATCCTATAGTTCCTTCCATTCCTCCCCTTAGGGAAGAAAAAAACCTACATATGGTTAATAAACCCTGTAGGAGACCAGGTGTCTCTTAACCCAAACCACTAACTGAGAATACTGAGTTTTTTTTTTTTTGTGTATTTTTTTATTTTTTTTGAAGGTTTTTTCAATTTAATGAAGTGTGATTTTGACAATAAATGCTTGTAAAATATAAATAAAATTCCATAGATCTAAATATGAAAGAATACAATTTATAGACTGTTGACAAACAATTTATTGTTCTTTCAAAATGATTACAACTGCGATATTTCAACATGCATAATAAAAGGAAAGTAATTTTATTGAAGAACTTGATTTACTTGTAGCCACCTGTATGAGAAGATAAGAATGGAATGACTAGCTTGAATGAAGATTTCTCCCACCAATAAATGTATGAAATCACCTCTAGAAAGCAAGGCGCCAATCACTAATGAAATGAGGAAGAAAAAGACAAAGCGATTTGCCTTAGGAGATTCACATGCCTTTTAGCTGGTAAGGTACAACTGAGAAGGAATTTGTCTAAGATCTAATGAATGGAGATTGAAAATCGACCTCTTCTTGATTCAATACTTTTTCCTTCAAACCCCTTACTGATTTTCCTCTGTAAGCATGAATGTAACTCCTGAACAAAGCTACCTTGTTAGCAAGCTTTAGCTGATCTTTCACAACCTCAGTATGCTTGATTCTGAAGAGTTGACGTTCTCCAAAACCTAATTGTAGAAACCCTTGTTTCTCCAACTCCAAATTGTTCTCAGAGAGAAAAGACAATTTGAATAATCATATCATAATGAGTTCTATTATGTCTTGAGAAAATATATAATCTCTTTTAGAAGTTCGACCCCTTAAAAAAAGTAACTTAAATGCATTTAATAATATTAAATTCACCTCTTTGAACTTAGGAAATTTTATTAATAAAGGGAATCCCTTTTAAATGAGTAATAAATACTCATTTAATATTAATATTATTCCACTATTATAAAGTATTAAATACTTTATAATTTTCCATTAATTAATATTTTAATATTTCACTTAAAGTGACTTTATAATATAAAGTCATAATAACAATTATTTAATTATTATTAAATGCTCCCTTATTCACTATTTACTCATCAAACTGTCAAATTGGGTTGAAACTGAGATGACCAACTAGACCAAGAGCCCTGCTAGAATTAGTAACCCCCTGTCTACCTGACTTACTATAAATAGTAAGTACCTCTAAAACATTTTGTGAGGGTCCGTAGAAGCCCAACCCTGAATCAACTACTGGATAATTGCCTAAAGTGATCCTCTAAACTCTTTTGCCAGCCTATGAGGATCTAAATGATAGGCTAACCTCTAAAATATTTGTACTATCTAGGAAGGGGACATTACAGTCCGCCCTCCCTAAAATTTTTTTTCCTCAAGCAATCTTAGCTTTGGATGCTGTAAGATCTCCTCTGACTCCCATGTAGCATCCTCAACTGACAAGTCTCTCCATTTGATCAAATACTTTCTGATAACCCACCTCTGAAGATGTCTCTCTCTCACTTCAAGGATGGCCTCAGGCACTAATATCAACTTCCCCTCGTCATCAAGGGGTGGTAGTACTGGAGAGGGAATCACATGTTGACCCAATGCCTTCTTCAGGCATGAGACGTGAAATACGTTATGAACCCTGCTATCTGCAGGTAAGTCCAACTCATAAGCAACCTTGCCCACTTGTCTGATAACTTAGAATGGACCATAGTAACAAGGTTTCAACTTCTCTGCACCACTCTTCTGCAAAGTGGGCTAACGATATGGCTGTAACATGAGATACACCGTGTCATCCATGACAAAAGAACACTCAACCCGTTTTTGATCAGCATACTACTTCTATTGATTCTATGCTTGTTGGATATTGTCTTTGAGAGACCTCAATATATTATGTTGATCCTGCATCATATCACCTGCGCTAAGCACTTTTCTATCACTCAACACCAAATCCAAAAGGTTGGGTGCTTCATACCCATACAATGCCATGAAGGGCATCATCTATATAGTCATGTGGTGAGTGGAGTTATAACAATACTCACAGAGGTATATCCACTTCACCCAAGCTCTCTGTTGTCCAACTATGTAATTGCACAAATAACCTTCCACCCACTTATTGACAATTTCTGTCTATCCATCTATTTGTGGATGGTAGCTAGTACTCAATGTCAATTCAGTCCCACAAAGTCTGAACAACTCCTGCCAAAAGTTGTTCATGAACTGACTGTCTCTGTCATTGACTATAGTTCGACGAAAACCATGTAACCTAAATACCTCTCTAAAGAAAAGCTCTACAGTCTGCGATGTTGTAAATGTAGTAGTGATTGGGAAAAAGTGCGCATATTTTGTCAGCCGATCGACAACTACGTATATGCAATCTTTACCTTGGGCTTTCGGTAAGCCCGTGATAAAATCCATCGATAAACATTCCCACTTCCTGTCAAGTATCGGAAGTAGCTGAAGTAATCCAACAGGATATGTGTGTTCCTGCTTGTTCTGCTGGCAAATAGAACACTCTCAAACATATTGAAGAACATTAGTCTTTATCCCTTTCCAAGTAAACCGTTCCCATACCAGCTTATATGTTTTAAAATAACTGGGATGGCCTGCCATAGGAAGATCATGAAAGGATCTTAGAACTATATCCCTCAACTCTGAATCAGGAACCATAAAAATCCGCTCCTTGTAAATTATCAAGTCATTCACAACAATATACCTACTATCTTGCTCTGTCCCATCAACTATGCTAGAAGCCGATGGGTTCTTATGATCCAGTGGACATTTTTCAGTGAAAATTGAAGTTTCTTGTTTCTCTCCAAAATTTGCACCATCAGAAAGAGATCAGCGTCCTGATTCCAACGCAACTCGAATGGAGCGAAAAGGAGTCCGTTTGCATGAGTTATAGCTAGTCAAACCTTCGGTCAAATTGGAATCAAGGGCGTCCAGAAGGAAAAAAATGGCATCATCAAGAATCTTCGAAGTTAGCGTCATTGCGAAGAGCTTGTCGAGATGATTCTGGCAACGTTCGTTTCGTCGAAATCCGACATCGGATGCGAGAGTTATCAGAGGTCAAAGCTGTCTGTTGACTTTGAAGGTGGACTGTACGGATGCTGACGTCAGCAGTCAGTCCGTACTGTACGAAATTTCTTTGTATTGTATTGGCATCGGTTTATTTTAAGGAGTGAGTTGAAACCGAATGCCATAAAATAATACTACTCCCCTAAATTTATAAAAATTAAACAAACAAAGATCCTTTTTAGAGGATAAAAATCAACCACCAAAATGAAATCAGCCCGGGAACGATTAATAAAAGAGGCTTAGATTGATTAAAAAGATTTATTCGGATTTTTTTATTCAAAAAAGGGAGATTTGTAAAGATCTTTATGTATTTTGGAGAGATAAGGTGGATTTGGAGAATATTTTCAAATCAATTGGTTAAAGGCAAATTTGAGCAAATTCTTTGTATAAAAAGAGGGCTTGAGGTGAGAGTTGAAGACAAGTTTTTTTCAGGTGACGAAGTCTTGAAGCTGTGGAGATAAACGAAAGAGAGGTCTTGTAGAGATTCCATTCTTGCACGTCAGAGCACTGTTATGCTGCCGAAGTGCTTGGAGAATGATTGTGGTGCTTTGTAATTGATTTTGGAGTTAATCGGATTGGTCTCTCTATTGGAGTGGACCCGGAGATGTAGTCACTTTCGTGACGAACTCCGTTATCAAACGTTGTTTTCACTTCTCTTCTTCTCTCTCTTTCTGTCTCTCATTTCCTTCCTTTCTGTTATAATCACCTTGTTATTACTTTCATTCTGTTATTTCCTTAAGTTAATTTTGTTTTAATTAACTTGAAATAATCATTGTAAAAGCATTCTAAAAGTTTAAGCATTTAAACTGCAATCTAGTCTAGATCCTATACAGATCAAGTTGGTATCAGAGCCTAGTTGGCTATTATTGCAGTTATTTGTTTTTTTGAATGCTAACAAGATCTAGGATTCAAAAGGGTGAAGGCAGGCTCGAAGACTTTGATCCTGAGATCGGGAAGCGTAAAACATTTTCGAAGATGTCAGTTTCTGGAATGGAGGTTCTTGAAGAAATTAGTGAGCAGGAGTTTCAAAGAGCATTCCTTGAGATGAAGGCAAAGGTGGATATTCTGTTTCAGGAGAGACAAGAACGGAAGGAACGTGAAGAAGGTTCGTCGAAGCAAGAAGATCGCAAAGACATGAAAGGGAAACAACATGGAGATGGTGGCAAGCAACCAGATCATCCCTTTTCTTCTTCTCCTCCCTCTTCTCCTTCTCCTTCTTCTCCATCTTCTCCTCATTCTATTTCTTCTAATCCTTTCAAGAGTGGGTATAAACCTAAAATTAAACTGGATGTAAAATTTGATTTACCTAAATATTGTGGAGAACTTAATGCTGAAAAATTGGATGATTGGATTCAACAAATAGAGGTCTACTGTAGAGTCCAAAACTTGTTAGATGATGTTGATAGGATCCAATTAGCTACTCTTCGTTTAGGAGGTACAGCCTTAACCTGGTGGGAGAGTAAGTCTAAGGCAGAAGTTTCACAACATGGTAGAGTCGGTTTAACTTGGGCAGAATTTATTAATGCACTTAAGAAGCAGTTTTATCCCTTAGGACATATGCAGCAGTTAATGATGGACTGGCAAATGTTTAGGCAAGGGAAGGGTCAAACTGTCCAAGAGTACACCCATGAGTTCAGGAAAAGGGCTATTTCTTTGAATGTTCCTTTGTACACCCAAGACACGTTGTTGAAGTACATAGGAGGTTTGCATTCCTATCTTAGGCATTCCATTTTGGTATTGAACCCTTGTAATTTGGATGAAGTGTCTGTTCAAGCTACACACTTAGAGTCAAGGGGTAAAGGATCTTTTATTGACAAGTTTGATAATGATGTAAAGAAATCTTCTAAGAATGCAGAGACAGGGAAAGGAAAGAAGGAAACTACAGTCAAGAAGGATGAGAAACTTTCTTGCTCTCATTGTGACAAGAATGGTCATGATGAAGATCACTGTTGGAAGTTACATCCCGAATTGAAGCCTAAGTGGGCTCAAAGACGTAATCAGAAACAAAAAGGTAAGGAGAAAGCCATGAATGTTGTTATGGATCTTGGTTCAGATTCAGATGATGAGACTAAGATAACAGCGATGGGTCTAAAAGGTAAAGCTCCTATTTCTGGTGTTTTTGTTGCTAGTTGTGCTTCTTCATCTACAGTTAATGATTTCTCTAAAGATGTGAAAAGGAATGAGCTGTTTCATTTAAGGGTTATTGCTAAGAACAGTAAAATCAATGCACTCATAGATAGTGGTTCTCAATTGAATTTAATTTTAGAAAGTGTTGTAAAGAACTTGGGGTTAGAAACTACACAACATAAGAAACCTTATCCACTAGGCTGGATTTGTGAAAATGATAAGCTGCAAGTAACAAAACAATGCACCTTAAGGTTCACAATCACTAGTAAATTTGTGGATGAAGTACAGTTTGATGTAGTTCCATTGGATATCTGTGGGATAGTGCTTGGTAGCCCTTATTTATATGACAGAAAAGCAATCTTCTACAGGGAAAAGAACCATTATCACTTGTTTAAAGATGGCATTCAGTACATTGTACATTCTCACAGGGTTAAGACTGATCGTTCTTTTGCAAACACAGGCAGTTAAAGAGGGTAATTAATGCAAGTAAAGAGTTAACTCTTATGTCTGTCAGTACAGGTGGTTCTACACTTGAACTTGGAGTAGCTAACCAGGGTCAGATGTTGCAGGATGCACTTGCAATACAGCATGAGAAAAGGATGCTTGAAAGCATTGATGAATCCTTGGGTAAAAATGTTCCCGCTAAAGGATCAAATTGTTGTTAACTTATTCTCCTTCATTTCTGCATTTTGTTCAGCTTGATGCTAGTCAATTTCGGTTGGTTAGTGGCTACGACATTGGATGTAGATGCTTATGGAAGTGATAAAGTTATGTTTATGATCAACAATATTTCTGCAGTCTTCATTGTGCTTATGAGTCCGGTTTTCAGATGTACAGAAGATACAGGACAAGTGGGGAGGCCAAGTCCTCACTTAATGTCATAGTAAATGCCACTTTTGGAGGTCCAAAAGGTCTTCAGTGGGGAGGCCTGATCCGGTGGACATTTTTTAGTGAAAATTGAAGTTTCTTGTTTCTCTCCAAAATCTGCACCATCAGAAAGAGATCAGCGCCCTGATTCCAATGCAACTCGAACGGAGCGAAAAGGAGTCCGCTTGCATGAGTTATAGCCAGTCAAACCTTCGGTCAAACTGGAATCAAGGGCATCCAGAAGGCAAAAAAATGGCATCATCAAGAATCTTTGAAGTCTGCGTCATCGGAAGAGCTCGTCGAGACGATTCTCGACAACGTCGTTGGCCGAACTGGGATCGGATGCAGAGTTATCGAGGTCAAAGCCACATGACTTTGAAGGTGGATCAGGCTGTGTCAATGCCGCCGCTATCCACTCGATTTAAATTTCTTTGTATTGTATTGGCATCGGTTTATTTTAAGGAGTGAGTTGAAACCGAATGCCATAAAATAATACTACTCCCCTAAATTTATAAAAATTAAACAAACAAAGATCCTTTTTAGAGGATAAAAATCAACCACCAAAACGAAATCAGCCCGGGAATGATTAATAAAAGAGGCTTAGATTGATTAAAAAGATTTATTCGGATTTTTTTATTCAAAAAAGGGAGATTTGTAAAGATCTTTATGTATTTTGGAGAGATAAGGTGGATTTGGAGAATATTTTCAAATCAATTGGTTAAAGGCAAATTTGAGCAAATTCTTTGTATAAAAAGAGGGCTTGAGGTGAGAGTTGAAGACAAGTTTTTTTCAGGTGACGAAGTCTTGAAGCTGTGGAGATAAACGAAAGAGAGGTCTTGTAGAGATTCCATTCTTGCACGTCAGAGCGCTGTTATGCTGTCGAAGTGCTTGGAGAATGATTGTGGTGCTTTGTAATTGATTTTGGAGTTAATCGGATCGGTCTCTCTATTGGAGTGGACCCGGAGATGTAGTCACTTTCGTGACGAACTCCGTTATCAAACGTTGTTTGCACTTCTCTTCTTCTCTCTTTTTGTCTCTCATTTCCTTCCTTTTTGTTATAATCACCTTGTTATTACTTTCATTCTGCTATTTCCTTAAGTTAATTTCGTTTTAATTAACTTGAAATAATCATTGTAAAAGCATTCTAAAAGTTTAAGCATTTAAACTGCAATCTAGTCTAGATCCTATACAGATCATCTTAGCATACTCTGTAATGATCCGATGCCTCCAATCCTCAGAAATCTGTGCCATAGCATTCAACTGAGGTCTGCGAGACAAGGCGTCAACTACAACATTCTGCTTTCCCTTAATGAAGGTGATGTCAAAATCATATGACTGCAATTTTTTGACCCATTTTTGTTGTCTCTCATTTAGGTCTCATTGTCCTAGGAAGTGTTTCAAGCTGTTGTGGTCTGTACGCACACTGAACTTGCTGCCCACCAACTACTACCTGAATTTAGCCAAAGCATGCATAATGGCTAACATATCCTTGTCATAAATGCTATAAAACCTCTTAGGACCTCTAAGCTTCCTACTCTCAAAAGCAATAGGGTGTCTATCCTGCACCAAAAAAGCACCAATTCCCTCTCCTAAAGCATCACATTATAAATCAAATGACTTTGTGAAGTCTAGTAATGCCAACACTGGACATAAAGTCATGATTACCTTAAACCTGTCAAAACACTCCTGAGCCTGTGGTGACCAAGTAAATGCCCCTTTCTTGGTCAAATCAATAAGGGGTGTGGCATGTTGTGAGAACCCACTAACAAATCTCCTGTAAAAAGCACACAAACCAATGAATCCTCTGAGTTGTGTAAGGCTCCCTAGTACTGGCCACTCAACTATAGCTCAAACCTTCTCAGGGTCCATACTAACTCCCTTGGCACTGATGATGTGCCCAATATATAACAACTTAGCCATGCCTAGCTCACACTTGGACTCCTTGGCATACAAGGATTCCTCTACCAAAATACCCAAGACTGTATCCAAGTGAGCCAAATGCTCCTCCTATGACCTACTATACACCAAGATGTCATCGAAGAAGACTAACATGAATCTCTGCGACTGTGAATTGAAGACCTTGTTCATAGTAGCTTGAAAGGTGGCAGGTGCATTGGTTAGACTGAAAAGCATAACCAAGAACTCGAAGTGACCACAATGGCATCTGAAGGTGGTTTCCTCTATGTCTTGCTCCCTCATCTGAATCTAATGGTACCCGGATCTCAAGTAAATCTTCATGAAGAAGATAGCACCATGCAACTCATCAATGTGGGGTATTGGGTACCTATTCTTAATTGTTTTCTTATTGAGTTGGTGGTAATCTATGAACATCGGAAGTGACCCATCCTTTTTCTTCACCAATACAACCAATGAAGCAAAAGGTGAATTGCTAGGTTTGATATGCCCCATAGCCAACAACTCATTGATTGTCTTCTCTATCTCATCCTTGAGTTGTTTTGGATGCCGGTAGGGTGTAATCATAATAGGCTTTGTGCCATCCTCCAACTTGATAATATGCTCAATGTCCCTATCTAGGGGTCTTCCAAGTGGGATGTCACTAAACAATTTAGAGTGCTTGGTCCTCAATATCTGAATATCCAGATGGTATTCAACCTTCTACTACTCCTGTTGTGTTGGAAACAACATACACTTTGTAGCCCAATCTACCATATCATGATGAATGAGTCTCTCCATCTGTCTGAAAGATACCATCCTCATATTACTATCTCTGATGGCCTTAATGACATGTGGTTTCCCATTCACCTTGAACTTCATCTCCATATCTCAAAGATTGAGTGTGAACTCACCCAATTCATGAAGCCATGCCATCCCTAACACCACATTAGTATCTCCCATATTAACAATGTAGAATTCAGTCTTGAACTCATAGTTGTTTAGCTGCATCAGAAGATCTGTTATCTTTCTATCACATTTGAGGGTGTACCCATCAACCACCTTGACTCGAATACCCTCAAACTCCTCTGTCTATATACCCCATCTCTCTACCAACCGTGCATCTATGAAATTATGAGTAGCACCAGTGTCAAGTAGAGTGATTACTTTTTGACTTGCTAGGAGCCCAGGAAGTCTAAAAGATCCATCTCTCTCTAGACTAGTCAAATGTGCCTCATGTAGCTTCCTTCCTCCTTCATTTTCAAACCTTTCATCATTTGAATGCTCTGAATCAGCTTGCTGGTCTGACAGATTAGATTGCTCTTCTCCCTCATAAAACCACTCCATCTGGTTATTTTTCACCTTGGGACGAAGAGGACATGTTTCTCATCATAGGGTGTCGTGCACCAAAAACATAATTTTTTCTTTCGTAGATAATTTAATGTTTCCTTGTCAAATGGTGGTGCATTTTGTCTCTTAGGATTAGGTGGATCCCTCTTCCTATCAAATGACCTATTAGGCCTCATTTAGGGTGTTAAGCCTGAAGTGAACTTGTTGTGAGGTGTTGCAAGCTCCATACTACATGCCTTCCTCATGGCCTATTGAAGAGTAGGAGGATTAAATTCCTTGACCCAACCTCTCATAGGCTCCATCAAACCCTCGACAAAGAGAATAACAAGTCTCCTCTTTGAAATGCTCATCACCATGATTGCAACCCTCTGAAATTCACCGACGTTGGCATCCAAACTACATGTCTATCTAAGCTGAGCTAGCTCCCTGGAATAGAGTTTTGGATCCTTCTTGTCGAAACACTCTATGAGCCTGCTAGTGAACTCCTGGTAAGTAGTAACTACATGATGTCCAAGTGTGTACATGCCATGGTGCCACCAATCATGCGCCAACCCATCAAGATGTAGTGTGACAAACTTAATGGCCTTGTCATCCTGCATAGGTCTCAATGATAGGTAATTTTGTAGCTTCTGTAACCAATACCTTGCTGAACTCTTATCAGAACTATCAAAGTAGGGCAAGGTATTCTTGATGACTACATACTGTAAATCTCTGTTCACCTGTGGCTATGGCTGCTGATACTGAGGAGCTCTGTGGTCAAATCTACCTCCACCTCTAGGTTTATGCACATCCATAAACTCATGAAAAGTCAAAGCCTGCATGATCTCAGGAGCTAATGACAAATACTCACCATGAAATCTAGTCACATCTACCACTGACATGCCATTGTGTGGCTGGAACTCCTGATGATGATCCTGCTACTCTGCCCTCGGAGTTGAAGGTGGTGTCTCTCTAGGTATGAATGTAGGTTGTCCAGGGATACACTCATGATAGATAGGAAATGATTGTTGCGGTGCTAATACCAAGGGTTGGTCCATTCCTACAGTCCTACTCATCTGACCTATCTGAATATAGTGCTGCTGAGGCTGAGTGAACTACCTCATCGTGCCCATCAACTGAGACATCATGTCCATCATATTATCATGCCTGCTTCTTAACTTCTCATCAGTAATAAACCTTTGGCATGCTCTTTCCATGTATCCCTATGTGACTCTACTAGAATCTCACGATCTGCCATCAGTGTAGTGACACTATTCTCACTGCTATTGGATTTGGATCTGTGAATACCCAAAACCTCGGATATTGTGTCACCTTCAAGAATAGGTGGACCTATCCAATCCTCAACTCTGCCTATTCCTTTACCCTTACTATAGAAAATAATATCCCTATTCATGAAAAAGCATCGAAAAAGCACACTTTTGACTAAAAAAGCATAGGTTGGCAAGAATTATGTGCTCTGATACCACTGTATGAGACCAGGTGTCTCTTAACCCAAACCATTGATTGAGAATATTGAGTTTTTGTTTGTTTTTGTGTATTTTTTGATTTTTTTGGAAGGTTTTTGCAATTTAATGAAGTGTGATTTTGACAATAAATTATTGTAAAATATAAATAAAATGCTAGAGATCTAAATATGAAAGAATACAATTTATAGACTATTGACAGACGATTTATTTCTCTTTCAAAATGATTACAACTACGATATTTCAACATGCATAATAAAAGGCAAGTAATTTTATTCAAGAACCTGATTTACTTGCAACCGCCTGTATGAGAAGATAAGAATGGAATGACTAGCTTGAATGAAGATTTCTCCCACCAATAAATGCATGAAATCACTTCTAGAAAGCAAGGCGCCAATCACTGATGAAATGAGGAAGAAAAAGGAAAAGAGATTTTCCTTAGGATTCACATGCCTTTCAGCTGGTAAGGTATGGTTGTGGTAACAATAAATGAGTCATACGGCTGAGAAGGAATTTTTCTGAGATTTGATGAATGGAGATTGAAAATTGACCTCTTCTTGATTCAATACTTTTTCCTTCAAACCCCTTACTGATTTTCCTCTATAACCACGAATGTAACTTCTGAACAAAGCTACCCTGTTAGCAAGCTTCAGTTGATCTTTCACAACCTCAGTATGCTTGATTCTGAAGAGTTGACGTTCTCCAAAACCTGATTGTAGAAACCCTTGTTTCTCCAACTCCAAATTGTTCTTAGAGAGAAAAGACAAAATTTGAATAATCATATCATAATGAGTTCTATTTAGTCTTGAGAAAATATATAATCTCTCTTAGAAGTTTGACCCCTTCAAAAAAGCAACTTAAATGCATTTAATAATATTAAATTCACCTCTTTTGAACTTAGGAAATTTTATTAATAAATGGCATCCCTTTTAAATGAGTAATAAATACTCATTTAATATTAATATTACTCCACTATTATAAAGCATTAAATACTTTATAATTTTCCATAAATTAATATTTTAATATTTCACTTCAAGTGAATTTATAATATAAAGTCATAATAACAATTATTTAATTATTATTAAATGCTCCCTTATTCACTGTTTTCTCATCAAACTGTCAAACTGGGTCGAAACTGAGATGACCAACTAGACCAGGAGCCCTGCCAGAATTAGTAACCCCTTGTCTGCCTAACTTACTATAAATAGTAAGTACCTCTAAAACATTTTGTGAGGGTCCATAGAAGCCCAACCCTGAATCAACTACTGGATAACTACCTCAAGTGATCCTCTAAACACTTCTGCTAGCCTACAAGGATCTGAATGATAGGCTAACCTCTGAAATATCTTTACTATCTAGGAAGGGGACATTACAAACCCACTCCTACACAAACACAACTTGAAAATATTACTAAAAGAAACAAAAATTCTAGAGAGCATAGGTGTAGACGTCATGCTCTTGTTTGAAGGTTAAATGACAAGAACAACAAAGAAAATCAACATCCAAACTTGACTAAAGCAATACATGATGAGTCTCCCTATTTTTCATAACAAAAAGATCCTATACTGTAACAGGAGCTAAATCCTTCTTTAGACATTATCATTCGACCTCTCATTGTGATTAACTTGGATGTCGATGATGAGGCTGCTAAAAATTGATGAATAAGTGCATAGTGAATTGAATACATTGTTTCCCTCTTTTATGAGCTTAAATGATATTTCTCCTAGGAAGAGTTTTGAACTTGGTAATACCCATAGTTTGGAACTTGCTATTGTCCCTTTGGCTAGTTTTTTCCTTTCGTACATGATGAACAAGATTGGGATGCAGGCGACTTGCAATAGGTTGACTTGCATGTTCCTTACTAGTCTTTTCTTTGTTTTATTTTTCATGTTTTGTATGTGATTGTATGTGCATAATGTGATTCCCTGTATTATTCTGTTTGATGTATCTATCTGTTTGTGAAATTCCTCTATTTGTACCTACCTTCTTCTCCATGTCACAAACATTTTATCTTTTCTTTTGTCTTGTGTTTTCCTTTTAGGGATGAAACAAGGTGTCAATACATTCATGTCTCTTCCATGTTGACCCAAAATATTTTCCTTTATCTTTTTCATTGTCTTGTGTCTTCCTTTTGGGGATGATGCAAGGAATTGAGAAATTTAGGTCTCTTCCATGTTGACCCAAAAGGTTTTTCATTATTTTCACTCTCTCTATATCATTCTTCTTGTTTCATGAGTATTTGCAGAATGATAACAGTTTTGAGCTTTATAACAACATTGTAGCAAAGACATATCGACCCTGAATCCATGGATCCCTTGTGTGATTTTTGGATTTAATTTTGGGGGAAACCCCTTCCTTTCCTTTTCATGATGTAGCTTCATTTGGAAGCATATGACTTGGAATAGGGTTTTCCAAATAATCTCTCATGTCCTCTTTATTGTTAGCATTTATCATTTTCTACTTTAAAGTAATTTATCACAACATGGTGTTTAGCAATTTCTTTAAAGTGGGGGCATACATTGGCATTATTATTTACTCATGTTTCCTACTTGTGTAGTCTTCTTACTTCATGTGATGCATCTTTATCTTTTCGGTGACATTGGGTGTAATTTCCTTCAAGAGGGTGATCTTTCTTAGCATATTATATTCATCTTAGTGTCTTGATGCAACACACTACATCCCCTAAGTTGTGAATCTTCTATTCTTCGATTGGTCCTCTCTTGGAGACATTAAGCACGATGTTCCCTAAGTTAAGACCTTACATGAACTAATAAACAATCCTTTGAATGTACCTTACACTATTTTTCAAATGTTACAATTTATGTTATATGGCCACCTTGCAAAACACACTTTGATTGCCTATGGAGCCATCTTGTTTGTTCATGAGTCTCAAGCATATGAAGCTTTTCTTGCCTCATGAAGCTTGAAGTTAACTATTGTGTGGCACCTTATCAAAGTTATTAGGAGGTATAGCTCTGGTACAAGTGTACATATGGGAGTCAAAGTTAGGTGTGACTTTCCCATAGCCAATTGCTTGTCTATGTGAGCGCATACCGGCCATGTGCATATGTGTCTTGCTAGGGGCTCACCTAGTGGATTTCCTAAGGTTCCACTATCCCTTGTGAGTGTGTGTTTGGTTTGCATAGTAGAAATTGTGTTCCACTTGTAAACATTTTTGGACAAATAACTTAGATCTGATATGCAACATGCAGGACAAACGGTCGAAGCTTTATCCACCCCTTTTAGTTTTTTATTTTCTTTTTCTTTCTCTTTATCTTTGGTAGTGTACGCTTGTGCCTTGTTGTTGCTCCTTATATTATTTTCATGTGTGTTCTTTTTTTATTATATTGGTTTACCATAGGATCTTGATCCTTGGGGCTTGATCATCTATGTCAATTGTTGTCATCCTATCTTACTAGAATTGGTATATATGGACCCCTCTAGATGTGAGTTATGTCTACTTTAGTGTGAGTTTGAAGCAAGGTCCTCCTCTCACGAAAGTGGGGGCTAAATATAGTATATAAAAATGTAGCCCTTTATATTTTCACACTTTTTTAGGCTCTCCCTACTAAAATTGGGCTTCTTTATGCCTTATTTGGTACTATTTGCATCCACAAGCCTTAATTAATGCATATTTTTGAGGATAATCCCAACCTATATAAATTGACCAATCATAATTTAATGATTTTGGTTTTTATGGCCTAGATTTAGTGATCTAGGACTCATACGCCACCTTCAAGGGTGTATGGGTCCCATCTAAGTTTCAAGGCCTAAACTTGAATTTAGCATAAAAATAAATAGTTTTGGAAATTTGTGTCCCAAGATTAGCCTACTGGGACTCATATGCCCCAACTAGCATATGAGTCCTACTTAGGTTGGACCTAATTTTGAATTCAATTATTGGTGGGATTTTATTGGAGCCTAGATCTAATGTTGGCTTGTAGTGTTGTAATTTCAAGAAATTTGGTATAAACAAGTATAAATACAAGATTATTTTGCTCATTTTCTCCTAGAAGTTTTATGCAAGCATCCTAATAGTAAATTTGAGATCACAAGAGTTTACAACAACATTCAAGAGCATTCAAGAGTGATTACCAATCATTTTGGAGCATTATTCAAGATTCAAGAATCATGCCAAAGTCATCATGCATCATGTTTTTATTTGAGCTAACATTTGAGATGTAGGGTTATATGATTCAAGTAAGCATTCAAGTCATGATCCATAACATACAAGTAGCAGTAAAGATCCATATTCATGCTAACCATTACATATAATATTATAGTCTTTTGTTCAAGGGTATGGTAAGTTGCAACATTGCATATTATTTTATTGATCATTCCTTCATTCTATTTGATTTCATTTCAAGGTTTGATTACCAAAATGGGGCTTGACTAAGGAAAACCCATATCCACTAAAAAACCAACATTTTTTCCTTTGTTTGATGTGTGATTTGTAGGTATAGGTTGAAGATCCATTAAAGAACAAGAATGGAGAAAATTTTCAAGTTTTCATAGTTGTCATCAACATTACAAGATCATGGAAAGTTTCCTACAAGTTCCAATTCAGTGTTTCAGAATAAAAAAATTGACAAAAGAGAAGCTACAGGAGAACCTAAGAGGATATCAGAGTTTTAGATCAGCCTTGATACTAAGACTAAATCACCACTTGTGGCGTATGAGTCCTAGTATAGCAATTTTTAGGATATTTATGTAGATCTAGGTTTAGTAGTTCCAGATTCTGATTTTGGCCTGAAACCCTAAACTAGGACTAAATTTCCCTACTAGCATATGATTTGTAGTGTGCATTAAAAATTAGTATTTCTGGGATTTCAAACCCTCATTCAAGCTTCTTTAGTCTCTAGGTGTAGCTATGTTTATCTCCAGTTTACTATTCTAATTTGAGTTAATTTCTAGTTCATTTACTTTGCTTTTGCATATCATTTACATTTCTTATCTTTCCAATCCCTAACTTGGTGATGAAACCCCTTTTATTCTTTAATCACACCCCTAGCACACCTTATTTTAGATCTCTTTCCCTTATTTCTATCCCTAGATTGAGATCTATAAGGTTTCTTGAGTGAAACTTGTATGAAATTGGTTTTTCTATGTCCCGAAATATAGAGCAACAATTTTTAAGGTTTCACCAATCTTCTATGAAATTGAATGATTTAGCATCCTCCTTTGATTGTATGAAAGTCACATTGTTAGAAATCACTTCCCTAAACACTAATTACCCTTGCTTGAGATGCAAAATAAACATGATCCCTTAATGATAAAGGTGATCATTAATGAAACTATATTTAGGTGTACTCTCATACATAATGGAGCATGTATTAATACTTGTAGCATTGACCTCCTCGATAAAATTGGTGTGTAAAAGAGGCTTATTCAACTTAATGATGATAATTTTTATGGCTTTGACAATGTAAATATACAACCATTAGGAATGATCACATTACCTATTAAGGTCGAACCTTTGGTTTTGCCTACCCCTATCCATATCATGCTAGGACCTCTTTCATACAACCTTCTCCTAGGGAGACCATGGATTCATGCTATGAAAGGTGTCCCCTCTACTCTTCACCATGAAATAAAATTTGAATTAAACAATAAGATATACACAGTTGAAGCATATGAATGAAGCGATAAATCACAAGTTCAACATGATCATAGCACTTCCAACTCCCCTAATACTTGCATTCCAACCTCAAAAGTAGAACCTATACAAGTTGATGTTAATCCTAATTTTTTTTCACCTACAAAAAAATATTTAGTAATGATGGGGATCATTATATTTTATGCCACATTTCAATGAAGAATCTAAAATCTCACCCTTAAATTCCAAAGAGTCATATACAAATGATTCATTTTCAGACACAAGTTCTAGTAACAATTAGGGTTTCCTTAATGGGAGAGTACAAAATATCACAATCTAAACCAAAACAACCTTTTTTTTGATTTTATAAACTCAATTGTACATCAAAAACATCACCCCATGGTGGTGATGTGGGCCCTTCAACTCCCATACCTCGTGAGGGGAAGATGCGTAACTTTAAGAAACTTAAAAAGGATTTGTGTTCTCGTGAAGAAGTCAATCATTCTCAAAAGTGTAAAACCTCCTCACCTCCTCATCATAGTTGAAAGGATGTTATGGTCTTGCATAAAAAAATCCTTTCTAAACATGGATACAATGAAACACACAACAAAATGATATAGAACAAGTGAATTCTATACTGTACTCTTTCAAGAAAGATCTAGGTTTACCTCCTTTATCTCCATTTTCATCCAAGGCCTTATCATCTACTATGTGCATGACACCTTGTGCTAAGAAAAAAATATCCCCTATTATTGATCAAGAGAGTATATTCTCAATACTCCTCCAAGCTCTTTTGGTATCTCTCCCTCCAAGAACATGTAAGAAATTTTACAACAAGAGTTCATTTTGTGCATATCATAGATTTCATGATTATTTTACTAATGAGTGTAAAGCATTAAGTGATAAAATTCAACATATTAAGGATTGTGTTTCTCTTCCTTGTGTTGGAGTACCTAGTTCCTCTAATTGATATTTATTTTCATGTTTCTCATCAATCACCTCAGCCCACCCTTGTCTTGCACTAAGTGGGGGCAAGGGGTTAGGTAGCCTTGTCCTTGTATGACACTTGTTGATCATCTTTTTTGGCTAGTTTATTGCTTTCTATTTATATATAAGAGAAAGATTTGGATGTGGATAACATGCCTTAAGTTGTATAGCATGTGGTATACTTTAAATTGCATAATATAGTTTCATTCAGGGACATATGACTTGGCATAGAGCTTTCCAGATAAGCTCTCATGTCTTCTACTTTAAAGTAGATTGCTCACAACATTGATGTTAGCAATCACTTTAAAGTGGGGGAATACATAGACACTCAAGTTACTTGATGTGATTTTATTACTTCTTGTGATGCATCATTTTCTTGGTGGTGTCATTTGGTTTGATGTCCTTTAGGAGCATGATATTTCTTAAGCATACAACTTTCCTTAGTGTTGATGGTATGCATTGCATTCCCTAAGTTGTGAATATTTTATCCTGGAATTGTCCTCTCTTGGAGACATTAGTTATGATGATACCTAAGAAGAATACCTTACATGAACTAAGAAAGATCCCTTTGAACAAACCCTATATATATATATATATAATGTTCATAAGTGTTTAGCACAATACAATTTTTTAACCTAGTGAAGCTTGAAACCGAAATGTATGTGGTGCCCTATCGAAGTTGTCAGAGGGGTAGCTTCAACATGGTAAGTATAATGATGTATGAGATAGAGGCATGAATTTATCACTAGGCCACTTTCTCAAGGGCTCACCTAGTGGATTGCCTAAGGTTCCACTAGCCCATGTGAGCATATGTTTCATTTGCATAGTGGACATCGAGTTTTGTTTGTGAATGTATAGGACAAACAACCATGTGAACATTACATTGGGATAGTCAAAGCTTGATCCACCCCTTCCTTGGAAAAATAGTCATGTTCCACATCACGTTGGGACAGTTGAAGCTTGATCCACCCACCTCTTCTCCTAGGCTTTGATGTTGTATGATTGAGAATATTTTCCATTGTTGCATACAAAGGGTATGTGCAAGATCATAGTGGGCCAAAAAGTGGCAATATGATGGGTATGTGGTTGACCGACTTTATTTTTACCCAAAATTGATGAAATGAAAAGGTTTTTTAAAGGAGATTCTCAGCTTTCCACCAATATAAATTATGTTTTATTTTGAATTTAATAAGTAATTATTATTCATTTTCTATTCAAATTACGACTAAAGTCTTGATTGATAGACTGATTGAAAAACATTTATAGCTTTCAAAAGTATCATATTTTTGAATCCAAAACATGTGTGCATTCTATGATTCGATACTATAGGATTAAAAAATAAAAATTGAATTTCATGAATTTTGGACCAAGGTGGTTAGACATATGAGTTTTTATATTTTCTAAAAGTTGTAATAAAATTCATAATTAATTATTTACTTGGAAAAAATTATAAAAAATATTCATCAGGACATGAGTCCTCTACTTATATCTAAAATCTTATAAAAATATAATAATTTTATTGTGGTTGGGGTGGACAACTCTTTATTTTTCCCTAGAATTTTACTCTGCATTGAAATTTCAAATTTTCACCAACTAGATTTTTTTTAAAACCCCTGGAAGTTTAGAAACTACATTCAATTTTCTACAGATTCTATTCTTACATATTTTTGAAATAATATATATAACTTATTCAAATTTTTACATCAAGTTGCCTAACTCTCATTTTTCTGATTTTTTTGCCACTTAAGGGCCTATTTTTTCCATGATGATCTTGTACATACCCCAAATGTGTCTTGAATGTATACTTTAGTGTGAGTTTCATAATAATTTTACTAAAATGGGGGCTAAATGTAGTGTAGGAAAAAGTATCCTTTTTTCACACTTAATTTGGGAAATTATATTAATGATAAAATGAGCTAAATTATGCCTAAATTTAGTTTTGTAATATGTATTTTACATATTCACATTAAGTCTAGGTCCCTATTAAATAAAATGGACTTAATGGTGCCTTATTTATGTCATAAGGTGTAACTTTACACTTTCACACTAATCTAAGGCTTTATTAATTAATTGAGGTTAATTTTCCTTAATTGGCCCTTTAGTTCAAATCCAAGCCTAATTAATTGCAATTTCCAAAGAGGAAAGCCCAAAATTCGTTAATACCATAACATAACACTTATCATTGGAGAATGTGTTTCCCAGGTAAGTGACCTAGGACCCTAATTTAAATTCTATTTTTGGTAGTATTTTAATATTCTCAAATCTATATTTCAATGGCAACTTGTGATATTTGAATTAGAGATAAATTACTATAAATACAACACTATTTCATCAAATGACTATTGAGTCTAATTTTCTAGAGAATATTTCAATTATATTTTTGAGATATCAATTACAAGAGCCATGTTTATTGTTAAGAGCATTTAAGAGTAGATTTCTTCATCATTTGTTGCACCATTCAAGATCCAAGAATTATGTCAAACTTATGTGGAGTCACATATGTTTTTGGAGCTAATATGTTGATATAGGTTTCATTATTCAATCAAGCATTCAAAGTATCATTTCAAGTAAAGATTCAAATATCAAGATCCACATCCATTGAATCCATTTCATGCAAGTTGTAGAACTCCAATATCAAGGTTCATCCAAGGGTTTGGTGAGTTGTGACATTGCTTTGTTCATTCATCATCCCTTTCATGCTATTTCATTTCATTGCAAGGTTTAATTACCAAAATTGGGTTTGACCAAGGAAAACCCCCATTCACCAAAAACAAACATTTTCCCCTCTCTTTGTGTGTTCAAATTTTCAAGTTGAAAAAAAGTTGAAGATCTCAAAGTTGCAAAATTGCAAAGTTGTCAAAGTTTTCACTTTTGTTGTCATTTCATAGAAAATCACCTACGAGAATTATTAACAATTTTCTAATAGTGAAAATCGGGGATCCAAGAGTGGAGACTTAGGAAAAGAGAACCCAGAAACAAATTTCAGAGAGCCCTAGCTAGGACCCATTCACCATAGGGTGAATTAATCCTCAGTTAGATTTCAAAAACACCTTTTTGTGAGAGGTACATAGCATTTATCCCTTCCAAATTATACAAAATATTTGTAGGCTCCATCAATTCTATGCTTAATCTACTAAATCCAATTTATAGATTGCATTTTGGAGTTCATATGTTACTTTTAATCTTTCTCCCCAAAGTGTTATTCAGCCTAGACCCCCATCCTTGCATAAAAGGGAAATTTGTAGATTCACACTTTGACTTGATTCACCTTGAGGTTGATAGTCATTTCATTGTGTGGATCTCATTTCCTAATGAAATTAGAGAAGTAGGACCCATTTTCCCTCTTTGGATCCACTTTTCCATTTTGGGAAACGCCCCTATCCTTTTTTTCTATGTTTTAAATAAAAAAAGATTTCTCAAGGGTTTTAGAACATAAAATGTGAGTAAATATCATTACTTCATCCATACATGTAATTCTATAATAATATTTTAAAGTTAAACTAATAAATGAAATAACTCATAAAGATTAGGCAATTGTATCCATTCACAATGCAGATTTAATAAGCATATTTTTAATTCCTTTTACTAGAATAAACCTCATACAAAATATATTGATTAACTCATCAGAGAATTGTAGATCAATGAAAATAGAAATATACCATTCACAATGACACCCAAAGATGGTTTTAAAATCATCTCCTTCCATTGATTATTATTTAAATAAGTAGTGATTACTCCCATCATAATCCACTGGTGCATGGAAAATCATTGTATTTGATATCACAACTAAAAATAAGTAAAAAAAATTAGGGTATGTGTAGGATCATCATGGAAAAAATAGGTCCTTAAGTGGCAAAAAATTCAGAAAAAACAGAGTTAGGAAACTTGACGTAAAAAAATGAATAAGTTATTTATATTATTTCAAAAATATGTAAGAATAGAATTTTTAGCAAATTGAATGTAGTTTCTAAAATACTAGGTTTACTTAAAAAAAATCTATTTGGTGAAAATTTGAAATTTCAATGCAGTAGCACTTAAATTTTAGGGAAAAAATAAGTAGGTGTCTATTTGACCATCCTAACCAAAATAAAATGATAATATTTGTTTATAAGATTTTAGATATAAGTAGAGGACTCATGTCTCGATGTGATGCATATTTTTTTGTAATTTGTTTCCAAGTAAATAATTAATTATAATTTTTTATTACAATTTTTAAAAATATAAAAAACTTGTATGTAGATGACCACCTTAACTTGGTCAAAACTTCATGAAATTCACTTTTTTTTAATCCTACATTATGCGAAGCATAGAATGTGACATATTTTAGATTCAAAAAATGTTATATTGTTTGAAAGCTATAGAAGTTTTTCAATCAACCTATCAATCAAGACTTTAGTCGTAATTCAAATAGAAAATGAATAATAATTATTTATTGAATTCAAAGTAAAGCATAATTTATATTTTTGAAAGTTGAGAATCTCCTTTAAAAACCCTTTTTGTTTCATCAATTTTGAGTAAAAAAAAGTCATCTGCCACATACCCTACACATACCCATCATATCGCCACTCTTTGGCCCATCATGATCCTGCACATATCCTTTAACTAACTACATAAAAATCATAAAAGAGTTATTTCCTAAGGACTACAAATCTTTCTTTAATTTTTCAACCTTTACAATGAGGAAAATTATACAAAATATAAAAAATTATAAAATAAATTTCCCTCCAAAACCCATAACATGGAATCCTAAAAATCAGGGCACCTAACATACAAATCCACAATTATAGGCATGCCTAGGTAGAACTAGAGTGAACACTTGAAGAAAATTGGATGCATGGGAAAGTGGCACTTTCTTATAAATATGTTAAAGATGACATTTAGTTTAATTGTACCACCTTTCTATTTTATAGGAACTACTCTGAAAGATGCATCTTTGACTTTATTCTAGTAAAAATAGTAATTCCTTATTCAACATTTGAACTTGATCTTTTGACAATTGCTTGTATTCTTCATAATTAGCTAACACTTGTGTTAACACTTCCTCATCTAGCCCATCTACCCAATCCATTCTAAACATTATCTTTTTCAAACCTATCTATAGCCACTGCAACAGTATCCTTGAGTTTACTAATACCATTCTTAGCATAATGAGTAATAAACTTGATGCTCATTAACCTATTGAGGATGTTTTCTTCATCATTTTCAAAATTTATCATACTCTCCAATCTCCTATCCTAAGAGTATTTTATAGACTATAGTATACCTATCTTACCACCTAGCATTAAATCTTGAGTAGTGATAATAGTAACAATTTCTTCAAATAGTATTGTTTTCTAACTAATATCTTGTTGCAATTTGAGTAATATTATTCTATGTTCTATTATAAATTCCATGTGAAATAATATTACCTTGGTGCATTTGTCCACATAATCAAAATTTTCATCTTCTAGAATTCCTAACTTTCTTATCTCATCAACACTCATTATGTTTATCTCCTTCAACTTTTTCAATTATTCTTTGTACTTCTCTTCTTCTTCTCACAAACCTTTTTCATATGTTTCTAATTGTACCGATAGTGGGAAATATTCTTCATAACATTTATATCCAATAGTGAGAAGTTTTTCCATCTCACCCTTGTGATGTAGGGTTTCATGATTCAAGCTAAGATTCAAGTCAAGATCTATCCTATTCAAGCAAGAGTCAAGATCTACATCCATTGGATCCATTTCATACATGTTTGCAACACTTTATTGCTAGGGTTTGGTGAGTTGCAACATTACATTTTGTTCATTCACGATTCTCTTCTCCTATTTCATTTCATTTCAAGGTTTGATTACCAAAATGGGGTTTGAGCAAGGAAAATCCCTTTCTACTAATGAAACAACATTTTCCCCTCTCTTTAGTGTGTGATTTGCATATCTAGGTTGAAGGAATATTGAAGAGAAAGTTTGGAGAAATTTTTCAAAGTGTTCAAAGTTGTCAAAGTTATCACCTTACATTAGAGATCATTAGAAGAATTCTAGAGGTTGCAAATCAAGGTTCAGATCTATAAATCAATTAGAAAGGTTAGAACAGACATAGAAAATCATATTTAGACTTTGAAGTTCCTGAAAACCCTAACTAGACTAATACATGCTAGTTTTGGTGTATGAGTCATAATATAGGCCATTTTCTAGATTTTTGCAGATCTATAATCTACATTGTTAGAAATCAATTCCTGCCCAAAAACACTAATCTAGGACTAAATCTACCACACTAATGTATGAGTCCAAGTAGGATTTCAAATATTCCTTTTCAAAATTTCAAGCCTTCATCCAGTCATCTTTAGGTTTCCAGGTGTACGTTTTTCATCTCTTAGCTTCCTATTTTGATTTACATGCATTTTTAGGTCATTTAGTGAAATCTCGCATTGCATTAGGTTTAATCATTTAGTCTTACATTTCATTAGTCTTTCCAAGTCCTAGACTAGTAGTGAAACCATATTTAGTTTATAATCAAACCCTAGAACAACCCTATTGCAAGATCTCTTTCTTTTTTGCATATCTTAGATTGAGATTGAGCTAGGGTTATCCTTAAATGAGAGTGTGAAGATTGTTGTTCTATCTCCCAAGAATAGAACCAAAATAATTCAACCTTTTAGGTTTCAACTTCTTTCATCATCTCTTGCCAACTCAATGGTTGCATAACTAATTTTTGTCTCTTTTCTAAATTCAATTTCAACCATGTGGGAACTCTTGTAGCCATTGTCATTTGTTTCTCTTAGCGAGTGGTCTCTTCTTTTTCTTTCTCTAGCTCAGTCTGTAGCTATTAAAATTTCTCTTGATTGTTTTAATGCTATTGAGCTTTCTCTTTCTCAACCTTATCGCTCTCTGATTTCTCTTTTTCTATCTTTTCTTGTTCAATTTCCTTCTTTTGGGCCTCCTCTTGCTCAATTTTTTTCTTAGCTACCTACCTCTCAACACTATCCAATATTTCCTTCTATTCTTCTTTAGTAATAACATATTCTACATTTTCCTCTCAATCAATTCCTTTTTGTCAAACTGGTGTCCTCTTCCCCATACTCTTCCTCATCTTGTTCTTTTTCTTCTACATGGGAAAATCTGAAGAAAGGGGAGATTTTGTGACTTCAATTATAGGAGTTCTTTCTCTTTCTTCAGTAGCTACTTTATTTGTTCTTCAGTAGCTACTTCAGTTGATTGTGAAGGGAAAGTGGACATACATTCTACATCAATTTCTTCTCCTAAGTGCACTATGGTTATGGGTTGTACACTCAACCCTAATACCACTCCAGTAGATGCAACCATACATGTCATCGAGGCCTTCTAAAATGCCACTACCACCTTTTTCCATTATTGGATCCTCCTCCTCAACTAACTGCTATGAATTCTTCTTCTTCTACCTTTTATATTCCTTGGTTAAAGGGGAGGATGAAGTTTCTCCTTTAATGACATCCTTTTGTTTCCTACCGAATTTCACATCCAAATGAAGATTGATCCATTTAAGGCACCTTTCCACAACTACTATAGAGATTTGATCAATATTACATTCTTCTCTCTCCATATAATTGATGGGGTCTAATACATTTTCCCCCACATGATCTTGATTGTATTGTGGATCAAGAGTCAAGCCATTACCTGACATTCCTTACGAATGTCCCCCTTGATCTTGAAATATTTCATTTGAGGTATTTTATATCTTTCATATCTCTTCCTCCACACCTTAGATTAATCTTACAAATCTGCCCAAAAGTCTTCTATACTGGGCTCATGATGGAGGAAGAGGTATGCATAAAACTTATTGATTTTCCCCTTAGATTCAAAGTTATTTCTACCAACATATAACTTCATGTTTATTTCTTGTAACTCTTTAGTGGTAGATTTAGTAGCCACAATTGATGGATACTAATAATAGCGAAGGCTGATAGGATACTTCACTTCCCAAATCGTATGCTTGTTAGAAAACTTTAAATTAACTTCATTCATCTATTGGGAGAATTCAATCAAATTTACCCTATCACTAAAATACCTTGGAAAAAAATGGGAGCCCAATCAAACCTAAACAAGTGAATATACATTGACTTTGGGTACTAAATAAACTTGTTTCCCCACTCACCCACCAATTCCATTGCTTTTGTACTCAAGCAAAATCCTACATCACCTATGAGCTAGGTAATTACTACATAGAGGAAGGCATCATTTAACCTTTTGATTTTTTTTTTCTATCTTGAGTTTTGATTAGTCATAGTATTCTAATATTTTTCTCTAACCTGGTCCTTCTCCTCTAAACCCCACAATATTTAGACCTAGAAAATTTCCCAACCCTGTTGCACAATACATAACATATGAATACATATAGAATTCCTTTGAGTCCTTCACTTTGGTTATTTGGTTGTATATGGCATCTATGACCATCTATCCCTAATCCAAATAGAACTCACCCATTAGGATAACACAAATGAAGTGAAACATCCAAACCTCATACATATGTGAACTCTCCTTACCAAATGATCTGCTCAAGAATGTTATGATGTCCACCACTTTAGAATGAAAATCTGATCTTCTAAACTTTGTGGGAAACTTAGAAATAGACTTCTTTCCATCCTTAACCACCTTTTTGTTCATATATCTTTGATGTGAACTCACATCCTTTTTACACTATTGAGTTGTATGTGCTTCTATTATAGTTTCCAAGCTAGGATATGGAAGCAAGTAAAATACTAACCTATTATAGGTAGAGATAAGTCAATTATCTCATTCCCTCATGGATCAATGCACTTCCATTACACTGGATTATATGTTTCTACTATTTCAAGAATGTATTCTAAACACTAAACGATAATTGGAAAATAAGAAACATGGGCATAACCTAAAGTTGGTATCTTCTTAGCCATTGGAGAGGCATCTTCAGAGAAGGAATCTGACTTGAAAGTTTCCAAGTCAAGTGTCCTAATGTTTTATCTATGATTTTCATCACTCTAGAGGTGAATTTGGAGATCATTGGAACCCCTTGAAACTTGTATTTCATTGTGTATGGGGTTTGATCTACTTTAGTTAGTTTGCTCCTTTTTTCTCTTTGTGCCAAATCCTCAACACTAGGTTGCTCCTCTGAATCAAAATTTTATGAAACTTGGAAAATAAAAAATAGAAGATTCATCATAAAAATACAAAAAATATTCAAAAAAATTTCTCTTGAGATCAACTTACAATTATGTCTCATCAGGTTTTCCAATCCCAAAGAAACACTCTCAAAATATAATAACCTTTTTCCAATGTTATGAATCAGGTTCATGATTAGACTCTAGATCAAGACATTTGGTAAAGGAGTCCAACAAAAACTCTAAAATATGATGGATTAAGCATGTTATGTAAAAAAATTAGAGTCGGGAATAGATTCTAGACTTGGCTCCCTAGGATGAGGCTAATCAAGATTCAAGATTCTCATTGATCTTATAATTTTTAGATATCGAGGTCAAAATTGGCCTTGGATCTTAGACTTTTGTTCTAGCAAGTCTGAATGAGACTAGAAGTCACAATCAAACTAATTGAAAGAGGGAATTCAAGTGTGAAAAATTTCAAAGGACTGATGCATTGAGTGTATCGAAAGTGAAGATAAAAAATGTGCATCAGACTTGAACCTTTGATCTTGGCTTCGATCAGAACCATGAGTTCTAAATGGACCACACAATTAAAAATACCTTCAAAATTAGGAAAAACCAAAGGATCATACATTATTCTGCAAATTAGAAATCAAGATTAGAAATGGACATTGGAATCTATCCTTTTTTATCAAGAGATCTTCAAAAATTCAACTCTCATGAGTAAATGTTGGTTTCAGGATCAGGAATAGACATTGGATATGAAATTTTGGAGGAAAAGTGAGTTTGGAACTAGAAGTCCTGATTGACCTTAAGATCAAATAAAATAAGTAAAATTCCACACATCAAGATCAAAGATGGATATAGGATTCAATCATTTTTTATTGAGGTCAGTGTAGGGATTGAAACCCCATAAGGGTTAAAATTTAAATGCTAAGAGACTAGCCGAGTAACTAGTAAGAAAACCCTAAAATATAGGGCATAGCGATGAAAGGAAAACCCCATAAAAAGGACCAAAACACAAACGCCAACAAACAAAAAAATGAAAATGACCATAGTGAAAGCATAAAAAATGAAAGGGTGCCAACGAATAAAAAAAATGAAAATGACAAATGATGAAATCAAAACAACAAAACAATGACACAATGCCAAACAAAAACAAAAACAAGCAACAAGAAAGGAAAATGAGAATGAGAGAAGAGAAAACCAAAGCAAAAACCCTACCTTGAATGATGAACGAGATACCAACTAGCAAGAACTTGACCTTTGAAAAATTGAATGCTCCAAAGAACCCTTCATAGCTTGAACTTTATGAAAATAGAATGTAATTACACCACATTCACATGACAAACCTAATTAAATACCAATCTTGCACATACAAACAAGTCCACAATTAATGTGGTAGATGGAATTGGCATGGACAAGAGAACGTAGACCCTAGTCAAAAAATTCAAGTAAGAAGTCACTTTCTTGAATAGACAAAAGATAGCAAAAGATAAAGAAACAAAGCAGGATTGGAAAACCAAATCGAACTTGAAATCTAGAAGAAAAATTCCATGTCCAATTTTGATTTTTGATTCTGGAAATAAACAATAGTGGTGAGGTTAGAAAATGAAATTATATTTGGATTGTAGAAGAAAATTTCATTTTTGACATTGATTTCTAATCCTGAAAATAAACAACAATGTGGTATTGGAAAACCAAAATAGAATTTGACACTTTTGAAAAAAGGGCCAAAGTCTAGTTAGGGATTTGAAGCTTGCTAGGGACCAAAAAAATAAAACAAGAACCCTAGAAAGAAACCAACTCCTAGGGGAAAACAAAATAGCCAAAGGGACGAAAAACAAAAGGAAACAATGAGGAAAAGACACCAAGAGAAAGAGAGGGACCTATTTTCATTGAAAAGGACAATGGGGTGGTTATGTACGACATTATAGGTATAAAAATAGGCCATGAAAGTTCATGAAAACATATGTATTGATGAGATACAAATAAGGGTAGGTGGGTATAAACTGAAGACATATCATCTTATAAAATCATAAATCCTAAGAGAAATGGAAAAATGATATAGGAATGAGATGAGGGATGGTATATATTAAATAATAAATTCATAATTATATTTGAAAATAAAACCATAAAGACACCAACAAGGGTGGGTTGTGTGGGTGAAAGCATAGTAACACTATGAATCACAAATCCTAGACAGTAAAAATATATGAAGTAAAAACATTAAAGGCATACCAAACCACAATCATCTAATTTAAAAATGAGATAAATCATTATAAAAATTCAAATTTAGAAAAACTTAATTAAAAATGAATAAACCATAAGGCTAATCCCTAAGGGGTGTATAATAAGTTGGGTTCACCAAATTATAATGAGAATAACTCACTCACATTAGTAATATAGGATAAATATAAATTGATCAAACTATTTTATCACAAATTTACCTAGATTAATCAAGGCTAAGTGTTATTCCTTGCATAACCACCCCATTTTAAACTTGTTTAAAATAGGTCCCCCCCTTTCTGTTCTTTGTCCTTTGCCTCTTTTGTTTTCTGCCTTAGGATTTTTTTCTTTTTGTTCTGGTGGACGTAGAACCAGGACCAAAACTAAACTTTGGAATTTCTCCAAAAGTTCTGGTTTCCATTCCATTCTTAGTTCCAGTTCCACCTCTTTTGTTTTTTCCTTGGGCGTTTTCAACTTTGCTTTTGTGGAAGTGGAACCGGGACCAAAACCAAACTATGAAACTTTTCCAAGTTCCAAGTTCTGATTCCAATCTTGTTTCGGTTCCACCAGTTTCCCTTTGTGCTTCTTTCTTTTGTTCTGTTGGGCACGGGCACTGGACGAACTTGAACTCTCAAACTTTTCTAGGTTCCAAGTTCCGGTTCTCTTCCAGATCCGGTTCTACCGGTCTTGTTTTTTGGTTTTGGTTTTTTGTTTTGATCTTTTGGTCATGGGGTGTTTTCTCCCCTCCTTTCCTTTTCCCTTTTTGTCCGTTTTGTTGTCTCTTTGTGTGTTGTCAGAGGTAGATCCAGGGTGGAAACCGAACTTGGAATTTGGAGAAAGTTCATGGTCAGGTTTTTGTTCTGCTTCCACCCCTGTTGTGGTTCGACCAGGATTAGTTTTTGCCCCAATCCTGCTTGCGTTTGTTTCTGTTTTTGTTCCTTGTGTTTGGTCTCTTTTGCGGGGCCGGGTTTGGAATGGATTTTGGATCTATTTGTTTGAAAAGTTTCAGTTTCCTCATTTGGTTCCACCTCCACCCCCACCATGCTGTGGTCTTGATTATTTTTCTTTTTGTGGACGCAGGCCAGAATGTGGGTTGAACTTGGAAATGTTGGTTATTTCCATGTTAGGTTCCTGTTCTGACTCTGGTCTCGGTTCAGATTTCATTTTTGACTCCGCCCCTGTCGGTATTTAAGGTAGGTATGTTTCTGGTTCGGATTTGGTTCTGCCTCCACCAAAGTGGAATTTATTTTTGATGAGTATGATTAAATGAAGGATATATAAAAGGTGGGATAAATGATAATATTTTCTATGCTTGGAAGACTAATGGAGGCATTGTTTTGAAGGATTAAATCATACATCTGATGCTATTTCTCAAGGAAGTCTGTTGTAAAGCATGCCTCAATCAGATCTAGAATAAAACTCCTAAAGGAAGAAAGTCAGTGAGACCCTCTAGATGTCTTATCAACTCGCTGTTGTGTTATATTCATTTGAAATCCTCAAGGTTACCAAGACATTTCGGTCACTTAGAGTTTTCTATCTCTCTCTGCTTGGGAAGAAGTCTCATCAACTATTGTTCACAAGCCTAGCATCAGCAAGAATGGTTTTTCCATCGGAATGATCTCTCGCTGACCTGATGGAGTCTCACCAAAGGTTTGTGCCTTCGGTGTAATATTTGGCTGAATGGTGGGAGTCTTCCTGAAAGAAGTTGAGCTCGATGTAATCTCTCACCAAAAAATGGAAGTCTTGCCGATTAGTGGAGTCTTGCCGATGGCTTTAACTCTTTGGTGTGACTAATGGGAGCCCGCTATGACCTCTTGCCAATTGAATGATGTCTTCCTAAATGCAAATGTCTTGCCAACATAGGAACATAGTGGTATAAATCTTAAAAGCTCGCTCTGATATCTTACTGAAGGCGATACTCTTGCCGATGGTTTTGGATATTGATATAACCCTTGCAGCTCGATATGATCTCTCACTGACAACTTGTATGTTATGTTGATTGTTGCTATGGAGTATAATCGCATCGGGGAGATATGGCTAGTGTCTCACCAACGTGCGATTTTGTTTGAACAACTTTTGACTACCTAAAAAATCTTACGTGGTGTCTATTCAACCAATCAGAGGAGGCTGAAGTTAAACCATTGGTAGTTTGATTGTGGTGACCGTCTTGTGAGAAAGATCAATAGAACATGAATAACATGGACCTACTCTAAGACCAAAAGTGATGAATCAGCTCGGTGAGCAATGGTAAAGAGATCTAACAAGAAAGTTAGATGTTGTTTCTCAAGGGGATCAACTTGCACAAAGATCTAGAACTAGAGGAAAGTTGAAGGGGAAGAAACCGCGAGTCTCAATGACAGCTGGGATGTCTATTGGCCAAAAGCAGATCAACATTAATGACTACTTCAAAACATTCAAAGTGGCTATGTGGAGCAATTTTTGAGGTTAAAAATTAAATGTGTGATATTTCCATGGCAGACATGAGGGCTATGAGTTAATGAGGGTGGCTATAAACAATGTAAAAATATTTGGAGACCATTCCTGAGAGCGATCCTTCACCAACACGAGTAGGGTATGCACATTTAATGCAGCTTTGACTTTGTTCTAAAATTCTTCTGTGGCCGACCATTTTGTAAACCCTAAATAGGGCCGACTCATTTTATTGCATGTATATATGGCATTTGTGCCTCTTTGTAAAGGATCCTTTTTTTAATCCTATCCTTTTTCATCGGAGCCCCCTTTTTTAGATTGATTAGAAATTAACTGTTAAGGTTAGCAAGCTAGGGTTTTACAGAAAGTTAGACATTTTTTTAGTTTAGCAAGAGGATGTGATGTATCTTCCATATTTTCTTAGTATAGATGGAGATAATTCGAAGACATGGGTTTTCTATACACTGGTGAGTTGGCCAGATTCGTAAATGTTGTTTATCTATTTCACCAACAGTAGAAGCAACTAGATTTAAATCTACTTCATATTGTGCTCCAGAATGGTATTTGTCTTGAGTTAATGATTTGATTTGGAAACCTTTCAAGGAATGAAGTTTTATCTTACTTTTTTTTTAAATGATGATTTGCAATCTACTGTTAAAGCTTGCACTGTGAATGAATGAAACTTAGTATTAATTACAAGTCAATTTTATTTTGTAGTTTAGTTTAAGAATTCCTTGGAAGGAAACAAGTTTGATTAAGTTGGATGAATTAACATTCACTTCAGTTCACAAGCTTTGATCTATCATTTTTTCTATTTATTTAAAACCACCAGTTAAAGTAGGTTTAAATTTATGTTTGATCTTAGAACAATCTAGAAGCTCAACACCAACAGGCCCCTTGAACATTATAGTTCACATCAACCATTGAGTGAAATCAACATAGTCGAGAATCGATTACCAAGACCTTGGTAGTTAGATATCCATGTGTTATTCTTTCTCTTTCAGGAGAAAAAAATAGTAATATTTTGTTTACTGTTGCTATGCTCATTTGATAGAACAATAGAGAACTAGAGCTAGAAGGAGGGCCTAGAAGAGAAAACTGGATAACATTGGGTTTTCCTCATCAGTGAAGTCCCATAGAGTTCTTCGATCCACCAAAAAACTACCACCTTTGATAGAACTTAAGACCCCAATAATACACAAGATTCACAAGACTGGGGCAACCATCATACAACCCTTGTTAGCTCCACTCACTCCACCAAGCTTTTCCCCAATACCCCAGTGGATACCTATTAATCCACCACTGAATCCATCTCAAGTGCCATCACAACTGGTTCAACCCATCCAATAGCTAGCTCAACCTCCACCACTGCCACCAATGGAATTATTTATGAATAATCCCTCTCCATTAGGGACTATTCCTAGAGGCTTTCATGATATGCCTAAGAATCTTGAGAGATTTTGTCCCAAGTACATCCATGGAAAATCAAGGAGTGTTGAAGAGCACATACAAGCTTTTAAGGACACTTGTACCAGATCCCAGATAGCTCACCATGATGTGGTTTTTAGGTTGTTCCCTTATTCTTTAGGGGATATGGCGTACAACTGGTACCTAAATCTTCCACAAGGTTCTATTCTGAGCTGGAAAAACCTAGAGAATGCTTTCATCAATCAGTTCAGAGTTTATGTGGACCCATCCATTTTGTTCCACCAATTTTCTACCATTAGGAAGGAGCCACATGAATCACTGTTGTTGTTTAATACCAAGTTTCAACAAATGTATAGGAGACTGTAGGAACCATATCAAGTTGCTGAGAATAGTGCCATCTAGGCATATTCTAGAGTTAAAGACCCTTTGCTTGGCTTGTTCCTACAGAGGACCTATCAGCCCACATACATTGATTCCTTGTCTAAAGTCTATCATCTAGCAATCAAGTTGCAACAACAAACTAGCTCTCAAAAATGAAATTTGGGGGGAGGTTTTCCTTCAATGGGGTATCAGATGCCTAATCCAACCCCTTTATTCAATACCATCCTAGGGATGTATCCTTCCCATTATGGGCCTATATCTGAGTTGCATGCTTAATCTCCTATTCCATTCTTTTCCAATGGAGCTCCTGACTCTTCTCAATAATCACAGGCTCATCAGAGTCAGCATGGTCATCATAATCAAGCGAAAATACCTACACTTGTTGGTCAACCACCTGTTGCTAAGAGCGCAAAGAGTGAAAAGACAGTTCAACTCACAAATGAGGTAGAGACCCTAAAGAAAAATCTATCTCAAGTCACAAATGATATGGCTCAGCTTAAACTAAACCCCTCTCAGAACCAAGGTAATTATGCTAATCAAGGTAATTACCCTAATTAGAATAACAACAATCATGGCCAAAGGAATTATCAAGGCCAAAACTTCCCTAACCAAGGCTATCAAAATTAGAATAGAGGATATTACTAGAGGTCTAGTAACAACAGACAATGGAATACGGGGCGAAATAATGGTGGGGTTTCTCACAATTATCAAGCTAATGAGGATAGGCCACACACTATAAATGTAGTTGACCTCAATTTTATGACTAACTGGTGCAGGTTGCATGATACTACAACTCATTTTGAGGTAAACTACCCTGAAATGGAGAAGGTTGTAAAGATGGCACAGGAAGATGCCCAAACATTCCAAGGGAACTCAAATAAAGGAGGTGACTTAGTAGATACTGCTATGACTTATGACCTTTTTGAAGAAGAACCTTCATTCCCAATGCAGAATGAGAATGAACCAAAGGAAGATGTGTATGATTCCCAAGCCTTTCAGAAAAAGGGAGGACACTTCCTAATAAATTAGAATATGGTTTCGTTCACTACATCAGCACCACCCAACCACATGGTGCCTCTGAATTAGGGTGTTGATAACAACCCTCCTCCACCAAAGGGTCCACCTAACTCCCATGGAAAAGGTAATTCATTTGGTGTTTTCAAATGTGATGCAAGCCATAACATAGAATTTGATATTATTTCTGAGACGCAGAAACAAAAAACCTCTTTGTCATACTTTGACATCCTAAAGTGGTGCCTTGCCCAACGAGAGATAGTGCTGAAAGCTTTGGAAGAAGCTAACAAAACAAAAGGGAAAACCAAGGTGGCACCCACTATAGACATGAATAGAACTTTGTTCAGAAACAAGGTAGGTACACCACCATTTCTTTTAAGTTTGAGAATCTATGGGAAGAATCTACATAATTGTATGCTAGATTCAGGGGCTTCTGGCAATGTGATGCCATTTTCTATATGCAAGAAATTTGGATTGAACCTTGTACAAACGAACAAGAAGGTCATCCAACTTGATAAAACATAGGTCAATGTAGTTGGGGAATTGAGAAATATACATGTGCAAGTAGGGTCCGACCCTAGAATTTTAACCAATATAGATATTCAAGTAGCAGACATTCTCAAGACTTATGATATGCTGTTGAGTAGGGATTTGATGAAAAGTATAGGGGGATATCTCTCCCTCAAATTTTCACACATGTGGCTACCATGGAGGGGAATGCCTACTCAAATTAGGATTGAGAGTGAACCTCACCTCAAACATATCATCACTGAGTATGATTGTCCCAAAAAGGTAGCTTATTGTGAAACTGAGATAGGGGTTTATAAAAGAGAGGAAATTCTGACCTTTTCGGTTCTTGATTCTAAAGATTTGTCAATAAAAAAATTCCCTGATCCCATGATTAATGAGAACCAACAATTATTGATCAAGAAGCTGCAATAGGATCAGTTGGTCTTAGGAGAAGACATCGATATGCAGAGTCTTCTACTCCCTAATTGGTGCATGGTGCATTACCAAAATCATTTAGAACTAACTTGCCAACCCTGCATTAGTGTTTTAAATCATGTTTCCCAAGCCAAAGAGACCCACCCAAGTTACCTTGAGGCTGCTTCAGATATCTTCTCAGTCAAAGCCAAAAATGCAATAATGTTAAACATGGATATATACCTTTAGAGGAAGTCCCTCCTCAAGTTGAACCTACCCCAGTCACAATACCGAACCAACATAGTTACGAAGAACAACCCCAAGGTTTGTTTGATACCCCTGCACTCACAAGTATAGAAAAACCTAAGGGATTAATCAAAGATACAAGTGACTGTCAAAAGGATAGCCTTGGATTACATAATATATCTGAGCAGGAATTGGAAATTACACCTGAGGAACCTATTGAACACCCCTTCCCAATATTTTATGTAAAAGGTCAAGTGGCCTCACCTATGGCTCATTCTATACAAACACCCACAACAACCTCAAAGGGATCAACCCTAGCTCATGATCAGCTATAGACCCTCACATTTGATGGATTCAAGTCCAAAATAGGGTGTGGTGTTGGGATTGAATTAACCAGCCCGAAAGGAAAAACCTTTTTTGCTTCTTATAGGTTGTAGTTTAGATGCACTAACAATATAGCTGAATATGAAGCTTTAGCTCGGGGGCTGATGTTCACACATAAGAAGAAAGTTACTACCCTGATGGTTAAAGAAGATTCAGAAGTGATTATCAAGCAAGTACATAGCCAATACATATGTCATAATGAAAGGCTAGAAGCTTATAGAAATCAGGTGTGGAACCTGATTGAATACTTTGATGCTTTTGGGATTAGTTTAATCCCTAGAGAGGAGAATCAAATAACTGATTCATTAGCTATTGTTGCAAGTACCCTAGAGCCTATGAAAAAATCCAAGTTCAAGAGATTCTCAGTAGAATTGATATCCACTCCTGCTATCCCTGACAATGTCAAGAACTTTCAAATCTTCAAAAATGATCAACATATCCTTGCTTTTCTGGCAAGCTCAAATGTTTTTGAAGGATAGATCATTGATGAGTCCGACAGGGATCAAGGAGACTGGAACCCCGAAGAATGTGATACTAAAGGGGTCCTCAATTTAAAAGGTAATAGCATTCCCAAGGGAATGGTGGCCTTAGAAAGAACTTTTGATTCAGATCCAAGGGCTCAGGAAAAGGTATCAATTGAAGATAAAGGAGGTGAATATGAAGCTCTTAACTTAGCTAACTCTGGCCCTGGAAGAAACATTTACATAGGGAAAGCCTACCCTAAAGCAATCAAAGAAGATATATTGAAGGCACTCAAGAAGGATGTTGTTGCAATAGCTTGGGGGTATGAAGATCTAAAAACATTTGATACTTTTGTGATAACTCATACTATTCCTTTGAAGCCTGAAGCTAAACCATTTTGGTAGAAACAACATCCTGTCAACGCCCTGATTGAACCACTGATCCTTAAGAAAGTTTAGAAATTGATTTCCGCGAGGATAATCCTCCTTGTACGACATTCAACATGGGTGGCTAACTTGGTTTCAGTTCATAAAAAGAACAGGGAGATTAGGCTATGTGTAGATTTCAGGAATTTGAATAGAGCTTCAGAAAAAGACAACTACCCACTCCCTTCTTTGGATGAAGTCTTGCAAACTGTCAATGGGTCTCAGATGATGTTGGTCCTGGATGGTTATTCTAGATACAATTAGGTGATTGTTAATTATGAAGATAGAAAGAAGACAACCTTCACTACTATGTGGGGAACATTTTCTTACAGAAGGATGCCATTTGGTTTGATAAATGCTGGAGCAACCTTTCAGCGTGCCATGGACGTAGCTTTCAATGATTTGATTGGTAAGTGCATCATCATTTATATGGATGACCCGATAGTATTCTCTAAAGATAGAATAAACCATGATGCAGACTTGGCTAAAGTTCTTGAAAGATGTATCCAATATGGCGTTTCTCTAAATCCTAAAAAGTGTGTGTTTGGGGTTTCTAAAGGGAAACTTTTGGGACACATAATCTTGGAGAGAGGGATATTGATAGATCCAGACTGAGTTGTGTTTATTTTAAAGTTAACCATGCTAGGAAGTAAGAAGCTATGCACACAATTGTTGAATTTCATGGGAAACATGGCACAAGCCATGGTTTTGTAGATTCGTTAGCACATCATATCCTCAGATCTAGTTATTATTGGCCATGCGTATTCAAGGATGCCCATCAACATGTAAGAACATGTCATGTATGTCAAATTTTTGCATCAAGAGAACGCCATTCAGCCATGCCATTGTAGCATGTTTACTAGGTAAGGCCATTTTTCTAATGGGAACTTAATTTCATTGGGGTAATTAATCCAAATTCTTCTACAGGACATAAATTCCTTTTGACTGCCACAGATTACTACATAAGGTGGAAAAAAGCTATACCTTGCAAGAATAGCACAACGAAAGTAGTAACCAAGTTCCTGATTGAATGCATCACAACCAGGTTTGGAGTACCTTTTACACTGGTATGTGACAATGGTCCTGCCTTTTCTTCTGTTGAGTTCATTTCATGGGCTTATGATCATAAGATTGTTTTAAAGTATTCTTCAAATTATTATCCGCAAGGAAATGGAGTTGCAGAATAAACTAATAAAAATCTCCTAAGAGTAATTAAAAAAATGTTAGAGAACAATCCTAGAGACTGGCATACCCAGTTAAGATTTGCATTATGGGAAGATAGGACTAGGATTAAGGCTGCATTGAAGACTTCACCATTTAAGCTAGTATATGGCTAAGAGCCCGTGTTCCCTATTCACTTGCAAATACCTCTCCTAAAGTTTATGCAGGAATTTTTCTCTAGTGATGATAGGATTGAAGTAAGGTTAGCTAGCTTGCTAAGATTAGAAGAGCATAGAGATGCTGATTTGTAGCAATTCTTTAAGCACCAAGCTATTGTCAAATGTTGGTTTGAAAAAAGAGCCAAAATCAAGGCTTTCAGAATATCAGACCTTGTGCTACTATGGGATAAGGCTAATGAAAAGAAAGGTGATCACCAAAAGTTTGATAAGCTTTGGTTGGGTCCTTATCAAATTGTTGAAATCCTAGGAGAAAACGCTTTCCAGTTGAGTAGCTTAACGGGAGAATCTATTCCATTGCCTATCAATGGGCAGTTTCTCAAACATTATTTTGGGTCGTGAAAGTTTTCTATTTTATTGGGTTGTATGTATGTAAATAGTTTTGTTGTTTTTGTTGTTTTTCTTTTTCTTTTGTTCTTTTGCTTCTTGGTCCTTTTTTTTTTGTCGGGACCTTCATTTTATGCAGTTGAATGAAGGGGTTGTTATCTGAATTATGCCTTGGTTACTAGGAGAGAAGTCAGTTTAGATATTTTTAAGTTTTCTGATTGGATGATTTTGTCCTAAATTCGTTGTTTTATGTCCATTATTAATAAGAGTTGTGGAAATTCTTGAAAACAAGGTGCAAAAGTAAACAATCTTCATTAACTACGACTAAATTAGTCACAAATCGTCAAAACATCTCCTTTTGTAGTGGTATATTTGTCATAGGATGATAGTGTTGTAAGATTTGAGTGAAAAATCCAATTCCCCAGATACTATTATGAGGTCCATAGTAGTTTTCAACCTAGAACAGATGTTAGACATCTAACATATTGAGAAAAAACTGAATGAAATATCTGAAACTCCAAGAGAAGAAAAGAGAACTATCTAAGAAAAGAAAACTCAATATGAATGGGTGATTCTAGTATCTCTACCGGGGCTATGGACGCTTGACTGGCAGTAGAGCAATGTTGTGAGAAAACTAGAGGTATCTCCATCGAAGCTATGGACACTTGATTGGCAGTGAAACAATGCTCAGGATATCATTGCACAATAGCTAAAAGGAATCAACTCATGTAGTTCAAATCTTGCACATTATTGTTCAAAAGATGAGGAAAACTTTGTAAAAGGGTGATGCACCATCAAGCACACATAGATTTAGGGGTACCAAGTGTTGATTTACATTTGAGATTCTAACTCAACATTGGTTGTTAAAACTAACCTAACTGGAGTTATAGTGTCCATAAACCAGGAGTTCTGGGTAGCTGAATCTTTCAATTTCTTGAAAATGGTTAAACCATTTTCCTAGCCAAGTCACCAATTGTTATGCCTTGCATAACCACCCCATTTTAAAGTTGTTTAAAATAGGTCCCCCCTTTCTATTCTTTGTCCTTTGGCTCTTTTGTTTTCTGCCTTAGGATTTTTTTTTTGTTTCGGCGGACGCAAAACCGGGATCGAAACTAAACTTTGGAATTTCTCCTAAAGTTTTGGTTTTCGTTCTGTTCCCAGTTCTGGTTCCACCTCTTTTTTTTTTCCTTGGGCATTTTCGGCTTTGCTTTTGCGGAAGTGGAACTGGGAACAAAACCGAACTCTGGAACTTTTCCAAGTTCCAAGTTTTGATTCTAATCCGGTTCCAATTCTGTCGGTTTTCCTTTGCACTTGTTTCTTTTGTTTTGCTGGGCGCGGGTATGGGACGAACTTGAAATCTTGAACTTTTCTAGGTTCCAAGTTTCGGTTTTGTTCTAGTTCTGGTTCTGCTGGTCTTCTTTGTTGGTTTTGGTCTTTTGTTTTGATCTTTTGGTCGTGGGGTGTTTTCTCCCCTCCTTCCCTTTTCCTTTTTTGTCTATTTTGTTGTCTCTTTGTGTGTTGTTGGAGGCGGATCCAGGGCAGAAACAAAACCTAGAATTTGGAGAAAGTTTAGGGTCAGGTTTTTGTTCTGCTTCTGCCCCCGTTGTGGTTCACCCAGGATCGGTTTTTTCCTCGATCCCTCTTGTTTTTGTTTTCATGTTTGTTCCTTGTGTTTGGTCTCTTTTGTAGGGCCAGGTTCATAATGGATTTGGGATCTGGTTGTTTGAAAAGTTTCAGTTCTTGGTGCAGGAGCACCCAAGCTCCTTAGGAGTCAGTTGAAGAGTCAGGAGAGTGTAGGAGACATGAAGGTTCATCAATCACCTTAGAGCATAAATTATGACATCTTGAAGCCTATAATGGCTTTTGAAGTGGATACAGGCATTAGAGGAGTCAAAAGTTCTGAGGGTCCTGATAAGGACCCTAGGACCAAAATGAAATGTAAATGGACCAATAGTGTCCCAGGGGGTCTACATAGGTTTATATTGTTTTAATTATGTCAAATTAGGTGAATAATAAAGATGTGATAACTTTGAGAGGGTTTTTAGTTAATACATTTCAAGTTTGGAAATTCAAATTTTTGAATTCCAATTTGGGCGGGTAAGTGAGTTTTATGAGTTTTAGCACTAATAATGTAAAATAATCAATCCCAAATGGTTTGATCAGTTTGGGAATGATTCTATAACCCAAAAAGAATCATTTTTATGGAGATTGATGGATTTTTGAAGTGACTGTACGGACTGTTACAAGAAATAGCGAAAAAACACAGTTTTCTTGCATTTTCTTGAGTCTTTTTGATGATCTATTGATTCCTTTTGAATATTTAATCAATTGGATGGTTTAATAACCCGTATTTACTTGCAATTAACCTTTTGAATGATTTGATAAATATTAAGAATCAGTTTTTGTAACATATTGTTGACTGTCCTCAGGAAAACACAAAATTTTCACTAGTTTTGGTGGTTTTCATGGATGATTGATCCATTTCATGGTAGAATTCTATTGTGACCTATGAAATGGATCATTCATAACATGTATCATACATATTTAACAAAATAATGTGCAGGAAAGAGGAATATTAAGGTGTACACCAAGATTTGACAGTGCAAGGTGCTTGAAGATGGAGGGTAGAGTATAGTAGTAGAATATTTTCCTTCATAAGGGGTATATTTTTGAGTTTGGAATAACTAAATATGTTTTCCTAATGGTGTAGAGTCAATGAACTAGTTCTAGAAGTGTTTGAGAGGTCAAGATCCAAGAAGCCCTAGTTTTGAGGTAATTTATGGAGGGTTTTGTGTTTGAGGGTGTTGAGGGTGTCATAGAAGCCTAAAAGCTTGAAAATACTTGGTTTGGGAACATTTTAAGAGACTGTTGAAAGTTTCATAGTTAGGGGTTGAGTTTAGAGAGGGGTTGCTTTGAAAAAAAGGGCTAATTAGGCCTAGATTTTGAGGAAACAATAGGTTTTGGAAGGGATTGTCTGAAGCAAGTGATATTAGGGTTTGGATATGTTGTTTTTCATAATAAAACAGAACTTAATCAACCATTATATTGGAGATTCCTTTGGAAAGTTTGAGAGCCAAGTAAAAAAATCCTTTGCTAGAGGCCTAATTGGGCTAGAAGGCTACTTAAGGTGCAAAAAGTGAGTTTTGTTTGAGACAGAGGTTTAGGGCTTTGTAAACATTCAAGAAAAGTTTGCTTAAGTCTCTTAAGGGTGTTCCAAGGGTTTGGGTCCATAAAGAGAGCATAAAAAGTTATAAGTGCATCATTGAGGCTTGTCTCCATTAGGGTGCTTGGAAGAGAGTTAGAAATTGCATCACCTTAATCCTTGAAATCTTTGTGTTCCTTCAAAGTCCCTTAACCTTTGCATCAATTTCCTCATCTGGTTCCACCTCTGCTCCCGCCCTGCTATGGTTCCGGTTATTTTGTTTTTTGTGGACTCGGAGCTGGAACATGGGCTAAACTTGCAAATTTTGGTTATTTCCATGTTCGGTTCCTGTTCCAACTCTGGTCCTGGTTCCGATTTCATTTTTTACTCTGCCCCTGCCAGTATTGAAGGTAGGTATGTTTCTGGTTTGGATTTGGTTTCGCCTCTGCCAGAGTGGAATTTATTTTTGATGAGTATGATTAAATGAAGGATATATGAAAGGTGGGATAAATTATAGTATTTTCTATGCTTGGAAGACTAATGGAGGCATTTTTTTGCAGGATTAAATCATACATCTGATGCTATTTCTCAAGGAAGTCTATTGGAAAGCATGCCTTAATTAGATCTGGCATAAAAATCTTGAAGGAAGAAAGTCGGTGAGACCCTCTAGATGTCTTGCTAACTGGTTGTTGTGTTATATTCATTTGAAATCCTCAAGGTCACCAAGACATTTCAGTCACTGAGAGTTTTCTATCTCTCTTCACTTGGGAAGAAGTCTCACCAACCGTTGTTCACAAGCCTAGCGTCAGGGAGAATGGTTTTGCCATCAGTGTGATCTCTCGCAGAAGGTTTGTGCCTTCGGTGTAATGTCTGGCTGAATGGTGGGAGTCTCACTGAAAGAAGTTGAGCTCGTTGTAATCTCTCACCGACAAATGGAAGTATTGTTGATTAGTGGAGTCTCGTTGATGGCTTTAACTCTTCGATGTGACTAATGGGAGCCCACTATGACCTCCTGCTGATTGAATGATGTTTTCTCGAATGCGGATGTCTTGCCAATGCAGGAACACGGCAGTATAACTCTTAAAAGCTTGCTATGATACCTTGCTGAAGGTGATAGTCTTGCTGATGGTTTTGGATATCGATATAACCCTTGTAGCTCGATATGATCTCTTGCTGACAAGTTGTATGTTATGTCGATTGCTGCTATGGATTATAATTGCATCAGGGAGACACGGCTAGTGTCTCACCAACGTGCAATTCTATTTGAATGAATTTTGACCGCCTAAAAATCTTACGTGGTTTCTGTTCAACCAATTAGAGGAGGCTGAAGGAAAACCATTGGCAGTTTGACTGTGGTGACCGTCTTGTGAGGAAGATCAATAGAACATGAATAACATGGACCTACTCTGAGACCAAAAGTGATGAATCGGCTTAGTGAGCAATGGTAAAGAGATCTAACAAGAAAGTCAGATGTTGTTTCTCAAGGGGATCAACTTGCAGAAAGATCTAGAACTAGAGGAAAACCGAAGGGGAAGCAATCGCAAGTCTCAATGACAACTGGGATGTCTACTGGCCAAAAGCAAATTGACATTAATGACAATACTTTAGAACATTCAAAGTCGCTATGCAGAGCAATTTTTGAGGTCAAGGATTAAATGTGTGATGTCTCCATGGCAGACATGAGGGTTATGCGTTAATGAGGGTGGTTGTAAACAATGTAAAAAGATCTGGAGACCATGCCTGAGAGTGATCCTTCACCAACATGAGTAGGGTATGCACATTTAATGCACCTTTGACTTTGTTCTGAAATTCTTTTGTGGCCGACCATTTTGTAAACCCTAAGCAGGGCTGACTCATTCTGGCACATGTATATATGGCATTTGTGCCTCTTTGTAAAGGATCATTTTTTTTATCCTATCCTTTTTTATTAGAGCCCCCTTTTTTAGATAGATTAGAAATTAGTAGTTAAGGTTAGCAAGCTAGGGTTTTACAAAAAAATAAACATTTTTTTAGTTTAGCAAGAGGAGGTGATGTATCTTCCAGATTTTCTTAGTATAGATGGAGATAATAAAAAGACATGGGTTTTCTGTACACTGGTGATTTGGCCAGATTCGTAAATGTTGTCTATCTATTTCACCAACAATAGAAGCAAGTAGATTTAAATCTACTTCATATTGTGCTCCAGAATGGTATTTGTCTTGAGTTAATTATTTGATTTGGAAACCTTTCAAGGTATGAAGTTTTATCTTACTTTTTGTTTAAATGATGATTTGCAATTTATTGTTAAAGTTTGCACTGTGAATGAATGAAATTTAGTATTAATTACAAGTTAATTTTATTCTGCAGTTTAGTTTAAGAATTCCTTGGAAGGCAACAAGTCTGATTGAGTTGGATGAATTAACATTCTTTCCAATTCACAAGCTTTGATCTATCTTTTTTTCTATTTCTTTAAAACCACTAGTTAAAGTAGGTTTAAATTTATGTTTGATCTTAGAACAATCCAAAAACTCAACACCAGCAGGCCCCTTGAACATTATAGTTCACATCAACCATTGAGTGAAATCAGCATAGTTGAGAACCGATTACCAAGACCTTGGGAGTTAGATATCCATGTGTTATTCTTTCTCTTTCAGGAGAACAAAATAGTAATATTTTGTTTATTGTTGCTATGCTCATTTGACCGAACAACACTAAGTTAATAGTTACAATAAATATTAAATGAGAGGACTAAGTGTACTTGGCCATAAAGTGGATAACAAAGATATTTTTGATTTCATGCTAAATTCATTTAAATCACTATATAAAAAATAATGCACATCATTTTATGACTATATCATAATCTAAAATAGATTAGAAATATGTGCACTTGAATCTTGATTGTCATGGGTTTGATCTTGATTGTTGTAGATTTGATTTTCGCTCTATAAAGCTAATTTGATAAATGAAGTTGATTAAATTATACTTTCCCTAAAATTTAATGTTTGATATCATTATAAGGATTGTGGTGTTTGTAATGGGGAGTTTAGTGGATTACCAAGTTCAATTTATGCTATATTAGACCTCTCTATCAACTAGATATATGGCTCCATGAAATTTATTCAAAGATAAAATTCACCATAATTTAAATTCTCTATATTTAGATGTGATTCTTTATCCCAAGAAGAAAATTGAAGTGTTTTCTATTGATGCAACATATAAATTTCCTCTATTTTATGATATGATTAATAACAAGTTAAATGTATTTAAATACAAAATCATTACAACATTCTTTAGAAAAATATAGAAAGTTAGCTCATAATAGATAGTAGAAAGAAGTAGGAAAACTAGAATATAAATTTGCAATTTGTAATTTTATATTCATTCCTGTACACATCTTAGAATTTATTTATGTTAAGGTTTCTTTATAGTTTTCATTATATAGATTTTTAATACACTTTTAATCAAGGTTGATTAGTTTATTGGGAGTAGATAATAATGTTAGTGGAGTTATTTTTCAACATCTTCTATAGGAGTTACTCTTTCCTATTTTAGAAATTCTAGGTTTGCACTTCTTATTAAATGTATTTGTCTTTTCCTCCCTCTAACATATATTCTATATATACTCACTCACTTAACATGTATGTATATATAAAATTTGTTGTTATCTAGTTTTATGACAACCTATATTAACATTCTTATTCTCTATATACTCCTTGTACTCAAGTTTGGATTGGTCTCTATTTCATAGATTCTAACATGGTATTAGTAGATCATTTTTTCTCTAGTTTGTGATATTTAGGGGGGATAATCACTTTGTGTAGATATTTCCTTGAATTTTTTAAATCTACCATGCTTTTCTCTTGCATTTTTAGATGATTTATAAAATTAAAAGGGTTGGATAGGGAAATCTAATAGCTATAGGGTTTCGTTCTTGGTTTTATATTCTAGGTGTGTGAAGTTTTCTAATAATTAAAAAATATCTTTATATTCTAGGTGTGTGAAGTTTTCTAATAATTAAAAAATATCTTTTTCTATTCCATTGTATTCTACGGGATCAATAAGGTTAGTTTTGTCTTTTATTTCAGCCAAATTAAAGATCTATGAGTTATTTCTCAAAGAGGATTTGATCTTGGCCACATGTGGCCCACTAGTTTTTAGGCATTTTTGGGCCAAAAAGTAATGCCAATGTGTCTAGAAGGTGTAAAAACCTATATATTGCCTATTTCATTGAAATTGGAATAAGTATAGACTTTGGCCTTCATCTAGGTTTTTGCATATATTTTTCTACTTAAGCGTTGTAGGCGCTACAATATTTTATGCCACTAGCATAAACCTAACTAGATTTTTGTGTATACTAATATTAAAAAAAATGAGTTCAATTATAATCTTGGTCATATTTTAACACTTTTTGGGGGAGTTGCATGATTTTTCATGGCTCGCGTAGAGATCAAGTTGATCTTAGTACTTGTTATTTTTTTGTAGTTTGGTAGTTTGTAGAGGGTTCCACCATGGTTAGAGCAATAAAAACTTCAAAATTTTTTATTTATTTTTCTTATTTAGAAAAAGTTATAGTGAGAGATTTTTCTCAAAGCTTATAACCCAAAATTGTACAAATACATATTTATTCATCAATTCATATTATGCTCATGGTCATATGCTAACATTATCCATGATTTGTACAAGATTGGATAATCTTATTTTGTTTTCTAACATTATCCATGATTTGTACAAGATTGGATAATCTTATTTTGTTTTGCTCAAATTTAAGATATGACAATTTTATTGCCTAATAGCTTTATGAATTTAAATTATATTTCAAACTGTACCACATACCATTCTTAGCTATCTCCTCATTCAAATGAAATCCACATATACCACTCGCCAATTAACTCAATCAATCACATTGCATAGGTCATTCAACTCTCACCGACACTAATCACGTTGAACAGGTCATTCAACTCTCACCGACACTAATCACGTTGAACAGGTCATTCAACTCTCACTGACTTGGAATTTTGGCTTGAAAAGTCTTTGATGTTAACACACAAGAAAAACTTGTAACTTCATAATCGCGTCAAGTAGGCAGCTAGTGGGGACGTTGTTTCGTGCCTTTGAAATATTGCTGTTTGATGGGACAGTAAGTTAATGGGTTAGTAGTTTCGGCTATTCAGCCCTAGGAAGGCAGTGGCTATCCAGTTCCAGGAATGCACGGCAGTGGCTATCCAGCCCCAGGAATGCACTGGGGCATGGATGCATGGCATGCATGCTGTCTCTATTGATTCTCTCGCCGGCCGTATTAGATGTGAGTAGATGAACTGTCAGAAAAATCTACGCATCGTCTTCATCCTTCGTTTCATGGACGAGTGCATCTTAAAAGACATCGATTTCAGTGTTCAATCGAATCTTTATTTCATGGATTTCATGGTTTCCAATTTTCCACGCAAAAGGGAAGATGAGTAAGTACTTGTGGAAAAGTTGTGGAAGATAATTCAATTCGTGAGTTGATGTCACAAGGCAATTGGATCGCATAAAGCATTTCATTTGGAAAGAAAATCTGCAACATAAGTTGTGGACTACGTCGTTTCTAATAACCATCAATCAAATCCGCGTTGGAATTTTCCATTCAAGGGACCCAGCAAAAGAATACCAGAATTGGATATGAAACTTATCTGGGCAGTACAATAATTGCAAGGCAGTGGCTATCTTTTAAGATGCAGCCACTGCCGGAATGCACTGGGGCATGGATGCATGGCATGCATGCTGTCTCCATTGATTGTCTCGCCGGCCGTATTAGATGTGAGTAGATGAACGGTCAGAAAAATCTACGCGTCGTCTTCATCCTTCGTTTCATGGACGAGTGCATCTTAAAAGACATCGATTTCAGTCTTCAATCGAATCTTTATTTCATGGATTTCATGGTTTCCAATTTTCCACGTAAAAGGGGAGATGAGTAAGTACTTGTGGAAAAGTTGTGCCTTGCAATTATTGTACTGCCCAGATAAGTTTCATATCCAATTCTGGTGTTCTTTTGCTGGGTCACTTGAATGGAAAATTCCAACGCGGATTTGATTAATGGTTATTAGAAACGACGTATTCCACAACTTATGTTGCAGATTTTCTTTCCAAATGAAATGCTTTATGCGATCCAATTGCCTTGTGACATCAACTCACAAATTGAATTATCTTCCACAACTTTTCCACAAGTACTTACTCATCTTCCCTTTTACGTGGAAAATTGGAAACCATGAAATCCATGAAATAAAGATTCGATTGAAGACTGAAATCGATGTCTTTTAAGATGCACTCGTCCATGAAACGAAGGATGAAGACGACGCGTAGATTTTTCTGACCGTTCATCTACTCACATCTAATACGGCCGGCGAGAGAATCAATGGAGACAGCATCCATGCCATGCATCCATGCCCCAGTGCATTCCTGGGGTTGGATAGCCACTGCCATTTTGAAACACTCTGATCTTGTCAATTATGTTGAGCAGGGTGCCGCTGGGTTTCGTGCCTTTGAAATATTCCTGCAAATCCTAGACGCTAAAATACATACGTTTGATGGGACAGTAAGCGAATGGGAAAGTCCTTTTTTTTTTGCCTCAACATCTGTAATTTGCCAATACCCAACAGTATATAAATCGTTTTCTCGGTCACGCTGCGCCGGTCATTCAACTCTCACTAACTCGGAATATTCACCTCGCACGTCAATAATATCAACACACGAGAGTTGATTGAGAACTAAGTTAGTTTGATCATTGTTAATCTAAAATATTTTGAAGGCAATGAATTTTATAGTTTTTGAATTTGATTGTAGAGTATTTTTTTATCTAAAAGTCATCAAATTTTAAAACTTCTTGTTAAAATCTAATAATGCTAATACTAAATGATCTTTACTATTCCTTTTACTAATTTAAAATTCGGCATACAACATTCGCGCCAGCAATTCAGGGAACCAAAAATTAACTGCATTAATATTTTTAAATATATATTTCAAAAATTTTGATTTTTTATGTTGATTTGCATTATATTAAAAAATATTAATGCTCTACAGTGAATTGTTGGCAGTGAATTTTACTTGGTGGTGAATTTGTCATGACGGTGAATTTTCCCACGGTGAATTGCTGGTGGTGAATTTTCCATGGATGAATTGCTGGCCATGAATTTTCCTAGAACCTTGAAATTCTTATATATTCTTGGTGTCCACTTAAACCATTTCTTTTCTCCTCTAGTCTCTTATTTAATACAAGCTCTTTACATGCACTCCATAAACATACATCTCATTCCATGTTTCCTCTTCTCATATTTGTAACTTGAAAGAGATGCTACAACAAGCCAACAAACAAACTATCCAACTGCAATAACAACTCGTGTGCTTTCTTTTGTGGAAATAAACTTGCATAAAACCACCATGTGGTATTACATAAACCATGTAACTAATACCATGAGCCTAAAAAACCATTTCCTCCTTGATTTAATTTTTGGTACTAAATTTTCTCAACATTAAATATTTCCCAAACCCACTTTAAATATTTATCACAATCTTACATACAACACATAAAGTGGCCCCAATAATGTCTAAACAATGTGATGCATGTAACCCTAGATCCCTTATGTGCACTGTAAATAATATTAATTTTACATTATAACATTATGTAAGGTAAACAACATCACCTTGAGAAATTTAAAAATCTAGAATGTGAAGGCGAACACAATTCTTAGGTATATTTTTCATATATTTTCATGTGTCTAGGATCAAAACTTCATGTCAAATCATGTGTGTAGTAGTCAAGATCGATCACGAAAGGAATGCCATCGATCTATAGAGTTTTATGCTAGTTTAAATTCTCATTTATTAATCTAACCAAGGTAGTTAATTGTTGGAAAATGGAAAATCATTGTCAAAACAACATTAAAATAATTTATCCATCACCAATCATAGAAGTAAATATGCATATCATCCTATTTGATTGTCACATTTTTTCCTTTTTCTTTATAGCTTTAGATATCAATATTTATTTCTTTTGTTTATTGCATTTGTTTAATTAGTATAGATTATTTAAAAAATAATAATTTATGTATTTTAAATCTTTGTGAGCTTGGTAACTTGTATTTAAGATGAAAAATTTAGATTAGTTACATGGTATCATCCAATGTGCATATTCTCTTACATCAATGACCAAGTGTGTCAAGGTCAAACTCTTATTAAGTGATCTCAAGAATTATTAAGTTGTAAGTAAGACATAAGATGGTGCTAAATTTTGATATGCAATGTTAATTGATAAATAAATCTTAATTTACATTATATTTAATCTCATAAGAATCCTACATAAATAGATTTATATTAAAACATAAATATTTATAATTATGTGAAATAAATGTTAATATTAATTTTTACAATAAATTTTTTGATTGATATATAATTTGCAAAGTCCTTATATATATTCTACTATGTCATTCTCTAACTTCTCAATTGAATTCATCTTGAAATATTGATATATAAATTTTATTTTTAAAATTTTAAATAATATATTAACATACATTATTTAGATGCTGTGTTACAAATATTTGTTAATAAAAATTGATTAATGAAAGTTGACGTCAATTAGTACAACAAATAAGTTTACTGAAATAGATTGATTAATTGTAAATTCTCTTACATGATTGCAGGCTAGCCATAATAAATTTTATCATGCTAGATAAAAGATAATTAAATTTTTCCAAATGACCATTAAAAAATGATTCTAAATAAAATCTTCATTCAGATATAGTTATGTATTTTTACCTGCTGAGATTACTCTTTCCGTTTGATTCCCAATCATTACAGTTAGGGAGAATATACCTATTATGTGATTGTAAGTTCTGAAGGAATAGAACGAATTGCCTGAGTCAGCGAATTCTTAGATTTGAAGTTATCCCAATTTTTCTTTTGTGTGCGCTCATATCTCACAGTGATTAGATTGACATAATTGTCAATCATTTTTTGTGCTTTGATTTTAAACATAGTAGAGATTGATTTAGTTATCAATGGACTGTCGTGTTTTAAAAATTACATGTTAGTTGAGATTGATTTATTTGTCAAACTCGCGCTTTGACATTACACACTAGTTGAAATTGACTTAATTATCTGTCAACTCTCTTGTTTTGACATCACATATTAGTTGAGATTGACTTAATTATCAATCAACTCTCGTGTTTTGAGATTACACATTAGTTGAGAGTTGAACGAGCGCCGCAATGTGACTTAGAAAACGAATGGTGCCAAATCTAATACTATCATGTTTGTTATCAACTGTCTGTGTATTGGTAAAGTACAGACGTGTACAGTACAAAACGACCTTCCCATTGGCTTACTGTCCCATCAAACTTATGTATTTTCAGCCCTATTCCGAAGGCACGAAACGACGTCCCCAATGGCTGCCTGCTCAACGTGATTGACACGATCAAAGACTTTTGAGGTCAAAATCCAAGTCAGTGAGAGTTGAATGGCCTGTGCGATGCGATTGACACAGAGACTAATGTGCACTTGGTGGGAGGAAATCATAGTTCCGGTGCTGCAACAAAGTATTTCAGTTGACCTGTGTAAATCTGCCATATTTCAAAGGCACGAAACGACGTGCCCAGTCGCTGCCTGCTCAACGTGGTTGACACGATCAGAGTGTCTCAAATGGATTGTTATAAATCTACAAGTTTTTCTTGTGTGTTAACATCAAAGACTTTTAAGGCCAAAATTCCAAGTCGGTGAGAGTTGAATGGCTGCCTGCTCAACGTGATTGACACGATCAGAGTGTCTCAAATGGATGGTTATAAATCTACAAGTTTTTCTTCTGTGTTAACATCAAAGACTTATAAGGCCAAAATTCCAAGTCGGTGAGAGTTGAATGGCCTGTGCGATGTGATTGATACAGAGACTAATGTGCACTTGGTGGGAGGAAATCATAGTTCCGGTGCTGCAACAAAGTATTTCAGTTGACCTCTATAAATCTGCCATATTTCAAAGGCACGAGACGACGTCCCCAGTGGCTGCCTGCTCAACGTAATTGACACGATCAGAGTGTCTCAAATGGATGATTATAAATCTGCAAGTTTTTCTTGTGTGTTAACATCAAAGATTTTTTAGGCCAAAATTTCAAGTCAGTGACAATTGAATGACCTGTTCAACGTGATTGGTGTCGGTGAGAGTTGAATGACCTGTGCAATGTGATTGACACAGAGACTAATGTACACTTCGTGGGAGGGAATCCTGCAACAGAGTATTTCAGTTGACCTCTATAACTATTTCTAGTTTAAGATGAACTAGCAGCTTGACCTCTATAACTATTGTTAGCTACTTTTAATTTCTATATAGCTGATAATACACCTTGCACATGCACTTCTAGATAACAACAACGTGTCAATCTTTAAGATGGTTTCTTTTATCATTGTTTACATAGTGGCAAGGTGCACTGTGAATTTTCATGTTCTCTGATGTTTTTATAATTTTGGCTCCTTTAAAATATTTTCTTGCTTTGTATTACTAAACCATGATCAATATGTGTAATTTCTACTTCTACTTCCTACAATATTGGTAAAGGATTTTATTATTGTTAATGTACGTGTGGAAGGTCTGATTCTTGAAGATCATTACCTTATTGAGTTATGGCCAAAAAATGAAAGCAAGAAGTTGTAGCAAAGATATGATCTACTATAAGCACATTTGGTTAATGATCCCTCTTGAAACTCAGAAAAAATCATATGCAAAAAAGAAGAGCCCAATAGAAGTAATACTTTGCATTGATTTGAAGTGCTACAACACTTATCTAATCTTGGTTACAATCACATCAACAAAACAATGAAAGGAAAAAGTTAAACAACAAGGAACTTACCATATCCTACTAATCAAAGCCTCCTAAAATGCTATTATAATTGGCCAAGGAGACATATAGTTCCAAACTTCTTCTTTTATTGCCTCTTTATAGGTTCTAAGAGCATCTCTAATGGAAGATGAACTAGTAGAATTTGAAAACCTATATGAATCCACATGTGTGTTCTCAAAAAACTTAGATGACCAATTATTTGTAAGAACAACTCAATAATGTATATATTAATCTACCAATTAGGTACCCAACTTGCTTAGGGAATCTCATTATAAAAATAATAGAACTTAGATAGTGTGGAAGTACCATCATTCTTTGGTTGCATTCATCCAAACATCGTGAATCACATTTTAAAATCACATGAAAAGCATTGGGAAAACTTATAAAAATGTTGTGATAAGTCTATAGTAATGTCACATAGATAAACAAGTTTTATTTATTTATGGCACCTTTAGACATGTCATGACAAGGCATGGGAAAGCTATGAAATATGATACCAATGTGGCCATGAAATGACATGGTAGTGTTGATTTCGAAAACCCTAACCATTACCTTAATTAGGGAGAACCCCCTTTTATTTATTATGTCACTTAAATCTATCCTTTTAACTTAGAATATGTTTTTCTGCATGAACAAACTAGATTAGGTGATTTTTGGGAATTATTAGTGTTGGATAGGGTTTAAATTGAGTGTAAAGGTAAAGATCAATAGTAGCAACCACAACTACTTACAATCCAAACCCAAAAGACCCAAATCCAAACAAGAAAGTACAAATGGCAATAGAAAAGAAAATAACAAAGCCATGTACTAGACTTTCTTATGCTATGATTGAATCATATTCCTTGCATCTCCTCCATTTTGTTGTGTATGTAAGTCATCCCTTAGATTTTGTTGACTACAAGTGCATATTCAAGTGATAGCAATAGCAAGAATTTCAAAGATTGTGGTTGTTAGGTTAGAATGATGGAGAAAACTCTCTTTTATAGAAAAGCCATTTGAATGGATGGTTGAGATAAAAATACAAAATGATGTGAGATCTACAAAAAAGGTTTCTTGCACAATGAGGAGGTAGTGTTAGGGTTAAAAGAGGGCTGACTAAGGATGGATGATCAATATTAAAAGAAGTGACACGATCAAGGGTAGAGATTCAAAAGAGAAGTTGAAGGAAAAGTGGATCAAATTAAATAATCAAAAGATTATTTAATTTGAGAGGTATTATTTAATTGTAGAAGAACAAGACAGATGGGTTTTTAATTGAAATGATTAAAGCAACCACTTAATTAAAAATTGGAGGAAAAGGGATAAATTATTAAATAATTAAAATTATTATTTAATAATGGAAAGAAAAGCTCAAAGGAATAGTTAAATAATAATTAATTAACTATAGAAGGAATAAATGAAGAATGAATAATTAAATAAATAGAAATTTATTTAATTATAGCAAGAAAAAGGACATTAGTGATGTAATCAATTAAATGTTAATTTATTTAATTAATTAAAAGAAGAATAAAGAAGGAGAAATGAATTAATTAAATAATTAAAATTATTCAATTATGTAGGGAAGAATGGAAATTGATGTGAAAAATGGTGTTTACAAGCCCAAGACACTTTTGAGTGTCTACAATTAGCACTTGGAATAGAAATTCAAACCCTTTTGGTGCTTAATCAAGGTTATAAAACCTAAGAAAATAACTAACGAACATTGTAACCTTTAAAATATTAATTCTCAAATGAGGTTATAATACCTAAGGGAATTTCCAATGAACACATAAAATAATAAGAGTTCAAGAAAGTGTGTCAAAATCTAAAACCCATGTGTGTAGATGAAAATAGTTTTATAACAAGTTCTAAAAACTTCCTAAGTCCTTCAAAAAGTAATTTGATGCCAACAAAAAGGGAAATATCAACAAGCCAAGGAAGGTTAGAAGCTTCATAGTGAGACCTAACATGATTAGAAATTCATCTCCAAAATCCAGCAATAAAGGAAGGGAAAAATTTCAGCTCTAGAGTGGATGTAAAGGGATTGGTGGAGTTTAGGACTTGAAAAATTACAAAGGGTGAGGAATCAAGATATCAAAGGTGGTGGAGAGGTGGTACTTGGGGAAGGGAAAGTATGATATATTAACCCAAAAGATATATAAAATTTTAATGGAAATGAACTAGGAGATTAGGGATGGTATGATATAATGACCAAATCTAATAATCTATTAAACATAAAAATACTTAATTAAAAAGGGTAAACCATCAAGGATCAAAGATCAAGGATGACAGGGAAGTGGAATTGAGATATACACAAGTCTAATATTCTAGTGAATGGAAAAAATCTAACAAATTTATTTTGGATGTTGAGTGAGTGAATGGTATGAAGGTAGGGGAAACATTTATTTCCTAAAACATTGAAAAACATTGAAAGCACTTAAAAATAAAAGCATAAAGCTCTCATACTTAGACTTTATAGGATTTTTACAAATTTTAACACTTAATAAGATGACACATTACCACACCAAGGTTAAAACCACAAATTAAGAACCACAAAAAAAACTCTAAGATAAACTATAAGTAGCATGGTCTAAATAGGGATAGACACAAAAAGGGTAAGGGACTCAAGAAAACTTTGACATGTTAGAATTAAGTCTCAATAAGACCATATTCATTAAGCCTTTACATATATATGTTATGAGTCTACATTTTTTAAGAATCCATTTGAGCTTCTTAATAATAGGGAAAGATTGGGGGTAGACTAGGTGAAAATAATTTCCACCAACATATAAAATTACCCTTGATATCAAGGTATTATACCACTATTAAATAGAATTCATCTTTCAAAATATTATAAATTTGTGTAAGCTAATCAAGAGAGGAAAGAGGGTGATCCAACAACCAATGCTCATCTAAAAAATACATATTCATGTCATCTCCAATCTCTCATTTAACATCTTTTTTCAAGAAAATGTTATTTTTGTTTTGACACTTCAAAATAAAACTTTCTTGGAGAAATCATCATTAAACAATATTGTAATGGGCCCACCATTCTCTAGATATTTAGATCTTAAAATATTAGTTCATTCTTTGTCTTCTTTGAGCTACCTCTAGACACAACTTTAGTAATGAATGTAAGGCTGAATGGCCCAAAAACAAGAAAAATGGTGGAGAGGTTCTTTCTTTCACTTCTAGGGTTTTAAACCTAAAAGGATAGAGACACTCCAATTTTTCAACATTTCACTCAAGAAAAAACCCTTGAGATTTCAATGAAAAGGAGATTCAAATATGACAAAGGGAAGGTTCTAGGAAAATGACAACAATTAATGAGGGTTCACCACCAAGTATAAACTTGGAAAAGATAATGAGTTGGAAAACATAGTGTCATATGCAAAATTGAACTAAATGACTTGAAAAAGAAGGAAAAAAAATAGAAAGCCACATAATAGAATATGTTCACTTGGAAATGTTGAAGATTGGAAATACCACTGATTATAAAATTTTGGCCCACTAGGAGTCATTCTCTAATCTGGGTGAATCAGTCCTAGGTCCAGGTTTCTGCACAGGAATAGGTTTCTCAAAAAGGGTATCTGAAAATGCCAAAATCTCAAAATTGACCAAAAATGGGACTCATTCGCCACTTGTGGTGAATGAATTCAGTTTAGTTTTTTTGGAAATTCAAAGTTCTAATCTATACCTCTCAGTCTGCTCTTTCTATTCCTCTTGATTTCCAAATCTAAAACTATCAATTTTAGACTTGTAGGTGACTTTTTGTTAAGGTTGAGACTTTAAAAATGGGGAGATTACTCTAACAAGTTTGAAACCTATTCTTCAATCATCTCCAAGCCTTCAAAGCACCTAGATTTGCAATCACACAAAGAAAGAGAACAAAAGTGTTGGTTGTTACCTAGAATGGGGGTTTTCCTTGGTCAAACCCAATTTAGGTAATTAAACCAAATGATGAAATAAAATGAACCATGAACATGAAATAATATAATTAGAACCTTTCCATGATGATGGATCTTGAATTTTTGCAATAATTGATGAATAATATTGCTCTTAAATGCCTTAGAATTGATCTTGAAAACTATCTGGATGACCTTGTGAAGATTTGAAATGCCTAACTCTTTCTTGCTTGACTTGAGAACATGAATGCATGATGTTGCTTGTTATCTTATGTGAAATGAGGATTTTAAAGCTTTATTATATAGGAAAGGCACTCAAATGGCCATTATTTTGATCCCCAAGGTGGTATTCATCAAAATTCAACTTAGAATTGTAATTTTTCCATTTAATTTTGAAAAGGTCCCCAAAAGGGACTTATTCACCAACCTTGGAAAATGGGTCCCACCTAAGGGGACTCATTCACCAAGGGTGGTGAATGAGTCCCACTTTGAGATTTTTGAGGTGGGTCTTCAATATTTTGGGGTTTTAAAGTGTTTTTATTGGGATATCAGTCAAGATATACCTTGAGATGCAAAAAAAAAAGGGTCCTAAGGGCCTATTAATGATGATATAGAGAGTGATCAGGGCTAGGGACATAAAGTTTAATGTGAAAGTGTCGTTAAATACACTATACAACATTAAAATGAGGTCCACTTAGCCTAGAAAGGCATAAGATCTAATGTGAATGTGTAAAATACATTACAACACTAGATTAAGGCCAGGTTTAATTTACACTTGAGCCTTCTAGATTAATGTGAAAACATAAATAAATACATTTTACAACAATAAATTAGGATAGAGTTAAGTTAATTTAGCTTAAAAAGGACCCAAGGCCTAATGTGGATGTGTAAAAGACTCCACAACACTAGATCAAGGCAACATTAAATCCAATTTATCTTGAATTAAGCAAGGCACACGTTTTTCTACACTACCTGGCCTAATTTTTCTAATTAACAAACTTCCCATGCTTTTACTAAGGTAGTCATGATCTCTAGATATTAGAAAAAAATTATTTTTATTCATACTACTTGTACACATAATTTTTTAATTTGTTCCTACTTTTTGAGTGACCTTTGAGGTGAGATGGAAAGTCTTCCAACCTCAAGAAAGTAGAACATGAGGTTTACCAAATAACTTGGCAACTTGTATAGGTCTAAAAGGTTGTACATTCAATTAGAAAAGATATAGATATTGTCCAACCTCATCAACCTAAGTAAACTTAAGTATAGTGAAGATATAAATTATTCACTCTAATATAATATTTTTCCCTAAAGCATTGGATTTGATACAACCAGTTTTGAGATAACCTAATCATGTCACAACTGTTGAGCAAGATACCACTAGGCATATCATTTTGTGCCTTTGGAATATTCTTGCAAATCCTAATAGGTAAAATATATATTTTTTATGGGATAGTAAGCCAATGGGAATGTCATTTTGTGCCATATAAATTTAATGTGATTTACCAATACATGGCAATAGATAACGAACATAATCTCCTTAATGTATTATTAAATAATATTAAAAATAATCTTGATGTTTCACTCATGCATGGTGTGTTAAATTAGGGTATTTATTCATGAAAAAAGAACGATCCATCTAAATATATTGTCAATGGGCTTACAACATTGAGACATTATACTATGAATTATGAGTAACAAATTATTTTAACTAAGCCTTAAATTCAACATTTAAAGTGAACATGATGGAAGGAACTTGTGTCAATGATGAATGTTGGCTAAAGAACTAGAAATGATGTAATTGGTATGTGAATTTATTTAATTAGTGAGCGGTATATGTGGATTCCATTTGAATGAGGATATATATAGGTTTTTATGCCTTCTAGACACATTGGCATTATGTTTTGGCCCAGCAATACCTAAAAGCTAGTGGGCCACATGTGGCCATGATCAAAGCCCCTTTGAGAAATAACTCATAGATCTCTAATTTCAGTGAAATAAAAGATAACTAGAACTTTATTGATCCCATATACAATGGAATAGAAAAAAATTATTAGAAAGTGACACACACCTAGAATATAGAAAACCAAGAATGAAACCATAGAGCTATTAGATTTCCCTATCCAAGCCTTCTAATTTTATAAATCATCTAAAGATGAAAGAGAAGAGCATGATAGATTTAAAAAATTTAAGGAAATATATACATAAAGTGATAAGCTGCCCTAAATAACAAAAACTAGGAAAAAATGATCTATCATAACACCAAGGGTTTAATGCCACATTAGAATCTATAAAATAGGGACCAATCCAAACTTGAGTGCAAGGAATATAGAGAGAATAAAAATGTTAATATAATTTGTCATAAAATTAAATAAGAATCAATTTTATATATACAAACATGCTAGGTGTGTGATTATATATAAAATATATTAGAGGGAGGCAAAGACATATTTACAACTAATAAGAAGTACAAACCTAGAATTTCTAAAATAGGAACTTGAGTATCTCTTATTGAATATGTTCAAAAATAACTCCACTAACATTATTATCTACTCCCAATAAACTAATCAACCTTGATTGAAAGTGTATAAAAAATACATATAATGAAAAGTAGAAAGTGGCATTAAAGTCTCTTTTTCTCCCTTCAACAAGCCAAATTTTAATTTTGAAAAGGCCAACCAATCCCTTTTATTGGCACACTGACCAAAACTTGCACATTGCTCAACCACTCACAAGACAACAAGTGGCTCCTTCTTATTGGCCAAATCTTTATCCCACATTGCTCTCTTTTGAGCACTCTTTCCACTTGAGAGTCTATAAGTAGAATCCTCATTCTTCAACAATGCATCCAAAATCTTAAGCAAAGTTACTCTCTTCAATTGAGCACTAATTTTTCCCATTTCACTCTATCTTCAAGATATCTATCATTGAGTTTAGCAAGGATTGGGAAAGGGTCACTTTAATGCCAAGTGGGGGACATGTAAGAGGGAAGTTATTGCCATGTTGGAAGGGACAAGTCAACTTTCTTTCAAATTCAAACTTGAGAAATATTCTTCCAAAGATGCCTTGTTGAGGGAAAATGAGGAATTTATAAATGAATTAAATTGAATTGTTTGTGCAAGTGGGAAAAGCTAGAGGATGTGATGGGTGGTTAGATTGGATTAATCATAGTTTGATTAACTTATATGTGTGATTAGATGTTTTTGACCCATTTGACTTAAATATTTAGATTTATTTAAATAAAAAAGGGATGGAATATGAATTTGGGATTTAATTAAATAAAGTTCTGTTTATTTAATTAAAAGGGGGATGCAAGATAAAAGTTAATTAATTTGAAGAAGATGAATCTAGGAGATGATTTATGAAAGATGGAATGTTAGGATGTGGTTAAAATTGATTTATTGGTAAAGTGAATTTATTTAATTGAAGGATGAAATGTTAGACTTAAATGAAGGTTATTTAATTAAACTGGTGGATTGAAGTGCATGCAGATTTTGTGTTTCCATAGAAAGAAACACTAACACAAATCAATCCTAAGGTTTGTGGGAATGAACTTGAAATTATAAATTTATATTCTAACTTTCCTACTTTCTATTAGCCATATGAGCTAAATTTCTATATGTTTGTGAAACATGTTATGCTCTAGTATTTGAATACATTTAACTTGTTATTAATTGTATCATAAAATAGAGGAAATTTATATGTTGCATCTATGGAAATTTATATGGTAGGTTCTTGAGAGTGGATAAGGCTTCCAATAATTTTACTCATACCTCCTTTGCTAGGATCCTAGTGGAGGTTGATCTTTCGAAGGATCTACCTAGTGAGGTATTTTTGTAGGTTAATGATTAGTCATGGTCTCAAATAGTGGATTACAAGGGTCTTCCATTTCACTGCAGATGCTATTTTGGTGTAGGTCACTTGGCCCATGACTATTCTCGTGGCTCTCGCACTGTTTCCTCTTCTACCTAGTGGAAGAACTCACTCCATGAGTACTTAACAATACACCCTGCTACTAATTTTTCTTCTTTTGAAGAAGACTCAAGGCCTCCTACTCCCTCGGGGAAGAAAAATAATATTAACAATACTTCTGCTACCCCTATAAATTCTCCTTTGTAGGTTCTCTCTATGTCACATGAATTGGTTATGGTGGATGCTACTCTTCCTATGGATATGTCAAGGAAATCTCTAGTTATGGTTGTTCCTAGTGTTGTTAATACTACTTCTTTAGTTGCTCCTATTTTGGAAAATGATGTTGTAAATCCTATGGTTTTAGGCTTGATTTTAGATTCTTCACTTGAAGTATCAATTGTTCCTCTTGTTTGCTACTCTAGAGGGGAGTCTTCTCCCTCTGGTCAATATTTCTCAATTTCATTTTCTAATTGTCCTTGGAGAATGGTTCATAGAAAAAAAAATGATTCTTCTAAGAAAGTTATGGTTTCATTTGACTCACCTTCTATGTCTTTGCCTGGTTCAAGTGCTATTCCTTGAAAAGTTTCTTCTTTTTTGCTATTTCTGACTGGTCCTATGTTGGTTGTTGTTTCTCTCAGATTGGCTATGTTGGACTAGCCTATTTTGTTGAGTTGTTTGGTTCTATTTTTTTCCATTTTGTAAGGTTTAGGGCCCTTCCCTACATATCTAATAAAAAGCACTCCAATTTTCTACTTGGGATAAAGAATCAAATCTAAATATAGAGAATTTTAATTTTTCATGGAGCCATAAATTTATTTAATAGAGAGGTCTAATATATGATAAATTTAATCCACTAAAATACCCATTATAGACACCACAATCCTTATAAGAATATCAAACATTAAAGTTTAGGGCAAGTACAATTCAATCAGCTATATTTATCAAATTAGACTTATAGACCAAAAATCAAATCTACAACAATCAAGATCAAACCCGTGACAATCAAGATTGAAGTGCACATATTTATAATCCATTTTAGGTTATGATTAGATAAAAAATGATGTTCACTATTTTTTAGATAATGATCTAAATGAATTTAGAATGAAATCAAAAAAATATTTTCTATCCACTTTAGGGCCATGTGTTAGTGTTAAGTTTAACTTAGGGTTAATTACTTGGATGTCTTTTTCTTGTATCGGGTATTTTTTCACTTGTCACTTTTTTATATTCCTTTAAAAGTCTTGTACAGTATGTAATTTACCATCTCATTTTCATCTTTTGGTATTTGGCATAATAGCCTTGTTTTCTTCTCTTGTATATCTGTGAGGGTTCTTTGATGTTGTAGGTTGATGACCCTAGGAAGGAGCTATCATCTCTTACATGGTACAAAAAGCTCCTCCTCCTACTCACCTTCCTAGAGATTTTTTACCAAGGAGATCTGAATAGTTTCTTGGCTGCTAAAGTTTTTTTTTGGAATTTGAAATTTATTAAATTTTAAAGTTACCATTATTACAAATTTTTTCCCATTCAAGAGGTAAGTTTCCTCCCATTTGTGGCTTGATTTCGCATTGGAATAGCATGAATTTGTGCATTGGAGGAACGATTCAAAATAGATGAGTCTTTATGTTATTCAAATGGGGTTGTATTAGGCAATTGTCACTTCTATTGCCAACATGACTATTCATCTTAGTGATTTCTCTTGAAGATAAGAATTACTATAGGTAAATGGTGTTTATGCCAATCATGGAACTATATGTCATTTGGTGCAATAGTTCAGTGACTAAGGACTTCTAGGCTTAAGTTGGCATCCATAAATATTATTGTAACTCTATTGATTTTGTTTGTGTTTCCCCCTTTGTTTTTGCATTTGAAATCTCTATTTGACTATGAATTGTTGCATTTGAAGCCCCAAAATCACTATGCAAAGGCTGATTTTGTGTGATAGGGAGTAATTTCACTATTTTGGAGGTATGATTGAAAGCAAAAATGATTGGAAGGGTCGATTTTGCTAAGTAGAGGCATGTTTTAACCCATGAGATGGTCAATTTTGTGTTGAATTTTGTACATGATATTCAATCATTGTAGGCCATAATTTCTAGTTGAAGAGGTCATTTGATTTTTGGAGGCTAAGACTGATCATTACTAGCCATGAATGTGAGCGAAGGTCGTGACATTTATTTGAAGATGTGAATTGGCTGGTGTGCTTCTATGTTTGGTGGTTGTGAATTTGAAGACATCACAATCCCGTTGGAGGCATTTAAATCAAACTTTATATTTTGTAAACTTTTCCTCTAAATATTTACTTAGGACTTCTAATTGCTACACAACCAAAATGGAGGTGGTCCTATCTAGAAAGCAAACTTTTTGTGAATAGTTATCCCACATTGGTAGCATGGGGTATGTTTTTTCTATTTAAATCTAGATTTGCACCCCCTTTTCTTAGTGTGAACAAGTCTCATAGGTTGTCAAGAGGTTATCTTGCATGTACAAATTTAGGTACATATTCAATATTCTTTTAATTCTTGAGTGATATTTTTTGGACATTGGAAAAATAAATCTCAAGAGTTTGCATTGGTTGATTTTTCTTGGACATTTTAGTTTGGTGTATTTTGCTTGATTTTGGTGTAAATTGTTGTCATGAAGACTCCTTATTCATTTGAACTTTTAACCCCCCATAAAAACCATATCTACAAGATTAAAATGTGTAGGTTGTTCCAATCTAAGAGTTTGTGATCCACATTGAATGATACACAACACATTTTTACGAGGGAGTATGAAAAAATTTCTCACATAAACAAGTGTGATGAAGCTATGGTTCTAATATATTTGCATGTTTATGATATATTTGCATGTTTTTTATAGTCTTATTTTCCATATTGAGGAGTGTAATACACCCAAGGAGGTATGGGATGAGCTACAAAATCTGTTTGGTCAGGTCAATGAATTTCATGCTTTGCAACTAGAGGTGCAATTAACTTCTCTTTCCCCTAATTTATTTCCTTCCATTGATAATTTCCTATTCAAATTCAAATCTATGAGGTCATAATTGGTAGGATGTGGGAAGGGTAAAACTAATAAGGAGTCCATTTTTTTTATTTTTCTAAGCTGAGAGGTCCATTTGTAGTTTTCTCTTCTAACTTCTACTCCACCATGGATTCCTTGGGAAATGCATTAAAAATTCCTTTTTTAAGACATTTTGTGGCTGTTTGATGAGGGAGAAAGCCAAACCTACCTAGTTAGAGGGGGTCTATATGAATCATGCATTAGTTGCACAAGCATCTCAAAGCAAAGGGAAGAAGAAACCTAAGGCTGAGACAAAGTCTAATGAGTTTACTTCTTCAAAAGAAGATAAACCTAAGAAGGAGAAGTTTAGTTGTGTGTATTGCAAGAAGAAAGGTCATGATGAGTACCACTATTATAGGAAGAAGATTGATGATATTTCACATCTTCTTCAAAAGAACAAGATTCAACTGCCCTCGTATGTGACTCCTTCTATAGCTTCTCCACCTATATCACCTTCACCTTCACCTTTATCCAAACCTACAAATTCTGGAATGTAGGATTTGCACTTAGTAAAGGACATGCATTTGTAACTTATACAATTCATTCTAGTCATAATAGATGGATTTTGGACTTAGGAACATCTCATCACATGTGTTTTCCTTTTCCTTTTTTGGGTCTTTATCCTACTAATACTTCTAATATTTTTTGGGAGATAGTAGGTTTTTGGATGTTTCGAGGATAGGTAATGTTGAGATTGGTGATGGTTGTTTCAAAGATATAATATGTATTCCTTATTTTCATACAAATCTACTTTCCATCTATTAAATTACTCATGGTGAGGTACCTAAGACTATAGAATTCATTGCAGATTTTGTTTTATTAAAGAGGCTGCTACTAGCAAAGTCATTTCTTTTGGTGAAGTTGATTACGAGTCTCACCTCTACGCTTTTTCTCTTTTTTTTGATGATGATGATTATGAGCCTCACACCCCTCTTGCTAGTCTTGATATCAATTCCTCAAGAGGTATTGTTCATTTGAACTTTGGAGTTCTTCAAACCTATGTTGATTCATCTCTTGTTGCTTCAGAGGTTGGTTCTTGAACACAACAAGATGTTTTTACCCTTTAGATCATTATTTTTGGGATAATTACTTGATAGGTCTTGTAGAGTTATTTTGTGAATATCACACTTTTTATTTGGATGATGCATTTGACAATATATCCATTCCTTTTTATGATAGTATCCACACCAGTGTTACACCATTTCTGTCTTTGGAAATTGTTGATTTAGATTTTCCACATGGTCTTGTTGATCCACCTTCTTTAGTTGAGGTTGCACTTGATCATGATGTGACATTTGGTTACATGCAGGAACCGAGATAGTTTTCAAAGGCATCTTTCATGTTGATTCTTCCTCTCCCTTCTCTTGTTTCAGAGTTGGAGTTTCACTTGTATCAGTGATTGTTTCTTCCTAAAGCGAGACATGTTGTTTGTAGACATGGGATATTCTTTAGACTTCTAGGATTAGCATAAGAGTTTCTTCATCATTGGAGGGATCTTCAACATTTCTACTCTTTCCTATGGGAGGCTACATGTAGTCTTTCTCCTTTTGTATTTTGTTGAGATCAATGATAGGAGTTTTCCTTGAGGGGTCTTGTGAAGTCCCCCTCCTTTCACTTTTTTAGCTTTCATTTTTTCACCTTTTTTTTTCTCTCTTTTGGAGAGGACTTTTCTCCCATTGGGTTTCTCTCCTTTTATTCGATTGTGAGAGATTACATTACATAGCAATTATATATGGGTACCTAACATGGCCTTGTACCCAAGACCTATTTTGCATTTCATTTTGTTTAATAATATCCCTAAGTTTGTACTTAAGGGAGGGTGTTAGTGTTAAGTTTAACTTAGGGTTAATTACTTAGACCTTAATTGGTTTTTTCCCATATCAGGTAGTTTTTCACCCATCACTTTTTTAATTCCTTTAAAAGGAATGTACGATATGTAATTTAGCATCTCATTTTCTAAATATCATCTTTTGGTATTTGACATAATAGCCTTGTTTGCTTCTCTTGTGTATCTATGAGGGTGGTTTGCTATTGCAGGTTGAAGATGCTAGGAAGGAACTATTATCTCCCATACCATGTACATTTATCCCTCTCATTTAATATTTATTGCATAACTATTAACTTAGCCTAGATTAATCTAGGTAAATTTGTCTAAAATATTTTGATCAATTTATACGTATCCTATATTATTAATATGAGTGATTTGCTTTCATTATATTTTGGTGAAGTCAACTTATCATAAACCCCTTAAGGATTAGCCTTAGAGTTTATCCATATTTAATTAGGGGTTTCAAAATTTAAATTCTTATAATATTTTATCTCATTTTCAAATTAAATGATTAGGGTTTTATTTCCCTTAAATGTTTCTACTTCATAGATTTTTTCTTATCTAGGATTTATGACTTGGTGTTACTTTTCTCACACCCACACAACCCACCCTTGTTAGTGTCTTTAGGGTTTTATTTTAAAATATAATTATGAGTTTATTATTTAATAAAATCATCCCCTATCTCATTCCTATATCAGTTTTCTATTTCTCTTAGGATTTAGGATTTTATAAGATGGTTTCTCTTTGGTTTGTACCCACCCACCCTTATTTTTACCTCATCAATACATATTTTTTCATGAAATTTCATGGCCTATTTTTATACCTTTTATTCATGAATCTATTATATATTTTGAGGTATTCCTAAAATTTGGTTCATTTATCCTTTTATCATTTATTCTTTCACATCTTTATGCTATGGATGGAGATGTTTATTTAATGGGAGAATTGCTTCAACATGGTTATTACTTCTCTTCCTTTATGGATGCATCTATTAGTTATCCTTGTATTCTAGATACCTTCACTTCACTTTTCCATAATATCCATGTCACATCTACTCATTCTATGACTATCAGCAATAATTTGTAAGAGTATCATGATGTGAACTACATTTGAGTGCCTTTCCACCTCATGATTCAACTCATCATGTAGTGGTACTTTATCCCTACCATTTCATGATGTATCAAAGGATATTCATTAATGTGATGATGATATTCTTGAAAGATATAAAAGGAATTTTACAGATGTTATTAAATTTTAGTGAATAAAGAAATAACAATTTTCACTTCTAAGAGTTAAATTGTTAATAGCATACAAATTAGAAATGGATCTAGATATAGAAAATTTGATCTATAATTTAATGCATACTATCAACAAACAATAGTTTAAAATTGGAAAGATGAAAATTGAAATTCTTGAAAGGATAAAAATTATCAAGTGAAGCACATGCACCTAGAAATAAACATAGATGAGATTGGAAACACACTATGGTGGGTTGAAATAGTTATATGGAAATTTGAGTGGTTGTGTGATAAAAATATTGGATATGATCCATAAATACTATGTAATAGGGCTGCAACTTTCCTAGAAAGATGTAGGTGTCCTTGTACCCAATGTTTTTGTGAATGTACTTAAGATGTTCATTTTTTTCATTGACATAGTTCCTATTGTAATGTATTCAAGTTCCATCCATAGTATAAAATATATAAATTTGATCTTGAGGGATGACTAAAAATAATTTTCTGGGAGATTAGCTTAGTTAATCACCTAGATGATATTTGAAAACGTGTTGAATATGAATTCATACAAACAATAATAATGGATAATAAGATAAAACCTTAGAAGGAATCTAATCAAATTTTTGTATGACAAGTGATGGACATAAAAGGATATAAAAGGTGATCAAGAAAAATACAAGGAGGTAAAAGTTATAATATTTTTTTGTAGCGGTGATGGAGATTTTATGTAGATTTAGGGATGAAAAATGGTGTCCCTAATGGCTCATGAGGGAATAAAACTAGGAGAAAAATGTATGGAAATTAAAAAGGGGAGAAAAAATACAAGGATTAAATAGGCTATGATTCTCAAGAAGAATCCATGCCTCTAGATATGAAAGCATTTTCTTGAGGACTTTCTTTCTTTAGTGGATGGCATGTAGTTTTATTTCAATAGAGATGTAATAGATGTTGAGTTTTCTTGTACTATGGAACCTCCCTACAATGTCATGGAAAACATGTGCAAAATATGGAAGCAACAAAAAATACACAATTTACCTAGTTCAATTCCTCAAAGATGTGTGGTTTGATGAAATATATCTATTGCTAGATACATATATAAAAATCAATTGGTTAATCATACTTTAGAAACATTCATATAATGGCATCTAGCAATTAAAATCAAATTGAGGTAATGTGTAGTGTTATATGTACATCACCAATGCATATTTGTTGTCATTTCCTAAAAGAGTTTTTATAGAGATAGCGAAACAACTAAGTCAACTGAAAAATTATAGTGATCATTTAATGAGCATTAAGGGAAGAAGTACATGCTTTTATCCCTATAAAACTAGTATTTTGTTAAGAAGATTGTTGGTAAATGATGAATTAGTACATGTGTAAGTGAAGAGGAAAAGGAATAAATAATGTTAAACAAATATCTATTGTTTTGGGTCAAGATATAGTCTTTAACATTTATCTCTTAGTATGAAGTAAGATATGCAGTTGTAGTGAAAGGCAATAAGATCTTCTATGACTGGAAAGCAAATGAGAAGTTGCAAATTAAAAAATGAGAAAAATAAAATATTTTTGATTGATGCAAGATTGATCTTAGTCCGTAAGAAATACATGCATCTGTTTTGATCTTAAATTGATTATTCTTTCAAACCAAGCTTTCAAGATAAATATTTCATGGTGATTAGTATATATGAGTCATGAACATAATCTATTTGACTATTAAAAATCTAATAAATATTCTTGTAAAATAAATTACTTGTAAATGTGAGTCTTCAATTTTGAAAGATATTTTATATTCATATATACTGACCCGTCAACAAAATAAGATAAAACTAGGTGTGTAAAAATATATACATATAAAATCAAAAACTAAACGAACTTCACACAATATCGTACTTCTTGTCAATCTATATACATACATTAAACTTACTTCAAAATGGACACAAAATTAAATCTAAATGATATGCGCATGTCACCACAACACGTATTTGGCTACTACTTGTGTGGTTTTCCATTCTAATAGTTATTATGTCTACGTCCATGAGAGCCGTATTTTAGTGGACTACATCTTTACTCATCAATATCTGTTTGACAATCAATGGTGCAGCTTAGCTTGCTACTTTCTAGCTAACACAGGCTTAAGTTTACATATAAGTGTGATTTCCTCTGATAATTAGTGTTAAACATTGCCTAGCTATGATTTACAAATAATAAAGCTCTATTTTGCCAATCTGGGCGTAGGTTGGAATTACACTTCTTTAAAGGGCCTGGTTTTGAGAGAATTGTAAACGGAAGGAAAACATGGAGATAGCGAACGGTGCAAAATATCTACAATTGGTCTGTGTTGTTCTCTTCTTATGCATTGTCCCCAACGTAGGGTTAACGTTCAATGATATTCCTCTGTATATGTGCAACAACAGTAAATATGCAAGTACTAAATTGGAGAGTAATTTGAACATAGTTCTTAATACTCTTGTCAACAATACATCATCGTCAAATGGTTTCAACACCTCCGTCTCCGGCCGAACTCCAGATAGAGTTTATGGTCTCCTCCAATGTTGGGGAGACGCAACAGAGGAGGAATGCTTCAACTGTTCCAAGTTAGCAAGAACTAATGTTCGCCAGGATTGTGGAAATGCCATAGGCGGTAGAGCTTGGCTGCCCAAGTGCTTCATACGCTACGAGAATTATTCCTTCATCGGAATACTCGATACCAAGCCACGGACTACTTACAATGCAGCAAACGTCACATTTGAACCTGATGAGTTTGGTGCCGCAGTTAGGGCGCTTTTTACAAAGCTGTCAAATGAAGCCCTTCAATCCTCTCGTCGCTATTCTTCTGGAACAACAATCACCTCCACATCTTATACGATATACAGTCTGGTTCAATGTTGGAGCGATTTACCTTCTGTTGAAGACTGCAAAATATGCTTAAGAAATGTAATTGGTGAGGTGTTAAATGTGACGGGCAATGGAACTCATCTCGGAGGTGAGACCGCCTCCGGTAGTTGCGTTGCTCGTTATGAAACGTACAGCTTCTTTAATCCTGCACCTCCTCCGCCACAGCCTCCCCTCCAAGTGCTTTCTCCACCATCACCTTCAAAGCACAGTAATATGCACATCAATCTCCTGAACGTCTTATAATTGTTCCTTGATGTTCTTTAAATAACCAGAACAGGGTTTATTTAGGGTTTTAAGTTAATATAGTTGTTGCTTGTTGCAGAAAAAATTTCAAACAAAATAGGTATTATTTTGGGTACTCTCGGCGGCTTCTTGGTGATGTTACTGTTATGCCTGTTTGTAATCAGAAGAAAACTCATGTATTCTGTATTAAGGAAGCCAGCCTTCGGAAGGAAAGGTATTGTTTGGGTGAAATTTTATTGAATCTTTACTTATGTACTTTTTATCAACAAATTCGTCGCTAGTGAGAGTATTAGAAAAGAAACGAGATTTTTTTCTCTTCACTTTCCTCAAATTCTTGTCAGAAAATAATCTTTCTAGTTAAGAAAATCGTAAATTCTTTTCCCGTGTGTCACATAGCAGAGAATTCGGATACAGAGGTGTACTCAGCGATCGGCGAGGAATATGGAATGATGTTCAACTTGGAAAATATCAAGGCTGCAACTAGAAATTTTCATGATGACAACAAGCTGGGAGAGGGGGGGTTTGGCTCTGTATACAAGGTAAACTCTTACACTGAAGAAGATTACTTTTTGATTCTTCGCTCATGTTTTCACTTCACTATAATTTGCAGACTCACTGTTTATTTTAGTTTTGGTTACAGATCTGTCCTCACACCAGACAAAGTGGGCATTTTAAACTTAATTTTAGTTTTGGTCACAGATCTGTCCATAGCTCAGGATTTTCGCATATAACTACAATACACTTATCTACACTTTAATTGTTTTAAATTTTAATTGCTTCAATATTTATTGAGTAAATTTCATTAAAGATTATCCATTATTCTGGATAGGGTCTAGTATAACAGGTTTGAAGCAGTATTTTACTTAATTTAGAGCTTTGGACTACATATATTTTAATATAGTGTGATGTAAGCTTATCGTTCGTGTATTTTATATTATGTCAGGGTACAATGTTAAATGGAAAACAAATAGCAGTAAAGAAGCTTTCTTTACAATCTTTCCAAGGGAAAAGGGAGTTTCTAAATGAGGTTAAACTGGTGGCCAAAATTCAGCATAGAAATCTTGTGAAGCTACTTGGGTGTTGCACAGAGCAATCAGAAAGGTTGCTTGTCTACGAGTTCTTGGTCAACAATAGCCTTGACAAGATACTATTTCGTGAGTTTATTCCTTCTAATATAAAAGTGAAAGTGGTTCAATTTGTCTTCTTTTTTGGCAAAGTAAGTGAAAAGTCATAAAATAATAATTTGGATGATGGTTATAGATCCACAGCGGAGCAAGGAGCTTGACTGGCCAAAGCGTTTGAACATCATACGTGGAGTAGCCCGTGGGCTTCTATATCTACATCAAGATTCTCACCTACGGATCATTCATCGGGATATCAAAACAAGTAATATTTTGCTTGATGAGAAAATGGATGCAAAGATATCAGATTTTGGCTTAGCAAAATTGATTCATCAAGATGAGAGTCATGTTGAAACAAGGGTCGTAGGAACATAGTAAGGATCTAATCATCGCATTGCACAGATTATCTATAAATTAGATAAGTTTATAAAGTTTATAATGTTTTAAAAATTAAAAAGATGCAATGGTTTGGGAGATGAATAGTTAATTATTGTTTTTAGCTTTTTTAGTCTATTTCAAGATGATTTTACTATCTTTTTATATATTAATTATTAACAAAAAAATATTTTTAAACATTTCTTAGATGTAATAAATCATAAATATAATTTAAGGCTTTGATCTTTTCATCTTTATTAGTTCTTATTCTTTATCTAATAATATATATATATTTTAATGGTTATGCAGTGGTTATATGGCACCAGAATATGCTATGCTAGGTCAGCTATCTGCTAAAGCTGATGTGTATAGTTTTGGTGTTGTCATTTTAGAAATTATATGTGGAAGAAAGAACACTGATAATAGATTGTCTCCCAAATTTCAAAGTGTGATAGAATGGGTAAGATAACAATAAGATATGCCAATATAGTTTGTTTTCTAAAGTTATTTGCTTGTTCTACTTAAACATTATCCAATTCAATGTTCAAATAGTGAATGTCAATTTTATACAATCATACACATTAAAAAATGATACATAATTATTCTATTTTTAGTGACCAAAATTTACCTTCAACAATTTAACCAAATTATGCTTAAGAATATTTGTATATATCTTATGAAAATGAGTATGCATCATTCTTATACAGGTATGGAGATCTTATGAAGGAGGAAATATTATGGATGTGATTGACAAAGAAATAATAGAAAGTTTTTCTAGCGAGCAAGTGTTGAGGTGTATTCATGTGGCTCTTTTATGTACACAGGCAGATGCAACAATTCGTCCACCAATGAATAGTGTATATGAAATGCTTTCAAACCCTTCTATGACCAACTTACCAGATCCAACAAATCCTGCTTATCTTACTACTACACAAAATGGGGTTCCATCATGCACACCTGCATCAATGTTGATAGTTGTAAGCACAACATCACCTATTTCATCTAATACTTATTTGGTCCCCCCATCTATCAACGATGCATCCATAACAGATTTGGGTCCAAGATAATACCATTTACATTTTTGCTTTGTAATAATTATAAATTTTTGGATAATAAGCCTCATATCTAAACCAAAGTCATAGTAGTGAATATGGTAGTTTTATTTTTGTGGTGCTAAACAAATAATATAGAATGAAACATTAAAAGTGATCTTGATATTTTTTGTAAGTATTCTTCTCTTCCTTTTGTACATCAAGGAAAAATAATTCCTTGAAAATAGAAGATGGAAAAACCTACTGTATTTTATTAATTGTATTGAAAGGAATAAGACATAATTTACAATAGTTTAATTTTAAAATATAATTTTTATTTAGTAGAATTTTTTTTTTAAATTTATTACTGTTTTTATATAAACTAATAAGTATATTAATAATGCTTCCATAGAAATTAATATTTGAAGTTTCATTATGCACATCTCAATTTTCTTATATTTAATGAAATGTGTGTTATGAAAGAATAACAGTTTATCATTTTCATTTAAGAAAGTGAAACATTAAAATAAGTAGAGAATTCCCTATTCAAACATCATTTTAAAGGAATTTTATTCAAATAACGAAGTATTTCTAACTTCTTATTATAATTGCATAATGAAGAAATTAAATTTCATTGTTTTATTACCAATCTAGATGGGAGGATGGAAGGGTGCTCTTATTTATTAGGTTGGTAAGTTTTATTTGTTAGTGTAAATAGCGACTTTATAAAACTAGTTAGCTTTTAGTCTACCTAGGAGAGTCCTATTCACAATGCTTAAGTCTTCACTTAGGGACTTTTTTTTAGTGTGAATGAGCTTATTTCCTAACAAGATATTAGTGAGGACCAATTTGCATCATTAATAAGTTTGCTTAGGAGTTAGTTTCCTAGCTGGCATTCTATAAACTAGTATTTAATGGGACCATATCTCATTAATAGGCATGTAGTTATCTAGGAATTTGATATTTTTCTCATCTATTTATAATTATGCATTAGGCATTTAATGTTTGTAACTAAGGAGGTTTTCCAACCTCCTCTCTCCTTGCCTATATAAGCAAGGCTCTTATACATTTGTATCTCATCTCATGAGTTATATCTCAATACATTCTAGATCATCTTTTGATCAAGTTGTCTTCTTGGTCATGTTGCAACACTTATTTATTCATGTGGATGGTATTCCACTTGGTTGATCCTTTAAAGTGTGGAAACCTTCATTTAGGTTATTGTTCATATTTCAAACATGGTATTAGAGCTTAGGCCATAGGAGATCCATCTCATATTAAGAAGTTGATCTAAGGAGACAATCATAGGTTGAAGGGTTTTCATGAATGGCTAGTTGTTCTCATCCAAGAGGAAATTGATTCATGAGGTACTTTGGGTCAAATTTAGCCCTGCCACTGTGTTCACAGGTTCAAAAACCTAAGGAACACCTACCCATTCATCAAAATTTGACTTCATCATCTAGCGGCCATTAGAGGTTTTTTGTAGCTATATTGACCACAAACATACAAATCATAAAACTGTTGGAGAAAAAAATTATCCCCCCTGGTTGAAGGAAAAAATATTTATCCCCTTGTCAAAATCATATTCATATTGTAGGTTCAAAAAAAAATGTTCAAGCTTTTCTTTCAATAGTTTGTAGAGAAATATTTTATAAGGGTTGAATATTTGATACTTCTTGGATTTTTATTAAAGTTGGTGGCTAAATATTTATTTTATGTGGTTTTATTTATTTGGTGGTCGATTAATATAGTCAATATTGAATGAAAAAAGTAGATTTTATTAAATATTGGTGGTTGAAGCACTTTATTAAGCTGGCTTTAATATTTTCAAAGGTGGGTTTGAAAATTTTAGTCATTATATATTAGATTTTGATTTCCAAAAGGAAACATCAAAATCTTTAAAATTTGGGCACCCAATCTTTTACAATTCGTAGGTTCCTTTGTTTGAATGTTTATCACTTGCAAGATGATGGAGTATTCTTGTTGGAAAATATCATTGCAAGTGATTAGATGAAAAATAGTGCTATATGATTTAGGACATAAAACAACAAGTTTCTCCTAATATCTTTAGTGTCAAAAAATGTTGTTCATGACATTTTCACACTTGTTTGGGTCCTCCTTGTTGATTTAAGCTTAAATGTTACCTTGATTTAGTGTTGTAATTTGTTTAATACATCCAGATTAAGACTTAGGCCCTTGTAAACTAAATGGAATTAAAGTGTACATTGCTTAAGGTGTTGTAAAGTGTTGTATCATAGTTTCACACTTCTCTAAGGTTACATTAATTAATTGAGCCTAATGGGCCTCTTTCTAAACAAAATGTACCTAAATTGTGCCTTATTTAGGGCATTGTAAAGTGTTGCATCACACTTTCAAACTAAGCTAGGGTTTTTATTAATTAACTGGGTTTCTTAATGCTTTAATTGGCCTTATTTTACATCCAAAATCCTTAATTAATACATATTTTTGAGGATAATCCTAACATAAACCAAGATCCAATCATAATTCAAGTATTTTTGGAGTGTGTGGCCCAAATTTAGTGATCTAGGACTCATACACCACCTTGGGAATATGAGTCCTACCTAAGTTTCAGGGCCCTAATCTCGATTTTGTGTCATTCTAAGAATTTTTGAAAAATGTGTCCCATAGCTTAGCATAATGGGACTCATATGCCACTTCTAGAGTATGAGTCTCATGTGGCCCATAATCAAATTTAATTCAAATTCTTGGTGGTATTTTATTCTACTAGATCTGATGTTGGCTTGTAGTGTTGTAATTTTGAGGAATTAGGCACAAATAAGTATAAACACGAGTTTCTTTCACTCATTTTACACCTAGCAACTTGAGTATTCATGCATTATAGCAAAGTTATGATCTAGAGAGAACTCGAGAGAATTCAAGAGTTTACAAGACATTACAAGATCACTCAATATCCCTCAAGAGCTTTCAAGAGACCTCAAGAGCTAATTATCAAGTGTTTTGGAGCAATATTCAAGTATCAAGCATCATGCCAAAGTATCCATGCATCATATTTATTTTTGAGCTAACAATTGTGATGTAGGGTTTTAAATTTCAAGTAAGCATTCAAGTCAAAATCTATATCATTGAACCAAGAATCAAGATCTACATCCATTGGATCCATTTCATGCATGTTTACAACACTTCATTGCTAGGGCATGGTGAGTTGCAACATTACATTTTGTTCTCTCAATATTCTCCTTCTCTATTTCATTTCATTTCAATGTTTGATTACAAAAATGAGGTTTGACCAAGGAAAAACTCTTTCTACTAACAAAACAACATTTTCTCTTCTTTAGTGTGTGATTTGTAGATCTAGGTTGAAGGCACATTGAGGAGAAAAATTGGAGAAAAGCTCTCAAATTGTCAAAGTTTTCACCTTGCTTGGAAGATCATAAAAAGATATCTATAGGTTGCAAATCGGAGTTTTAGACCCAGAAATCAGGTGGAGTAGACAAAGAAGAAATTGAAGAGTAGAATCAAACTTTTACTTTTTGAAAAATTAGATCTCAGGACTGATACACCAGAAGTGGCGTATGAGTCCCACTACATGATTTTTTTTAGATTTTTGCAAATCCTGAACCAACACTATTAGATTCCTATTTAAAAACTAAAAAACCTAGTTTAGGATTGATACCCCTAAATTGGCATATGAGTCCATTTGTGACCTAATTTTAGTATATTTAGCATTTTAGGTCTTCATGCAGGCCTCTACAGGTTTCCAGGTGCATATTTCTAATTTCTTGGCCTTTTGTTTTGATTTACTTGCATTTCTACGTCATTCATTCAAGTTTCATGTATCATTAAGTTTCATAATTAGGTCTTGCATTTCATTAATCTTCCCAAGACCTATCTTGGTGGTGAACCCTTCTTTAGTTATAAATTACACCCTAGGACACCCCTATTGCAGATCTATTTCCCCCATTCCTTTCACTAGATTGAGATTTGTAGGGTTTCCTTGAATGATATTAGGTGAAACTTGTTTTATGTCCTAAAAGTTCTATAGAGCACCATTTTTACTCCTAATCATTTTGGTGAACCTACATTTAGAACATCTTAATTGTCATTTGGAGTGCATTGTCATCCTAGATCTAGCTTGCATTAGCTTTGCATTAGAGTTTGCATTAGTTAATTGACATCTATGGTTTTCAAATCTTGCATTAGTGAAAGTGCATATAGGTTGTATTTTTTCATCTTGCATCACCGAACTTTATCTAAAATATGCATTTGCACCTAGCCTAGACATCACTCAAACAAAAAAGCATAAAAATCACTTAAAATTTTGCAAAAATCCCTAATTGGGACTCATAGGCCCCTTTGGGTGATTTAGTCTTGCCTTAAATTTTAACTGCATTTTCCAAAATTCAAAATAATATTTTTTTTCTTTTGTTTGCTATCTATAGCTTTCTGTTTCAATTTATAGAGTTTATGTTATATCCATTTCATCCCATTTAGCTTAATTTCATTACATTTGCATCCATCTTACATTTTGTGTCCCTTGTATGAGATTTTCTATAGCATAATCATCATGGATCTTGGGTCACCTAACTCTTTCACTACTAGTGTTGACACTAGTTCATAGTTAGGTATGTACCATACCCTTAACAACCCTTTTCCTTCAAGTAATGGGTATGTGCAGGATCATGATGGGCCAAAAAGTGGCAATATATAAGTGATATGATGGTCCATGTGGTTGACAACTTTTTTTTTTTACCCAAAATTGATGAATCAAAAAGGGTTTTTAAAGGATATTCTTAGCTTTCCACCAATATAAATTATGTTTTACTGTGAATTTAATAAATAATAATTATTAATTTTTTATTTGAATTATGACTAAAGTCCTTATTGATAGGTTGATTGAAAAACATCTATAGCTTTCAAATGGTATCACATTTTTGAATCCAAAACATGTGTCACATTCTATGCTTCATACTATAGGATTAAAAAATAAAAATTGAATTTCATAAATTTTTACCAAGTTAAGGTGGTCGTATAAGAGTTTTATATTTTTAAATGTTGTAATAAAAAATCATAATTAATTATTTACTTGGAAAAAAATTACAAAAAATATGCATTGCATCCAGACATGAGTCCTATACTTATATCTAAAATCTTATAAAAAATATTATCATTTTATTGTGGTTAAGGTGGTCGACAAACACTTCTTATTTTTTCCTGAAATGTAAGTACTACTACATTGAAATTTCAAATTTTCACCAAATATATTTTTTAAGAAAAATAAACCTAGTAGTTTAGAAACTACATTCAATTTGCTATAGATTCTATTCTTACATATTTTTTAAATAATATAAATAACTTATTCAAATTTTTACATCAGGTTGCCTAACTCTAATTTTTCTAATTTTTTTGCCACTTAAGGGCCTGTTTTTTCAATGATGATCCTGCACATACCCTAATGTGACAAGATTTGAAATAATGGTTGCTAGTGTTGGAAGAATGAAGAAGAACATCTTATTATTATTTTTTGTGTTGTCATTGATGTCACCATGTTATATGAGTTGCAACTGCAAGATTAAGTCTTAGTTTGATCCGATATATAGTTATTATCCTCTGGTACTTTGGTCTACAATCCTTTGTTGTTGATTATTGTTGCTTACAATTTTAGGAAATGGTTTATGGATGTTGGAAGCACATATATTCAGAATCTCATGAATTCAAGTGCTCGTATGGTGTATCGACATTGCTTTGTTGTTGCATTTTTTCTATTTGGTCTATCTCTGGCTGACCTAATGGATAGATGGTGTTATATTAAATTAATTTTGTTATGCGGATGTATTTGTGACCTATCTTAGGTTCATTTTGATATGATGTAGTGTGTAGAGTTTTTGAACTATATTTGGAAAGACTTTGTGAATGCTTGAAGCTGACAATTGGTTTTTTTGGTGAATAAGGGTTGCATCTAAGTAGGCTAACCTAATTGATACTTGTGGATATATCAACTATATATTGGATAGTGTTGAGATTGTACATGATGAAGTTGATGATGATGTGAATGTAAAGAAGTGCAAAAATGATGAAGTGTGTTGAGTCATTCTACTAGGATTTAAAGGAAATGAATCAACACTTGTTAGGTGTACATTATCAATTCATTTTTTGGCTATAAGCCATTTTTTCATTTTAATTCTATAGGCAATGAGCCTCTCATTTAAGATAGTGAGTCTTGGTAGTGAGCCACCCTTTTTTCAATATTTTATAACCAGTTATACTATATTATGAACTAACACTCACTGCAATTTTTCCCATTTTGGGTTTTCCATGTAAAAATCTTGGTGTTCATGTGGTGTAATTTCATGCTTTGTTAATGCTCTTTCTTATTCTTACTATTTTATGCATCAAAGTAATTGGATAGTATTTGTTCTATAAGTTTAAGAAGACATTGATTCACACCCTCTCTTATTATCCAGGATATTCAACAATTGGTGGGTGATGCCACATAAGTGGTTTACACTTTTGATGAGGAAGGAAATTTTGAATTTTTCAAACTCTTCATATCAAATGGGTTCGGCCGAACCAATCTCCAACCCATGAAAAAAACAATATTTAAGTGAGTTCGGCCGAACCCCTTGAATATGACAAAATAAAAAAAAATGATTTCACTTTCACTTTTTTACTATGAATTTACCAGTGAGTCATTGTCTCCCTGCGCGCAGCGAACATCATCCGAACGGCGACCCAACAAAATTTCTCTCACTAGAAAAAGCATTTTTCGGGTCCTCTCTTCAAACTTCATCATTCCAATTCGCATATTGACCACTATTGAGCATGAGGTATTTAAAATTACTTTTTTTTTGAGTTCAAAATGCATGTATTTGTTTAATTTCGAAACCCTATATGCAAATTTTTTAAAATTTGTTGAATTCAAATTGCACTTATTGTTTGAAAGTTTTTAAAGCATTTTTAATATAGTATTTTGCTTCCCCATTTTGCATAATCCAAGGGTTTGAGTAAGGAAAAACGAGTTTCCTCCGAAAGTTAGTGCAAAAAAACATTATAATGGCTCTCAACATAGTCTAAAAAATGGAGATAAATACATTCCTAAAGACTAGAAATGTAGGGTTCAAGCTCACAAAATAATTTTAAAACTACAAATTTAGGGTCAAACTTGTAGATGAAAATGCAAATTTCATACATGTAGGAGTGAACCATGAAAGTCATAGCTTGATTTGTTAAGGTGTTATAATATTAAATCTTATAAAAAATCAAGAATCATATCATTGATTACGTACATTACAATAAAATATCTCCATATAACAAATGAAGCTAAAAACCCTAATCTTCTTTGTGAATTATATAGTGTGTTTGCTACATGAGTAATTTTTTTAATGAAAACCATGTTTAGGAATGAAAATATCCAATCCCTTATGCTTCTAAACTAAAGTTTGCAATGCTTATGGTTCTTTTGGCCTTATAGATTCTTGAATCATTTTATAATATAAAACCTACATATAACCTACTTTGGCTCTAATAATTGTAAACCCTTTAGGAATTCTAAATTGTTGCATCTTGTCTTGATTTTCCCACCATTGTTATTCCTTTTGAAAATTTTACAAATTAGGCAAAGAATCCTTGCACTTATATAGAGGATCCTTATGTATGTTCTTAAAATTATTTAAGGTTAAATGACTTAATCTAAAATAAAGGCATATACGGATCTCTTGCAATTGTAACCTCTTTACTAGTGTTCAAACATATTTGATACCTTGATGGCATGACATAGATGATGTTGCTTGATATTGCTTTATCCATGGATACCCAAATAAAATATGAGATACATCTAAAGAAGAAAGAATATGACATAGAATAAGAACTTCCCTCATCTTTTAGACCAAAAATTAAGGTAAAATAATGTATCCTATAGTTTCAATCAACATATCATTAGTCAATTTTAAATAAACCCTCAAATATGCATATGCTTGTTGATAAAATGATGATAAAACAAAAATTATTCAATGCATACATTTTATTGGTGAGTAAGATCAATAAACACACCCTTACATGGTTCATGATCCACACAAAACCAAATGACCATTATAATTATTTGGTAATATCTCACAATGTGAAGAAGGTGTCAAAAAAATTAGCATACCTAAATCGTAAATTGACTTGTCATAAAGTGGGTGGGTAGCTTAGTGGTGGAGATTTGCATCCTAACTAGTTCATGGAAATTTCAACATGAGGAGAATTAATAGTAAAATAATAATATCTTTTGACAACATAGGCATCCAAGTACTCATTCCAAGATTGTTGAAGATACAACATTAATACATTAGGATTTCAATTAAATATCACACTTTCCTATAAAAAAATCCCAATTGATCTATCTTTTGGTAGTGCATTTAGTTTGATATATTTTTCTTCCCCATACTTACAAGATTCCTTTATTATCGAAGCTTATTTACTCTAGTATGTTATCCTTGGTTCTCATATGAACTATATATATATAATTCAATCAAGATCCTCTTATCATTACAAATTTAAACTTAGCTTATTTTTTCTCCCAATTTCTTCTTAATGAACATATGGTCTTTCTTCCTCTATTAGCCTACTCATGCACCATCACCAACCATGAATGAATCTCCATGAAGCTAAATACCCATTTGTACTTGGTTGGTGTAAGTTGGGATTAGTGTTCCATTCACTTAAAATCTTATCTTTAATGTTGCTTTTTTCTAAATTCTTTCTAAAGGGCATAAATTACAGTCTAGAGCTTTGATTTTAATATTTTCTTAAAATTAAAAATATTAATGAGTTTGATGCATTAAGCTAAAAAATATCAATTTGGACACCATTAAAACCCTCGAGAGACTCTCGCAAAGTGAAAATGAGCTCCAAAATTTTATAGTGTGATATGTGAGAAAAAATGAAAAGGTAAGCAATGGGCTCAAGATATTATTATAATAAAATTAAATAAGGAGATCGTGATGATTATTGTACTAGGAGTTACATTGGGAAGAGTGGAGCATCTTTTCATAATAGATGAGACTTATTGTAGTTGACATCTTCATCATAAAGCACTAGTATTGGGAGTGGTTACTATCAAGGTTATGGGATTTAAGGTCCTATATCATTAGTTCGTTTATATTTTGTGTACATGTTCCAATGCATAGTGGGGCATGGGTTCTTTTCTTGTGGACCATGATTTTTTTCCACTCATTACATAAATTAATTGATCATTTCTTGTTTCCCTTGCTCTATATATAATTTAATGTATGACATAAGGTTTAAATAGTGTTATGTAGAAATAGCCAAAACATTAGACTAAAGAAGATTGAGTGGATTGGATTGTTATAATCTTGTTATGAATATTAATAAAAGTTTCATATCTCTTTAGTAGTGGGATTTTTTGAAAGGGTTTCTCCATATTATAATTCTAGTGTTCATGAGGTTTGAATATTTATTTATTTTCTCCACTATTTCATTAATATTATTTGGTATATTGTATGTTTGATTAGACTTAAAGTGCCTCACCATTAGTTGATACTCCTACTATATATATTTACCTTGTTTGCAATAGTTTAGTCCATGTCAATAGTTGATTTGCACCCTTAATAACTTGGTGGGAATATCAAGTATTTTTTATTAAATATAATCAATAATCATTGTAAAAGAAATTTTAAATCAACTATTAGTCTAGAATGATTATTTGAGTGCTAGATAAACCATTTAAATTTAACCTTCATAATATTACTCTAAATATGTAGTTTTACCAACAAAAGGAATGATATTTATGTCTATTACATGACAATTACAAAATCATGACTATAATTCTTTAAATTATACTCATAATCTAATTTAATACTCATAAGATATTAAATCATTATTTTTCTCAAGAGACGTGTAATTAAATATCAAGAATATTCTTTAGTTTATTAGTCCACAAAATAATTTTAATATAGTCCATAACATTCAATTTTAAAATTCATAGAGTTGTTGGGATATTATCATATCACTAGCTATGGAAAAATTTAGGAAAGGGTGGGATATTACACTGCCCCCTATATTTGTGTGTTTTAGAGAAAATTAGCATGGAAGGTTTGCATTTCTCACAAATAAGAAAAAATCCTGAGAATAATGTACAATATTCTACTATATGTTTTCATATTGTTGAGTTATGCCTTGCAAATTAAATGTGTATCTTTTCCTCTACAACATTCCATTTATACATAGAACTATGGATTAATGGTTTTATTATATTATGATTGAATTATGCCTCATGTTGGAAATTCCTCTATCTCTTCTTTGCTAAAATACTTTGGAACTAATAGGATTCAATTGTGTTTTATGACATAGGTCTATATTACCACAATGATGTATGTATAGGTGTACATTTTAACTTGGTTAGCTTTCCTAGCAAGTTCTTCATTACAACAATCACTCCACCTTGTCACTCAATCAAGCCCACTAGAACATATATTGGAATTTAACCTCTTTCATACTAAAAGAAAAAGTAATCATTAATTATATTTAATTTACCATATAATTTGATCTAAGTAATGCATTTTATAAGATCTAATTGGTGTATTTACAAAAACTATTTTGTGTTTTGGGCATAGGTGGTCCTAGAAAATATGCATAAATAATAAGATAGACTATGGATTATCTTTTAAATATTGTTCACGGTTTTTCATGTCATATTTTTATAGGAGGTCCTCATAATTGGTATTCTTGTATGGTATTAGAGCCAAGCTAGGTGCATTTGACACCTATGTTGTGGCTCAAGGGAGTGTGTTGGAGAAATGATACACACCTAAGCCATAAAAAGACTCATCACAATGTGAGCCATTAGCTCAATAGTAGAGCATCCTAACACCAAATGGGAGGTCCTAAGTTTGAATACTAGTTAGTCCATAGAAATTTCTATAAAATTCAATCACTAGTACATAAGAAGAAGAATAAGTACCCTTATAATTTTTATTAATACCAACAAATTATCATTCCTCACATACATAGGTGAATCAATGATTTCAAGCTCGTCAACATGTATATGTACCTCAATCTCATGACCCTCATATAAAACCATTTTATTAGATTTATTTAGTGTAAAATATTTAAATTTTCATTAGGAGGAACAATTGAAGGATAGACCCCAATATTAACCCCCTCAACCTAAATTTTTTTTTTTATGAATCAAATCCTTAATCAATTATTCCTTAATCCCATAAAATGTTGAGTATAATTACAATTAACTCTACAATTTAATAACAAAATTTTTCTCATTATATCTTTTGGGAATAACTTTAGATTTATCTAATGGCCTAATAGGAGGAAGTGTAATCATGCAAGCACTAAGTAAATTTTGAAGCACATTTTACAAAGGAAAAGTTGGAGGCTTTAGAGTCATAATTATATTAGAAACATTTATAATGTATAGTTTGTACAATGGTCATTTCCATTATTTTTTACTATCCTTTGGAAATAATTTTTCTTTTCAAATTTACAAGGGTAGGATGATGTAGATGAAGCATTAGAAGATCCATAATTAAATGTGGTAGCCTCTAACAACTTTAGTTCTTAACATTCATCTCACTTGCACATGCAAATGTTAAGAATGTATATACTTTGTCGATCCTTTTTTACAGTCAAAAAATCTAAAATAATAAACTTCAATCTAACATTCCCAATATTTATATTGGCCAATTTCAATATTAAAAAATAGACCCAAATGGAAGATAATACTATTAAATTTCATGGGAAGAACTTAGCCAATAACTTATCATCATACACAAAATCCAAATAGGTAGCACTAAAGAATCTTTAATGTGTCATGGGATCTCCTTTAACATTGTGCATCTCAAATCTAGGATCCAAAAATCCAACAAAAAATGGATATGTAAAATTTTTAATAGAAATTGAATTGTGTTTGATTTTTATATGTATGTCTTTTTTTGTTTCCATTAGGTAAGGAATCAACATTACTTTTCATCTCAACAAGCCTTTAAACATTAATGTCAAGGGTAGATAGAGGCACACTAGGATTAAGGACATGAATGAAAGTGGCAAGATGAGAAATCAAAGGTGGTGTATAAATTTGTCGTGACATAATAAATGAGTGTGGAGTGACAAAGACTTGCGTAGGAATATCACAGTGAGGGGAACATGGGAAGTGTAAACAAAACTAATGAGAACTAATGTGGAGACAAGAGAACTATGTGCATCATAATAAGTAAGCATGAGATGAGATCTAGGAAAAAGGAGAGGATAAATTTGGGGAGATTTGGTGGAAGGAGAAATAAATTGCATAAGATAGATAGGAGTAAAACAATAAGGAGGAATACATGAAGAAGAAGCTTGGGATGGAGGGAAAATGGCACATCACTCAAAGGGATTGTTGAGCTTATCCTTTTACCTATTTAACTTTAAGTACTTTCTTTCCACATGGCTTATTAATCAACATAGTATATGAAGGAGATCAATCATTGTACTAGGATTAATATTACTAGCCAAATTTGCAAGATCCAAAGAAAGGTTGTGTGCATCAAAGCTATATCTTGATTACCATTTTCTCAACAAGGGCCTCATGGTCAAATGATTCTTCTCCATTATGATAAATTTAGTATCATGCATATTCCCAATCATACCAATTTTAGCTTGATTCACAACCATGGTGGGATTGAACTATGACTTCTTATAGTTAAGAAAAGAGGATGATTTTGGTATTAGAAGGAAATAAGGATCGAACAATGTTTAGATTTGATTAAGAAATTAGACAATGAGAAAGCACTTAAATCTAAAAACTAAATAAGATTCAAGAAAACCTTTAGACTACTTGGGTATCAAAGAATGATTTACATAATAAAAAGTTGAAAATCTACAAATAGAAATACTAAGTTACAAAAACAAGAATAATCTTTATGGTAATAGAAAGAGAAAATGCTTCCTCTTAAAAAACATAACATTAAGTACCAAAACATGATTCAAGTACCAACACATTCAAGTACCAAAACATTAAGTATGATGATTGGGATGAGAGGATCAACTTGGGGAGGATTATTATAACATCATTAGTTGGAACTTTTTAATTTCATCTCTTTGTGTTCCATGTTGTTTTTAATGTTTTTAATTAGAGTGCAGATGATGTTAATATACATTTAATGATGCATTTTTGATGTTCTATAATTTTTTGATGTTCTCAAGGCTATATAATTGAAGTTCATTTATGTTAACAACTATTAGATTAAATATTTTTATCCCCAATTATTTTCAAATAATTTTATACTAATATTTGTATTCGTATTCATTCTTTCATCGCTTCATTTAAAATTTGAACCATTTAAGGATGCTATGTTATAGATTATAGTTGTCTTCCAATTCTTTTAACCGGGTTAATAGTATGAAAATATTATTGATGAGTAGATGAATTAAATTAAAAGTTCCCATTTTAGATTTGTATTCTTTTATCTAGATATATTATTTACCAAAAAGTCTCTTTATTGTTTTTTAGGTAAACAGATATATATAACATGGAAAATGTAGATCATGTTTCACCTCGGTACAGAATCTTTATTTGCAACAATAGCAATGAGGATAAAAAAAAATTAAGACCATTAGCATTGCTAAAACCCGGGGATATATAGTGAACTATGCATGTTAATATTGCATAGTTTAGAAAAACTAAAAGATGAACTTGAGAGGACTAGTGCATATTCCCCAGATAGAGTAGCTGCTATTCTTTCCTGCACGTTGGAAGAAGTACATGGTGACGTTCCCCTTAAACAAATACAAGATAGCGTCACCAAAGAAATGATAA
>VDFB02000003.1:263243103-263281989 GCA_007258455.2 Sequoia sempervirens | reverse complement strand
AAAGCTGGTTGTTTGTTTATTTCTGTGAGATAATAATGGCGTCTGGTTCGAAGATAATATGCTGTATTCTGCTGGGCCTTATATTTGCACTGGCCCTTCTTGACAGTGCGGTAGCCCAGACATATACAACTCCGAGCCAATGCTACGGCAACTATTGTACCCCCACCGGCTAAGACGCCGCCGCCGCCGCCGCCGCTGCTTCTCCAGGCAACTGACGAGCTCTACTTGGATTGTAATGAGGGACGTAAGCTTAGTTATATATGGTGCTTAGGTATTATAATAAAGCTGCTTCTACCTATTAACAAGGCTTTATGCACTAAATATGTCTGCTCAATGTTACGCTTAGCCTCTACAATCTTTATGGCACTTATATACCTAGTTTTGCCATACTAATTTTCATATTAAAATGTAAGATCTCACATAATCTCCTTTGGAGGTTTTATTCAAATAATAATAATATATGTCACATACTTATAAAAACAAACCAACACTATCAATTTTCCTTTGATAAATATCCATTATTTAGTTATTTTTGTTTACAAAAAGTCTCGAGTGATTTTTGTAAACGTCTATGTTTTTCATTGAATCGTCATTGTAGGAGAATGAGGATATAGAGTGGCCTTTTCAAAAGAAAATAGGCAAAGTTTAGAAAATTTTAATTATCTTTTCTCAAGTACCATAAAATTTATTATGGTTAGTTTGCAACCATGTAACAAGAATTTGGAATAAATTTAATGACAATTTTTGTCAATTATTAAAGTCAACTTTCATCAATCAATTTTAATTAATAAATATTTCATAAGTTTAGTCTGTGATATTAATATCTAAGAAATGTATGTTTATCTATTGTTTAAAATTTTAAAAATAAAATTTAAATGTCAATATTTGAAGATGATTTTTGTTTAGAAGTTAGTGAAGGATTTAATACAATAGATAGAAATACTTTGAAAAATGTATAGTGTTCTTAGAATCAATGATTTTTTTAATATTAAAAATTAATATTAGAATTTATCTCACATAATTATAAATATTTGTGTTTTAATATAAATGTCTTTATGTAGGATTCTTATGAGATTAAATGTTTAAATTTTTTATATAAAATAAATTAAGATATTTATGTGAATCAATTAATATTGCATATCAAAATTTGGCTTCATCTTATGTCTTACTTAGAACTTAATAATTATGGGATCGTCAATGAGGAGTTTGGCCTTGACACACTTCATTATTGATGTAAGAGAATATGCACATTAGTAGGAGAGATGGAGTGAATGAGAGAGTGAGAGAGGGAGATATAGGTAGAGGAGGGCAAGGTAGAAGAGGGGAGAGAGGGAGAGGGGAGAGAGGAAAAGATAGAGGGAAGAAAAGTAGAGAGATATAAAAAGAGGGAGTAATAGGGAGATGGAGAGAGAGGGAAATATATGGATACAAATAAGGAGAGATAAAGAGATATGTATATAGAGATAGTAGGAGAGATGGAGTGAATGAGAGAGTGAGAGAGAGAGGAGATGTAAACAAAGAGGAAGATAGAGATAGAAATGGAGATGTAAATGGAGAAGGAGGAGATATAGATAAAGAGAAAGAGATAGAAATGGAGATGTAAATGGAGGAGAAGATGGATATGTAGAGGACATGGAGAGATAAAAATAGAGAGAGGATAAATAGAGAGAAGAGAGGGATAGATAGAGATAGAAGAGATACATATGTAGAGTGAGAGAGGGAGAGGTATAGGGATAGCAAGATAGATAGATAATGAGATAGAGATAGAGGGATATATGGAAAAAATATGAAGAGGTGGATGGAGAGTCAAAGAGATATATATATAGAGGTCTAGGAAGAGGGAGAGGGAGAGAGAGATGGATGAATAGAGAGAGACATGTCTAGAGATAGAGGGATAGAGAGGAAGATAAAATTATAGATGGAGATATAGCAAGAGAGGAAGAGGGAGACAAATAGATAGAGGTAGAGGGAGAGATAAAGATAGAGAAAGATAGAGAGATAGAGAGATAGAAGGGGGAGAGATAGAGAGATAAAGAGGGAGAGGGAGAGAGATAGAGAGATAAAGATAGTGATAGGGAGAGAGAAACATAGTGTGTGTGAGTGAAAGACATATGGAGATAGAGTAATAGAGGTTTTAGAGGTGAATTATCATATACTTAATCAAATGACATGTTATGTTGATTCGTAAGTGCTTTATTTGATCTATTAAGATTACTTGCATTAGGGAAATATAGCATTTTCTTTGAAAGGAATATAGAAGTTATTTACATGTTGTTTTATGAAGTGCTTGTAATTACTCCATAATAGGAGGAATTTTCTATCATTGGTATTATATACCAGGAATGATGAAATAGGATTAGCTTATTTAAGAAAGTGTCTTACTACTCCTATTGCCCCTATACAGGAAGTAGCTATTGTTGATATGTTCATAGATAGTTAGATTATGTGTATAGTGTGAGATATGTCAATGTCATGAAGTGACTTGGAACTATTATCTAACTATGCTAGGAAACCTTGGGGATGATAAGGTTTAAACTTAATTGAAAAAAAATGGTACACTACCCTTTATAATTTGGGGACATAATTTGTATCTTTAACTAACTAAATTAATCTCATTAAAAACTCTTGTATAAAATAGAGAAGGAAAAGCCACAACTAATCATTTTATCCATTACAAAAATAGATGGACACGCTTATTTAAAGTTTTGGAAAATTCATCAATAACTACATCCTAAAAATAAAATTAAGAAAAAAAGTGAAGTTTCACATAAATCTATGCTAATAATCTAAGAAGAGGGAAAATAAATTTAGAATAGTTTATATGTATACCATAGGTTTGTATGCATAGCCACTAACACTAAAGAAAGGAGAAAAATGAAGAAATGAACATAATTTTCATTTTTAAATTACAAGTAAATAAGTCAAGTGTTTATGTATATTTTTTCCAAGTTAAAACTCAACCTTGCATTGAAAAAAGTTTGATTTTTTAGGTTGGGTTTTCCTATTTTATTCATATATTTTCTATTGTTTTTTGGGTTATAGGTTCAGGACTAACACACATGGATCTTTGGGTCGCTCTCAAATATCTATTGTTATGTTTAAAGACACCTTAATCAAGGAAGCTAAATCCTAGAGAAAGAAGTAAGAAGTCAATGAGATTTAAGCATGAGATAAATCCTAAAGAAAGAAGTAAGAAGTCAATGACCATGGTCATGTTATCTCCTTTGAATAAAAGCATATAAATATGAAATTTATTAAAAATAATAATTTAATATTAAATCTAATATTCATAATTCATAATTAAATGAAATTCCATAATTAAATATTTAGTTTTATTATATTTATTAAAAATATAATACTCAAAGTTCATTCAATACCTAATTACACAATTAAAAAAATTATTTTATAGTTTTTATTTATTTATTATCAATATAGAATTGTTTATTCAATCAAAACCTAAACCTTAACCTTTGTATATAGATAGATATAGATATATAGCGTGAAAGTAAAACTAATTATATAAGAGATACAAGCGTTATATGTATTATACATTATATATCAAAGCGTATTTGTTTAAATAAAGACACCTTATGGGACTTTTTGTGGAACCCTAAATCATTAGGCAATTTCAATATACATTTTTTATCTTCACCTCGAGACAAAATTCCGATCATCCTTATGTAAGACACAACTTCCGTACTAGTTGAGTTGCAATCAAGTGGGCCCGTTCTCTGGATTGACAACTAGTCCCTTGTATTCTTTCTTCTTCTGATTTTTCTTCACTATATACATACATCATTGAAGGTTGTACGTTGACGTGACTTGAACGGTTGAACCGCCCTCTTTTTGATGTCCCCTGCGGAATTGAATTGCCTAGGTACTGCACTGCACTTTCTGTCAGATGCTCCATCTCTTTGTCTGACTGACAGAATTAGAGCAGGTCTAGGGTCTTCGTACTTGATGCAGGATGGGCATAACATACAGCCCATTTGATGTGCATTTGATTTTGTAGGCTGGGTAGCCAGCTCTGTCTACGACATGCATGTACAAATTTCAAAGCCAACCAAGAGGAAGCAAAGTCAGCCTTTTTAACCTAAGCTTTTCGTATTCTTTGAAGATTCAAGATTCGACAAAATTGCAAACTTCATCATCAAAATTCACTCTCGAAGGGTTGATCTCGAACGGCGCCTCCATTGTGTCTAGGGCTGTGCTGTGGGTTGTTCTGATGCTGATCTTGGGTCCCATAGGCTTCTTTGGCCTCGTGGACGTCATTAAAATATTTCATTTCATTTGGCTTTTCATGGCCAGCTGTTTCACTTAATTTCTAGACTAGTTTTTTTCACTTTTCGTACATTTTGGCCTTTTAAACTTGCATTCCACACCATTTTTGTAATTTGGCGCTGTCTACGAGGTAAGGACGATAACCTGATAGGAAAAGCTTTAAGCAAAGCAGACTCCATTAGCCTATGAACACATATTATACCATATACATTTACATTCTATCCATAGATTGTTATTTATCATATATATGAATAGATCTAAATAAAGAGAAATATCTATTTAGATCTATTTATCAAGGTTTTATCTTATATTAGAAAAAAGAAATATATATAGGTATATATATATTGATCAGATTCATAGAATTTTGTCATTTTGAATATAGAAATAAAGAAAAACCATTGTAATTGTTGGAAAAAACAAGCCCACCAAAGGCACAAAAAGAGAGGGTAAGTTGTTCATTATTATATCAATAGTATATTAAATAGTCTTTTTTTTTTATTACAAAGATAGATTATAAGATCAAATGAGTGATAGGACCAAATAAGCGGGCGTGCCTTTCTTCATAAAATACCTAATTCATTAAGTATTTTGTAAAGTAATTTATTATTTACTTTGTTTGATACTTGTTAAACTGCTAGATTTACAAGCTTTTTCTATGACTTAAATCATGATCTAACATAGAAGCTACTTAGGCATGTTTTCCTTGAAGGAGATTAAAAAAATAGGTATAATTTATCATAGTTGGTGGACTAGTTACTAAATAACAAAGTTAATGACATAGAAAAACCTCCTTCCCCTTTTCTCTTAAAATAAAATTAATAAGCTTGGATAGCCTACATGGTCCTACTAGGGGAAAAACAATAGAATTCATCTAATTTCTTGGGAACATAGCAAGTAAGTGAATAATTAACCTTGGGGATTTGAGAATACATTTGCATCTATCATATTGTTTAGAATTTATAAAAAAAGTTTTAAAGATCATAGTTGTTGGAAAAAAAAGAATTAAAGGCGTGAGTAATAATTTGTAATAGAAAATTGAATAAATAACTTAGGAGTAACCTAATTTCAACAGTAAGTAAACATTTTCTTTGCCACTAATCAAGTATGAAGAAATTTTCTTTGTAGAGAAAATATTAAATTTAAAATATGGTTAGAAAACCAACATGTCATTAGAAATTTTCTTTGTAGAGAAAATATTAAATTTAAAATATGGTTAGAAAACCAACATGTCATTAGAACACTTTAGTTTCCCATGTGTTTCCTAGAAATGGAATATCCTTTAGTTTATATATGTGAAGGAGAAAATTGATAGTTATGTAATTGTTAACTTGTTGAAAAGGTATCTCTTGATCATAAGCTATGATATTTTTGTAGAATGGATTATTTTGATATTTATGTGGGAGAATAAATAGAGAAATATGTGATTGAAGTAGGCACAATGAAATAGACATATCAATTTCAAATGATGGTGTGTGCTATTACTCTATTGATCAAGGAAACCATGCATACATGAATTATGTGGGAAAATTGTGTAAGCATTCTATATTCTTGTGAATTATCACTTTCATTTTCTTTTATGTTTATGATATTATGCATGATTTTAAATAAAACTTGGTCTATGTGTGTGTGATTACAAAATTTGTTAGCTGAATCAAATTAGAATATTGAGATGTAGAGTCGTAAAAGATTGTAGTAGATGAATTATTGGAAGGTTATGTATTATTTATATCTTCTTTCCATTGTAATGTCTCTTCTTTTATTTAAATTGAAATGTTGATGTCTCACCTTCAAGTAGGAACTTCATTTCAAACTCTTTATAGACTTCTATAGTTGATTTAATACTCAATCATGAAACATGAAACTTTATGAATGTAGTTATGCTAGAAAGGGAACACAATTATGTTGATTTTAGAAAACACAATTACCTTCATAGATTTTACCTAAATTGATAGTAGGAAATGCAAATGAGTAACACTAGTGAAATCGAGGTGTGATTAGAATTGTGATGTCTTATGCATGTTAAATTTTAAATAGAGATCTAACTAATAGTTAAAACTATTATTGGAGATAATATGTAAAAATTTAACAAGTACAATGGGTAAATATAGAAGACCCCTATGGATTGAATGTAATGTGTGTATTTTAATTTTGTGTTTGGATGTAGTGGATGCCATTGAAGATATATGTGTTGTGTCTCAAGTGTGGGATATGTAGTATCCAACTTGGGATAAGGGTAATGTGGACATCAAGTACGATCCACCTATGTCTACCCTTCATGAAATTTATGTATGTCTAAGTGTTAAACTATTAAAGTTGTCATGGTTGTATGTCTATTGATAGGAATATTTGGTCATGTGTTGTTTTATGTTGGTGTTACTCCCTTAGTGTTGATCTCTCCCTTAGGAAGAGGGTATGCTAATGTGACTAGGGGTTGAGGGATATAGGTCCATCTAATGGTAAATTATGAGTTTCTAGATGTCTTTCCTACTCTAGATATAGGACCTACATCGAAACATTATGATTTTCATGGATGTTGATCATGATCTACTCCCCCTCATATGAGAGCTACATTTGTTAGTTCATTGTCCAAGCCTAACACTTGAGATTTTGTACCCTAACGGGTTGAGGATGATCTCTGATGTTCCATGATTGGATTTACTTCTACTCTCAGTTTGGTCATCATATGGTGCTTTAAGGATATGGCTACAAAATTCATTTTCAGACATTTGGGGATATTTGTTAGCATTGGGAGCTAGTCAATAAGTATATGGGTGAACTTGTATTAGCTATAGATCATCATGAACACCTTGGAAAAAAATTTCATCAAGTTAATCATGGAATAAAGAGCCTAGTATTACAGGAATCATATTTGGATTAACAATCAATTGCACAAGCAATAATAAAAACTTGGGCTAAGAGGAATCAAAAAATAATATTATGGAAAAAGATAATGGAACATGGCAATGAAAATGTCAGTTGGAAAGAAGTGGTATGGTTAGTATGATATACAATGTACAAAATTGGAATATGAGATAATTATAGGTAACTTGCATATGGGATACTTCATGGTAGAGGATTTATGAATTGGTTATTCAACAAGTCTTGGGTTGTGTGGGATTAAGCTTGTAATTTGGGACATGGCCTTACTATGTTGATATTATGTGGTTCAAGACCACCATCACTATGCATGCTTCTATATATATTATGTGGTTTGAGACCACTATTCCCCTCCTCCCCTTGGGTGGCTTTAGCAAAGTTACATAGTGCATACATGTGATGTGCAATTTTGTGGAAATGTTGTTCATTGCTATTTTATTTCTTTACGATTTGTTTTCATTATTTTAAGCCAATAGTATTGAATTTTAATGTTAGGCTACCTAGCCATTTGAAATTCATTTGGTCCTCCTTGCCTCAAGGACATTCTTAATTATTTTTACTTGATTGGATTGTTGAACCATTGCTCATTTGAAATTTTGAATTTTACATTTTCTTTCATAAATTTTTATCATGAATTTGGTTTATGATTTTATATTATTGACTTGACATTGTTGCTTTGTTATGGTTTAAAACTGTTGGCTCATGTGTTGTGATGTGATCTATGTAACTACCATATCTAGGAGGGATCCCTGGTAGGTTGTATAGGGGAACAGATGGTTTAGGGAATCTTATTGTGAGGATGGGAGTTGTAAATGGGACCAATATGGAATAGTCATAATCCATTTCTCCTTATTTTTCTATGTGAGGGATTACTTGTGTACCTTCCTTTTGGAGGCTAACCCCCTTACACAAACAAGGGAAAGGTACTAGGAAATGTATGGAGGGGTCCTTAGAGAAGGGCCTCAAGATCATCTTTCCTACTATGCTTATGGCATTAAGACATGCATATCCATCAGATACAGGGTTGCTTGATGATATGGTACACAATGATGCACATTTAATTCTATTTAGTATTTTTGGTTACAAAATCTATAATTAAATGGTAATACAAACTATTCATGGGCACTTGATGTAGTTCATTCTCATAAAACCCGTTGTGTGAGCCTTGTGATGTGAAATAAGTGTGAACTAAGTGTTAAAAAACCAACAACTAATGGAAAAATAATTAAATATTCTCAAGGATACATATAAATAAATCTAAACATTAGAAACTATAGTTGCTAAAATAAGTCATATCAACTGATAATTAGAATAATGTGACTTAGTTATGTTGTCTGACTCAATTCTGAGCAAACATGATTGTAAGTCTTAGAGATATGAGAATGGACGTTGAAATTTATGTATTGAACCTAGGGGAAATAAAATATCTTGTTAACTATCTTGCTTCAATTGTATAGTACCCTATATGGTGTAACAAACTTTCTATCTTACTCTTATTATAGTTGATTATTTTCTTACCAATTTATTGAATAATTCCAACACATTTATGTGCACTCATATGTGGGAGTAACTATTTCCCAATCCTTAGCAACTTCCTGGAGGAAGTTTGTTCTAAGGGGAGGGGGATGTAAGGCCCCACCTTTCATATTAAAGTTACAACTCTTTAAACACCAATTTTTAACTTCAATAGTGATAACTAGCCAATTTAAATTGATGTGATTGGTAATCTTCACTTAATATGGCTCATGTGGTGAACATTATGTTTGATACGTCATTAATGCCTTAGTATGAACAATATATCTTAAAGTGTTTGAGTATCATATGTTTATATTTTCTGTCATGTCGTGTGAACTGACAACAAGATCATAGGTTATAATGAGCCTTACACTCACATTCATGGATTATGGTGCACATGATGTGTTATAGAATTTAAGAGGGCATCATTAATAAGTGTGGTATACATCATAGATGAATCATTTTAAAATTGATTACCTTGTAGATGGGGTGGGAAAGAAAGTAGTCTCACATTATTATTTATTATTTGGAAAATTTGTGATCATATGATTCTTCCATCTTAGAAATCAAAATCTAACCTTATAATGTTTGACATGTCATTTTAGCACACATTTCATGAAAATAATAAAAATAGTTATTTTCAATACCATATTAAATTGTGTACTCAAATGACTGTTACTTATAGAATTTAGAATATCTTGCATAGTTTACTAATTAGTTGTTGTAACTTATCTAATGTGGAGAGAGATTTAAATTGAAATAATAAGTATAGTGATGATACTTTAACCAATGAATAATAATGAGGATTATCATACCTATGCCAATTGTAACCATAATGCTTACAAATTTTAAGAAGTAAAACTATAAATTGCTAACATTTGGTATCAAGAATACAAGGTTATTATTCTTCCCATAGTGCACACCAAACATTTTTGAGGTATGCAAATTTAGTTATTATAAAGTAACTATATCATTTTGAATATTGCATTTTGATTAATTATATTATGAAGTAATAATGATGGCTAAAGGGCCCAGGTATGAAGGTCAATGGGTGGATGAGAGGATCCCTAAAAAATCCCAATTATTCCACCCCATGTTGGGAACTCTATGTTGTGAAGCAAAAATGCTTGTTGTGAAAAAGTGGAGAAAAATGTTACTTCCTTTTGTGAGTTAAGTTGGTCATAACAGAAACCCAAGAACCAAACCATATATTAATTGTGGAAGTTAACATTTATCCAAAAAATGAATCCTAAACAAATGCTAGAATATTATATGAATGGGGAAGGAAATTTCTGGGAGGAACAACTAAAATGAAGGGAAAGAGAAAACCTTAGTCTCATGGCTGCTTACCTTTGTTTTGTAAGGTTTTCTTATCTTTAACTTCCTCTGAAACTATCTAAATGCTTTTGGGCCACAGTTTTTTATGCATGGTGTTTGGTCATTGCCTGGAAATATGATATTGTTGTGTTTTGCTACCTTTTTTTTCTTGTTTGTGGATTAAAACTAGTCATGGAGCTACGTATTCTCATGGGTAGAGCTAAAAGAAAATTTTAAGCATGTAGGTCTCTTGTATGTTTTATCAATTGTTTGGGGAGCTTTAGGGGACCCTCTCAGCTTAGGGGTTGGTAAGAACTAGCTTGGTTCAATGATACATACAGTTGGGTGGAGGGCATCCACTCCATTGGCTGTTTGGTTTTGTAGGAAGCAAGAAGCAAAGAAATTTTGTTGTCACTAACTGTGTTGTAGATGTGGGTTATGGATTATGTGGTTTATGAAGGCCAAATAGATGATAAATTTGACACTATTTTATTTACAAATCTTAACAGCGATGTATTATAAATTCTTGTTACATGGCTCTTCCAAATAAATTCTTGTTACTTGTAGCTCTGCTGAGGATTCTCCACTCGTTCTAGATGCAGCTCTTATGTGGCGTCCCCAAATGCTACTTTCCTCGTCAAACTGTTTCATTGTTTAAGAAGAGTAAAATTAATTTTAATTACCTTCCCAGTATCCTCTGTGAATCCTAAATCTTGCGGCGGAATTAAGAATTTTTTTTAATAAAGTATAATGTGAAAGGGAGCATCGAAAACAATGTGGCAGAAGTGAATAAATTAAATTGATTACATGGGTCTTCAGTTAAGTGAATGGGGGTTGAATTGAGTCCACGTTCTCCATCATTCACATAAAACCTTCAGGTGTCACTTTTCCAGCCAACGTTAAAAAGTTCATTTGGCTTTATGTTTGTTTTTTACCTTGTAAGTCGAGTGAGTGTTTAGTAGAAGTTGGGAAAACATGTGTAGTGGGTTAGAAGGTGGAAGACTTTATGACATTGTCATACTCAGAACCTCAAATATTGTTTCCACATGCCTAAGAAATTTCTTGGTGGTTGTGACCTACTGGAAAATTCAATAATGATAAAGCAGAATGAATGAAACCAATACAATTTAAGAACTAAGCGTTGCCCAGGAAATAAAGCTGACAATAGTATTTAATCTGTCTATTAGTTAACGTTATCAAATATTTAAGCAATACTATAAGTGATATTGTAAAGGTGAATTTGCAAGCTATTCATGACTGCAAGTAATGTATAATTCTGGTATGTAAGTGATTAAAGATAAACTTTTTTCTTGGAATTAATTTGATTTGACAGTTTGGGGCATTATTTAAAATAGTGATTAATATCTAAACATATTACTTTGTTTTCACGTGGTGTGTGCCTAGCCAAAAAAAAGAGAGGAGGTAAGATCATTTTAAAATGGACGTGAAATCCATTAAATTAAATTAGCTATAATGAACTCTAATGGGCTTTAAGTTTAGGTGTTGCATGTGAAGAAAAAAAATAAAATAAAATGTGGAAGTGAATTTAAATACTTTACACAATAATATAAGGTGGAAAGAGGGACCCACCTAAATCTTCTTAAAACAGAAAGAAACATATGAGATTAGTTTTAGTTTTAGTTCTCCTTAAATAAGAACTAAATAGCATTATCACCCTCCTTTACATGGACCTAAAATAAGGGGCTAGTTTAATAAGATAAATGTTATAGTTTGAAAGCAGTTTAGAATAATAATTGATATTTAAAAATAATCCCATCCTTTATGGGAATGACACCTAATGTACTTCATATGAATAAAAATAAATAAATAAATAAGCCCCCTTACTTTTTCATTAAATCCTTTAATAAAGTTAGTAAAATAGATTAAATGCTAATATTTATTAATTTAATAAAGCTAGTGAATTAATAAAATATTAATAATTAGTTATTTATTAAAAAAAATAATTAATTGTATTAGTAGTTGGAGTAATCTTTTTCATATGATTATATGAGTGTGTTCAAACTTGAATGTTAATATGATATTATGGGGAAGTGATAATTTAATATATTAATTTATTTTTTGTGAGAGGTATTGTTTAGATTTGCAATATTCAAGGCATTAATACATAAGAACACCAATTAGTATACATATACTTATAAACATGCTTAGTGTATATTATAACACCATATGGATAGTGTTTTTATAAAAATAAAAAGACATGATCCTAACTATGCTATTTGAAGTGATACTTAATTTAGGTATTAGGCTCTCGCTCTTTGTTAGCATAATTTATATTAAGTGACTTAATTAACATCTTGATTAATGGGAAAGTAGTGTAAGATTCCACGAATGAGAAAATCTTTTTGGGTGATGCTTACCAGATATGAAAATACTCCACAGAAGCAGGTATCATATTAATATCAAATATGACCTCTAGAATCCATACTAAATTTGAGTGGGGGAAACAACTCTAATTGCATTGTAGTAAATCAAGAATTGTAGGTAATTCCTTCTTAAAATATTGGAATGGTACTGATAGATCTTAGATTTTAATAAAGGAAGTAACAAGAAAATTAGTAGAGTATCTCACATCATCCAACCAAGTGTGTGTCACCATGTATTGTGCATGGACTTAGTGCTAAATGCATGCATTAACAAATGGGATGTTATGGTTAGTTCTTAGAAAAAGAGCTCTAAATTATCGGTCCAAGAAATTTGAAATTGAACTTGAATTAAAAAAATCATGTTCTTTTTGACTTATTTTTATCTTAAAAATTTGGGGCATTACATCATGATTACTAACCGAATCTTGGTAATGATGAAGGGTTGTACACAACTGTGTGAAGGAAGGAAACCTTACATATCAAGCTTAGTTTGTATTTTGTCTTGAATATTCAAGATAAAACTCTTTGAAAGTCAAAATCAAGAATCCTAATTTTTATTTGTGAATAAAGAATTTGATATCATGTGATAAAATTAGTCACCTTTTCATCATCCTTTTGTTTACATATCATTAAATTAGCTAAAGTCATCTTAGGACCTAGATGAATTTGGAAGTGGTTGTAAAAAGAATCAATAATTTCATTGAATGAACTAATAGAATTATTTATAAGGGAGAAAAACCATTCTAAAGCAATAGCTTTCAAGGATCTTGGCAAGAGTTTAGCCAAGTGTTTGTTAGTGTAAATTCACCTCCCAAGAGAATAATCTACAATATAAACCTTCACAAATATTAAAGAAGCAAAGCTCTTTCACTAGAAGTAAAAAAAGAATAAATTGCGATGAAGAATAATGTGCATTAGCCTTACTTATAAAGGAAAGATGCATGGTGGTAAAAGAAATAACTGACAATAACTAATAAAACTATATGCACCTAAATAATTAATATCTAATAATATTTTCCTAAGTAAAACCTAAGCATGGTAAATGGTAAAAATCATTTACTCCAACAACGCCCCTTAAGTGCAGCTTAGGGAGATTATTATGCAATATCAAGATGCAATATGGGTCCCAGCTACACAACCATGCTAGATACCCATTTACAATGCAAAATGCAATGTAATTTCTCACAAACAGAGAAGAGGAGAAAACCCTATGGGAAAAAAATCCTCTCTAAAAGAGAGAAAATAAAAACAAGATGCATGGATGGAGGACTCAATAGCACCCCAAGGACTACATATATCATGTATATACAATCAATGATCCTTCCATAGTGAGGATAGACTACATAGGCCCCCCATAATGAATAATGTCTTGCAGAAATGGTAAGTGCTTGAAGGAAAAACATAGTCCAATGCCTACAAATAACATTTCTCCATTTGGGAAGAAGATAAATTAAGTACAAATGCAGGAATGCTTCCCATTTTGGATAGGAATTAGTATGTGGAATCCAAATCTAGGATAATAATGTCTCTAAAATCTACTCATGTATCACCAAGACCTTGTAAGATGATTCCAAAAACTAATCATGAACATGCCCAATCACAATAGATGGTAAAAAACAAGGTACGACTGGAAACTGATTTTGAACATCCTCCAAAGATAGAGATGGAGTGACAATAGTTGTACCATAGCTATCATTAAATAGGATAATTAATCCTCCAAATATGTCTTCCATGTCTAAAATGTGATATTCCATGAACAATGAACCAATATATGGAAAATAAAAATCCCAATAAGGAATACATTGATAATCTTGTTGCTTTGGAATGATGGAAGTACTTAATGAAGGTGGATCAACTATCTCTAACAAAGAATCAAGAACCTCTGAAGTAACTGTAACCTCATTTGAATTCTCAAAAACCTGCAAAGAATCACAAGCATGGTTTATCTTCTCTAAAGAATAAAGAGGCACATTGGTATTGGAAGGGGGATCATCGAGAGATGGCAGAGTATCATGATCTCCATATGATTCTTGAATGTAATTCCAAAGAGCACAAGGGAACTCAAAATGAACAAGTGATTCCAAAAGGTCATCATTTATATGCTCAAGATTAACTCTAGAGACTTGAGCCCTATATCCTTTCCAAATAATATACCCACAATGTGTGCTTGGAATAGGAACTTCATTATATGAATATGGACATAGATTATTCTCAATAAGATGAGTGAGCATAAAGTCACTTCATTACCTAAAGTTTCCTTTCTCTAAAGAAACCATTATAAATGATAATTATTCAAAATTTTCAAAGATATAAAAACCTCCAAACAAGAACTATAAAATTTTAAAAAATTGATTTGTCACAAAAAGTGTACCATTTAAGCACCATGATCTTCAGGGCACAAGAATCCACATAATTTGCGAGCACAAACCACACAAGAGACATTTTCAACTATCATGTGAGGCTTGCTCATGGTTGATATGTGATGGAACATGCTATATCAATATCCCAAAAACACAAATCACCACCAATGTGGGACCACATACACTCCTTTGCATAACAACCAAACCCTAAACAAAATAAAATATTTGCACAAAACTTTAGAATGCTAAAGTATAAAACTAGAATATATATCAGTTGATGTCGTCAACTGTTTCTCCTTCTAGATTCTATGACAATAGAGGTATTAAAAGAAACCTCCATCAAGAGATTCAAATACATTTCAAATCATATACACTCCAACAACATACAAAAACCTCATATATCTTCTTTATTGATTCACAGTTGCTATATCTTATATGGTTTTCATAAAACTAACTCGCCGTCTAAAAAAATGAAACTACCCCTCTCTATTTTGAATTGGGTAAACTGCTCTTCAATAGAAAAAATTGGGCCTCTCCACATAAAAAAAATTCCCTATCAATAGAGAATCGAGCCTCTCAACAACAGGAAAAATCAACAAATGGTAACTTTGAAATTTCAAAAATTTCAAATGCCAAATAATGTCCACCTAATAAATGATCTTAGACTCCAATGAAAACTCTCAATGGAAGGAGTTAATGATAGTCAGATCTAATACCATGTCGGTGTAAATTCAACTCCTAAGAGCACAATCTACAATATAAACCTTCACAAATTTGAGAGAAGCAAAGCTCTTTCACTAGAAGTAGAAAAGGAATGAATTGAGATGAAGAATAATGTAAATTGGTCTTGCTTATAAAAGGCAAGATGGAGGTCATTAAAAGAAATAACCAACAATAACTAATAAAACTATATGTACCTAAATAATCAATATCTAATAATATTTTCCTAAGTAAAATGTAAATTCACCTCCCATGAGCACAATCTACAATATAAACCTTCATATATACAAGAGAATCAAAGATCTTTCACCAAAAGTATAAAAAGAATGAATTGAGATGAAGAATAATGTGCATTGGCCTTTCTTATCAAGGAAAGATGCAATGCAGTAAAAGAAATAATAGATAATAACTAATAAAAATATATGCACCTAAATCATTAATATTTGATAATATTTTCATAAGTAAAACTTAAGCATGGTAAATGGTAAAAACCATTTACTCAAACAGAGTTTATCCTAAAAGAAGTCAATACATAAGGTTGTGTATGCAGAAACATGACTAATAGGATCTCCTTTCCGACCATATTTATCAAACCTAGGAGCCTTTATACCTTGTAGAATTTGTGTTCTCCATCTCTCCAAGGAGAATGAATTAACTTTTTGGTGTATTGTGAAGGTTGGCCATTGTTTTTTTGGTTTAGAGTGGTGATTTATTGTTTAAGGGATGCAATATTTTGTAGAAAGTGTGTTAAGGATAGGATAATTATTGGTTGCATGAGATGGAGGTGAGCAGGGTGGAGTTGTGTATGTATGTGGAGGGAAAGTATATTGTAGATTTGTGAGGGGAGATGTTTGAGGATAAATGAGATTTGAATGCACAAAGCTAGAAGGATTCCTAGTAAAAACACATAAGGAAGTGTTGGAAAATTGCTAGTAGGCTATATAGTTGTAGTAACATGAGTAACAATGTATGTAGGAATAGAGGTACGGGTTGTAGAATGATGAATTGAATTTTCACCTTGACTTTGAGTATACCCCAAAGTTTGAGCACAACTAGTCATGGTAGGAACATTTTTATCAATGATATGAGCTATAATTTACATAACCTCTATTCCTTGTTCATTTTCAAGTAGTTTCCTCACATCATCTAAAGTAGGAATTTCCCTACTAGCAATATTTTTAGAAGTCACAATGTTTTACATTTTTTCTATTTCTTCATCTATCCTTCTCATGTTCTCATACAGGACATTAGTAACAATTGTTTCAACATCATGCACATTAGTTGTAGGCAGCGAAGTCATGGTAAATGTGGTATGAAAGCTATGATGCATACCAAGTTGATTAGTATCAACACTATGAGTGAAAGAGTTGGAAAACCAAGATCCATGATGAATGGTATATCATGAGATTACATTGTTAGAGTTGATGTATGTAGTTCCACAACTCGAAGAATCACCTACAACGATAAACCTATCACACTATGAAGAAATAAGCAAGATATGATTTCCCTACAACTCAAATATGATGAAAAAACCAATTTTTCATTATGTGAACAATTGTCGTGAATATGCTGCTATAGAGAATTAGAAATAATTACAATGAATCAATCCTTATGAAAAGGATGAAAGCTAACCCTAGATTAGAATTAGATTAGAACATGACAAGTTTCCTCATAGGAATGAATGAGACAACATGTTCTAATATTAGAGGCTTTAATTATGCAAAAAGAAACTAATTAATTAAATAAAATAATGAGGTAAAAGCACTCCTAAGTTTAGCTTAAGTGTAATAAAGCATAAAGTGAACCAATTAATTAATGACTAATTAATTAATTAGGTGATGAGTTTATTACTCTAACACCCCTCCTTAAGATGAACTAGGGAGAAACTAAACTATGATAAAGAAATACTTTAATGAATGCATGAATGGGTCCCACCCTAATGACTAATGAGGTACCTGTGTACAACAAGCTAATCTCTTGTAAAAGAGGAGAGAGGGAGAAAACCTCATGGGAATTTAAAACTTCCCTACAAAAGGAGAGAAAAAAAATGTGATGAACTAATGAGAGTGAGAGAAGAATAGAAGGTGGGTTACATTATACCCCCAAAAGACAACTTCTATCTCATCAATACATATACAAGAATCTCCATAGGAGAAAGAATAAGAGACTAGAAGGCCCCACCACAATGAATAAAATCCTATCACAATGGTATAAGATCGATGTAGGATATAGAAAATGATCCAATAATGGAAAACATTGTTCCTCCCCTTGGGAAGAAACAAATCCAAAGGACGATGTTGAAGAACCTCAATGTAGAGTGAAGGACCAAGAAGCTTGAAGATGGATGTCCTAAAAGGATGTTATTGAATCTCTATATTTGAACCAAGATAAATGATGCCAAGACCAAAAAAATAAATATTCTTGATATGCAACCTCTAAAGGCACATATAATGGTGGGCAATGAATGGTATGAATAACTGCAATGTGTGACTCAAAAAATAGTTGTACAATATCTGGCAAGCAGTCATTGGACAATATAGAGAATGAATGAAAAATTTCCTGCTCAATAGGTATGATCTCTGAATAATTATGAGGAGGAGAAAGAAGCTTTGAAGGAGTCTCACGAATTGTGGTGGATGAATTCATGCACAAGTTCAAGTGACCATACTTTTTCTCCATATGTACTCTTGATGGTGGAGAGTGAATATTAGGTATAGGTAATGGTTAATCCTTCAATGAAAAATAAGAAAATTCATAAAGCCTAGAATCATGATCAATAGTGCCAACTGCCACAATCGGCCTAGTGTGAAAATACCTGATGAGAACTAACTCAGGAGAAAACTCCATTGTCTTCACTGATCCACTATGAGTAATCTGATAGACAAAGAGGAGGTTGGTTTTCAAATATGGAACAAATAGTACCTCCTAAAAGATACCATCATCAATGGAAACTATACCCTTCCCACTAATACTAACATATGTGTTGTTACCTAGTAGAATGTGTGGTGTGGTGCTTGCACCAAATGTAGAAAAAATATTCTATGAAGATGCCATATGATGGGAAGCTCTTGAATCAAGCAACCATCTATCTAACTAAAAACATGTGGATGCATGTAAGGCATGGCCTTTCATCTTATCATATCCATTTGTAATACCTATTGTACTTGTGTGTGTAGATGGTGATGGTGATGTAGAAGAAGGTGATGGACTGTGAGACATAGAAGATGGCAACTGTATATTTTTCTACTGTAGAAGATGTGTCAAATGATCAACCTTCTTAGCATAACAATGATGTTCATCATGCCCATACTTCTAACAATAAGCACAAGTCAGTCTCTCCTTCCTAGATGACCCCCCTTTGGAAGAGGGTGTTTACTCAGAAGATGCATGTGAAGATGATTCTTTTTCTTTCCCATGTTTTTTTTTTAATTTCTTTTCTTTGCTAGGTGAAGCCTTCTCCTTAGGACTCTGAATGGAAACTAGAGCATGTGAACTGGAAGACTTTAGAGTACTTGTCTGAACCAATTTTTCTTGCTCTCGAGTGAGAGAAGAAGAAAAATCATCAAGTGAAGGAATGGTAAATATTGAACACTCCAAGTGCATCTCATGTAGCATAGAAAGTAGAAACAAATACTGAATAATCAGGGCCCAACTTGGCAAGAATGGAAAGAATCAACTGTGAATCCTACTTAGTAGTACCACACTATGACAATTGCAATTTGAGAGACTTAATTTTTGTGAAAAAGTCTTGGATGCTGCTAAAATCTCAAGGATTTAGACCTATAAGCTCATTCTCCAACTAAAAACCCCTCAAAGAATCTTGCTTACCAAATAAGGATTCCAATTGAGTCCAAATTTGGTTAGGTGTTGTGCAAGATTCAATGTGAAATAAGAGATCAGGAGACATAGACATGCATAATGTTCCAAAATTTTCATTACATTTGTTAAACCATTTTCTCTTCTCTATTGTTGCTACTAGTTCAACCTTTGTACCCATGGTTAGTCTAGACAACCTTAGTTTCTTCAAATTGATCTCTACATTTTTCTTCCATTCATAATAGTTGTATGGTGTAAGGAGAATGTTTTGATGTTTTTCCATGTTTTGAAATTTAATGATACAGTAAAGGGATGAAAAATACAATAGTATATAACTCATAATGCAAAAATTATCTTCTTTGTATTGAAAAATTTGATCCTTTTGTGTACGTCTCCCAAGAAATACACCAAAAAAGGAAAATCTGACTTCTGATACAAAAATAAAATACCTGGTGAATATTCTAGAAAAATGAATCACAAATCTGGATAGAGCACTGGAAGAGCTTTCCAACATCTATTCATTTTCAAAAAATCTGAGTTCGAACGCAAAAGTTATGGCTAAAATACCAAAACTACTCCAAAAGGGTTTAGGGGAAAAGCTGGTGATTAGACTAGCCACTAGCATTAACCACTAGTGGTTAATCGGTAGTGGTTTACTGATGGCGACACCCATTAACTCTATTTTTTCTTCTTGGATTGCATGTTGTACTAGGCCATATGACCCATAAATGAAAAAAATTGCCTCCTAGAGTCTCTATGTCTAATTTTGATGATTTGATAGTCAATTTTGGGGTTTTTAGGTGCTTTGAATGTGATGGTGAGGTCTGTTTGGGCTCAAAACACTCCAAAATTGTAGGTACACTTTGGATTTGAAAAGCCTCATAAACTTCAAATCATCACAGATTTGATAAATAGAGGCCTCTTTTGATGAAACAAAAGGAAAAACTGACTATTTTGGTAGCTTTGGATTCAATGGAATGCTCAAAATTTGACCACAGATCACGAATATTAACTGATGAGTTGGTTTCTTTGAAAAAAGAAGACAAGGTAGTTGTAGATCTGGTGCTCTAATAGCATGGTAGAGTTGATGGATGTACTCCCACAGTGCCAAGAATCACCTACAATGATAAACCTATCACACTATGAAGGAATAAGCAAGATATGATTTCCCTACAACTGAGATATGATGAAAACACCAATTTTGATTATGTGAAAAACTACCATGAATATGTTGCTGTAGAGAATTAAAAATAATTGCATTGAATCAATCCTTATGAAAAGGATGAAAGCTAACTCTAGATTAGGATTAGATTAGAACATGACAAGTGTCCTCATAGGAATGAATCAAATAACATGTTCTAATATTACAGGCTCTAATTATGCAAAAAGAAACTAATTAATTAAATAAAATAATGAAATAAAAGAACTCCTAAGTTTATCTTAAGTGTAATAAAGCATAAAGTGACTCAATTAATTAATGACTAATTAATTAATTAGGTGATGACTTTATTACTCTAATAGACATGAGTCTTGAACTACATCTCACAATAATATTGCTAATAGGATAACAAGTTGTGAAGATCATAAAAGTTTTACCAACTCAATGTACACCCAAAATGCAAAATAGGTAAGATGCAATCAAATATCCTAATATGTAAAGTGCAATGTAAATATGCAAAAACAATTTTCAGATTCTAAACAAGATAATTTTTTTATTATGCTATGCAAAAAATTGAAAATTATGTCTTGTAAATGCAATGTTCAATTCACACAATGCAATAAATTTATCCAATGAAGCTTAATATGATCAATTCCTAGTAACGAAAATTCTACAAACTAAAATAGAAAACTAAAAACAACAAAACATAATACAAAAACAAAGGTTTTAATGCCCAAAAATTTAGGAAAAATACCTAATCAGGGACTCATTCACCCTAGGATGAATGGGTCCTAGCTGAGGGTTTTTGAAAAATGATTTTACAACTTTCTAAGTTGATTCTTATGGTTTCTAGATTCTGGTTTCAGATATTGAGTTACGATTTTAGTGATTAATCATGAATGCAAATGAAAAATATGACTAATATGACAACTTAGGAGAGCTAATTTGAAATGTGTTTTTTATATAATATTCAAATGTAGATGTTCAAATGATGATGCAATGTTATGTAAATGCTTTGTAAAATGACCTTTTTTTTTAGTTTTTAAAAGGAAAAAATGCAATCCTAAGACCCTAAATGAGATTAAATTCAATAAAATGCAATGGAAATGAATGAAAATATATGTCTAAGTCTAAAATAGGCTCCAAAAATGAGAATGAATAAATGCTTAAAAGTCAGGTTCACCAAAATGAAATGATGAAAAATAGGGATGTGGGAAATTTTCTAAAATGGAGAAGTGAATCAAAAGAGGGAAACTAGGTCTATTTCTTTCTATTTCATTGGGAAATGAGATCCACACAATGAAATTATTGTCAACACTTAGGTGAATAAAGTCAAAGTGTGAATATATGTAAATTTACTTTTTGTGTCAGGATGGGGATCCTAGTCAAGCAACACTTTGGGGAGAAAAACCAAAAATAGAAAATCAACACCAAATTACAATCTAACACTTGGAATAGCAATATTAAGCTCAATACTAATAGAAGAAAAATATAAAATGTAGATCAAAGAAGGGAAAAATCATGTGTACTAGTCACCAAAAGTTAGTTTTTGAAGTAGATTTGGGACTCATTCACCCTAGGGTGAATCAGTCTCAAGTTAGGGTTCTTCTACAACTTTTAGGAGTCTCTTCTATAGATCTAAATCTCTCAATTTTGCTAGGTTTTAGGTTCAGAAAGTCAAAAAAAATCTATAAGTGAGTTTTTCATGAGATGCCAACTTTTATGATAACTTTTTCAACTTTTACAAGTTCTCCAAATTTGATCTCCAAAAGGCCTTCAATATTTCTTCCACCTAAATCTGCAATCACAAATCAAGAGGGATTTTTTTTTGTTTTTGGTCAAAGGGGATTTTCCTTGGTCAAACCTTACTTTGGTAATCAAACCTCAAAATGAAATGAAATATGAAAGAGGGAATGAGGAATGAACAAAGGTAGGTTACCACTCGACAAACCCTTGAATAATCCTTGGAATGTAGATCTTCAAATTGCATGAAATGGCTTCAGTGGATGTGGATATTGAACCTTGAATCTCTAATTGAAATGATGCTTTGAAAACTTGAATGGATCATGAAACCTACATCATATTTGCTCCAAAAACTTGCATGATGTAAGAAGACCTTGACATGACAATTGGATCTTGATTGTTGCAAAAAAACTTTCAATAAATCCACCTTTGAATTCCTTTGAAAATTCTCTTCAAATCTCATAAAATTGCAAGGATTCTCTCTTGAAAATTCTAGGATGTTAGGTGAAACTTAGTGAAATAACCTTTTATTTATAGGTATGTATCCTTAATTTCCCAAAATTCAAATATCATAAGCCAACATCTAAATATAAATTTTAATATGTTAAAATACTACCAAAAACATAATTTAAATTTAGGTCCCAGGTCTAAGGGAGGACCCATTCTCCCATGGGAAAATGGGTCCTAGGCCCCTAAACCTAGGACAAACATTTCTCAAGGTAAACTGTTACGTTAAGGCATTAATTTTTTTTGGGTTTCATCTTTGGAAATTGTAATTAAATAGGCTTGGTAAATGAATTAAAGGGACAATTAAGGCATAATTAAGCTAATTTAATTAAAGGAGGCCTAAATAAGTGTGAAAGTGTAAATAAATACTTTTGACAACACTAAATTAAGGCATAATTAAGTCCAAATTAACTATGAGGGTCCAAACAAACAAGTGATAAAATGTAAAGGGATACATTTTCCTACACTACACATACCATTTCACGTTGGATTGTATTTGTATTGAAAATGGATGTTTTATTTGTTGGATGAATACAACTCCTCCATTTGATTTGCAAAAGCTTCAATAATACGTGATGACCTAGATAAGATGAAAATACTTCTCAATTGCTCAAGAATCAAATGCTTAGAGCTTCACTACAAAAATTATAGGTAGATTATGATAAGGATAAGGGTTGTTTTATATATTTTCATGTTTTAGATGAACAATCAAGATTCAATAATGAAAGATGAAGATTAATAGTTGAGAATCGTTGAGAGGAAATATATTGATTAGTTAACTCTTATCGATCTAATTAAGGATTTTAATTGAATAATTAGTGGGATTAGATTGAATGATTTGTGGGATTAAAGAAATCAGTTTGAGTTTTTAGTGGGATTGAAGAAGTTAGCTTAAGTGTTTAGTGGGATTTACATAATTAGTGGAAAGGGATGGGTTAGTTAACCAATTAGAGTGAGAAATTAGTGGCAATGATTTATTCAATCGAAAAGGTTTGGGGATAATTAATTACTTTAGAGAGGAATGTGCAAGATAACTTTGAATTAATAAATAAAATTTGTATTTATTAACACATTATGTTGAGTGGATTAAATAATTGATTATTTAATTCAGAGAGGGAAATTGAATAATTGATTAATTATTCAAATTTAGAAAAGGTGAAATGGCTTAGTTAATTTATTAAAGATAAGAAATTAATTAATTTAGATGAATAAGGTATGTTAGTGACATAATTAAATAAATAATTTTTATTTAATTAATCAGGAGGAATAAGGTTAAATTAGGTGATGATATAGTGAATTAATTAAAAAATTCAAGATTATCTAATTAATAGAGGAAAATAGGGTTAATGATGCAAATGATGAACATAATAAGGGGATTTATGGTGTTAATGAAGTGATATTCAATAGTGATAATGATAACATGTCTACATTTTTCCCCTCTTTGAGAAAAATTATTGGTTGCGTTATTTCAAAGAATTCAATGTTCAAATCAAGATTTGAAAAATTTAACATGCTTCACTATGCCCCAATGATCAGCAAAAGGATGATAAGACACTGGGCTGCCCCCTTAAGAGATTGAGCGAAAAAAAATCATTTTTGGGTCAGGCTTGCAACAATGTTTATAACTAGTTTTGAGTTATAGAGAACAAAACATTTGGCCTAGGGTTTTCATTTATGGATTCAAAGGGTCATAGGTTCTCCCAAAATTGACCTCAAAAGGGGTCGAATGGTAAAAATTAGGGTTTCTTTGGGGGGGGTGTGTTTAAAATGGAAATTAGGATGAAATTACCCCTCATTTGCATAGCTATCTTTGGAAGATTCTTTCCTCTAGAGAGCTTCTTGTGATTTCCTACTACAAACATTGATTCAATGTGGCTAGTATTCTGGGTGCCCCACATTAAGTAGATGCAATTCATTAGTTTGAGAGGCTAGACAACATAGGGGTTGTGATATTTCCACTTTCTATTTTCACTTTTATCATTTATCATTTTTTTAGCTCATGTTCAAAAAATTTTAGGACAATAGCAACAATTTTAGGTCTTTACCAATATTGTCTCAATTTGTACACTATTACAGTTTGCAGTTTAGTTGCTTTTGCAAAAGGTATACACTATCACACAAAGTGACTACTTATGTAAAAAGTAGGCACTTTTGTCAGTCGCTATAGAAAAATATAACTACTATTGTAAACCATTTTGGTTTTTGACTACTATTGTAAAATTAAGCCTCTAATGTACCTATCACGGGCTTGCTATCGTATAAACTAGCCGCTATTCAAATTTGGAAATGGTAAAGTGGCTTAATTAATTTATTAAAGATAAAAATTTAATCAATTTAGATGAATAAGGTATGTCAGTGACATAATTAATGTTGATCATAAAAGCTTACACCTCTTCAAACAACCTTATGGGAAATTCAATGAGTGGGGGACAAAATTGTGCATCACTAAATAACCTCCAGGATTTTTAAAGAAAGCCACCTCTTCTCTATGGTTTTTGGAAAAGGGGAAGAGAAATACAAAGAAAATAAAAAGATGGTGATGTGCCAAATATTTTACAATATTTCAAAGATTAACAATTTCTTATTTCTAATTAAATGGACACAAAATACTACAAACCCTTCATTGTTTGGAAGAGAACAAATCAAAAAGGCTAAGGAAAGCATAGTGCAATCATTCAAATCTCCCTATGGGAAGCATCCATTAAGGTTCGACAAAAGAAATAAACACCATAGATTAATAAGAAAACCTAGATATCCACCTTGACCACCCTTTCTCTTACATCATAATATGTCTTTCAACATATCTTTTACAAAAATGAAAGAGTATAATAACATGATTCTCTTTCTAAAAGATAACTTTTAAACATAGAAGCTAATAACATGTAGAATAATTACCCAGACTACATATACAACACTTGACAAAAATATTTCAACATAAATGATATAAGCAAATGAAATTTATGATAAAGGCCATAAAATGCACAATTTCAAAAGCTTCTCCTTAATAATATATATTTTTCAAATAAACCAACTAAAAACAAAGGTCAGATCCCAATCTAATTAATAGTCTTGACAAATAACACATTTTATAGAGCATAAATAGTGTTATATGAAAATCTATCTTTAAGAAAAACCTCTAAAAAACTAGAAAACTCTTAAACTTTCTAACTCTTCAAACAACAATTTTTTTTTAAAACCCCTACTACAAACCCCTTATATAGCCATAAGAAAGAGCCACCACTACAACTAGTAGAGATGAACAATGCTAGATGTCTGCACATGATTGACCACAATCTGATCTAGAGCTTGATTAGATCACAACGATCTTCACTCATAAAGTCTTGGACCACTTCATTAATGGTTCTCAAATTATATAGAATTTCCACAAAGATACACTACTAGGAGTCAATAAGATCCTAGCATAACCTATTCAAAACATGATCCAATGAGCTAGGAGGAATGATGATGCCATCTAAAAAGTCCAACCCTAAAAGTAAGACATCTGAATTCCCTTTGAAAAATGCTTCCCAAAAAGAGATACATTTGTGGATGATATGATCTACCTGATGAAATGGTTGATGTGGAAAGAAAGCAGGAGATTTTAGGTTTTATGAGAGCAACTTTGAGTAAAACATTGTTAGGAATACACATGTCTTAGTTTAGGCCTAAAAGGAAAATGATATAGAAAATTTGTGCATCCACCATGTGGCACGTTGTGTACATTTATGTAAGAGTAACATTTGTCTTTCAGGTGTGGTTCCATTGTAGAGTGAAAAAGAAGGGCCGAAAACAAAAGTGTTGAAGGAAAAACTTGCTCCACAGTTTTTGGCAACTCACAAGGGGACTTCGCTTGTGAAGGCATGAACCTAGATCTCAGAAAATAAAATCCTCAGAATTTGAGGTAAGCAACGTCTTCGATTTCCCAATATCCATCAGTGGGAAGGATGAGGGTGCACAATGTCTCATAGGTTTGATCAAGATCAAGGACCTCCTTGAAAGAAACTCCTCCCCACCTTGATGAAACAACTCCAATGTGATAGTACAATTGGGAAAGGGGAAGAATTTCCTTCTCGATCTCCTCGACTATGAGTGATGAGCTCAAACTATGGAGCACTATGGGGTCCTGGGTCTTGAACCTAATCACTTCTATGGTTTTCTCTACTACCAACACTCCTTTATCTGATGAGAAGAGGGTGAGTAATCTAGATTGAAGCAGAACTTTAAATTCTTCCTTTATCTCTCCAACCATTTTATTCAACATTGTTTGACATGTTCTATTTCTAACCACGACCTGGGTGCAAATGATGAATTCATTTTCCTTTCTTGTAGCCACTCTTTGATTAGGAATCCCAACATCTTTTAAAGCTTCCTTGGTTGCTTTATATAGTTTTGAGATCAAGACTCCTAATTTCTCAACCCGAGGAGTGATCCTGTGCAGAATTTGGTCGACCACTAGGCCAACCTTTGCATTTAATTCATGTGCATCTATTAGAAACCACAAAATTGGCTTTAGGGCTACAACTACAACTATAATTCTCTCCCAATGAGTAGATATCAATTTTTTAAGTATCGGGAGAAGTTTGGAACCTTGTACACTATAATTAATTTCTACTAGAATTGGGATTCCCTTGCTCTCATGTCTTCCTCCAATTGATTCTTCTCTTGGAGAGAATTTGTAAGTTCATATCTTAGCCTCCATATCTCCACGTTGTGAGTCTGTAAAATAGACTCAATGTCTCACTTTTCTTATTTTTCCTTTTTTGTTTCTACTTGGTCCCTTTGAAGATGATTGGAGGCTTGAGATTAGATGCTAGCCAATTCCTTTTGCATATCTGCCTTTTTCTCATCCATCTCCTGTAGCTCCTTTTGCAGCTCATTATATATACTATTCCCTCTGGTTGCTTCATCTTCTAGCTTCTTTTTCCTTCATCGATGCTTTGTATTTTTTTTGCACTTGACCTCAACCTCATATCTCAATCTTTCTATCTCGACCTGAAGCTGATCTTTCTCACTCTGGGCTCCTTCGAGCAACTTAATTTCTTTACCATGTTGACTCTATAACTACCTTAAGTAGGCCATCTCCAGATCCTTTTCTTTTATTTTTTCCTACAGCCCATCCATTGTAGCCTTTACGTTCACTAAATTTACCTCACTCTTCTTTAAATTATTGTCTAGCTTCTCATAGTCAGTGTAGACCACCTTCTAAGTTGCTTTGTCCAAGACCACTTTGTTGTATACAAGAGTCTTGTAGTGTTGAAAAATGTTCTAATGCACATTTTCACACTTGATTTGGGACTAATTAATGATAAATTAGATTTGATTTCACCTTGATCTATTGTTGTGATGAGTTTTACACATCCACATTAGGTTTTGGGCCCTTCTAAGCTAAATGAACTTAACTTTTCCCTAATTTAATGTTGTATAGTGTATTTATTGACACCTTCACATTAAATTTAGGAGGCTTGTAAATAAAGTGGACCTAATCTAGTGTTGTAATGTGTTATACACATTCACATGGGATTTAGGGCCCTTTTTCGCTAAATAAAACTAATTTTTCCTTAATTTAGTGTTGTAAAGTGTATTTATTTACACTTTTTCAATGAATTTTGGGTCATATTGCATTTATGACCTTTATATCATCATTAGTAGGCTCCTATGACCCTATATTATGCATCCCAAGGCATATTTCAATAAAAAAACTTGTCAATATCAACATATGAGCTTAATTTGCACAATCCTTGACATTTTAGCAAGAAAAATAGCCCTTGTGAGACCCATTCACTAGTTTGGGAAAATGAGTCCAATCCAAGTGGGACCCATTTGTCCAACTTGGTGAATGAGTCCCATTTGGCCTATTTTTTGAGGTTTTGAGTGGGAAATTTGGGTTTTATATTCAAATTTCTTCTATGTCATCCTTAGAAATCTAATAAACACTCATTTGAGTAGATTTCCTATATAAAAAAGATTTAAAATCATTATTTCATATAAGTATACATGATATCAAGTCAAGCAAGCAAGAGTTAAGCATTCCAAAAACTTTCCAAAATCATCAAGATAGCATTCAAGATCATTTTAAGGAATTCAAGGGTAGAAATATTCATCAATTGTTGAAGCAATTCAAGATCCATCATCATGTCAAGCATATCATGCATCAAGCATGTTATTGAGGTAATGATGTGACATAGCATTGAAGATCCAAGTTCAATAATTGATCTACACCTATTGTCAAGATCAAGATCTACATACTTCATGGTCATTTGATGTTGAGCTATAGACTTACAAGACATCATTTACAAGATTCCATTCAAGTATTATTGTCCATGATCCATTTTATTTGTTTCATGCCTTCATTTCACTATCTCATCATTTGGTATAATTACCTACAAAGGGTTTGACCAAGGAAAACCCCCATTCACTAACAATCAACAAGTTTTATCCTCTTTATATGTGTGTTTGTAGATCTAGGTGTCTTGGATCTTGAAAGATCATTAAGGATTAGATTACAAGATTTTTGGAGTTTTCTCCCCATTTACAAGGACATAATCTTCACTAAAAGGTCATAGACAACCCCAAATTCAAAGTTTTAGATTCAAAAACCTAGAGAAGTAGATTGAGTAGACCGGGAAGAGAAAATTCAGACCTTGATATTCTAGAAAATCCAAACTAGACTCATTCACCACAAGTTGAAACTGCATCCCACTATAGTTTTTTTCAGAAATTCTTGTAGATTCATATACCCTTTTGTTTGAAACCTACTCCTGTACAAAAATTCAGAAATGGGATTGATTCACCCAAAATGGAGAATGAGTCCCACTAGGTCAAAAAGTCATAATTTCCAACAAAATAGAGCTCCTTCTAATCATCTTCAGATTGCCAGGTGAATACATTTCATTTCACAACCTGTTATTCTATTTTATATGCATTTTTAAGTCATTTAGTTCAAGTTTGAATCATATTAGGGTTTTGTATTTCATGTTGCATTTCATTGTATTTTACAAGTATAAACTTGGTGTTGAACCCCTCTTGTAATTTGAAATCATACCCTAGGACTATCCCTTGATAGATCTCTTACCTTTATTCCACTCTTGGGTTGAGATCTCTAGGGAATCCTTGAATGTTATTTGGAGAAAAGTGATGTTCTATGTCCAAAACCATAAATAATCCATTTTTCAACTAATCATAGTGGTCTTCATTTTCATACTTTGAAAGAAACAAAGAAATATTCACTTAAAGTCAACTTCATCATGCAAACTACTAATGATTCACATTCGGTAGATTTTACACCATCTTGTAAAGGAGAGAACAAAATATCACAATCTAAAACATCTTGTGTAAGTATGAAACCTAATACTAAGTAAGATATATCTTTTTCAAATAATAAAACATCTACTTTTTATCAAGAAGGTATCTTTTCAAGACTCCTCCAAGATCATTTGATATCCATTCCTCCAAGAACATGAAAGAAATTTTATTACAAGATTCATTTTGTGCATATCATAGAGTTCATGGTCATTTTTTAATGAATGTAAGGCTTTAAGTAACAAAATTCAACATCTTAGGGACTTTGGTGCTCTTCCTTGTGTTGAAGCACCTAGTTCCTCTAATTTAAAATTATTTTCATCATATTCGACTCATCCTTGTCATGCACTAAGTGGGGGAAAGGGGTTAAGCAACCTTTTCCTTGTATATCACTTGTCATTGTCTCTTTTGTCTAGTTGATCACCTTTCATGTACATATAAGAGCAAGCTTGGGATGTGGATGACATGCATTAAGTTGACTCACATTTGACATACTTATTCATGATGTAGTTCAATTCAGAAACATATGACTTAGCATAGGGTATTTTGAGTAACCTCTCACATCTTCTTCTACTTTAAAGAAATTGCTCACAACAATGGTGCTAGCAACCACTTTAAAGTGGGGACATACAATGACACTCATATTTCATTGTGTGATTTTCTTTCTTCTTCCAATGCATCCTTTTCTTACCGGTATCATTGGGTTTGATTTCCTTTAAGAGCATGATATTTCTTTGACTTGTTAGGTCTCTTGAAGGCCCATTCAGCACAATGTTCCCTAAGAAGATACCTTGCATGAATTAAGAAAAATCCCTTTGAACATTCCTTACACTATTTTGCATTTAGAATACCTATTAAATAGCCACCTTGCATAATACACTTTGCATTCCTATGAAGCCATCTTGTTTGTTCATGAGTTTCAAGCATATAAATTTTTGCTTGCCTCATGAGGCTTGAATATTATTTTTGTGTGGTGCCTTATCAAGCTTATCAGGAGGTATAACTCTTGTATGTTTTGATGGGAAGATGAACTAGGGCATGAATTTCCCTTAGCCACTCGTGTGTGTATTGTGAGTGCATACCAGTCATGTGTATATTTGTCTCACCTCTTGGATTATTAACCCTATGGATGACCTAAAGTTTTGTGGCCCTAGAGTGAGTGTATTTTAATTGAAGCACCTATATTGTTCTTTCTTTTCTTCTTTATGTCTTTGACATTGCATGTTTGCATATCTTGATGCTACATATTATACACCTTGTTTGTGTACTTTTGTGCTTATGTCGATTTAACTTAGGATCTTGGATCTTGGGGACTTGACCACCTCCTCAATCTTTGTTATCCTAGACAATCTGCATCAATACACTTCGACCCCTATTGAATGTCTACTTTAACTTGAGTTTGAAGCAATTTCATCCTCTCACTAAAGTGTGGGCTAAATGTAGTGTTAAAAATTTCATAATGTACATTTTCACACTTGATTTGGGAATAATTAATGATAAATTGGACTTGATATCACCTTGATCTAATGTTGTGATAAGTTCTACACATCCACATTAGGTTTTGGACCCTTCTAATCTAAATGAACTTAACTTTTCCCTAATTTAATGTTGTAAAGTGTATTTACTAACACCTTAACATTAAATTTAGGATGATTGTAAATAAAGTGGACCTAATATATATTTTTAATGTGTATACACATTCACATGGGATTTAGGGCCCTTTTTAGCTAAATAGACCCACTTTTTCCTTAATTTAGTGTTGTAAAGTGTATTTATTTATACTTTGACATTGAATTTTGGGTCTTCTTATATTTATGACATTTATATCATCATTAATAGGCTCCTATGACCATATATGGTGCATGCCAAGGCATATTTCAATAAAAAACTTGACAATATGAACATATGAGCTTAATTTACACACTCCCTGATATTTTAGAAATAAAAATAACCCCTGTGAGACCTATTCACTACTTTGGGTGAATGAGTCCCATCCAAGTGGGACTCATTCACCTAGCTTGGAAAATGAGTCTGAATTGTCCTATTTTTGAGGTTTTGAGTGGGAGATTTGCATTTAAAGTTCAAATTTCTTCTATGTTAGCCTTGGGGATGTAATAAATAGTCATTTGAGTGGATTTCTTATATAAAAAATATTTCAAATCATTATTTCATATAAGTCTACATGATATCAAGTTGAGCAATCAAGAGTTAAGCATTCCAAGAGTTTGCAAGATCATCAAGATAGCATTCAAGATCATTTTAATCCATTCAAGGGAAAAATTCTTCATCAATTATTGTAGAAATTCAAGATCTATCATCATGTCAAGAATATCAGGCATTAAGCATGTTATTGATCTAGTGTTGTGATGTAGCATTGAAGATCCAAGATCAAGCATTGTTCTAAACTTATTGTCAAGATCAAGATCTACATACTTCATGGTTATTTCATGTTGATTTTCAGACTTACAAGACATCATTCAAGGTATCATTGTCCATGATCAATATTCTTTGTTTCATTCCTTCATTTCATTGTCTCATCATTTGGTTTAATTACCCATAAGGGGTTTTACCATGGTAAACCCCCATTCACTAACAATCAACAAGTTTTCTCCTCTTTATCTGTGTGATTGCATATCTAGGTGTCTTAGAGCTTGAAAGATCATTGAGGATTAGATTACAAACTTGTTGGAGTTATTTCCCTATTTTCAAGGACATTATCTTCACTAAAAGGTCATGTACAACCCCAAAATTACAATTTCAGATACAAAAACCTTGAGAAGAAAATTGAGCAGATTGATACGAGTAGATTCAAACCTTGAAGTTCCAAAAGATACAAACTAGAATCATTCACAACAAGTGGAGAATTAGTCCCACTGTAGGTGTTTTCTATAAATTCTTATAGATTCAGATACACTTTTTTCTAAAACCTTCTCTTGTGCAAAAATCCAAAACTAGGATTGATTTTCCTAGAATGGTGAATGAGTCCCACTAGGTAAAAGATTTAGAATTTATAGCATTTCAGAGCTCCTTTTAGTTGACTTTAAATTCCCAAGTGTACACATTTCATTTCATAGCATGTTATTCTATTCTATATGCATTTTTAAGTCATTTAGTTCAAGTTTTCATCATATTAGGGTTTCACATTACACCTTGCATTTGATTGTCTTTTCCAAGTCTAAACTTGGTGGTGAACCCCTCTTGTAATCTAAAATCAAACCCTAGGATTGTCCCTTAGTAGATCTCTTACCTTTATTCCACTCTTGGGTTGAGATCTCTAGGGAATCCTTGAATATTAGTTGGAGAAAAGTGATGTTCTATGTCCAAAACCATAAAGCATCCATTTTTCAATTAATCAAGTCTCACTTAAATAAGACCCATAACTTGAATGTCATAAACCTCAGAATGCATTTCACCTTTTGGCTTAGATTTCAAAAATCTCATGGGGCTCATTGTCAAATATGGCCAGGGTGTATTAAGGATGAGGATGTTGAAACCTATGGACTAAGGATTTATTTTAGTAGATGAGAGGGCAGCGACAATCAAAGAAGAAGTAGAAGGAAGGATAGCAAGTGCAGGACTTACCTAGACCATCAAAGCCAAAAATTCTAGCGAAACAAATTCCACCTCTTCTTCTCCTTTATTTGATATGCCTAGTCCACCCAAGCCTTGAAATATTATTTTATTTGTAGGGGGCACACTAGTTGATTTAGACTCTCTAGTGAAAAATCTTCACAAACCTTGGGTCTTTGGAATTGTGTTAGATCATTTTGGAGACTGTTGGGTCCTCCTTCCCTTTGTCAAGGTGCTAGTGGAGGATGTGATCTACAATTATTTATGTTTTGACCCATTTCTATTCCTTTTCCTTACATTAGGATCCTAAGGTGGGGGCAGAAACTAGTGCAGGCTCTTTTTCCATCTCCTAATATGATTTAGGATTGCTATTATTAGACACAACCTCAATGTCATAGTTCTTGTCAAATTTCTCATCACTCAACTATACCTCTCTATATAGGGTGTTGAGGTTCTTGATTTCCTATAAATACTTGAAGAACTTAGCCTTCTTCCTTTCCCACCATCCCAAATGGTTGAGCTATGTTTTGAGGGAATGGACCATCTGGATGCTTTTTTGGAACTCCACCACCCTAGGATAGAAGTTGTGCCATGGATCTCATTCAAATGGTATGAAGGCTATGTCGATGTAGACATTTTTCCTCTCCTCAATCTGGTTATTCCTCGACTCAAAATACTCTCTCTCTTCATGTTTGATAGTTAGAATACACCTAACAGGATTGTACTTCCACCTATCACAAATAAGGACAAGGCTAGGCAGGCTAACTTTGTAGTCAGCACATCCTATTCTTCCTACTTTAGAAGCATTATCTAACTTTTGGAAATGGTAAGGGGAATCAAGTAGGGTGCTTTTTTGTGTCTACCACCACCATCAAATTTTTTATTAATGGATGGTTGATGGCATGCCTCTAAGGGTTCATTTGTTACAAATTTAGGAAGCCTAAAAGTATCCTCAATCAAACCATGATATTTGATGAAATAAAAATCTACTCTGAAGAAATAATCTACCAAGGATTAATGGTTCTTTATCCATTCCAAACCTTCAAGGGAGAACCTTCTTGGAGGGCACAAATATAAATCCAAGAGTACCAGTTGTAGGAAATAATCAACAAATGAATAATAGTTTGATGTTCTACAAAGTACATGGGTCTAGGCTGAAACTGTCCTGTATAACCCTGTTGTATCAAACTTAATGAGCAGAAAATAACCTCTAAATATTTTAGGGTTTTGATGTAAAATTAATTTTACTAGAAAAGAGGAATACTAGAATGCAAAATTAGTATTATAATTTGTTAATTTCTCCATCATTTCATCTATGATTGCAGCAAAAAAATGAAAATACTTTTGGCTCCTTTCCTTCTTCAACATGAAGGATAAACCCATTTGGAACTTGTAGACCTCATTACCACTTTCATGGCCATAAATAAAATCCAACATTGCAAAGATGGCCTATACATCTGACTTGAACTCTTTGTGCACCAAAGGGAAAACTAGCTAATTATTATTTGTCCCTTTAGCTATTTCATATTTATAAAATTTTATCTTTTTATCTCTGATTCTCAAAAAAAATTCCATTATTTTTCTTTGGAATCTCTCACCTTCCCAATTTGTATGGATGCACAACATATCTTGGATGGTTTTTGCATTGATGGTGATGCTTAACCTATTGCCACTAATAACCTTAATTTATTTATCTATATTTTTTATGCATCCATCAACTAGCTCTAGGCATGGATGCATGTAGGGGTAGTATGAATTGTGGAAAACTATAGTACCAGAGACAAGCTACAAAGCCATTAGTCAAACCATGGGAAAACATTCTCTATAATTCTCCATCCCTAAGGCTCTTATGTTTTACATACAGCTTTGGAACATAAATATTATCCAATAATCCTTGACCACCTCATCCTTGATGGGGTCACCTAGATATATGGTTTTAGTATGCGCAAAGCTCCAATCATCTGGCACTAGGGAATTAGCATACAAAACTTCTCCAAAGATATTGGTGTAACTCAACCTTATGAATGAGACTCTAAAATTTTGACCAAAATATGATGCTTACTCCATTCTTGCATTCTTGGAAGGACTCACATAAACCTCTTTTATAGTACTAGCTGCTTGAGAAAACCTAACACTTAGTGAATTTTTTTTGTGGTGCATTCAATTTTCACACATACATGCAATAAATGTGTTGTCATTACCAATGGCTTGCTAAGTGCTGCTAGTGAGGTGATATATGTAGAGTGGGGGGTCTGTACCTCTTGAGAATGCCAACATCACTATGATAATTTATTTAGTACATTCCTTATGTCTCCCTTTTGATAGCTACACTTTGAGCAATGGGAAGTGTACATTGAGTGATGGGAAGTGTACCTTAAAAAGACAATTGTATTTAATTAAGCAGTATTTAGTTTTTAAAGACATGTCCTTTCACATAGGTAAGAGGATGCATTGGTGATGATGATGGAAAAATGGTTGTAGATTGTTTATGAGAGCATTCTCCCAATTCCCAAATTAATTTATCAAAGCTTGGTTAAATATCGTACAGGTTAAGTGCATGGATCTGTGACACAATTTTGGTACCAAATTGTAATAAAAATTGTAACAAGCCATATTGTGCTTTCCAAATGTCATTCATGATGTTTGAGAGTGGTTTTAGATCTCTAGGAGTTATAATGAAAATTCTAGTTTTTGGAAGATCTTAAAAATTTTGGACTTAGTCAAATTTCAAGACTCAACATGTCAAAATTTAGTAATCAAGAGGTAAAATTTTTGTACTTAGCAAGTTGTATCATCTTTCTCTCTCTCTCTCTCTTCTTCTCTCTACTCTCTATCTCTCCACTCCCTCTCCTCTCTCACACCCCTCTATCTCCTCCCTACATCTTCCTCCCTCCATCCCCTCTCTACTTCTCTCTATTTCTTCTTTATCTCTCTACATCTCCTTCCCTCTCTACTTATCTTTTTCTTGCCTCTCTCTCTCTCTCTTTACCTACCTCTCCCTCCATCACTTTGTATCTCACCTATGTATCCCTCCCTACCTCTTTCCATCTCTACTCTATATCTCTCCTCTCCATCTCTCTACCTACATTTCTCTCACTCTATATCCCTCTCTTCTGCCTCTTTCTCTCTAACTCTCTCCTCTCTATCTCATAATTCTCTCTCCTCTCTTCTCCCTCTCACCCTCCATCTCTCTCTCTCTCTCTCCTCTCTCTCTCTCTCTCTCTCACACACACACACACACACACAGGCCTCCTATCTCTCTCTGCCTCCCTCTCTCGGCCTCACTTCCTCCCTTCTTTTCTTCCCCAATCTCTTATCGACGCCTCCTCTCTCAATTTCTCCCCTTTTCTCTATCTCACATTCTCTGTCATCACTTTCTCCTATCTCACTCGTCTCATCCTCCTCCCTCTCTGCTCTCTGTCTCCTCTCTCTTCCCTCTCTGCTTTCCTGTCCTTAATGCTCTCTCTCCCTTCCTCTTTGCCTCTATATCTTTATCTACCTCCTTCACTCTACCTACTCTCTCTGTCTCTCCCTCCTCTCTTTCTCTTTCCTCTCTCCTCCTCTCATATTATCTCTACTCCCACCTTTCCTCCCTCCTCTCTAAATCACCATTCTCTCTCTCTTTCCTTCCCTCTCTCACTCCTCCTCTCTAAATATTATTCTCTCCCTATCCTTTCCTTCCTCTCTCTGTCTCACACTCCTTTCTGTCTCTCCTCCCTCCAGCCTCCCTCTCTCTCTTTGTCTCTTTCATTCTGTCTTGCCTCTCTCTGTCACCGCTCTCTCATCTCTTCCTCCTTCCTTTGTCCTCTGTCCTCGTCTCCTCCTTCCCTCTCTACCTACTCTCCCTCCTAACCTCTCTACCTCTCTCTCTCCCTCCCCCTCTTTCTCTTTTACCCTCTCCTTCCCTCCCTACTCTCTATCTCTCCGCCCTTCCCTCTTTACTCTCTTTTTCTCTCCCCCTTCCTCTTCCCCCTCATTTTCTCTACTCTAACTCTCTTTCCCTCTCACACACACTCATCTCTATCTCCTCCTTTCTTCTCCCTCCATCCCTCCACTCTCTACTTCTCTCTATCTATCATCTCTCTCTACATATTCTTCCCTCTTTATTTATCTTTACCTCCCCTCTCCCTCTCTTTACCCACCTCTCCCTCCATCACTCTATATATCAACTATGTCTCATCCCTACCTCTTTACCTCTCTACTCTTTATCTCTCCTCTCCCTCCCTCTACCTCTCTCTCTTTATCCGTTACTTCTCTAATCTCTTTCTCTCTCTCACACACACACGCACACACACACCTCTATCTTCTCCCTACCTATCCCTCCCTCCCCTCTCTACTTGTTTGTATCTCTCCTCTCTCTACATCTCCTTCCCTCTTTACCTATATTTATATCCCCTCTCCCTTTATCAATATGTATTTCACCTATGTTTCCCTACCTACCTAGGGTTGAGGGATTAAGGGTTGACAATTGAGAATTGAGGGTTGAGGGTTTAATGTATATTGTAGAGCATAGAGGGTAGAGGATAGAGGGTTTAAGGGTACATGGTTTAAGGGTTAATGGGGATTGAGGATTTAAGGTTGAGGGTAGATGGTTGAGGGTATATGGTTGAGGGTACATTGTATAGGGTAGAGGGTATAGGGGTTGAGGGATTAAGGGTTAACAGTTGAGAATTGAGGGTTGAGGGTTTAATGTATATTGTAGAGAATAGAGGGTAGAGGATAGAGGGTTTAAGGGTACATTGTTTAAGGGTTGATGGGGGTTGAGGATTTAAGGTTGATGGTAGAGGGTTGAGGGATTATGGTTGAGGATACATTGTATAGGGTAGAGGGTATAGGGGTTGAGGGAATAGGGTTTAAGGGTTGAAGGTTGAGGGTAGAGGGTAGAGGGTAGAGGGTATAGGGTAGAGGGTAGAGGGTAGAGGGTAGAGGGTTGAGGGTTGAGGGTTGAGGGTTAAGGGTTGAGGGTTGAGGGTTTAAGGGTTGATGGATTAAAGGTTGAGGGTTGAGGAAGTAGGGTAGAGAGTTTACTTTTATTTAAGGGTATAAGTGTTGAGGTTATAGGGTTCAGGGTAGATGGTATTGGGTTGAGGGTAGAGGGTAGAGGGTTCAAGGGTTTAGGATTTAGGGGTTAAGGGTTAAGGGCTTAGGATTTAAGGGTTTAAGGGTTAAGGTTTTAGGGTTGAGTGTTTAAGGGTTTAAGGGTTAAGGTCATAGGGTTGAGGGATTAGGGTAGAGAGGGAGGGATTGAGGGAGGGAGATATGGAGGGAGAAGTGAGATAGAGAGAACTAGATAAGAGGAGGGAGGGACAAAAATATATGAGGTTTGAGGATCCAATGT
>VDFB02000003.1:263171307-263243003 GCA_007258455.2 Sequoia sempervirens | reverse complement strand
AAGGCCTATTCACCCCCCCCTTTTTGAGACCCTTAATTCATCAATTTGAAAAAAAATTAGTAGCTTAGAAACAGACTTTGAGCACTTCAACTCTTTTTCTTACTACATCTTAAAATTTTGAGTGTAACTATCTTCATTTTCTTGTGCAAATCAGATTTTGCTGATTTCAAAAAAAAAAAGGGGCATCTTAAGAGCCAAAATTGTGTCATAGATCCATGCACTTACCCTACAATTTACTCCTTGCTTCTCATTTCCTTAATGTGTTTTCCCTTGCTACCTAATGAGAGATAGATTTTCTATTGCCAACCTCACTAGTGCACTTTTTTCTATAAATAGAAACATCAACTTTATGAAAATACTTGTTGAGTTAGTATTGAGCTAGTGAGCTCTTTTTGCTACATTTTCCTCTTTGCTAGTCTATAAGCCCTCTTGTTGCCATTATGACTGGTGTAGTTACCCTAGTTCAGATTTTGTGCTAGAAGCTACATAATTCTTTTGTAGGAGAGGTTATAAATGAGAGGATTAAATTCCTTATCGGGAGGAGAAATAACCTCATCAACATGGCATTTAAGTGGGTACTTGGGAAGTACTATATGAAGGATGAAAACTAGTTGTGTTGCAATTCGAATGTAGTTTCTTGGTTCATGGCCTCATTATTGGATTTGGATATTTCCAAGCCTTATATCATAGAAATTTTCCACACCATGTTTCATTTGGAATACTTAGATGGGCTCAACAAAGGTGTCCAAGTAGCTATCCTTGGTGTTGGCATTTCATCCACCATGAATATTTGGAGGCACATTGATTATGCGAAAGGGGTGCCATGGCTACCCTATCATAAAGACTTCTAGACCATGGAACTAGAGAGGCATTGACTATTTTCCCAACCAGTGGCATCTTTACTTCTAAGAATGTACAATGTGGAGTATTTTCCTGGGGTTGACTGGAAGTCCCACTTCGAATACCTGGTATATAACCCCAATGTTGATGATTGAGGTTCGTGGTGTGCTTGTGTGCCCCATGTTCTATGTGTTGATAACCCTATTGGTGCCTTGCTAGAGAAACCTTGAAAACACATATTTTTGATTGTTGTGACCAATGGAGGGTGAACTTTATTTTTTCCATTTTCATGCTACCTCATCTTTTACTTTTTGAAGATGTAATTTTGGGTTTTGAAATGAGAATGTTTTTAAGCTTCTCTTGGGAACTTAGGCTCAAAAGCGCATAATATTTTGTAAATATTTTGAGGAATATAAGATATAGTACTTTCTACTATTATTTTGTGTTCACTCTCAAGGATTCTTTCACAAAAAAGCTTTATTTTAAAATAAATTACATATGGTACATAACTATAAAATTTTAATGAACTTTTGTGTACTTTATGTGAATAATTTTAGATGAGTACCATTTACTAGTAAATGCAAAACATTTCCATTCATATCCTCCAGCTCGTACATATTCTTTTCTTTGCATGCATGGATGTACAAGGGACCCTTCCATAGTACAACAAAGTTTGCATGTCTCCCTAGTTTTATAGCTCATTCATCATATTTTAGTATAGGACTCCTCTCCCTAAAATCTAGGTTGGAGTCCTTTTTATCAAACGAATGTTTGAATACCTACTAGTGCCTGATCATTGTATCAAATTTCTTCTCTCTCTTTGCATTGAGACTTAAGATCTCTGCTAATCTTACTTCCGTTTTGCTATCTTCCTCAACTTTGAAAGCTTCAAACAATTGTAGAGTTGAAATTTCTATGGAAATGGGTAGAACTACCTCTTTTCCATACACTAATTCATAAGGAGAGGTTTTAAGGATCTAGCTAGGTGTAATTATGTCAGCCCATAAGTTTTCTTGTAGATGCTTATACCATTCATTTTGGTGTTCCAACTTGATACATTTTATTAACCTAATCAAGTTCTTGTTAGTTGAATCCTCTAATCTATTTCCTTGCAAGTAATAATTGGATGAAATCTTGATGTATACCCCATGTTTAAGAGAAAAATCCATCATCCCTAAGCTAAAAAAGTCTTGTGCATTGTCAAAAATGATTATCTTGGGTGAAGTAAACCTTGCTACCAACTCCTGAAGAAAATTTACAATTTCTACTTCTATAGCAATTTTGAAGGGGATGGCCTCCTTCCATCTTGTGAAGTAGTTAGTTTCCATAAGTATCCACTTGTGTCCTACACTAGAGATGGGATTTATCATCCTAACAAAATCCAAACCTCATTGCACAAAGGGTTCCTTGGTCATGATCAAGCTTAATGGCATGGTAAAGTTCTACTTGCCAACAAAATATTGGCATTGAATACACTTCCACACAAGATGATGAGCCTTTGAGAACATTGAAGGCCAATAATAGCCCACATGCATTATTTTTAAGGTGGTGGTCTTGGTAGAAAAGTATTTTCCCTCAGTGCTACTATGGAATTTTCCTAAAATATTTTCTTCTTGTGGATTGTCTATGCGACAGAGAAGAAATACATCATAATTTTTTAAAATAAAATCTCCTTAATCAATACATCTCTAGTACCTTTCAGTTAGTAGTAGCATCTATTATGAGATGAGGTATTGGTCAAATATTACCCAATTTGCAGACATCCCTGGTACCTTTTAGTCAGTAGTAGCATCTATTGTGAGATGAGGTATTGGTCAAATATTACCTAGTTTGCATACATTGCATTTGATCAACCTCCCATGAATTGTTAGACTAAAAGTAGTTTGGAGCCTAATTCCTACACAAGATATTCAAAAGGACCTCTTCCTCAAACTATCTTGGTCGATCAGATATCCACATCATTTTCTAGGATCTTGGTGATCCAGTTGGTGCTTTTCTTGGTTATGTTTCCTTTAGTGATATATACTCTAATGCTAGGATGAGCGATGAGGACGGTGATTCTATTGGTTGATACCACATGTCATAATTTTTTTAGGATTTTGATGATAGAAAAGGCATTATTTTCAACAAATTTGTACTTGGTTTTATATCCCTTGAGAGTCTTGGAATGGAATGTGATGGGATGTTCTTTGCTTCCCTCCTCGTCCATTTGAGGGAGCACTGAGGCTATACTGTGCTAGCTTCTATAGATGTAGAGCAGGAAATATTTGGAAAAGTATGTGTTATCTAACACTAGAGTTACATAAATGGTTTCCTTAATTATAAATCTTACCTTCAAGAGTCCATTTGAACATTAAGTCCTTTTCTTAACATGAGTGTGATGGTTCTCACGATGCCTGTCAAGTTAGAAATAAATTGGCTAATGAAGTTATTTTTTCCTAGAAAGGAATATAGCCCCTTTTGGTTGACTAGTAGTGGTAGCTCAATTATAGCCTTCACCCTTTCAAGGTCGATGGCTATTCCTTCCTTTGATACCACAAAGCCAATAAGATTTCCTTGTTGTACACCAAAAATGCATTTTTTAGGATTTAGGGAAATCCTAAGCTGTTGAAACTTCTGGAAGACCATTTCCACATGATCAAAATGATCATCTTTTGATTTGAAAAAATAGTTAGGTCATCTAGATATATTAGGATGATCTTATTGATCAATCTCTTGAAGGTGATATCCATCACTTGTTGAAAGGTGGTACATGCATTGGAGAGTCTCAAGGGCATATTTGCATATGTGAATGTTCCCCACTTAGTGTTGTGCATTTTTTGTGATGGTCCTCCTCCTTTACATAAACTTGGTTATAACCTAAAAAACCATCGAGTAGTGAGAAATTTTTTGATCCAACCAAGGTCTATAGAATTTTTTCCATTGAGGGTAAGGGGTAGTGATCTTTTAATGAAGCTTTGTTCAAGTCCCAAAAATCTACGCAGAGCTAAATGTCACCATTCTTCTTCCGCACTAGTACGGGGCTGGATACACTGGTGGAATGTTTGATCAGATATATGATTCTTGATTTGATCAATTTCATAAGTTATTGTGCCATAAGAGCCTCAATTGTTGGGTTTAGCAACCTTTTCTTCTATCAGATAGGATTTGGGCCTTTGGATAAGTCGATAGTATGTTGAATGATGCCTAGATCATATCCTTTGAGATCATCATAAGTCTAGGCCACAACCCCATCATATTTAGTACATAATCCTTTCAATATTTCCTTGTCTTCTTGTGAGATGTCTCCTCCAACTTTTAGCTTTCTACCTTTCTGGACATTGAGGTCTTTATAGTCTCCTGTGTTGGTAGTAAATCTTTGTTTACTATTTTTTGAATCCTCACCGTCAAAGAGATTTTTGAGAGAAATCAAGTCTCATGGAAGCTTATTTCTTCTTAATTAATTACTTGTACCACAATAGCCCCTCTAGCTTTGGACTATGAATGATCAAAAGCTTTTCCTGAATTTTGTAGAAAACCAACAATCTAAATGTCATCCTCAAAAACTTGTTAGTTCTGATCATTGTTGGGTATTGACAATCAAATGATGGTGCAAACTACATACTGATTCCTTGTTGATTTGGGGGTTGGCTCAAATTCTGATACAATCAAATCCTTTTGATCTACAACTAAATTTTGGGCTCGTGGGACAACTTGTATGTTGAAAGCTTTGAAGCTCTTGACTAGGTCCTATATTCTATGTCTGTAAGACCTCATTCTTTCATTTTTGTGGCTTCCTATCTATGGACCTAACTTATGACTAAATATAAATCTATGAACACTCATATTCTTTTTACACCCATCCACTCTACAAGAATCAAACCATGGACCAAAGCCTCATACTCTACACCATTATTTAAGAATAGGAACTAGAAGTAGAAGGATTTGAGGGTTTATGATCTGATTTGATATATTATTTGGATGCCTGCTCTAGAACCAATTTTACATTTGGCACCATCAAAATATAATTTCTATAATCTATTTTCATTTGGTTCACTAGGTTCTTCTTGTTCCTTTACCAATTTCAAGAGAACTTGGTCATCATTGAAAATCACATAAGTGCCTAATCTGGTAGCATGGAAGTTCCTAAATGGGTTGGAATCAATAAAATTATTGAGCAAGACCTCCTATTCAAGGCTCTAATCACTTGTTTCATCCTCATCTTCTAACATCTCTATGCAATACTTCTCCTTGTGTGAGAAGTAGATATGCATTGCTTCAAAGCATAGAATCACATTATCAGCTATATGTTTGTAGTGCAAGGATTAGGATATGATATTCATCTTTTCCCCTTACTTTCTTCATAGTATCAAATGAAACAAATCAAGTGCTAGATATCCACCAAGATTCACTTTGAAGTCTCTTGAAAGACACATTTTGAAAACTAGTGGAATGTCTATTATGACCACTTCTTGTGTAATGGTTTGGCTTGAACATGAGAATAAATTCAAAGAGAGATCCTTGATGTGGTTGATAGTTGGGACTTTCTTCCCATCTAATTGCATGATTCACTTCTTGAGAGGCTTACACTCAAGCTTTAGGGCATTGACCACTTGCTTGGGAATGACCATGGTACTAGCTCCCAAGTCAACCATATTATTGTGTAAAAGCTTATCTCCCACAATAAGTATTAAAAAGAAATGGGTAGGATTTGGTTTTATTACCTTTTTTGTATCATCTACACATTCATGTGTGTTGTGGGTCCCAAAGGTTGGGGGTCCAATAAGGTTTATTTTTCTCTATCTTGATTCCACAATGAGATTATATTTGTTTGAGGTATTTGTTATTTTTTCAATGCTTTCTAAAGAAATTTATTCTATTCTAGAATTGATATAATGTTCCACAAAGACACAATAGCATACACCTTCTTTATTTTCTCCATCACATTAAGTGGTCTAACTCACGGGACCTTAGGTTTGAATGGTGGTATTTCATTTGTCTTAGGAAGAGGTTGACTCACCATGGATGGGCTCAGTGCTTTGTTTATATCTTTCTCTAGTAATGATGGAGCTTGTGACTATTGAGTGGGTCAAATTTGTGAGGCTTTCTCTACTTGTGGTTGTGGTTGTTGTGGCTATGGACACTGTGGAGCTCTTTGTACATATTCTCCAGTGAGTCTTCTCTTGGATCATGTGTTGTAGTTTGATTGTACCTACAAATTTTTAATTATTAGAGAATCATTTGTAAATAATTTTTCTTCTTCCTCCATCCAAGAAAATAACACTTGGTTCAGAAAGATATCTAGCTCTTTCTGTAAGGACATCCCTTGTGTTTGTGCTCTAAATTCGGCATTCTCCATTTTGGGAGACTAATATTCTTCCATGTTCAAAAACAGACCTTGGCTTCTTTATTCTTCTATCTTCTATTAGATTTCCCCTTAGAAAATTTTAGGGAATATGGCTATCATTACATCGGAAGCACCATGTGTTCTCATCTTCTACTAGGTTATTCTGGGCTAGGACCAAATCCTTGCTCTAATTATTCTTGGAAATCTGAAGCAACATGGTGATTGGGACTATCTGGTTTGTAGACACCTACTATTGGTTACTGCCCTTTGGAGCTCCTTAGTATATGTTCAATTGATAAGATGACCTTCCTCCTTGATAGGTTTGCATGGGAAGATTTAGAGGTGTCACCTATTAGTACCAGGTGAGGAATAGCTCATTTGCAAAGAACACATGAAGCTCTCCATATCATTGACATATGCCACTAGTGAAGAGGAGCTTGATGTTCTTGGTTGTGCATCTAGCTACAGATACATGGATGGTGTGTTGGTATGTTTTTTGTTGCACCAAAAGATCAACCCATCAACACTCGCTACAAACACAAGACTTACCTAGATCCACGGGAGGTGGTTAAGCCATGTCACGAACCCCGAAGGGGGACATTGGCGATTAGTCCAACAATCCCCTCCTTAGTGTTACCCAAGGGGATTTGAACTAGTGACCCAAGGCTCTGATACTAATTGTTGGTATATTTGTCATTGTGCCAAAATATTGACCCATCAATGCCTGCTACAAACTCTAGACTTACCCAGATCCACAGGAGGCAGTTAAGCTATGTCATGAACACTAAAGGGGGATGCTGGTGATTTTTCCAACATGGTGTTGGTGTAGGAAATGTTATGGGTTATACAGTAGAGGCACCAAGATTTATTCCTTCCTAGGGCTTTCTAGATATTTTTGCAAACATGGGCATCGGTGGCCGTGGAAGAAGCTTCTTGGCGTCAATCAAAATGTTCTTTGCATGCACAACTAGATCATATACATCGAGAAAGGTATCTCCTCCCATTAACTGTACCATGATTGTGATTTTTTAATTGAAAGCCTTTAGATAGAACATGAACACCATAGCTACCAGAGGTTTGGCTTTCACATGAATCCTCTACTAGGTTTTGTGAAACCTAGTGTTGAAATCACTCATGGCCTCTTGCAGGGCCCTCTTGATAGTGATTAATTTTTATAACAAGGAGGAGTGATCTACTTTCTTTGAGAAGTGCTCAAATAATTTCTCCATGAGTTGATCATGGGAGTGGATGGAACCAAAAGTCAAGGAATTATACTAGTCTTGAGCCTTCCCTTTGAAAGATACAAGAAATTTGAGGGCCATATTTTCTTCTACAATATTATCGACTCTACAAACCTCTACAATTTCTTGGAGATTCTCAAAAGGGGTTTTAAAATCCTCCCCAAAAAGCTTTGGAATTTCCTTGAGAGCATTGGTGGGTATGGTAAGCCATATATCTAGGGGTGTAGGGTGTTGTAGTAGGCTACCACTATCCTAGGTCACAAAATTTCTAAGAGCGAGAGCACCTAAGTGAGCCATTAAAAATAGATTCCTATGGGTAGGGTAGAAAAGTATTCTAATTAGGAAGGTTCAGCCTCCTAGTGGAGCGGTTAAAGCCCTAGATTGTGGGCTAACACTTCTCACTCTATTACACTTGATACGTGATACGAAACCTATAAATAATCATCTTCTAGGTGCCAAAGCATGTAAGAAGGAGTATTGTAAATTTCCTCTAGAAGATGCTCTTGTTTGAACTTTGGGCATGATATTGCCAACCTCTCTTCTTAGTTTGATTTTTGAAATATTTCTAACTTCCAATCAGATGTTTGAAAAAACTTTGGGTCCCACTAGGTGTGCCAAAAAAAAACCATTGATCATAAAATATTACACCTCTCTGAGCAACCTTATGGGAAATTGACCGAGTGGGGGACCAAATTGCATCTCATTGAATGACCTCCAGGATTTTTAAAGAGAGTTGACTCTTCTCTATGTTTTTTGGAAAAGGGGAAGAGAAATATAAAGAAAATAAAAATATGGTGATATGCAAAAGATTTTTTTAACATTTCAAAGATTAAAAATATCTTACTTCTAATGAAATGGACATGAAATGCTACAACCCCTTCATTTTTGGGAAGAGAATGAACAAAAAAGGCTAAGGAAAGTATAGTGTATTCATTCAAATCTCCCCATGGGAAGCATCCATTAAGGTCCAACAAAAGCAAGAAAACCTAAAGATTAATAAGAAAGCCTAGATATCCATAAGACCACCCTTGCTCTTACAGCATAATATTTCTTTCAACATATCTTTTACAAAAAAGGAAAGAGTATAATTACATAATTTTCTTTCTGAAAGATAACTTTTAAACATCAAAGCTAATAAAATGTAGAATAATTACCCAGACTACTTACACAACACTTGACATAGAGCTTTCAACATAAATGATATAAGAAAAGGAAATTTATGATAACAGCCATAAAATGCACAATTTCAAAATCTTCTCCTTAATAAAATCTATTTTTCAAATAAACCAACTGAAAAAAAAGGTTAGATGCCAATACGATTAAAATTCTTGACAAATAACACATGCCATAGAGCACAATCAATGCTCTATAAAAATCTATCTTTAAGAAAAACCTCTGAAAAACTAGAAAAATTTCTTAAAATTTCTAACTCTCCAAACTCCAAAACTTTTTAAAAACCCCTGCTACAAACCCCTTGTATAGCTAGAAGAAAGAGCCACAACCACAACCAATAGAGATGAACAACTCCCAAATGTCTACACCTAATTGACCACAATTTGATCTAGGGTCTGATTAGATCATGGTGATCTTTCCTCATAAACTATTTTTCCACTTCATTGATTGTTCTTAGATTATGTAGAAGTTACATGAAGATACACTACTAGGAGTTAATTAGATCAAAACACAACCTATCCAAAACATGATCCAATTAGCTAGGAGTAATGATGACACCATCTCAAAAGTCCAACCTTGAAAGTAAGACCTCTATCATGCCTTCTAATAAACTCCACCCAAAAAGAGATACATTTGTCGATGATATGATCCACCTAATGAAATGGTTGACATGGAAAGTGGGTGGGAGATTTCAAGTTTTATGAGAATAGTGTTGAAAGCTGCAAGACAACTAAGAGGAGGGATGGATTAGTTGTTTCAAATTTCAATCACAATCCTTAAAAACTTATCAACTTCAAATCCACTTAATTTTGTCATTAAGTATGAACATGAAATAAAATAAACAGAAATAAATAGTAACAAAAAAAACACCATATTTACATGGAAAACCCAATAAGGGAAAAACCACTGTGAGGATTATCTCATAATATAAAGTAGTTCCAAAACCAAATACAAAAAGGTTCACTTCCAAAGATATCACTTCCCAAGATAGGACTCACTGTCCAAACAAGGAGGCTCACTACCTACAAAAAAATTACAATACTAAAGTGGCTTCATAGCCAAAATGAATTGATAAGAGTACACCTAACAAGTTTTGATATAGTTTTGGTAATGTTCAATAAATAGACTTGACACACTTCATCTTCACATCTCACACACAATGTTGCTTTCACTTCATACACCACACACACACCTTGATCTCAAAGCTATCCAATATATATATTTGATTCATTCACAAGCATCAATTAGGTTGGCTTAATTAGATACAACCCTTATTCACCAAAAAAACCAACTATCTACTCAAGATTAGTACAAAACTTCTCTAAAAATTAATCCAAGTGTGTGGCATGCTACAATATGTCATCATGGACCAAAGATAGGTCACACATATCCACAACACAAATTAATCCATTAAAATATCAACTATATATTAGGTCAGCCAGGGAAAGACCTAATAGAAAAATGTAACAATAGAGTAATTCCAACTCGTGATACAAGCACTTGAACACATGAGATTTTGAACGTACATGTTTCCAACATCCAATCTTTTTTTCCCAAAATTGCAAGCAATAATAATCAACAACAAAGGATTGTAGATGAAAATATCAAAGGATGTAAACTAGTTCTCCATACTGGTTCAGAGTACCGAATCAAACTAATGACTCAATCAACACGATGACATCAATGACAACACACAATATACACAACTAGATGTTTGTATTCATTCTTCCAACAATCTCCCCCTTTGTCATTGATGGCAACATGTGCCAAAATTTACAAAACTTCCTATGTACAACAAAGCATTCTCTCCCCCATTGACATCAAGGACAAAGGATGACAAAAAATAAGATGTAAACATATGTAAATGGTGACAAAGTATATACAAAGGAATTCTAACTCCCCATTTTAAACATTCAAGTGAAATAATGCTTTTTACATTAAAAAATTTCTTGTACCTTTCTCTTATGGTTGGAAGAATCATCTTCCAAGAAAACATCATCGAACCCATTCTTGCACTCATACTATCCAATAAAGGAAACATCATAAATGAGGATGTTTGATTTTGCGATAGACATTTTCATTCACAATCTTCTACATTAGAAAGTATTCTAGAGAGCTGATCCAACTAGACCTCAACAATTTTTTTAACCAACTAAAAAGTTTTAACCAGGTCTTCCCTCTATCTCTAGGCAATCAACAACTCTACTTGAAATTCACTGACCCTTACTCTTAGTTTTCTATTTTTGTCTTTGAAGAAATAAAAACTCTTCCCAATATTATTTATCTTAGATTCAATGGCTTCAATTCTACTTCTAAAATTATCAAAAGCTATAGGTCACTAGAGACAATACCTATAGATGTCAAATATTGCCTTAACGCATTCTCTTGTCTCATTAATGTGTTTGGATAACTTTTCTTTGGATTTGGAACATCTTCTCTCAATCATAGCTTTGAACTTATGTCCTTCAGGTTCTTTGATCAATATTCTTTCTTCAATAACCTCTACTAGGTCATCCGGTAATGAGTCAGACACATCTAAAACTACAATACCCTTTTTGAGTAAATAATCAATCAACACATCTTCAATTTTAAGTCTCTTGATCAGAAAGCAGGCACACCACATTTCACCAGCCTTATTCATATCGCCTTTATCTAACATCATCTGAATATCCTTTGGATCAAAGGAATTAGGTTCAAGAAAAGATTCTTCTTCATTCTTCTTTTCTTCTGAGATAGTGATGACATCTTTTTTGATAACGTTTCTCCTTTTAGATTTCAGAGGGGTACCACCAATAAAAACTTCCAACTATTTCTTACCAGAAGAGGAACCCTCTTCATATTGACTAGATACTAACACACCAGAGAATAGATTCATCTGCAGGGATGAGAAATATATTTTTCACCCACTTGCTTTATCTTCCATTCATTCCAAATACTTGTAAACTTTTTTTTCGATAGGGATGTCAAATACCCACATAACATTCTTTCTTTCCAGTAGTGAACTCAGAAAGTAAAATACCAAACATATGAGTAGAGACCCAAACTAGAAAGGATAACCCTTGACCAAAGACATTCTAAAATTATCAATTAGGTTTTCTATTATTAGGATACACAAATCAAACTACTTATTTTCCTTCACCATCATGTGTGCAAGATATACAACAATAGCCAAAGTAGAACCTTCACCATTTATAAAGTATATTTTATAAGAGATGTAAGAAACACACCTTATTGCAGGATCAGCAATGGTATTTATCAATAGAGCTTGAGGGTCTTTGTCGATGCCAATAAGTTCCTCCACATCTTTGTATCTCATTTTTTTATTCCTAGGGAGGTCACCAATACTGTACAAACCATTAATAGCTTCAATTTCCTCCCTCATGATCGGATAGGGTTTTTCCAAAATAATGTTGTCATATTTGAATTGAATTAATAGGAACAAGATAGATTATTTGTCTGTAAACCAGGGAAATTCTCCCCATAAATCCATACCCAGAGCTTTTACATTCTGCAATTCATTTGTCTTCAACCTTAATTCCATTTCCTTCATCTTTCGATGATAAAAATCTTCCAACTCAACACCCTTCAGCCTCAGTGGAATATCACCAATCGATCCTCTATCAATAGATTCCATCATCGTGCTTATCTTCTTTAAACTCTTTCTTTCTCAATGAAACTTCTTGTTTTTCCCTTTTTTTTGTAAACTGAGAGAGATGATTTTGAAAAATTCTATCTTTTGTTATAATGATTTCTCTAGATTGCCTCAAAATCACTCCAAATCACTTCAGGATCACTCCAAATCATTCTTCAAACTCTTAAATTGCACAAATGATTAAAAATGACTTGTGAATTTCACTTTATATACCATCACACTGCCCTAATTCACACAACACTTCTACAAACTCTTCAAATATGTCCCAATTTGTTGCAGTTATAGTAGACAACACTTCTCTAACTTGTTTGAGTTCCATTTACCCTTGATCTGCATTGATTTCCTTTATGTCCAAACATGTTACATGTAAGCAATAGCAAGAAAAATATTGATTCATTGGCGCAACCATGGTAGGATAGTCCTCAAAGAGAACAATCTAGACCATGGAGCAAGAGTAACACAACAAAAGAAACATAGAATATGGAGGAAAATGTAGATGGAAATATTCTCATCAACAATTATCTCAGTTACATTCAGCCAAAAATATCCATGCTTACAGATTCGGCTCACAAGCCCGATACAACATGTTCAGAAATACAACATTCCAATATGCTCCTATATGCGAGCTGAAATATTACAGTTCTAATCCCAAACTTATCTTTCTATTCTTCACTACCTATTTTAATGATTAATTACAAGCTTTATAGCATATCTGTACAATTCTAGAAACATCCACGTTGGCCAAAGATCATCACATTCTCCAATGAATGAAAAAGTAACAAGCACATGAATATGTCAACCTCCAATTGAATTACTCTTCAACAAGTGCATAAGATGAAGTGTGGACCTACAATGAAGGTCAGGGACACTCTAAGGAACATTTAAAATACAAATTTTAAGATCTGCAAGTCACGAGGATGATCCACAATGGTTGAACTGGCCAAAAAGTTTGAAATGATTTCGGTGCTAGTTCAAGAAACTGCCAAAAATTCTGGAAAAATATCCAATCACACTCAAATATTGGGACAAGGAAAATGAACATGTAGATGATTGACTCCAAGATCCACAAGGCCTAGTGAGAAAAGATAATGAATCCACCAACATGAATTGAGAAAGAATAGAGTAAGAACAAAAAATTGAAAGAAAATATTTTTGTTTGATGCAAGACTGCCAAGAACTAAGGATGCTCCTACATCAAACATCTAGGGGGATGAAAAAGTGAGTCCCTCACTGTGCTAGGGATAAAGAAAAACAAAGAAAGTCTACCTCAACCTGAGAAATCAATGAAGAATCCTCAATAGGTCTACCTTTCCACTTCACATGATATTTTTGATATTGTCTTCCACGAGTCTTCCTCCCATCTCTGACATCCAAAATCTCTTCAATCTCGTCTGATTGTTGCTTAGGAAACTTATTCTCCAATTTGGTTTCATTGTATTTACTGAACTCTACTTCGTGATATTGATATAGATCTGCAATGTTGAATATAGGTGATACACCCATACCTTCTCGTAACTCCACTTCATATGCATTTCCAGAATCAAATTTCTTCAAGATATTACAAGGTCCAAACTTACTCATTTTCAACTAATTGTATGTACTGAATGGAAGTCTCTCATTCCTCAAGTATACCATCACTTCATCTCCAACTTTGAATTCCTTATGTCTCCTCTTTTTATCAGCCTTCTCCGTATACTTCTATTTTGTTTCTTCCAATTGTTGTTTTACTTGAGTATACAACTTCTTCATGTGTTCTACAAATTCTAGGATGAACTCCAGTAACAATCTCAAAAGGTGTCTTTCTTGTACTCTTGTTCACTGAATTATTGTAAGCAAACTCTACTTGTGCAAGAACTAAATCCCAACTTCCAATCTTCTCTCCAACCAAACATTTCAGCAAATTCCCTAAACTCCTATTCACTACCTTTTTTTTTCCATCATTCTATGGGTGAAAAGTAGACTAAACTTCAAATATATCTTCAACTTCTTCCAAAATTAACCAAAAAACTTTACATCTCTGTCTAAAACAATACTCCTAGGCAATCCATGCAATCTAAACACCTCTTTGAAAAAAAAATCTGCTACATGTACTGCATATGTTGTCTTGGGTATGTGCAAGATCATGATGGGCCAAAAAGTGGCTATATGATGGGTATGTGGTTGACGACTTTTTTTTTTACCCAAAATTGATGGAACAAAAAGGGTTTTAAAGGAGATTCTTAGCTTTCCATAATGTAAATTATGATTTACTTTGAATTTAATAAATAATTATTATTCATTTTCTATTTGAATTATGATTAAAGTCTTGATTGATAGGCTGATTGAAAAGAATCTATAGCTTTCAAGCAATATCACATTTTTGAATCCAAAACATGCATCACATTCTATGCTTCAGATACTATAGGATTAAAAAGAAAATTTGAATTTTATGAATTTTAACCAAGTTAAGGTGGTCATACATATGAGTTTTTATATTTTTGAAAAGTTGTAATAAAAAATTCATAATTAATATTTACTTGCAAAAAATTACAAAGAAATATGCATCCATCAAGACATGAGTCCCTCTACTTATATCTAAAATATTATAATTTTTTTTTCTATCATTTTATTGTGGTTAGGGTGGTCAGACAGACATCTACTTTTTATTTTTTCCCTGCAATTTAAGTACTATTGGATTGAAATTTCAAATTTTCACCAAATAGAATTTAAAAAATAAAAATAAACCTAGTAGTTTAGAAACTATATTCAATTTTCTATAGATTCTATTCTTACATATTTTTGAAATAATAGAGACAACTTATTCAAATTTTTATGTCAAGTTTCCTAACTCTGATTTTTTTGAATTTTTTGCCACTTAAGGGCATGTTTTTTCCATGATGATCCTGCACATACCCTCTTCCTACAAGGTATGAAATTGTCCTTCTTAGAAAATATATCTACCACCACAAACACTGAATCATTACCTCTTTGTGTCTTCAGTAAACCAAGTATGAAATCTATATTGATGTCCTCCCAAGGTCTGTCCAGAATTGTTAAAGGCTTATACAATCTTACATTCTAACTACTCCCCTTTGCAACTTAGAAAACTCTACAATTCTACAAAAATCTCCTAACATCCTTGTTAATCTATGGAAAAAAGTAACTCTCACTTACCAATGCCACTATCTTATCAACAAAAAAGTGTCCTAAAATTCCACCACTATGCTTCTCCTTTACCAGGTTATCCCTCAGAGAACTCTGGGGTATACACAACTGATTTCCTTTGAACAAAATATCCTCATGAATGAAATAATCAAACCACTAGATTCTATCCTTCATAGTAGGTTCTTTACAAGCTTTCCAAGGTTCTGCAAAATTCGGGTCTTCTTCGTACAAGTTCTTCAATTCATCAAAGCCTAATACCTCCACTCTCATCTTTGTTAGTAAATTCCTTCTCCTACTCAAAGCATCAAAAAATCTATTTGACTTCCCACTCCAATACTTCAAGACAAAAGTATAACTCTGCAAGAACTCTACCCATCTCAGGTGTCTCTAATTCAACTTACCTTGACTGTTCAAATATTATAATGTCTGATGATCCATATACAACACAAATTACTTAGGCAAAAAATAATGTCTCCACTTCTTCAAGTCTTGAACTATAGCATAAAATTCCTGATCATACATTGCATATCTTCTCCTAGCATCATTCAAATTCTCACTAAAATAAACTATAGGTCTCCCTTCTTGACTCAATATTGCTCCAATTCCATTTCCACTTGCATCATAGACTACTTGAAATACCTTATTGAAATTTGGTAAAGCCAACATAGGCTGCTCAGTCACCTTCTACTTCAACAACTCAAAACTACAGTTTGCTCTAGATGTCCATCTAAAATCCTTCCTATCTCCTCTCATTACTTCTATAATAGGACTGCAAATAGAAATAAAATTCCTAATGAACTTTTTGTAGAAATTAGCCAGCCCATGAAATGATCTTACCTCTCCAATTCTATCTGGTGTAGGCCACTCAACAATTTCTCTTACCTTCTCAAGATCCATCTTCAATCCATCACAGATATCAAAAATCCCAGATATACCAATTCCTCCTTCATGAAACTACACTTCTTAATGTTTATTAGCAACTTTTCTTATTTCAATCTCTACAAAATTTGTTTGATGTGTAACAAAAGTTCTAATGTGCATTTTTCAATCCAAAAGGCATCACTAACCACTCATACAATCCTTCATTTGTTTTGAATGTTGTTTTCCACTCGTCTCCTTCTCTGATTCTGATTTGATGATATCTACTCTTCAAATCTATCTTTGTAAATTACTTAGCTCCACTCAAACAATCCATAATTTCATCCATCTAGGGTAAAGAAAATTGATACTTCATTGTGATCTTGTTTATAGCTCTAGAATCTATACGCATCCTCCATTCTCCATCCTTCTTAGGTGCAAGCACAACATGTACTACACATAGAATCAAGCTTTCTCTGATCAAACGCTTCTTCAACAATTCCTTCACTTTTCTATTCAACTCTTCATTCTCTCTTGGTGTCATCGATTGTGCTGCTTTACTAGGCATACTAGCTCCAAGAATCAGATCCATGCAATGAGTAGTACTCCTTACCAATGGAAATCCATTAGGGACATTGTCTAAAATGATCTCCTCATATTCAGTCAATATCTCTTTTATCTCTTCCATGTGTTCTTCCACATGCTTCAAGTCTCCAACCTTCTTAGGAACCAGGGTATAACATAAATTCTCATGTCTCAATCCATCAAGGAATCTCCTTCCATCAACCATAAAAACCTTTGCATTTGTACAAACTTCAACTATATGAACATCTTCCAATGACAATAAAAATATGTTTCATCCCATTAGCAACAATAGTGTAGATATTTTTCTTTCCATCATGAATAGCCTGTCTATCATACTACCAAGGTCTTCCCAAAATAAAATGGCATATATCCATAGGCATGATATCACACAAAAATTCATCATGATAATTTCCTATCTTCAATTTCATCAAACATTGTTCACTTACCAGTATCTTATGCTCATCTTGAATCCAAGCAATCTGTTAGGGCTTCAAGTGTTTCAACCTTTCCAACTTCATCTTAGTCACCATATCTTCAGAAACCAAGTTCTTTGAACTTCCACTATCAACAATCACTTTGCAACATTTTCCATTCACCCTGCATTTGGTTCGAAACAAATTCTTCATCTGCAATGGTTCTTTCTCCAATTCACTTTGACACAAAATTGTCTTGTTCACCAACACTTCTCCATCCTCTAGTTTATTAGATGATCCAACATGTTCTTCCTCACTAAAGGTTTTTCTTCTATTATTTTCTATCTTTTTGCTTGTATCTCCCTGATTACATCCAAATGCTCTATGTCCTTCTCCACCACATTTATAATAGGTTCCTTTGAATATCCTTTTCTCCTATCCTCTATCATCTCTTCTATAACCTTCATTTTAGTAACCACCATAGCCTCCTCTTCTACAAGAGTTTCCACCACCTTTCTGGTACAAAATTTCATTCTTACTAACCTCCTTATCCTTGTTCTAATCTATAAAATATCCTCTTCCTCCTCAACAAATGTTCTTCCTCTTTGAGATCTTCCACCTCTTACTCTTTGTCTCTACTCATGTCTTTTGTTCAACTTCTCTTCTACTTTTAGGGTACACTGGTATGCCTCTTCCATGCTTTTCAACTTCATCAAACTAATTTCATCATGTATGGATGACCTTAAACCATTCACATATCTAGCTACTTGCTCAATCTCATCCTCTGAATGTCCAGATTTGATATTCAACTTATAGAATTGTTCAGTATACTCTATCACACTAGATTCTTTCTGCTTCAAATTTTGTAACTTCTTGAACAAACTAATCTGATAATCTACAGGCAGAAACTTTGACTTCAACTTATTCGCCATCTGATCCCATGATTTTATCTTCTCTTTTCCTCTTCTAAGTATATATGTCTGGAAATATTCCCACCATAGGGATGCATGTCCTCTCAACTTTGTACATGCATATTTCACCTTCTTATCTTTAGAGGTACCTTCAAATTAAAAATAATTTTCCATCTTTGTTATCCAATCTAGCAATACATCCGAGTCCAACTTACCATTATAGTCTAATGGATTGAAATGTGGTCTTGTATTCACCTTCATGAGGGCTCTTATGAACCTCTCTTCTTCCTGATCTAGGCTAGATTTCTCATCTCTTCCTCTTTCTTCCTGTAGTTCTACTTCTTCATCAATCACATCATCAACCGGTTGACCTCTTCTCCGGGTCATTTCAATTGCATCTAATATGGTAGAAGTGCCTCTTAACATCTCCATCACAACTTGTTCTGCATTTCCACCTACTCCATTTCCTCTAACATTTCTTCTCCCAAACATCTTTACAAAATTCCTTTGTAGTTGCAAGTCATATCCTAAATCGACCATCCCCACAAAAAATCTTCAACAAGACTTTATAAACTCTGAAAATATTGCAAGGAATGAATCTCACTCTAATACCAATCTGGCACAACCACAGTAGGAGGGTCCTCAAAGATAACAATCAAGACCATGCAAAAAGAGTAACACAATGAGAGAAAAATAGAACATGGAGGAAAATGTAGATGGAACTATTCTCATCAATAATTATCTCAGTTACATTCAACCAGTAACATCTGAGCTTACAAATTCGGCTCATAGGCTTGATACAACATGTTCAAAAATACAACATTCCAATATGCTCCTATATGTGAGCTTAAATTTTATAGTTCTAATCCAAAATTTATCTATCTATTCTCACTTCCTATTCTAATGATTAATTAGAAGCTTTATAGCATATCCACAATTCTAGAAACATCTATGTTGGCCAAACATCATCTAATTCTCCAAGGAAAGAAAATGTAACATGTGCATGAATAGGTTGGCCTCAAATTGAATTACTGTTTAATAGGTGCATAAGATGAAGTGTGGACCTACAATGAAGGTCAAGGAAACTCCAAGGAACATTTAAAATCCCATATTTAAAATCCACAAGTCACGAGGATGATCCACAATGGTCGAACTGGCCAAAAAGTTTGAAATTATTCTGGTGTCGGTTCAAGAAACTACCAAATATTATGGAAGAGATAACTTGCTGAAAAAAGATCCAATCACATTCAAAATCCTGGGAAAAGTAAAATAAACATGTAGATGATGTAATCCAAGATCCACAAGGTCTAGCGAGAAAAGATGATGAATCCACCAACATGAACTGAGAACAAACAAAGTAAGAATAGAAAACTGAAAGAAAATATTTTTGGTTGATGAAAGATTTCCAAAAACCAAGGATGCTCTTGCATCATTCATTATACCTCCATTAAACCTATTCATCATCACCTAATAATCATCCTCACTTGAGATCTGCATTCAGTAGCTCTATGTCCAAATTTCTTGCATACAAAACATTGTCCAGAGAAGGAACTAGCATACTAGTTTATTTTACTTGTGCACTTTGTTGCCTTGTGACCAAATTTATTACATGAAAATAAAACACCATTGAAAGGCGGGTTCCTTTGAGAATTTGGTTATTTGATAGGTAATCTTCTAGCAAATTTTCTTTGATTCCTTTTCTACTTTCCTTTATCTTGAGCCTTCTGATTATCCATTGGATTTTGCACAACCTTATAACTTTCACCTACTTCATTTCCCAAGCCACCTTTGTCTTTAGAGGGTTTGTTCCCTACAATAAACACATCAAGCTTGGTGGAGCTTTTCTTGAAATTATCTTCATAGAGTTTTTCTTTCTCTAGTTCTACTTTCAGATTCACCACTTCTTGTTCAAGCCTAGTGCATTCAACAGTCTTGCTTTGCACTACTTTATTCAGGCATTCTTCAATTCTTTTCTTTTCCTCCACTAGCACCTTCAATCTTGTAATTTATTCCTTTTCTTGTTTCAATTTATCACTCACTTCTCTATGTCTTTCCTTGAATTTTATCAATTTCTCATTCAGTTTTGAAACACATTCATTTCCCTCATCAAGATTGTCTTTCAAATCTCACTTTTCAATTTCAACCATGTCAAGATGTTCAAGTGCATCCTAAAGCTCATCTTTATCATCCATTTTGTTCAATATTTAGGATCTTCCTCAAGTTTTTAGGATTCTCCAGAGGAATTTAGATCTAATACCAATTTTTGAAAGGTGCAAGACAACTAAGAGGGGGGGTGAATTAGTTTTCTCAAATTTCAATCACAATCCTTAAACACTTATCAACTTCAAATCCACTTAATTATTTTGTTAAGTATGAACTTGAAATGCAATAATATAAAGAAATAATAAAAAAATCACTATATTTACGTGAAAAACCCAATAAGAGAAAAACCACGATGAGGATTAGCTCACAATATAAAGTAGTTCCAAAACTGAATACAAAAAGTCTCACTTCCAAAGGGCTCACTTCCCAAGATAGGACTCAGTGTCTAGACAAGGAGGATCATTGACTAAAAAAATATTACAATATGGAAGTGGCTTCACAACCAAAATGAGCTAGCAAGAGTACACCTAACAAGTGTTGATTAAATGCTGCTAATGCTTAGTAAATAGACTTGACACACTAAAGTCCTGATTGACAGGCTGATTGAAAAACGTCTATAGCTTTCAAACAATATCACATTTTTTGAATCCAAAACATGTGTCACATTCTATGCTTTTTATACTATAGGATTAAAAAAAATTGAATTTCATAAAGTTTTGACGAAGTTAAGGTGGTTAGATGTACGAGTTTTTATATTTTTTAAAAGTTGTAATAAAGAAATCATAATTAATTATTTACTTGGAAAAAAATTACAAAAAAATATGCATCACATTGGGACATGAATCCTCTACTTATATCAAAAATATTATAAAAAATATTATCATTTAATTGTGGTTAGGGTGGTCAGGCAAACACCTACTTATTTTTCCTTGAAATTTAAGTATACTACTACATTGAAATTTCAAATTTTCACCAAATAGATTTTGTTTAAAAATAAACCTAGTAGTTTAGAAACTACATTAAATTTGCTACAAATTCTATTCTTACATATTTTTGAAATAATATAGATAACTTATTCAATTTTTTACGTCAAGTTGCCTAACTTTGATTTTTCTAATTTTTTTGCAGCTTAAGGGCCTATTTTTTCCATGATGATCCTACACATACCTAGTGATAATGCTAATGATGTTGATAATGGAAAAATATAGTTTAGAATATTTGATATGCATTAGGTCATTTTTATGTATACCTACATTTTTCCCCTCTTTGAGATAAAGTATTGGTTGCATTATTTCAAAGAATTCAATGGTAGGATCAATATTTAAAAAGTTTAACATGCCCCTCTATCCCCCAACTATCAATAGGAGGTTGATAAGATGTTGGGTTGCCCCTTAAGAGATCAGGTGAAAAAATTTCATTTTTGGGTTAGGCTCGTGCTAATGTTAAGAGTAGTTTTGAGTTGTAGAGAATAAAACATTTGGCCTATGGTTGTCATTTATGGATGCATAGGGTCATGCGTGCTCCCAAAATTGAGCTAGAAGGGTGTTGAACATCTGAAATTTTGAGAGGGGGCTGAATTAGTATTCCACAAAATGATAATAAAATCCACTTAATCATCATTACCATTTTATCTAAATCAACAAGAGAGAACATAAAAGCAAGTCAATGCAATCACACACATGAACATCAAGATTTTTATGTGGAAAATATAATGAGGGAAAAAAATGGTGAGGGTTAACTCACAATATATTATATCCAGATACAAAATATTATGGGGCTTATAGCTTGAGTACAAAAGCTATGGCTCACTACCAAGATACAATGATGGCAGTTCACTACAAAAAGAATGAATGGATGGAATACACCTTCACTGTGTAGGGTTTAGTTCCACTAAAGATTAGAATATAAAGTACCACACCACACAGTAGTCACTCAACAAAATTGATCACAACTGATAAAACATTTAGGCTCTAATCTTCTCCTCTGGTCACATTTACTTCTCATTCTCGCTCTCTTGTATTTCTCATTCTCGTTCTTCAAATTGCATTGCTCATCTCTTCTATCTTTCATCTTATATATATATGCAAGTATATATTATTCTTCAATTAGGTCAGAACCATATAAGATTCAACATTTTATCCATTTAGCACATTATGCCAATTCGTCTATTAGTCTTCATAATATATTGCATTCACTGAGTCAGCCAAGACTAAGAAACACAATTCTTCAAACCAACAAATAATCCTTAATGAAAACACCTTCCAAATATAAGAACACATTAATTTCCCATCATAATACTAGTAAAGATACTTTCAACTCAACTGCAGTATAAGAATGTTCACCTTAGTAAAGTGTGGAGTCTCCCACATAGTACACCACACATAGAACAATAGTAGGAAATAGAGATGAACTCTATCAGAGATAACTTCTAGTTCATAGAAAAAATAATGTCTCAAGATCCAATAAAAAATAGTCTAAATAAGTTAATAAAACATGGTTAGAAAATTAGAATCATATCAGATCTTGAGATGAGTTGCAGACTCAAATACCAACATACTGATCCATCATAGAGGAGCATTATTGACAGAGAACTTCCAATAAACCAAGAAAACTTACATCTAGTCAACACCATGTAGTTATTACCATGTTGAAATCAATGAAAACATAGAAACAACCAACACAACCATCCAACCTTCATGCACATGTAAGTATTCCAACAATCTCCCCCTTTAGCATTGATCACAACATGCATGATAAAATTTTTCAAGTATACCACAACTAAATGTTTTGAGTTACTCCCCCTATCAAAATTGATCTTCACAAAAAAAAATTCCATTGATTCTACATCTCTTTATCTCTTTCTCTCTTTCTTTCTCCCACTTTGAAATCGATGGAAAGGAAGGGTTCTGGTATTAAAAATGTATGTCAAAAAGTAGCCAAAAGGATATGAACATAGGTTTAACCTAGAGAGGAACCTCTGAGACTCTCTAGAATAGCCTTCCATGATGATTTCCCTTCTTCCCATGAACCTTATGCACATACAAGAGTCTTTTAAAATAGCTCAAGTTTAGTTAGGGACTCTATACCATAAGTTAAAGTATTGGGACTAAGATTGATTTTCTATATTTCACCAATACAATCAAGAGCACTATAAACAAAAGTATGTCTAGAGTTAATCATGTCTCTAAGTGCCACAAAATTTTTAATGAAATCTATTGTTCGATCCCATAGAGAATTTTTTTCTTGAAGTTGTAAAATGTAGGATCACCTCTGATTATCTTTATCTTCCACTAATTTGTATGTATCTTTCAAAGTTCTCAATTGAGACTCACTCAAATTTATTTCATTTCTTATATCTAATGTATTCCTCGACCAATCTAGAGAAAAATAAAGTAGTTCTTGTGCCTCTTGTTCACAACCTTGTACATTTTCCAATTCCTTCATTACCCGATTGTATGCATTCACACATTTTCCTTTGATATCACCCAATTCTTCTTCATTCCTAGTTCTATTAAACTCTTTAAGTCCAGAGATGGAATCCTTCAAAGAATTAATCATGCCTTGAAGATTCTCCACATCAAAAATATATGAATCAAAATTAGCATCATGTATAACCTTGTGCAAGTTTTCCAAAGCTCTTTGAATACTCATCCATTCATGCTAACATTCGAGCTTACTCTCATCTGCTATCTTTACCACACTTTTCCTTTTCTTCCCTATTTTGGTCTCACTACTAGAGAAACTTTCATCATCAAGATTATTAGGGATTTCCAATAGAATTTTAGCAAAGTTTTCAATTTCATCCTCTGACACTTCATAATCTAATTTAGATATCCAAACTAACCTTAATTCAACTGCTTCCATGTGATAGAAATTTGCAGAAACAAGAAAATTTATGCTTCCAAAGTACCTTTCCACAAGACTTAATAGAAACCTAGACCTTTTGTTCATCCTCATTTGAAATGTTCCAAATAATGCAGCAATGATAGAATCTTGTGCATCCAAACTACCAAGATTTATCATGAAATTCCTAATTTGATAGGTAATAGGCTCTATATTTGACCATTCTATCCTTGCTATTACCAATAAATCTTTCAAAAAGTAAAAGAGTAGACAAAAAACTAGATTTCCTTACCAAAAAATACTCTTCTTATTCTTCTTGATCTCCTTTAAATTCTTCAAAAGATCTATGCCAAGTAGCTCACAAGAGTCATATTCCATACCTCTTAATATCATGTCAACAATAACATTCACTAGAATAGTAGAATCTGTAGAGTCATTTCCAGAAATATAAACTTTATGACCAATGACCATAATATCATACCTCAATATCGGATCAACAATTGATCTCAATTCAATTTTCTTTCTTGTTCATAGTCTTTAGCTTAGGAAGCGATCTAGAGGAACATAGACCATTTACATCTCTAAATCCTTTTCTGGTGACCAGATGTGTCTCATCAATCCACAAAGATTCATTATGAATTATATTCAATACTATTTGAATATACTTCTTCTCAAATTCAAACAAGGGAACTTCCTCCAAAAATCCAACTTCTTTTTAACTAATACTCTATAGGCAACATGATTCTTTTTCAACTCATTTTCCCAAAACATATTTGGTTGAACTAATGGTATTTCTTCAATGTTACATAAAAAAAATGCATAGAAAATTTTTGTAGGAAACACTCTCAAAGGGATGCAAGAGAATGCACCAACAGACTCTTCCAACACATTCCTCATATATCTTTTCAATCTTGCTTTACCCACACAATTCACAATCTTTGAATTATTCATCAATAAAATTAAAAGATTGTGCAAATAGGAATACCTCTAAAAATGTATAGATGTTTTTTTTCTAGAGCTTGCTTCAACTATTGCTTTCTTCAAATTCTAAAACTCTAAATTCCCTTTCAAACTTCCTTTGCACACTTCTTCAAAAATACATATGCCTTCAATGCTATCTGAACTTATTCCTTCCATTTTGAATGATTTTGAAATAAATGTTTCAATTTGTAGGTAGATTACCTTGAAAATGTTGTACGCCTTTATCCTTTCAAAATTTGTAGACCTCATTCTTTACATGTTTAAAAAATACCTTAAACTTGTTACCTCATTAAATATACTTATGTCATGATATGACACAAGTACCAATAAGGGCGTTTATTAGATTTATTATGATTGCACCCCATCAGCCACTAGTTTCATTTAGAGATTGATGGGAGCATCTGTACTAGGGGTCAACATAGATAAAGATGATGAATCATTTATCCAAGTTCTTTCCATTTCCTTGTTACTTTCGGATCAAAGGTTTGATCATTCTTCTTCACTAGATAATATTTCTTCTTTCTTTTGTTGTTTCTACCAGGGTGTTCTAATTATTTGTACTTACAAGTAACATTCTTCTTTCCATTTTCCTTTCTATCTTCATATACATTATTTTTATTCTTCGAGTCATTCACATTCTTTTTACTGTCCTTTTCTTTATGATCAAATATCTTGCAGGAATGACAAACACCATTAAAGTATAAATACCTTTTTGCATCATACCATTTTGTAGAAATTTTTTCTAGAATTTCTTCTTCGCTACTTGACTTGTTTATCCTTGTACCACATCTTCTTTTTAGTGAATTTCTTCACTTTAGAACTTTGAACCTTTTAGAACCCTAAAATGCTCTTACCTTTTTCTAGTCTCTAAGAATTAATCAAGTCATCAATCATCACTAAGCTTATCTTAAATTTTTCTTCAAAACTCTTTTCCTTTTCTAGATTAGATCTCGGGATTTTTACTTCTAATTCAAGCTTCACACATTCATCCATCATATTCTAAATTTCAATTTCCTAATATTCTTCAATTCTTTTCTTCTCATCCAATTGCTCTTGTAGGCTAGTAATGATTTCTTCTCCTTCAGGCAATATATCACCTGAATTTATACATATACTTTGTAGCTTTTTCAATGTACTCATTTTCTTTTATCAACTTATCCTTCAGGGATTCCATTTATTTTGAAAATTTAGTAGTTACTATAAATCATTTTTTCCTTGATCATTTTGTTTTTTGGCTTGTATAAAGTTTTCAGTTTCAGATGTTCCCACCCTCAAGTAAAGTTATTAGAAAGGTACACAATACGCCATGTGGTGGCTGTGTAACTTTCATTTTTCACCTTCCTTTTCTAGAAAGATTCAAGACACATGTTTTCTCATCAGAGATATTCTCAAGGAGATATAGTCATGAGCTCAAAAATTTTCACATGTTTGACACATCATCTCTTCATTATGAGTAAATTGTGCTTCTTATGAAGCAATATCTTTTGGTAGTTTGTTGGAGCTTGTTGACCTTTTTCTCGTCTTGGTTTTTGGGATGGAATTTTTGAGTCACTACTTTTGGGTGATGTTATTGGTCAACTAGACCTTTTGCTAGGTTGTTTTCTAGGATTTGATCATTTATAGACCTCTATCTTTGCTAAATATTTTAAAAGAATTAATGCAACAATTGAGAATTGATGAGAAAATATTGTTGTGACCTAGCTAAAGTTCTATGATTAGATTGTGTGCTATCAAAATCCAACATCTAGTAGTAATCACTTTTGTGTTGTGGTGGAAATTTCTTCTTTAAGTAGCTATAAAAGAGAGGCAACAATAGATGAAATGGTTGGATTCCAATTTTTAGTTTCCTTTGGTAAGGAAAAGTTTATTTAGTTTTCTTAGGACATAGAACTATTTTTAGGAGTAAAATTTGTAGAACTACTTGTCTCTAGCGTGTTATATCTTTTAAAGCTCAAACTATTGTTAGATTGGCATCCAACCTCTATTTTAAAGTGTATTTGATATTTAAGCATTAATTATTGAAAAGAAACCTTTGAGACTATGCATGTATGGCCTTTATCAAGTTTATGCTTTTGTTCTAAATGAAACACTATGTCTTAAAAGTTGAATTTGAATAGTTTAAGTGGCTGATTTCCATGTTATATACTTTCATGGGAGAATAATAACCTGTGAAAACTAGATTATTTCAGTGGAATTCTCTATGTTTATGAAGGGTTGTTGTTTTGTTATATTATGTTGTATCAAGAGAGAGAGTTTATGAAATTTCTGAATATTTTTCTATCACCCTTAGAAATATTTATGTTTGATCGGACCTTAATGAACACTAACTGTGGAAAGATTTGAAAGTCTGCACTGTGCTTGCTATTATCATTTTTTGTTCATTCCAACAATGAAGGGTTGTGGTGTTTTGTGTCTAATTATATCACTCGTAGGAATGATTGGGATTGAAATGTTGTAAAAGCATTGGCACATCACCATTTTTATGTTTTGTGTTTACATTTCCTTCTACCCTTTCCTCCAAACCCCAAAGAGCCAACTTTCTATAAAAATCCTAGATATATTTAGTGAGGCACAAATCAATCCCCCACTCACTAAATTTCCCATAAGACTATCAGGGAGGTGCAAGCTTAGATGATCCATAGTTATTTTTTTGGAAAATGTAGTGGGACACAAAGGTTTTCGAATGCTTGATTAGAAGTCATAAATATTTCTTAAATTGGCCTAAGGAAGGAAACTAGAAGTTTCATGCCCAGAGTCCAAATAAGAGCATCCTGAAGAGGACATTTCCAGTACTCTTAGTTACCTTTGTCGAGTACCTAGGAGAAGAAGACTTATAGGTTTTGCATCACCTATAAGGAGAAATAGAGTAAGAACCCAATATCCAAAGCCTTATCTAACCCACCCAAAGGCTCAACCTTCCAAATCAGAATACCTGTATACCCAATTTATAAGAATATTTTATCTATGGCTCAAGTAGCTCCCTCTACTCCTAGAAATTTTGTAACTTGGGATAGTGGTAGTCTGCTACGACCACCCAAACCCCTATATGTATGGCCTTCCATAGCCACTAACGGCCTCAAGGCTATCCAAAAATTCTATGGAGAATAATTAAAAACCCCTTCTGAACACCTACAAGATATAGTAGAGGTATGTAGGGTACATAATATAGTGGAGGAGAACATCACTTTGAGGCTATTAGCTACCTCTTTCAAAGGAAAGGCCAAAGATTGGTATCAATTTTTGGCCTCAAGCTTTATCATCTCCTAGGATTAGCTCAAAGAAAGGTTGTTCAAATGCTTCTCAGAGAAAGGAGATCATTCTTCATTGCTATAACAACTAAGCACCATCAAGAGAGCTCCACAAGAGGACATGAGCAATTTTAACACTAGGTTTCATAAGACCTGGCAAAGGATCTCTATGACTGCTCTACCTTAATTCATGATTGCATTTATGTTCTATTTGAAGGCTCTCAATTCAGATATCATAGTAATGATAACATCCATGAGAGGGGATATCTTTCCTGACACACATGAGTTGGATAATTGATGTTGAGAAGCTTTCGCCATGACCTCTAATGCATGTATTTACATAAATCTTTGGTGATCTTTGGGAAGAAGCTACTCCAAGAACTATTGCTACAAAATTGATGTTGGCTATGCTGAAATCTATGTACATGTATCCCCAAACAAGCATGTCAAACTCTTCCTCAATTGTAATAGGCATCAACAACATGAAGAATCTCATGCAAAATTTTGCTAATAGGTTGGTTATTATCAAATGAAAGAAAGAAATGCCTCTAAAGCAGACCACACAAGTCTATGGTGAAGGAAGGCCATCTTATTAGTAGAATCCATACCAAGGATCCTCCAAAGGAGGAGGTCAACAGATGATGTCTATAAACTAGATAGTTTCAATCACCATGCCACTATGGATGCTCAAAGATAGCCCAAGGAAAGAGTTAATTCTAGGGAAGAACAATTTGGTGGAAGATGAGAATGTATCAAGATTTCCACGCAAGGATAGTTTTGTGCCATGAAATTTTCCATGGGGGAATATGCAATAGAAGATAGTGGAAAAAATAAGCAAGGGTGTGCTCCCCAATTTGGATGAATATGAGTCCCTTGAAATGGAAAGTGCTCACTTCAGAGTGCAAATGCAAGGAATTTCCTTGAAGCAAGAGTTGGATATTGCGCTTGAACAAGCACTTTTTTATGGATGGAAGAAGAAGAAGATGCACTATTCATGAATGAAGCTTTGAAAACTAGTACCCCACAAGTATAGTTAGATTACAACATAAGATCCAAAAGAAGGCTTATGAGAGAATACAAGAAACAAGCTCTACCACATTCTTAGCCACATCAACTACCATTGCAAGAAAAATAGGCTCCACTTCTTGACATTTGACCTATTCCATAGCCACATAATTAGTATTTTCTAGAGAAGGGAGTGAACAAGGCACCAAGCCTAGTCATGAAAAAATGTTTCTTCCAAAAATGAGAGAAATACCTCCATTCAAGCTCAAAACCCAACTAGTCATAATGCTTAATGTGGTAGAAAATTTGAAGAAGGAACTTGCCAATGTATCTCTATGGGACATCATATCTATTCCCAAACAAAAGAAATTTATTTTGGAAGCATTAAAGAAAGATGAACAAATGCCATAGATGGATGTGACTCCATTGTGTGGCCAAAGTGGAGACAAAGGATTTGCGTTAGCCCCTCAAGTTTTAAAATCAACAGCTTATACGAACAATGTGGATAATGCAAAAGAGAAAGAGGTAAGCAAGCCAAAGCCCACACCTTTCTTTTAAACACTTATTGTGGGATATAAGATTTTGCATAATAGTATGATTGATTCAGGGGCTAGTACAATTGTCAAGCCAAAAAAAGTGGCCGATGCTCTAAAAATTAAGTATGAGCCCCTTGAGAAAGGAATCATGCAACTACATGGGAAGAAGGTTCAAACCATTGGTCGGATAAAATATCTATCTCTAACCCTCTTCTCATGTGAAAGCCAAAGATTAATACAAGAAGTTGTAGTGATAGACATTCCCCTGGTCTTTAGAATGTGTCTTTCAAGAGATTTCACTACGAAGCTTGGAAAATACTTAGTACTTGACCAGACCCACCTAATATTGAGAACCAAGCATGAGGTGAAAATGAAGATTCTATCCAAACCTTTGCATCCTAAACACATTGTAGACAATGCAATCCTATGCTTTGAAGCAGTGCATACCTCCATCTCTTAGCAAGAGAGATATTGTGTAGAAATGTTGCAAGATGAAGAAGATACAAGTGATTAGACTCTCGAAGAAGAGGTGCTACTCAACAAATTCATTGAATCTGATCCATTTGAAAAATTTCATGCAATAGGGCTAGGCACCTATGTGATTTTTGGTGATGATCAAGTCTTTCCAAAGTTAATGAAGGATTGGGAAGAATATGATGATCTTGGTGATAATCATCTATGGACCCTATATTTTGATGGTGCCAAATGTAAATCGGGCTCTAGAGGGGGTGTACAACTAGTATCTCAGACATGATTAGAGACCCTCAAAGATTACCACTTTTAGTTTTCATGCTCAAAAAATGATGTTGAATATGAGGCCTTGCTCCATGGTCTAATCCTTGTAGAAAAATGGTTGTAAAGAGAGTACAAGTTTTTAGATATTCAGAGTTAGTCATGAGCCAGGTTCATGGACAAGTGAGTGTGAAAAACATGAGGATGAAGTTGTACAAACATCAGATCTGGGACTTGATCAAGAGCTTTGAAGCCTTAAAAATACAAGTTATTTCCTAATTTCAAACCAGTGTCATTGATTGGATGGCTTCTACTGATTAAACCAAGCATGATGCAGTGCAAGTCATTTCCTAACCCTCAACTCCTTTCAACAATCAAAACTAGAAAGTTTTTGAAGATGATGTGCAGATTGTTTCCTTCATATAGAAAGGAGGAATGAATTTCAACTATTTTCTATGAGGAGTAGAATTTCCCGAAGAGTAGTTCATCTAGTTAAAAGGGATCAAGCTTCCTCAAGGATTAATTTCCCTTGAGAATCTCTTTTATTGTGAAGATGTGAGAAACAACAAGCAAATGTTCACTGTAGACACTAGGGACTATGAAGAGCTTGATGTCAAAATCTATAGAAAGTTAAAAGTCAAAAGGGAAGTTCCCCATAAGGAAAAGAAAAGATTGAAGGACCTATATTTCAAATATGATAGAGTTATTGCTTGGACCTATGAATATCTTAGAGGGTATGACCTAGGCATAATTCAACATACCATTGACTTGGTGGAAGGATCTAAACCCATTTGAAGAAAGAAAAAGGCTAGTCAATCTGAAGGTCAAGGCATTGATGGCATAGGAGCTCACCAAATTGGTTGAGTCAAGAATCATATATTTGATTAAATATTCCACATAGGTGTCAAATCTAGTACTAGCCTGAAAAAGATTGGAGATATTAGGCTTTGTGTCAATTTTCAAGATTTGAATAAAGCCCCGCTATTAAAAGACCATTACCTCTTGCCATTGATGGAGTGGATCCTATAGACTATGGCTAGATAAAAGATGTTTTCATTGTTGGATGGTTTCTCAAGTTACAACCAAATATATATAAAGGAGGCTGACTAGCATAAGACAATGTTTACCACTAAGTGAGGAACATTTGCATACTCAAAAATGTCATTCAAACTTTCAAATGTTGTTGTGAATTTCCAACAAGCAATGGATATTGCTTTCAAGGGATTGATCAACATGATAATCTTAATATATTTGGATGAACTAATGGTCTTTTCAAAGTCAAATAATTATCACTTTGATCATCTAGAGAAGGTTTTCTAGAAATGCCAATAGTTCAGGATTTTTTTGAATCCCAAAATTGCATTTTTGGAGTACCTCAAGTAAAGTTACTTGGCTTTGTAGTATCTAAGGAGGGAATAGAAATAGAACCCAAAATGGTTAGATCTATAATGGAATTACCCCTGCTAATGAATCAAAATGGACTGCAATATTTTATGGGAAAGATCAATTTTGTCAACAGATTTATATCAAATTTTGCAGGCATTACAAGACCAACTACATTGATGCTTAAGAAAAATCTAGTTTTCAAATGGACCCCTAAAGGAAAAGAAAATTTTAAGTAGCTAAAGATAGCCATCTATTTAGCCTTGGTATTGGTCAATCCTAATTTTTCCAAATGCTTTCTACTCTATGTGTACAATGGACAACATAGCATAGCTTCGATGCTCACTTAGAATTGCGAGGAGGATAATGGAGAGCATCATATTGCATTCCACTCAAGGAACCTTAAAGGTTATCAAGCTAGGTATAATTTTCTACAAAATTAGGATTTTTCCATTGTTAAAAGCTTAAAGAAGTTCTGAAACTTGGTGTCATCCAATAAGATCACTATTCTTGTGGCACATCCTAGTGTGCGAGAATATATCACAAAAGGTGAGATAATGTAAAAGATGGAAAATTGGATCACTAAGATCTTAGAGTATGATGTGTACATTACACCAACCAAGCTAGTATAGGGAAGAGGTCTGTGTGAATACATTGCACAAGAATCAAGTCCCATAGTTGAAAAAGAGACCGATTAGGTCTACTCGAACCAATTCGAGTATGATGAATCTTGGGTGGCTAATCGGACATAGTATATGCAAAAGGAGTACTACCCAACAAGCCTTTCATTCTTTTTACTACTAACTACAAGGAACTATGTATGTATTAATTGAGGGTGTATTATTCAAAAGAAATTATGATGGTGTATTTGTTTGATGTTTAGACAAGCTATAGACAAAAAAAGTTCTTGATGAATTCTATCACAGTCCTAAGGGTGGAAATATCTTTGCCAATACTACCACTTTAAAGATAATGCAAGCAAGATATTATTATCCCTCTCTCTTTTTGAAAGCACATCTGGTGCAAAAGTGTACCTAATGCCAATATATTTTTTGGAAAAAGAAAGAATGTCGCTTTTCCCCTTAGTCCAATTGTAACCGAGGAACCCTTTGCTCAATGGGCTTTGGATTTTATCAAGATGATAAATCCTATTTCCAGCACTAGGCACAAGTGGATCCTCACAAAAAACTGACTACTTCACAAGGTGGACAGAGGCTGTAGCCCTAAAAAATGCCACAGAGGGGTAAATTGTCAATTTCCTTGAAGAGCTAGTAGCCAGATTTAGCCCGCCATAGACCATCATATTTGAAAATGCCCGAGATTTTGTTGGATCAGGATGTCAATTTTTTATATAAAACATGGTATTTTCCTTAAAACTGAACATCAAACTACTACCAAGAAGGAAATGCATTGGTAGAGTCAACCAACAAAAACCTAATTAGGTTAATCAAGTGCATTGGATCAGAATGACAAAGGGATTGTCACAAGCATCTACAAGCTGCTCTGTGGGCAGGCAAATTACTCCCAAGAAAATTTTGAAGACCTCCCCTTATGAATTGGTGTACATAAAAGAGGCAGTGTTACCCATTTTCATAGAAATTCCTACCTTACAACTATTGAAAGCCCTAGAAATTGAAGAAAGTGGCGGAATGGAGGTATGGCTAGTGGAACTCCTCAAACTAGAGGAAGATAGAGAAAAAGATTATGGAGCCATGATCAACCATCAACAAACAGTAGATCAATGGTTTGAAAAAAAGACCTCCAACCCAAAATTCAAAGAGGGGAGCTTAGTGCTAAAGTATGATGAATGTCCTGCAAAACAAGGGCAACACACAAAATTTTAAGCACTATGGAAGGGACCCTTCTGAATTAGTGCATGTAAGGAAAGAATGCATACGAACTTGAAGATATAGAAGGAAATTCTTTAGATATACCATTGAACAACATTTATCTGAAGTTATTCCATTAAAATATGTAGTTCTTTAAAAAAATTAACAGTTATGTACCATATGTAAAAAAAAATTGTAAATACATTTTAAATTTTGAGAATAAGCCATCTGAGAATAATGCTAAAGAAGTGAAAAGTTTGTATTATATTATATTCATAAAAAAATTACAATGCAATACAAAGCCCGAGGCTCAAATTTAAACATGATCCTCTCTCGAGAAAACCCAAAAAAGATGCAAAAAGGAGGCAATGTGAAAAACATAGTAAAGAAAATCTGCCAACCATTGTACAGGAACTTGAAAGGGCTTGTTATTGAGTTCTTCTTCTTCTCTATTAGGTTGTAAAAAGGGGCTGAACACAAAGCACATGTAGGCTCCACATGACATAGACCCAAGGCCTATTTCCTATAGCTCTACACCAAAAAGTCAAAGTGCTTCCTCCAAGCAAGCCCTGGAACATGCTCCATTTGTAATCCCACAACAAATAGGTGGCTACTGGTTGAGAAGAGTAGTGGTGCACCTCAAGGTCCATGGTACGAAAGTCAGAAAGGAAGGGAAACTAGGATACATCTATCCCAAAGTCACTGTGCCTATGGAGATCCATGGTGCTAAGGATACCAACACCATGGATGACCAATTGTACTATCTCGTCAAGACCTTCCATTAGTGCAATGCCAAACATATAGTGGCATAATTAAATTATCATGGGTTTGTTTGTTTAGGTCAAGCAGTGAGGCCTCAAAGTAGGAAAGGATGTTGCAATTTTTTTAGAGTTGGTTCTTGTCATTAATGAAGTCTTGACCAACTACCCACCTGAACGCAACCATGGCAGGGTGATCACATTTCTTAACTATGTGCTTAATTTGGTCACTAGTGACCTATACCACAAAGTATTATTGTGGCCTCCATGGGAGGATTTGAATAGGAGTGCCTAAGCCAAAATAAATTCTAAGTGAATAGTGAATTGTGGCAGAATGGGAGATAGCGGAAAGCTTGCTAAAATTAAGAGACTATATTTTTGAATGAATATTGCATAAGGTGGCGTAGCTATATATAAAAAGTTAAGCCAATGAACCCAATGAATTGAAGGTCTATTTTTGGCTGGATAACAATAAGAAAATATCAAGGAAAAATAGAGTAAGATAGATAAATGGTATACAAAATCTAATAGAATGTCTTGAGAAATAAATTTGGGCTCTAGGAGTAAATGCTCTCATATGCCGATTGTTAACATGTGTCCTTTTCTATCATCAACACTAGCTAGGTTACTAATGAGAAAAGACATGGGTTAATGTGCTAAGCTCTAAAAAATTAATGGTCATATCTTTTCAAGAGTACCTTGCATCACTTCATCATGTTTTACATAGAAAAAGCACATGCTTCAATGTAATTAGTTTATTTGTAAAAGAGGCAGCAGGGAGAATGTACTAATTCCATTCTCATGACGTTTTCGACATTCCCAAGGGATATAGATCTCAAATCCACACATATCACCTTAGCAACAACATTTAATGGACCAACAATAATGACACAGCCTTAACTACATGTACAAGCAAGGAAATTAATTGCACTCAAAAGTAGGTTTTACTAAAGAAGAAAAAGACAAGTGGCCATTTTTGTTAGGGAACTTCTCTACAACTTCCTGGTACAACCATGGCAGAACCATCAACCTCTGGTAGAAAAGATTTAGTTTCAAGCAAAATTTCTAGTCGTGTCGATATTTTTGGGCATAACTCATTTGCTAACACCCCAACACATAAGGAGTGGTCATTCAAATTCTATAAGGTGTTGCCTAATAAACACATCCCAAGAGAAGCAATGTAGGATATTGCTAAGAATTCTTTCAACCCAAGGTTATCAACTAACCCTAAAAGTTCTAGGGAGGGTGTGTTTCAAATAATGGTAGAGCATAGACCATTAGAGGGTTTTTCATTTCAACTCTAGAATTGTGGTCTGCCATAGTTCATACTACCTATTGTACATCCATGCCTAGAGTTGGTCAACATATCTACAAAAGATTCAACAAAAGGACAAAAGCCATTGAGGGCAACAGGCTCAAAGTCATTATTTCTATAGGATCCATACGAGATATGTTGTGTATCCCTATGACCTAGGATGTTGAACATTTCAAAGAAGAAATGGCAAGGGAAACAAATTTTTATGAGGATGAAGGAAAGGAATGGCCAAAAAGAGGTCATCTTGTCTTTCCTCTTTCACATAGGAAATTCAAGAAGGACACACAATCTATGTTCTCGATGTTGTCCTGCATTTTTGGTGTTGATAATGATGAGGAGGTCAATCCTTTTCATTTTTTCCTAGCTTTTGTGCTCAAAAGAGAAAAAAACTAGAGGTACTATGATTTTGTTAAGGTGATAGTTGGAAACATGCTAGAATAGCTAAAGAATTATAGTATTGAGTCTAAATTTAGGTATTCTTCTTTCTTTTCTGATTTAATTTTGCATCAAAATTCTGAGTGGCTAGAGAGGAATATACTAGTGTCTAAGTTGGATGTAAGGGGCTATCTCTAGCTAGTTTCTATGTGGACCCATGTGCTATTGACAATAGGCGATTATTACCAATTTGTAGATCATTTTCTAAGGCCAATGCTTCAAGATTTGTTGCCATGCCCCATAGGTCATTTCTCTCCTGAGGTAATACAATGGATGGAAGATCTGTCAAGCCTGATGGATTATTTCCTAAGTGAGGATTTCACATTTATAAAAATTTCACAATTTTTTTGAGGAGCCTTTCTACCTCCCCAAATTTGTAATGGGCAAAGTTTTCACATTGGATGCATGCTATCAGTAAACCATTATCAACTATGTCTATGGCACTAGAAGAAAGAAAAAAAAGATATATACACTCCCACTCTTAGTTTCTAATATTCAGGTAATGTTGAACAAACAAAAGGCTATTGGCGATCTCACAAATCTATTGGTGGCCTTAAGCTCATCTCTCATTTGTGGCAAGTGGTATTGTAACCTGATAATGCATTATAGTTTGAAACATGAGCATCAAAAATATTTTGAGAGGAGGAATCCAACTCAAGAAAGGTCATAGGTATACATCAACTTGGCTCACATTCCATTCTAGTGACCAAAATGGCTAAGTTTCTATGATCCATAGGCAGAGTATCAGAGGACTATCTCGATGGGAAATCCCTCAACACATAGTTGAAGCAAAGGGGATGGTTGGAAAAGAAAAAGGCATAGTTCTGCAGATTCCAACAAGAGATGAGATGCCGAAGTGCCCCATTTGGTAACTTTCAGCCACACGATGAGGATTTTAAGGAAATTTATGATTGGGAGGATAACTTTGACAACAACAATCCATAGATCAAAAATGAAATTGATGAGCAACAAGTTCCACGTCAGGCTTCTTGACCTTGAAAATCCAATAGTCAGAGAGACTCAAGGTGAATAGATTCACAAGCTCTTTCCATCCCCAATGCCCAAAGTAAAGGAAAAAGGACCTGATGGTCCCCAAGAGGGTCTGTTGTAGTCACAGAAGAGGAAGTTTCAAAAGGATTGGCTACGAGAGGATAAAAACGTAATAGTTTTGGTCATGCAAAGAGAAGAAAAATCCAAGATCTAGGTGCATCAGATGCACCGGCCTGAGAAGAAGAAGAAGCAAAGTCTTCCCTACAAAAATTTCTTACTACTGTGGCCCAGGTATTTTTTTCTCCCTCTCTTCTTCCTACTTCTGCATCTTTAATTACTCCTGTTCCTCATCCCATGGAAAGGAATCCTCCATCCTCAAACCCTAAGCTAATAATCCTAAATTTACACCCCCTTCCACTTTTAACAAATCTTTTGAAGCTACCCTACACGTTGAACGACCATCATCCGCTTCAAACCCTATTGATTCTTTAATCACCCTATCAAGGGACCCCATTGAAATAGTTGAAACTTTAGTGCTACCCATCACTCTCAACCCATCTACTTATGGAAAGGCTCCTCTCCTTCAACCCATTTCATTTTTCACCCCAATTGGTCTTTCCCTTGCGTAATCTAAATTTGGTATCCTGCCTTTTTCCATGATAACGCTTCCTTTTACATCCATGCATGCTCATACATCTAAAATTTCTCCTTTTGTCACCTTTTTTGGACTCCCTCCTAGTGCTTCCATTGTAGCACAAAGCATCAATTTTCCTCAAAGTCTTAGAAGCCATTTCTATGCTACCAAGCAGGTCTGACAAACCAAAAAGAAAAAAAATTATTAAAAAGTACCAAGTTTCCCACCACCAAGAAGATTGAAGCTTGCTTCAATGAAGAGAAAAACTCTCTACTAATCATTACCATGAAACCACTCATGTCCAAGCCCAAAGGATGTATGTAGATGGAGGACTACAACATCCATTTCATGGGCCTAAATTTTAATAAAACTTGGCTATGTGACAAAGTGTTTCTAGCTAAGGCCACTCAAAAGGTGGTATATGTAGACTACGAGAGGTTGGGTAGAAAATTGAAGAACCGTGAGGAAGAGTTGATAAATGTGAAGGAAATTGTGAGCAGGCTACAAAATGAGATCTGAGCCAAAGATGTTGAGATGACCCATGTAAGGAAAATTCAAGGTTAGCAAGGGGAAACATCTAAGTTTCTTGTAGAAGCTTAGAGTGAATAGGTTCAACTTCATATCGAAATTGAAAAATTAAAAGGTGAGTTGGCTGTTGAGTGCCAAATGAATGCAAAGCACTAGCACACTTAGGAAAATATGAAAAAAGAGCTGGATGGTGTCCAATCTCAAAATTATAGCAATCTTCAAAAGGTTTGTGCAGAAGTAGAAGATTCAAAAAATGAGATCAGAAGGCTAAGCTCAAAACTAATAAATGCCCTTAGAGAAAGAAGTCAAATGAAGGAAAGCACAAGAGCAAGAGAGGCTCAGTTTAAATAAGAGCTAGCTATTGCATGAGGATTTGAATCCCTCCCAATAATGAAGAAGCTTCTATCCACACATTGGGAGTGGATCACAGTTTTTGTTTCCATTCTCGAGCTTCCTTTACAATTTTTAAGAGTTGTTCAAGAATTGAATGGTAACATTAGCTTGATGGTCAATCACTTTATGAAAACATGCTCACCCTGACTAGTGGAATTGAAAAGGTCCATTTCCAAGTTATACATAGCCACTGATAAGGCCCTAAAAAGTGTGGGGATTCTCGATTGAAGGGTCACCTCCATCAAAGAAAATGAGATCATCAATTGCTACAAGGTAGCAGCAAAATGCAAGGAGCATCAATTAGTGCTAAACAAGCGGGTCAATGAAATTAAAAACTATTTTAACATCCTAGTTGACTTTAGGCTTCCTCCCTTCTTTCACCATATGGAGATGTGCTAATAGTTGAGTAGGTCATGGATGTAATTTGAAAAAAGGTTCAAACTTCTATAGAAATCTTGGGTTCAAGTGTAACACACATGGATGATGATATTGAGCACAAGCTTTATCCTCTTTTTCAACTCTACTATCACCTCAGAGTGGTTTCTACTAGATGGTGATTTGTCTCTTTCAAAGATTTTTTTAAGCTAGAGCAAGGATACATGCATATCCATACTCTCATCGTACTGACTTATGCAAATTGGGAGGCAGAACATTTTGATTTCCTCAAACTCTAAGAATTACCAAAGGCCTTGGTTCGTGCTTCTACAAGCGAAGACCCCATGTGAGTCGCTAGACCTATGAAGCATTTTTTCCTTGATCATTTTGATTTTTTTCTTGTACAATATTTTTAGTTTTGAATGTGCATGCACTCAAGTAAAGTTATTGGGAAGGTGCGCAATATTCCACGTGATGGTTGCAAAACTTTCATTTTTCACCTTCATTTTTGGGAGAGAATCGGGACACGTGTTGGCTCATCAAATATTTTCTCAAGGAGCCATATTCATGAGCTCAAAATTTTCTGCTATTTGACATGTCATCTCTTTGTTGTGAGTAGATTGCACTTCTTGTGAAGCAATATATTTTTGGAGTTTATTAGAGCTTGCTGGCCTTTTTCTTTTATTGGTATTTGGGATGGAAGCTTTGATTTAGTGCCTTTGGGTGATGTGATTGGTCAACTAGACCCTTTTTAGGCTTTTTTTAGGATTTGATCATTTACAGACCTCATCTTTGCTAAATATATGAAAATCATTAATGTGGTAGCTGAGAATTGACGAGCAAAGATTGTTGTGACCTAACTAAAGATCTACAATTAGATCATGTGCTATCAAATGGCAACATCTGGCAATAATTACTTTTTAATCATGGAAGCAGTTTCTTCTTTAAACAAATATAAAAGAGAGGAAACAACAAATGAAAGGGTTGGATTCCAAGTTTTAGTTTCCTTTGCTGAGGAAAAGTTTATTTAGTTTTCTTAGGATATAGAACTATTTTCAAGAGTAAAAGTATATAACTTCTTTTCTCTATCATGTTTTATCTTCAAAGCTCAAACTATTGTCATATTGGCATCCAACCTCTATTTTAAAGTTAATTTTATATATAAAGCACAAATTATTGAGAAGAAACCTTTGATACTATGCATGCATGACATTTATTAAGTTTTCTTTCTTTATGCTTTTGTTTTGAATGAAACACTATGTCTTGCAAGATGAATTTGAATAGTTTAAGTGGCTGATTTCCATGTTGTATGCTTGTATGGTAGAATAATCACTTGTGAAAACTAGATTATATTAGTGAACTTCTCTTTTTTTCTGAAGGGTTGTTGTTTTGTTATATTATGTTGTATCAATAGAGAGATTTTATGCAATTTCTGAATTTTTTTCTGTCACCCTTAGAAATATTTATGTTTGATCAGACCTTAATGAACACTAGCTGTAAAAAGATTTAAAGTTTGCATTGTGCTTGTTGTTAGCCTTTTTTGTTCATTATCTTTCCAAAAATGAAGGGTTGCGGTGTTCTGTGTCTAATTATATCACTTATAGGAATGATTGGGTTTGAAATGTTGTAAAGCATTGGCACATCGCCATTTTTATGTTTTATGTTTACATTTCCTTCCCTTTTCTTCAAACCCCAAACAAGAGCTGGCTTTCTATAAAAATCTTGGAGGTATTCAATGAGGCAGAAATTGGTCCCCCACTCACTAAATTTCCCATAAGATTGTTGGAGAGAAACAAGCTTTGGTGATCAATAGTTACCACTTCTGAGGGAAAAAAAATATTATATTCAAATTATAGAACCTTCCTCAAGTTGTTGGGCTTCTTTCAAGGAACCAAGCTCTAATACCAATTGTTGAACATCCAAATTACTAAAAGGGGAGGTGAATCAGTATTCCATAGAATGATAATAAAACCCACTTAATCATCATTACCATTTTAACTGATTCAACAAGAGAGAACATAAAAGCAAGTAAATGAAATCACACAAATGAACACTAGGATTTTTACATGGAAAACCCAATGAGGGAAAAAAACATCATGAGGGTTAACACACAATATATTATATCTAGATAAAAAATATTACAAGGCTCATTTCCAAGACAAACTATCCTTAAAAAGGCTCATAACCTGAGTACAAAAGATATGGCCCACTACCAAGATACAATGATGGTGTTTCACTGCCAAAAGAATAAACTAATGGAATACACCTTCACTGTGTAGGGTTTAGTTCTAGTGAAGCTCAAAATATAAATTACTACATCACATAGTAGTCACTCAACAAAAATTATCACAATTGATAAAATATTTAGGCTGTAATCTTCTCCTTTGGTCACATTCACTTCTCCTTCTCGCTCTCTTGTATTTCTTATTCTCTCTCTCTTAAAATTGCATTGCTCATCTCTTCTATCTTTATGCCAAGTCAGCTATTAATCTTCATAATATATTTCATTCATTGAGTTAGATAAGACTGAGAAACACAATTCTTCAAACCAACAAATAATCCTTAATGTAAACACCTTCTAGATCTTAGAACACATTAATTTCCCATCATACTACTAGTAAAGAGTTTTTCAGATCAACTGCAGTATAAGAATGTTCACCTTAGTAAAATGTGGAGTCTCCCACACAGTACACTACACATAGAACAATAGTAGGATACAAAGTTGAACTCTATTAGAGATAAATTCTAGTTCATAGACAAAAGAATGTCTTAAGATCCAAGAAAAAGTAGTCTGAATAAGTCAATAAAACATGGTTAGAATATTAGAGTCACATCGAATCTTGTGATGAGTTTCAAACTCAAATAACAACATATTGATACATCACCGAGGAGCATAATCGACAGAGAACAAATTTTGATAAAGCAAGCAAACTTGCATATAGTCAACACCATGTAGTTATTGCCATGTTGACATCAATGACAACATAGAAACAACCAACACAACCATCCAACCTTCATACACATGTTACAAGTATTCCAAGAAAGGGGTTTAATGGTTAAAAATAGGATTTGTTTTGGGGGGGTGGTTTAAAATTGAAATTAGGGTAAATTACCTCTCATTTGCACACCTAGCTTTGAGAAATTCTTTCCTCTATAGATTTTCTTGTGATTTCCTATTGCAAACATTGATTCACTATGGCTCACGTTTCAGATGCCCCACATCAGGTAGATGCAATCGGGTTTACGATATGTCCTCTTTCTATTTTCACTTTTTTCATTTGTCATTTTTGTAATTAATGTTCAAATTTTTTTAGGACAATAGAGGTAATTTTAGGACTCTAGCGATATTGTCTCTATTTGAACACTATTATAGTTTGTAGTTTAGCTACTTTTACAAAAGGTATTCACTATCACATAATGTGACCACTTATGTAAAAATTAGTCATTTTTGTTAGACACTATAGCAAAATACAACCACTATTGTAAACCATTTGGTTGTTTGACTGCTATTGAAAAATTAAGCTGTGAGTGTACTTGTAATAGGCTAGCTATCATATAAACTAGTTGCTATTATAGTAAACATAGCTATTATTATAAAATAGAGATGCTATCACTTTAGAAAAGTTTTTTGTTGTCAAAAATGAATGATTTAGCTAGTTTTTTTGTAGTTTTAAGTTCATGATTTGATTTTCTAGCAAATGTTTGAAGTTGTAGGTTGAATACTTGCAAGAAGTTCTCAAACCATTATTCTCTAGAGAGTGTCAACCACAACTTCATGGCTGATTTCCATGAGGTTGAGAGGGACTTCCTCGATGTGGTCGATCTTTTTTATATTTGATACATGCCAGAAATTAGAGCACATTGTGCTATGATGAATGCATTGGTCAAGAGGTGGCATTCAAAGACTTCTTCATTTCACTTGCCTATTGGAGAAGTGACCATTACCCTTGAGGATGTTTGGAGGATTTTGAGGATCCCCATTTATGGTGAATGAGTTACCTATGATCTTAGGAAGGGTACCCTTTCCATGCAGTGAGTACTTGGTGTGTCACAACTACAAGTAGTGGACTTTGAGATATATTTTTCTCCATTCGTCAATAGTGTTGAACCTATGTCCATGGTTTTAGCTAGTTTCATTATTGGGCCTCTGATGTTTGATTGTATAGGTAGGGTATTTCCTATTGTATGGGGAATTTTCATAGAGGAGATGATGGAGGATGAGACTAGATATGCCTGGGGCCCATGTGTTTTGGTCCAAATGTATAGAGATATGCACGAGGCTATATATTGGGGCGGTAGTGTTATTTCTATTGAGTTGACCCTCATACATGTTTGGTCATGGGAGCATATCACCATTACTTTCTTAGATGGTATGACTTGTTGTGATGATGGTGATCCTTTTGTATATAGATATTCTACTTACTTGCATTATAGTTTCCTAGGTAGGTTATCTTATTTGTGGGTAGTTTATTATGATATCACTAAGTTTATTTGGAGACAATTCATGGTTTGAAAGGATTGGGGTGATGATTATGAGCAGCTGACCTATTATAGAAATACTCAATGGATCATTGCATGAGTTGATATTATACTTGATTGGTACCTTCCAGCTAGATTTATGCATTAGTTCTTATAGAGGTAGGTCAGATTTTTGGATGATTACCATGCACGTTTGAGATGGACAACCTCAAGGGTTACGGATTGGGGATTTGGTACAAATTATAGCATAGTTGTTGCATCTTTTTGAATGCTTGTTCCATTTGTATGGGGATTGGAAGTAGGTCCTCCAGACATAAGGATGACTAGAGATTATGATTAGTGGTGGGCCCACTAACGATTGTTGAGATTCACACTTCCTATTGGTGTTGGGCCATTGGTTGGATAGATCCATAGGGTAGTTGGTATTGTAGGGAGGAGAGGGGATATCCAATGGCTACATATTTCTATTGAGCAACTTGATAGAGCTTGGGGTGATGGTGATTAGAATCAATATGATGACTAGGATGGATATAATTTTCTAGAGTAGTAGGGACCATAGAAACCTCGGGGACCTCCTCCACAGGGGCATATGGTAGGGGGCATATGGTAGGGTAAATTGTGGAGATTCTGATAGATAGAGATGATAAAGTAGTCGAGAGGGACGTTGATATTTCTTTGTGATAGATCACTAATGCACAGGTGGTGATTTTGAGTACAGAGAGGGATGCACTCAGGTGATGAAGTGACAAAAAATATTGAATACAAATATTTCCTTGGCATCCTCTATTCCCCTAGTCTAGTACCAGTCTGAGTGAGACCAACTTATGAGAGAGAGTACCTATTATTAGACCTTGTATGAGGCTTTTGTTCCTATAGCATAAAGGCTCCTTCACTTTGGAGAGTGTAGCAATGTGACTAGTGCCAAATCAAGTGGATTGTTAGTCAAACAATCATATCCATCTCTATAGATTGTGGATCCTTAGTCATCCCCTACACATAATCAACATATATCCCATCATGATGGGGAGAATCCTCCTTTGAGATAGGACCAGTAGGTTTGATATTCTTTATGATATTTGTATGAAAGACATTATGCAGACATGGTTGTGTATATATGTTTTCATCGACCCTTGTGAGGCCTCATATATATATTTTATATACTTTGATATTACACTTGATGTTTGATGATGTATATGACATTCCCATTTTTGATGATAAATAAGACTATTTTTTTATGCAACTTATTATGTGTTATGACATACTTATGGATGGTCATGATCTTTATCTACGTATGTGTTGGATCATGATATATGATGTATGATTTTTTAAATTTTATTATGGTCATGATATGCACTAATGAATTTGTGGATGTAGGATGCATGCGATACTAATGACCTTGTGATGTAGGATGGAGCCTTTCATTAGCAGAAGTGTAATATTTTAGAATAATATTAATGAATTGAAGTTTTTAGATGATTATGGGTATGTGCAGGATCATGATGGGCCAAAAAGTGGCAATATGTTGGGTATGTGGCTAACAACTATTTTTTAACCCAAAATTGATGAAATGAAAAGGGTTTTTAAAGGAGATTCTCAGCTTTCTACCAATATAAATTATGCTTTGCTTTGAATTTAATAAGTAATTATTATTCATTTTCTATTCAAATTATGACTAAAGTCGATTGATAGATTGAAAACATCTATATCTTTCAAACAATATCACATTTTTAATCCAAAATATGTGCACATGCTTCATACTATAGGATTAAAAATAAAAATTGAATTTCATGAAGTTTTGACCAAGTTAAGGTTTAGACATATAAGTTTTATATTTTTTAAAATTGTATAAAAACTTCATAATTAATTATTTACTTGGAAATAAATTACAAAAAAATATGCATCACATTGGGGTAGTCCTCTACTTATATCTAAAATCTTGTATAAAAAAATATCATCATTTTATTGTGGTTAGGGTTGTTAGACGAGACTTTCCTACTTATTTTTCCCTCAAATTTAAGTACCACTACATTGAAATTTCAAATTTTCACCAAATAGATTTTTTTTTTTTAAACATATGTAGTAGTTTAGAAACTAAATTTAATTTTCTATAGATTCTATTCTTACACATTTTTGAAATAATATAGATAACTTATTCAAATTTTTATGTCAAGTTTCCTAACTCTGATTTTTTTCAATTTTTTGCCACTTAAGGGCCTGTTTTTCCATGAAGATCTTGCACATACCCTTATGATGATATGCATTGACTAGTTTACTTTTTCTTCCATGGAGACTAAGTAATATTTTAGAAATCCTTATTGATGTGGCAAATAGACATGATGTGCCTTGGCATTAATAACTAAGGTGGATTTGTATCCATTGTGTGGACTTTGACTCTGCAAAATAGCATTATTCTTTTCCATACCAGACATATGGAAACCCTATGAGAATGTGTCAGCAATAATTTTTAAAGCATTTCAGATTAGCTACATAGAGAGGTATGGAGTACATAATATGCAACCACTACACAAATTGCCACAAAATGTCTTTTATACATACAAAAAAGCAAGTATTTTCCATGATAGTATTACAAAAATGTACAAAAAGTAGATTAGATAGAAATTGATGATTCATTCCTCATTCCTTCCTCTCTAAATCCTTCTAGAAATCCTTGAGAGATCCTATGAATATGGAAATAAGATAAATCAAAAAGATAAGATCATAAAAGATAAAAAATGGATGGTGTATCATTTTTCATAGTTGTTTGATGTTTCAAGATGTTATTTAGTAGTAATATCTATTGTAGGGATGATTTATCCAATTAATACATACGTTAGGATGTTGATGATGAATTATCGATAGGTAGGTAGTTTAACACTTAGCCATTATTTTTGTTTGATGATGATCAAAACTTTATGATCTTTTTCTTGGTAGTTTTTTATTCCAATGTTTTCTTTGTTTGTCAATTTCTTGTCTAAGGTTGACGGTCATTATTGTTTATTATGAATGGAACATTTATTATGGATAGGTGATAATGGAGATAGGTATCTTTAGGTCATTTGAATGTTTTGATGTTGTTTTTGTTATTTTTGAGAGATTTGGAGAAAATTAGGGGGACCTAAAGGGATTGACCTAGTGCCTTGGAGGCTAATCAAATATTAGCCTTTGCTACATGACAAACACAAAGACATCATAGTTCAACTATATTGAGTGACATTATTTTTGGATTTTTCACACTTTTTGGATGTTTTTGGAGTTTTCTATCTTTTTATCAATGTTTTTAGATTTTGATAAGTTATTTGACTGTTTTGGTGCTTTTGTTAAAGTTTTAAGACCAAGACAGACACCTAAAGGGACTAACCTAGAGCCTTAGGGGATGATCAAGGAGTAGCCTTTCCTACATTATACACACATACACCATGTAGTTCAACTAGTTTGACTCAAAGAATACAATTTTTTTTTGTGATTTTTAATGTTCTACGACTTAGTTTTTTGGATTTTTGATGGTTTTCTCATGGTTTTTGACTTTTTTTTGGTAGTTTTCCTCAAGTGATGGGATTAAAAAGGATCCACTCCATAACTAGATTCAAGAGGTTTCCACCAATGTTGGGACAACATTACACTTATTAACAATAGATGGATAAGATGAATGGTGGATAAAGATGGTGCATCAAGATTCGACACTTGATCAATTATCGAGCCATGGTAGATAGATAGTTATCATAGATGAGTATGTGATTCTTATTCAAATGTAGAACTTGTTTACTAGGTTTTCACTATTTTAATGGTCTTGAAAGCACCACAAAATGGTTTTCACTTAAAGGAAATTTTATTTCTCTTTACTATTTCTAATTTTTAACTTTTTTAAAAAAGAAGAAGCTTTTTTTCCTAGAATATCCTGATACACTAGGTGTAGAACTTCTTGAGATGGTTGATGTTAAGAGGTTTAGTTAGAGGTTACCCTTCTAGTGTAGCCAAATAGTATGCTGCAGATCTATAGCTTGTTGTAATGATGTAGGGACCTAGCCAATTTTGTTCAAATTTACCTTTCCCATCTTGATTTAGCTATATTTTCTAATTTTCCTTTAGTAGGAAGTCACCAATTGGAAAGCTCATGTTCTTTATTTTCTTGTTATAGTCACCTAAAGCAATTTTGATAAGCTTGTAGGTGGTTTAAAGTGCTCAATTGTCTTTTCCCCACCAGTTCTAATTCATTGAGTCTAGATACCCTATATTCTTCATTGATGACCATGTATTTTAGGGATACTCACAATGATGGAATCTCGACCTCAATAGGTAATATATCCTTTGATTTATCAACCAAGGAAAAAGGAATTACACCCATGGGTGTGCAAATGTTGGTTTTATAATCCCATAAGGCTAGGTTTAGCTATAGGGGCTAGTCATAGTTAGTGTCCTTAATAGGTTTTGTTTAGGTTTTCAAGATGGTCTTATTGGATGCCTCAACCTAGTTGTTTCCTTAAGGATAATATGGGGTAGAGAATTGATGTTGGATAGAGAACCTAGAGAAAAGTTTGTAGACATCTTGGTTTTTAAAGGGAGTTCCATTATCTATTATGAGAGTGTGTGGGATACCATATCGATAGATTAAATAGTTAAAAATGAACTTAGCTATTTGTTTCCTTATGGTATAAGTTAAAGGAATAGCTTCTATCCATTTTGTAAAGTATTTCATAGTAGTGATGATAAATTTATGTCCATTATATGAGGTGGGAGATATCTTTCCTTATGGTCAAGTCCCCATTGCAAGAAAGGCCATGGAGTAGTAATAGGATGTAAATCTTTTGCAAGTGCATGCACAATATCTCCATGTTTTTGGCATTGACAACATTGTTTGGAAAAACGAACTACTTCTTGCTCCATTAATGGATAGTAGTACCCTATTTGAAGTATCTTCTAGAATAGCTTAGGTCTACTAGACTAATAACCACAAAAAGCTTCATTTACCTCTTGTAAATTAGTTTGTGCTTCTTCCACATTAAGACATTAGAGTAATCTACCATCAATACTTCAACGGTATAAGATATCTCCTAGGATGGTAAATTGGGAAGTTTAGCAGATGAAGGTTTTCTTTTGATTGGTTGCTAGGTAGGGTGGTATGATTCTGTGTTGGACATAGGAAAATGTGTCCTCATACCAAGGTGAGTTAGGACCAACAACATCACACACTTGTTAGGATTTTGGGATGTTGAATGCTAGTATAAATAATTGTTCTATCAGGAATTCATATCTAGGAACATTCTTAGATATGTTAAGTAGTGAATTGATAGTGGCCATAGCATCAACAATCTTGTTGTTGATTCTAGGAAACTATTCAAAGATGATGAAACAAAAGTATTGTTTGAAATTTTCCACCATTATCTTGTACAAAATGTGTTTGTCATCCATTTTTTGGAATTCATCGTTGAATTTCCTTATGACCAACTAAGAGGTACCATAGACTTGTAGTTATTTTATTTTCTATTCTATGGCCATTTTAAGACCAGTGATCAATGCTTCATACATAATTGTATTATTTTTATAGGGGAAGGAAATCCTATATTCTTTTGGCATATTTTATCTTTGTGGTGTGAGAAAAAATATCGACCCCTAAGTCATGTTGGGTATGGGATGCGTCAAAGTGCATGATCCAATAGGTTGACTAAGTTGTCATCAAGATGCTCTCATCTAGAAACTATGCTATTAGTGGTTGATGGTCCTCAATTTTTCCTTCAACTAGTTGATCTAATATTATATGCCCCTTGATGGCTTTTCTAGCGACATACTTTATGTTGAATTCACTAAGTATCATGACCTACTTAGTGATTCTTCCTATAAGAGCTGCCATTGCTAAGAGATATTTTAAGGGGTCTATCTTAGATATCAACTTGATTTTTTTGTTTAACATATAGTGCCTAATATTTTGTGCAAAAAAGATAACTAACTGGTATGCTCTTTCAATGGGGGTTTATATCAGCTCATAGCCAACTAGGGTACGAATGATGTAGTAAACTACTCATTCTTTATTTTTTTCATTGACTTGTGCTACGAGATCTTCCAAAGTTGTTATGGAAACATATAGAATCATTACTTTATCTTGAATTGGAGGCATCAATACTCAAAGAGTTAGAAAATAGTCATTTACCTATTGAAAATCTTGATCACATCTCTCATCCCATTTGAATGTTAGATCTTTGTGAAGCAAGTGTTGAATGGATGACATTTATCTACTAGTTGTGAAATAAACCTTTTGATAGACTGAAGTTTACTTTGTAGACTATGTAGCTTTCTTAGTATTCTTGGGGGAGACATCTCTAGGATAGCCTTGAATTTTATGGGATCCACTTCGATACCTCTTTTGGATACAATGTATCCTAATAGTTTCCCAAATGTAATATAAAACACATATTTATTTTGATTTAGATGCAAGTTATATTCCTCTAGCTTGTCAAATATCCTAGCTAAGTTAGCTAGGTATTCATGCCTTGTGACTAATTTAGCCAATAGATCATCTACATAATCTTCCATGGTGATCTACAATATTTCATGGAAAATTGTAGTCATCAGTCTTTGATATGGGGCTCCTACATTATTCAAGCCAAATGGCATGACATTTCAACAAAAAGTTCCCTAAGAATAGGTAAAAGTTGTTATATGTTGATCTTCAAGGGCTATTATTATTTGATTGTACCTAGAAAATCTATCCATTAGTGAAAGCATTTCATAATCAATAGTTATATCTACTATGATGTCGATGTTAGGAAGGGGAAAGTCATATTTAGGGCATGCTTTGTTGATATCCTTGAAGTATGTATAGATTAGTATGCCCCCAATTGGTTTTGACATTGGTAGAAGGTTTGATACCCACTCAAGATAGTCTATAGGTCTGATGAAGCCAACGTCTAGTAGTTTTTGAAGCTCCACCTTGACTAGAATTGTTATTTCCAGGTGCATCTTGTGACGATTTTTTTTATCAATTTTGATCCAAGGAATACTATTAGATGATGTACCACTAAGGCTAGGTCTAGTCCTAACATATCTACATAAGTCTAGGTGAAGTTGATCTTACATCCCTTGATGAATGTTATGAAGTTGAACATTTCCTCTAGATCTAAGGAAGCTACATGATATCTTACTTTAGATTCCTATGTTGTTCCAACGTTCATAGGTTTCAAACACTCAAACAATGATATTGAATGTTCTTGATACTCTTTAATGGGGAAATTGAAATCTCTAGCTTTGGGTTCCTTAGTGAGGTTTTCACCATCAAATACGTCCTTTATTTTTATCTTTTCATGATCTAATAGAGCCACATTGTGGTTTTCCCTAGGGGATCTCATTTTTATTTTTAAATTCTTTATTTCAATTTTGTGACTAGAGCATGCAATCTTCCATTCAAAGTATGTTCCTTGTTCTAGTTCAATGACAAAAATAGCTTTGTGATGTGTTTGACGAAAACCCTATTCAATTCCCATGAACTCTACAATAGCTTTGCTATTTTGGAATAGGTCCACAATAGGTCATGATGTTGTTGATCCCAATCCATAAACTACAGGTAACATAAGTGTGTGTTATCATTGTTATCAACAAAGCTTATGATGGATGTGGATGGGGAAAAGGTAAGGACGGTAGAGTCATCCAAGTTAACAAGGGTATCTAACTCATAGTCACTAGAGGTGTAAGACTCAAATTCTTATTCATTGGAGTTTGTTTCATTATGGTAGTCTTTTGTTGTGGGTTTATAAGTGATGATACTTATGCGAAAGTTTTCAAATAGGTCTACGATTATTAGGCCATTGTCCATAAAATGGTATTTATCCAATGTCTCTTTGAAATAGAAGCAGATACTCCCTCATGAGAGACACTTTCAATGTTTGGGGTAACCATGTCTATCAAGCCATAACTTATTCCCATGTTCTTCTTCTGCTATTCTATTATGATCTGTTCTCTTATGCCTTGTTTGTGTATAAAAAGGCCACCTTTTCCAGTGTATCTCATATTTCCCTAGTGATTAAATAATGCTCAATTATTTAATTATTTTCTAAAATCATATTTCCACTATTAATTAAATGACTTCATGTTAATTAATTAATTAATTTTAATTAATTTTATTGATTAAATAAATAAATCCTATTTATTTAATTATATCTGGTTTCTTTATTCTTCTTAATTAATTAAATAAATCTTATTTATTTAATTATATCTTAATTCCTTATCTTATTGATTAAATAAATAAATCTTGTTTATTTAATTATATCTTAATTCCTTATTCTTCTTGATTAAGTACATAAATCATATTTATTTAATTATATCTTAATTGATTGTTCTTCTTGATGAAATAAATAAATTCAATTTATTTAATTATGTTTTTAGTTGTTTATCATTCACTTTTCTTCTATAATTAAATAATTGTTTTAATTATTTAATTCTACATTAGCTTTTTCTTCTATAGTTAAATAATTATCTTTAATTACTTAATTAGTCATGCACACATCACTAAATTAAATGATAATATTTAATTATTTAATTGGCCTTTTTCATCATGCATAAATTAAGTAATTACCTTGAATTATTTAATTATCCTCATTCCCTTCAAAATATCTTTACCTAACTTATGTGAGACATCATCCATTAATAAATAATTTTTATTTATTCATTAAATTTTATCTTGCACACTCCTCCAAAAATTAATTAAATATTTAATTAATTATCCCTTCATGCATAATTTCCTTGAACAAAATTACCAATTTCTTCTAGTTGAGAAAGTAACCAATGTTAGTTGACTATCCAATCTATTTGGTTTACTGATCAATTAAATCACATAACTAATACTTTCTTCTAGTTAGCTAGATTGACTATTCAATGTATCTAGTGAACTATTCAATCTAAATTAGTCACTCCCCCTCACTCTGAGTTTTCTAATTAATAATTGGAGTTAACTCTTCAATCTCTTTCCTCTCAATGGTTCTCAACCATTAATCTTGATATTGCATTGTTGAATCATGATTGTTCATCAAAAACTTGAAAATCTATAAAACCCTCATGTTTGTCATAATCTAACTAGAATTTTTGTAGTGATGCCCTCAACATTTTGTTCTTGAGCAATTGAGAATTATTATCATCTTATCTAGGTCATCTTAAATTATTGAAGCTTTTTCACATGGAGGCTTTGTATTGATCCAACATAATTCAACACCAATACGAATTACACTCCAACATTGGATGGTAACATTTTAATTCATGAATTTAGTCTATGTTCTCTTTATGATTGCATTGCTTGATTGATTTCATTATTTTATAACTTCATTTCATGAGTAGGTTGGGAATTGTCTTTGCTTTGATCTCTTTCATTTTATTTCATTGTTGTTTCCTTATGCTTATTTTCCTTCTTACACTTTCTGGCATGTCTGCTTTATCTTTTGAGTGTTTTTTTAAGAATTTTACAGGTTATAACCAAGAATTTGATTAAAACCTATCATATTATTTTAATCATAAAAAAATAAATGTGTGGAATTTTGTAAAATGATTTTTGGGTTTTGTATATATCACTCTTAAATTTTTGTAACTTTTTACAGTTTTTAATTTAATTAAGAAATAAAAATGTTATCGTAATTTTAGTCTTCTATGTTTTTGTTTTTAATTTATTTTTCTAACCTTTAAAAATTGTGTGTTTCACTCATCTCTAATAAATTCTAGATCCTAAATTTTAGAAAAAGGTTTTTTGGGTTTTGTAGAAATTCATTTAATCTTTTGAGAATAGTTGATGATTTCAAATTTTATGAAAACTTGAGAAAGTTGTTGCTACTTGAACTTTTGGAAATAATTGGTCAAGAAAGCTAAAAATTTGTCAATTTTCTTTTTCTATTTTTTTTAATTATTTTCATTTCTCTTTTTTTAGTAGAATAAATTTTTTCTTGTTACTAATATCTTAATTTTCAACTTGTGGCAAATAGAGGATTAACTAGTTCACATTTTCAATTTAGGCTTTAAAAGGAATTAACATTTCATTTTGATGTACTTAAAATTGAAAAATCAACTTTCACATTCCAATTTGGTGCTTTTAAAAATTGATTTCACATATCAAATTTGATGCTCCTAAAATTGAACCTACAAATCTCACATCTCATTTTTCATGTACCTGAAAGGATCCTACAAATCTCATATTTCATTTTTGGTGCAATAAAAATGAACAACACAACTTGAGATGTTTACTTTGGTGCATTAAAAAAAACCTTGGAGACAATCTTAAGTTTTCAATTTGGTGCAGAAAATTGAACAAATTGCCTTTTCTATTTGCAAATGGAATCTCTTGCTTGAAGTCTCAAATATTTTGAAGCTGGTGCATCTAAACAAAAAATTGTTATCTTTACATACTTCACTTTTGGGCTTAAAATGAAATAACAATAAATTTTCTATTGTGTCCATTTTTAGCAAGTCAAGTGTGTATCCTCTCCCCTCTTGACTTTGGATGATCTTGGGTGATGAGAAACAATTTGGGTTTCACATTCATTTATTTTTCAAGAATTACCATTGGATTAGGCCTACCTTCAAATACATCTAGCACTAGAGAACTCAAGGTGAACTAGAGCAGTAAATTTTCCCTTAGGCCACTAGTTGATCCCACAATAGTGGTTTACAATTTTTGGCCAAACTGGACACTGAAATAATTTTTTTAACTAAATCTTCACTTTCAGGCACCTATAGCATCTAAACCATTTATAAACTTTTTTTGATGTGTTTTATCACTTGCAAAATCTCAGACATAATTCTCAAAACATCAAATCAACCAAAATTCAAAAACTTGCAAACATATCCAACAAACTATAATCATAAACTAGAAAATTTGGAAGTGGAGCTACTATTGAAATTCTTGCCACTTTTTTCTATAAAATTTCCATTTTCATTCTAAGTTTTCACCACTTTTGTGAAAATTTCCACTATTTTCATCTTTGTTCACCAGCCACAAATTGAAAGAGAAGTCCCTATTGCTCAAATTTTCTATAGTCATTCTTAAAATCAACCACTATTGTCTTAAAAAATTTTGCTACTTTCTAGGAAGTTTTGCTACTATCCTAAAGAGAAACCACTATTGTCATGCATTCTAATGCACATCATAATTGATCTAAAACTGGATTATCCATCATCTTTCAACAATATCAAACTTGGAACTATTCCTATCAAAAAATTTCATATCCATCAGCATATCAAATACATCAACCTAGTTTTAAGACACATCAAACACAACAACTTGGATTATTCCCTTACTATCATTTTCTAGGATATTAACATCAATCTTTTCTTGCAATCTCAAGGATAGTTCAAGTAGATTAGCAATATATCCTTGAAAATAGAGTAATATATCAGTCCAAGTCTTATACACTTTATGTCTTAAGATTAGTGTCATGTCAAAACACCCACCAAAATCACTCATACTAATATCCTAGGATCTTGAGCATCAAACATACAATCCATAGAAAAAAAGCAACAAACTTTGACTAAAACTTTTTCACACATCCATCTTCATACGTCATTTTACTAAACAAAATCTCAAAACAAAACACCATATCATTGCCAAATCTTAATCCAAACCTATAATAATGTCTTCAATTTATCTTGAAATAAATAAAAATCATGCATGATCCCTAGTCAACCATCCACCACATACCAACAACCCCCAACATTCCAACCTATCTACCAAAAAACACAAAATAAGACAATTTGAGAATCAAAACATGTATCAATCAAATACTCGAGATCAAACACTAACATAATACATGGGAAAACAACCCCCATACTATGGCTCATCATACAATGCACAATATCAAAAAGGGTTACAATAACAAAATCAGGTTCCTAATGTCATACCAAATCAACATGGATCTTCCTCCATTCAAAAACCCCAACAAAAATAAAACACACACCCTAAAACATCTCAATATTGACATCAAAAAAATTTCCAACATCATCAAAACATTGATTCATATTAGAACATAAGCCCCTTTTCACAACATCAAGTGAATCAACAACTTCAATTGTCACCAAATCAAATCTCACAACATCAAGATTAGATCACCCAACATCAAATCCAAATCCATCAACAATATCAACCCAAAAATAACTATTATCCATGGAAAAATATCAATAACAACAAAATAAAAATCATCAATCTCAAAACCAACAAGAAATTCCAACTCAAAGAAAAAAAAATCACAAAAACAACAATTGTTGCCACCCCACTACACCAATAAATGTGAATACATTCCTTTAGGGGAGACAATCAACTTGATGTTAAACAAGATAATACATGCAAATCTCATCAAACTTCTTGATCAAACAAATTATTGTTGTGTGGTCTCACAACATGCCCCATTTTTCTCTTCAACAAAATGTGGACCCCCACTTTTTTATGCTTTTCTTTCCCTTTGGTTTTTATTTCATTGGTGTTCCACTTTTGGGGAAATGGTAAAATGGTGGGTTTTAATCCAACTTCCTTTGCCCCACTTAAGTTATTTTTTTGCTGGACATGGAATGTTCCAAAATATTTTCTCCAATCACATTGAATTACTGGATGTTGAAGTCCTAGGTATCAATGTTGTTGCTCTAAGGATGTTGTATCTTTGAAAAGTTTCTCTCTTTGCCTAGCAGATAGTTGTGCTTGATAGGTTGTCACCTAGAAAATATTTCCTTGACATGTGTGTTTCCCCTCTTTTCTAGTTAGCTTCATAGAGGTTTTTCTTTTCTTTAACTGAGGACCACAAGTTTTTTTACAAATATGTTTCTAACCAATTTGGTATTTCTTGCACCCAGTCTTGATTTTTTCTTTGCACCTAGTTCTCATTAACCCGATGGTTAAAATTCTTAGCTCCCGATAGTCTTTTCAAGGTCCAATGTTAGATGATTCAAACCTCACTTGATTGTAAATTGTTAAGTATCCAAGGGTGGCATTTCCTATAAGGCCTTTGCCTCATAAAAATTAAAGTGACACATAAGTGTTCCACGTCAGCTTCCTATGCTAATTTCTTCTCTAATGGTGGGCCCTATACAAAAATAAAAGAGTTCATGATTTTAACCCTAATCCACCATGATTGTACCTTTATTTAGGGTAATTAATCTATTTCAAAAGTAAATTAATGAAGGTGGTGAATAATACACGTTCTTTCCACCACCTTGTGCATGAAATTTCTTTCATAACACTCTACCTTGTGGTAGATTCCTCACCTGTAAGGAAATTGAATTAAAAAAACAAGATTATGGTATGCAAAGAAATGAAAGTCTCGAGAAGCTAAAGAACATAGTTGTGAGATGTGGAAATGTCGGTGAAGGTCGATTACACTTGACTTATGATGAATCAAAGAATAACTTTGCCAATCATACCTGTATCTACAAACAAGATCACTCAAAATGGAAATCTAAACTAAGCATTTAATTGAAAATGAAATCTACAAACTACACAAAAACAATTAAATTCCTAACCTATCTCATTTGAAACTTATCCTGTTTTGGAATTGGTGTTGTGTTGATGTGAAACGATGACCTTTTCCCAATCTTATGATTAGTGAGCCTATTTTAGTTGATTCTATGGAAGAGAATCGATGAAACCATTGTGATAAGTGGATGAAAACATATTTATGCTAAAATGAACATGATGCAAGCTAAGTTACCATTATTTTATCCTAAGTATGCATTGATTATGCTATTGCTAAACTAATCTAAGCTAAAACTATACTAAAATATAAAAACCCTAATTCATATACAAACTAAGAAGGATGCATGAAAGCCATCCATGGATGCTCTAAGCTATTATGCAATAAAAATAAACTAAAATAAGCTAAAAAGTGAGAAAATAGGAGAGTATGGATGCAAGTGAATTAAACAACATAATTTTCCAATTTAAAGATGGATCCATTTGTCTCCAAATAATGATATATTTATAGGAGAGAAAATGGGGAATGAAAGGTTGAGATCCAAAAGCTTAATCAACAGTTCAATATAAAGGGGACGCGAGGCATGGATCATGGATTCTCATCAATAGATGAGAATATAAGATGAAAGTTAATCAAGGGATCACACCTGCCTCAAACAAACACACTTTTTACCTTCTCACATAAGTCAAAGGTAACTTGCTCAAAAGGTTGAAGTTTTAGCTTGTTCAAGAAGCCAAGTGACTTGATTGGAGGAGAGAGAACATTTGTTAGAATATTCCTTTGGGTGAGGAGAAAATGTAATTTAAAAATTAAAACAAATTTTTAATTGTGCAAAAAGGGGATAAGGAATATTCCTTTTTCTTAGAGGAAAATTAGTTTAATTGCTAATTAAACAAGATTTAATTTATGCAATTAGGGGATTAGAAGAATTAAAGTGACATTAATTAAATTAGATGATTTAATAAATGTGGGAGAGGTGAAATGATATTTAATTAAATAACATAGGGTTATTTAATTAAATAAGATGACTTAAGAAACTAATTAAATATTTTGTTGTATTTAATTTAATTAGATGAAATGTTAGTGCACAAAGAGATGAATTAACCTGATTAAATTAATTAGGTCAATAGATGAAAAATGATGTAATTAATTAATTAGCTCAGCTAATTAAATCAATTAAGAAAAAGAGGATGGGTTAAAGAGGAAATGATGTTAGTAAATTTTTTTTAAGTGTATGATATCGATTAAGAAATTTTTCAGTGTCTACATTTTTCCCCTCTTTAAAGTGAGGTACCCACTGCTTCGATTCAAAGAATAATGCTTTTTAGATTAAAACTACTACCTAAATAAAAAAATAAAAAAATTGTGTGTTTTTTAGATGCCCTAATGGAAGGAAAAAGTTGACTCCCTACTCCCTCGAGAAATTGGGCGAAAAATTCAAATTTTGGGTTGATTTCTCAACAAAGGTTAAAAGATGCTCTGAGGGTTTAGAAAGGCTTTGGGAGGCAAGAATAATACCAAAAAACACAAAAAATGATGCAAAATTAGGTCTAAATTGGAAAAATTGGTGAAAATGATTATAAACCCCATCTTCAAGGTTAAATTAGGGAAAAAACCCCTAATTTTCTAGCTTAATAGGACAAGAAGGGTCATTTTCAATTCATTTGTATATTCACATCTTAAGGAATTCTTGCAATTTGAGCTCCGACCCTTCAAATAAATGGCATGCTAAGAGCTTCATAGGCATATGTCCGACTGAGTTCAAGAGTTCCAGCAGCTTCTTGGTGCAAGACCACTGGTATTTGATTCAAAACCTAATTTGAAATTTGAATTTTCAATGCATTTATTACGTTTTAAAATTTAAATTATAGCAACATCACTATATGGTGATTCCTAAACTAAAATTAGTGATGCCCAAATCAATTTTAGTGATGCATATTTATATGGTGATGCTTTTTGTGATTTAAAATTAGGGTTTCTAATTTTAAATGGAAACAAATGCATATTTTTTGAAGCACTTTCCAATTTATAAATTAGGGTTAGGGAAGGCCAAAAGTTAAATCATGATGCCAACTTGTTTGCTGACACACATTTCAATTTGAAATTTTAAATGCATTGAGCGTTGCTATTTGAAATTTGAATGTAGCAACGCTATTGTAGATAGCAACACTATTGTGATTTCTGATCTAGAAAATTCAAATAACAAAAAATTTTGATGACTTCTTGATGTCATCTGCTTCATGGATGTAGGAGGTCTTCTCGCTGTTGATATCGAGGGAGCATAGGACTACCGTATTGGAGAGATTCGGTGATCTTTTAAAGTTGTGCTAGGAGAAACTAGGATAGATTGGTTTGTGGTATGTTGCATATGAGCCTATGGTTCAGACACATCTAGCAATGATGATGGCTCTATGTGAGAGATGGCACAATGAGACCTTTTCTTTTCACCTTTCAAAAGGTGAGACAACAGTTACTTTGGAGATGTGTGGTACATTCTTTGTTTTCCCATTCATGGTGATTGCATTATTTACGATATTGATGCTAGATTTGACACATGCCTTGAGGTCATGGAGATGGATCATATTGCATTGGTTACATCTTAGATTGAATTGGAGACATACATAGTTCATGCACCACCCTTTAGATTGATCATCATAGCCATCATTTCGGGTTTGGTGCCTCCTAATAGGTGTAGCAAAGGATTCGGCCCAAGATGGGGCTTGGTGGAATAAAATGCTACATAGGAGGACTCTTTTTTACATGGGGTCCCATGATGCTAGCCTCCTTATATTATGATTTACATGATTTTGTTTATTGCAATGGGAGAGCTATGTGTGTAGGGGTGTCTTTGCTACACATTTGGGCATGGCAGCACATTTTTCGTGCTTCAGTCGATTATTCAAATGGCAGAAATGGCATTGGATGATCATGTCATTTGGAGATATAGAGGTGCCATTACCCTCAAGCACACTAAATATATTGGGCTCCTATATTGGAAATGAGTTATAGATGATATGAGAGTTTTTAACGCATGCCCATGGCTTTAAATGTCATCATGGATTGATGATATTCAACAACTATATTTTTCAAAGCAAACCCAACATATGTAGGGTCGAGAGAACACAATGATTGAGAGATATCTTTTAGACAAGGTGGTGCTTCAGTTTTGGAATGTACAGGATAAACCTGAGGATGCATATAGGTCCATTTTTGTGAGATCAACCAGAGAGGTTCCAACATGGGGACTGATCATTCTAGCTCCAGAGGCCATAGAGAGCTCTAGAAAGTTGGTGGCCCATCCTTGGGCATATAATCAGGGATATCTAGTAGCTCAAACTATGCCAACCTATGATGTGTAGTTCATCCATCCCAGAAAATCAATAGATCTAGCAAGTGTTCTTCCCATAGGGAGACCTAGAGGCAAGGGAGCTAGTAGAGGCATGTGATAGGGAGGCCAAGACAACCAAGATGGATAGGTTCTAGGGGCTCCTCTAGTTGGAAAAAAGCCTTAGGTACAACCACAGGTTCAACCTTAGGTATAGCCTAAGGTACAATAGTTGTCAAGACCACCACCACTAGATGCGTGAGATGCTTAGATACAACAACTACAACAATAGGTGAAAATATTGACTGGTGAGTGGTATCAAGCCCACTACCAGGTTTTGGTCATAACTACTAAGTGAGACTAGGATCAATAGCAAGTGGCTGTAGTCATAATAGAGATAGATTAGGCATTGTAGAGAGTATAGGCTATGACCACTGAGAGAGATTAGGAAGTTTTCTGACACCAGTAGATTGAGACTATGATGGTGAAAACTCATGTCCGTGTAGTTTTAGCACATTTATATCAAGGGGTAGTTATAGAGGCTGTATATTATAGGTAGCAGTATCATCATGATGTTCCAATGACTCTACAATAGCCAAATTTTTCATAGCATAGCGATGTATGTCCCCAAGCATAGGATCAGCCTGAGAGGCGTGCTAGAGAGGGTAGTAGCCATTAGGGCTAGATTTTTGATGTATAGAAACTTTTTTTTATTTTTCCCCATTCTTTATTAAAGATATACATTCATGGGCTCCTTTTTTATAGCCTCGCGGGTATTTTATTTATCCTTGATATACATACACTGATCGAGATTTTGTACCATGACACTCATTATTTGATATATATATGATACAAATATGGATGACTCATGCTATGATGTGTTCACTTTATTTCATGTATGGATGATATGATATGGATGCATTTACTTCATTCCTATATGATATGCAATGATTATGATATAGATGGATGCAATGTTATGGATGGATTATTATGATATGTAGATGTTATGGATGAAAATGATGTGGATGCATTTCTTTTTGTATATTTACTATGCATGTTATGATGACAATGTATGCATGTGGATGCAAATTCTTATGATATGCAATGATTTAAGATGATTATAATAACAAATCTATATTATTCATCACAACTAAAATGATAATGCAAAATGTATGATGTGATATTCAAATGATTATGATTATGAGATGTATGTATGTTGATGGCTTGTGGATGCAGGTTGGATGCATTGATGATGTTTTTGCTGATTGTCATGATACTAGGTGAGTACAATGAGAACATAGAAGAATAAATGATTGTTAATGATGATTTCTTCAAATGATCCAACAAGTCCTTGATCCATTGAGACTTTATTAGAGATGGTGATGAGAAAATGCAATATGTAGGATGAAATGCAGGATGGGTGCTCACACTTTGGGATTGGAATTTTCCATCATTCCTTATTGTTTGATATAACACATAGACATGATGCATCAAGGTATTGATAACCAAGATGATGTTGTATCTAGTGTAATGGACTATGATCTAACAAATAGATAGGGTGGTTCTTGTTCACACCTTGACATATGGAAATATCATTGGAATGCAAGCTATAAGTTTAGAACATATTGGACCAAAGCATGCACAATAGTAATCAACATACTCCAAATGACCTTCCTACACACAACTAAGCAAGTATGTGCCAAGATTATTTTACAAGATTATCCACAAACACAACAAATGAAAGATAATGATTGATGCCCCATTACTTTCTCTCTAAATCATTTTGTTAGAAATCATCGAGAGGTCCTTGGAATGGGTCATTAAGATAAATCATAAGAAAAAATCAAAGACAAATAATTGGTGTTTTCTATAGCTCTTTCCTAGTTTCAATTTTATCTAAAGTGATGTCTAATATTGATGTCCATCATAGGAAGGATACATCCTAGGAAATGTTGATATGAGGGTTGTTTGATGTTGGGATGATGATGCTAAGATGAGCCATTGCTATAAACTTCACTAACACATTTACAAATGATTTAGACTTTATATTTTGACTTTTAGGTTTTCACTTTACAACTTGCTATACTTGCTTTCTACTTGTTTCACCAAAGGTTAAAGGTGATGAATGGTTTATTATGGGTGATGGTTTATTATGGGTGCCAAGTTAGATGGGATGGATGGGTTTTGGATTTTCTTGAATATTTCAATGTTTTTGGTATTTTTTTAAAAAAATTGAGGCTTTTTTTGGTCATTTTGGATGCTTATACTAGTGTTTAGGATTTTCAAATTTTTTGAGGTTGTTTAGGGTGATCTAAATATTTGAGGCGTTTTAGGTCTTTTGAATGTTTTGTATTGTTTTTGAATTTTCTTTTTTTCAAATGTTTTTATGTTTTTAGAAATATTTAGATTTTTTTTGGATTTTTGCAAGAGTTTTACAAATGTTTAGGAGTTTTCAAAATATTTGAATGTGTAAGAATTGGCTATGAAGATATCCACCCAAGATCTATAGGACTAATATAAAGCACAAGCATGAGAGAGATAGAAACAATATGACAAGAATAAACTACATTCTACCAATGATGCAAATAGAATGAGCAAAAGTACATAGGAGACCCCTTGGATATAGCCAAGGTGAGAACATAGAAGGGCATAAGATTGTGACAAATTTCGTAATATTATGACATGAGAAAAATGTGAAAAGCTATCACTCCACCTAAAGTGGAAAAGTGATAATGTGATAATCACCACACAATGGTGGATCACCCAAAAAATGTGGAGAGGTAATCACATGATATGTCTATGAAATGTGGATGTGATAAATTAATAACATGATAAGTCCACCAAAAGTTGAAATGCTCCAACTACCTCCTATGTGGTCCCTAAGTAAACTTAAGTAAGGTGTAATTATGACCTAGGACAAGGTACAACACTTTTAATTACACCAACACACCGCCCCTTAAGTGCAACTGAGGGAGAATGTATAGAAAAGAAAACAATGCAATATGGGTCCTGACAACTAGGCCATGTTAGGTACCCATGTACAAATTCAATGCAATCTCTCATAAAGTGAAGAAAAGGAGGAAACCATGTGGGAAAACACTCCTCCCCAAAAAAGAGATGAAAGAAAAAAAAACTACACTCAAAAAGATGAGAAGGGAAAAACCTCAAGTTAGGAAAAATGCTCCCCTAAAAGAGAAAATGAAGAAGGTCAAGTAACTCCTTGAAGAAACAACTCACACCCCCAAGAGAGCTTGCAAATGATGATATATACTCTTAGTGAAGGGTTTGGTGAAGAATATCTACAACCTATTGTGCTATAGGAAAATACTACAAATCAATGATCTACTCATGTATTAGCTCCTTGATGTAGTGCATATGAATCTCAATGTGTTTGGTCCTTTGATGGTGAGCTAGATTCTTCAAGATCTGAATAGAACTTTGATTGTCACAATGAATAACTGTAGGATATGGAATAGTGATGCCAAACTTATTAAGAATATTCTAAAGCCAAATATACTTAGGAGTGGCATTAATAGCCCCTTGATACTTAGCTTTAGTCCATGAAAGAGCAATAACATGTTGCTTCTTACTCTGCCAACAAATGGGGCCTGAACCAAGATGAAAGTTGTAGCTAGAAGTGGACTTACAATCATCAAGATCACTAGCCTACTCAAAATATGTATATCCCACCAAGGTAAGTCTTCTACCTACTACATAGTGAATCCCATGATGATGTGTACCCTATATGTAACGCAAGATGCATTTGTCTACTTTCCAGTGAAGCTCATATGGTCCCTACATAGAGCATGAGACCATGCCAATTGCAAAGGAGATACCAGGGCATGTGTCAGTCAAGTAGATGAGACTCGCAACAAGTCGATGATACAAAGTGGCATCAACAAGTGGAGTAGAACACTGAGCCTCAAGCTTGACTCCTAAAATAAAGGGAGTTAGAGTAGGCTTACAATAAACCATGAGAAACTAAGCTAGAAGATCAAGATCATACTTGGGCTCAGAAAGAGAGATCCCAGAAGCTAACTGAGCGATCAATCTCAATCCCAAGAAAATAGTGCAAAAGGCCCAAGTCAGTCATATCAAATTTATCCTGCAAAGCAGATTTCACACTGCCAATGATGGATGAGGTACTCCCTATAATGATCAAGTCATCAACATAGAGCACAAGTAGCAAATAAGAGTCATGTTGTCACAAAATGTAGACATTCAGATTTGAATGACACTTGGTGAATTCTAGTGAGAGAAAAAAGGAATCCATCTTGGCATACCAAGCCTTAGGGGCTTGTTTGAGGCCATAGATAGACTTCCTCAATCTGCAAACCAAAGAAGAATCATGTATGAATCCATGTGGCTACTCCATGTAAATCTCCCAATGAAGATACTCATGAAGAAATACACCCTTCACATCCATTTGATGTACAACCTGACCATGAGTTGCATCAATCGCAAGTGTCAAGTGAATGGAGTTCATCTTAGCAATGAGTGCAAAGGTCTCTATATAATCAACACCTGAAAACTATGAGAACCTTTTTCCACAATCCAAGCCTTGTATTTATCCACACTTCCATCCACTGCATACTTGGTCTGATAGATCCACTTACATTGAACCATCTTTCTCCCATTAGAGAGTGGAACTAAATCCCATGTGTGGTTCCTCATCAAGGAACTATAGTCTTCCTCCATTGTTGAATCCAGCTCTATAACTCTTGATGCTTCCTTGAAGGACTATGAATCAAAAGCACTAGCAATAAAAGCATGTGGAAAATCCCAATTTTGTGATGAATTCCTTCAAGTGCTTGAAGGATCCCCAACAAGAGAACTTGTTGACTCAAGAATCTGTCAAGCCCAATGAGGTCTACTAGGAGATGAAGGATGGGGCTCCTCAACTAAAATTGGACCCTATGAAGGTGTGATCCTATGAGTCAGATTTGAGGGAGAATCATCATCTGAGTCACTATCATCACTTTCCACTATGGAGGAAGGAAGAGGAGGATTAGAGGCCAAGCTAGGAGAGCTTTCCTCAAAGTGAAAAATCCTCTCAATGAATGGCTCATGTGTCTCTGGATTCAAAAGTCTATATGCCTTAACACCTTTAGGATATCCAACACAAATGTAAGGTCTACTTTGAGGTTCCAATGCCTTTCTGGAGGTATGTGTGCCCAAGCTAGACAACCAAAAACTATGAATTGTCTCACAACCAATTTTCTACCACACTAAACCTCAAAAAGATTCATAGCCTTCAAATCCTTATGAGGACCCTGATTTTGGATGTGTGTGGCACAAATGCTAGCATCTACCCAAAATCGAGGATCAAGAGAACAAGCATGAATCATGTAGCTAGCTATCTTCTTAAGGGTCCTATTATTCCTTTCAATAATTCCATTCTATTGTGGAATGTAGGCAACTGAATTTTGAAGATCAATCTCCTCAATAATACAAAATTCCTCAAGTCTATTGTTCACATATTCCCTTCCATTGTTAGTGTAGAGAATCTTGGTTTGCTTCCCTAATTTATTCTCAACATCATCCTTGAAGGCTAGAAATCCATGAAACACTTCATTCTTGTGAACAATAAAATAGACCCATGTGAAGAAGGAGTGGTCATCAATGAAGTTGATGACATAGTGGGCCTTGATAAATAATGGCACTAGAAATGGACCTGCTACATCACTGTGAACCCATTGAAGAACTTTCAAATCTCTCCAAGAATTCCATTTTTCAAACTTCTCTTTAGGATGCTTACCTATGAAATAACTTGAAAATACACCTTCTAAAAAATTGATTTGAGGGAGCTGTATAACCATTTGCTTGGAGTAAGCTAAAGAAGATAGCAGTAATTGAGATGTCCAAACCGTTCATGCCATAGCTTACTTTTTGAATTTTATTGAGTGAGCAAGGTTGTAGAAGGAGACTTAGGCACAAAGGAGGAGAATGAATAAGGCCTTGTGTTGTGATTGGCTTGTCCCACTACAACCAAGGCATCATTCTTAAGTTCTTTGACCACAACTAAATCTAGTAGAAATTCAACTTTCTTTCCATCTCCAAAGTGAGTGATTTGGTAGATTGAAAGAAGCTTGGCGCTCAAGTTAGAAAAATAGAGAAAATTCTCAAATATTCCACCATCCATGACAACCAAACCTTTTCCTTCAGCTTCCAATTGAGTATCATCACCTATGAAGATGTAAGGTACCTTATATGGATCCATAGAATAAAATTGCTCCCTTGTGTGATGAGTGGAACCCGAGTCAAGTATCCATTGTTGTGAAGAACCTGTAGTAGCCACAAATGATTTCCCTTTTCCTTTTGATTGTGAGGAAGTGGAAGGAGATGAATCCTTCTTCTTGTAGGTAGATGGAAAATTTATGTTGTTCTTCTTGATGATGTTTGTCAACTCATAAATTTTATTATTGTGGAAATGATGCTCATCATGAACAACTCTCTTACAATATGAACAAGTTGTTCTCTCCTTCTTGCTTGAATTTCCCTTATTGGGAGAAGATGAAGAATTACCTTGTTGTGGAGAGAATGATTGTTCTTTATATTGTTGTGTCTTGGGATTAGATTGATTCTGCTTCTTGTTGGAACCCTTTCCTTGAGTCCCTTGATTCCCTTGATTAGCCACAAAAGCTTTGGACTTTAAAGACTTGAGAATCCCCATGCTTATCAAATTTTATTGTTCAAACATCAACATCTCTGTAAATACATCAAATGATGGCATAGTGAAAGAACTAATCACTATCAAGTGATGGGTTTGGAAACTAGAAACAAATGATGAATATTCTGATGGAAGCTTTCCCAACAAATTGTAGACCAACTATGCATCCTTCTTGTCAATGCCACGATCCTTAAGCTATGCTCTTAGCTCATTTTTCTTAGTGACATAGTATTGGATTGTATCAAATTTCTTGGGATCTAACATTGTGAGATCATTGTCAAGCTGAAAACCTCTAATCTCATCAACTTGGCCATAGAATTGACAAAACTTTTCCCAAGCTTCTTTAATTTTTTTACAGTTTTTAATTGAAAGATGATATATTTTGATACATATTTCCTCAAAGTTCTAAGAGCCATAGTATTTTTAGTGAGCCAATCCATATGAGAAATAGGATCAACTTTAGGATCAGATGGCGCAACAACAGTTACATCAATATAATGAGTTAATCCTTTTTTCCATTAACTTACTCCAAGCATCAATTTTCCAAGAAGCATGGTTATTTGGAGTTAAAAAATGAAACTTAGGAGAACCTATAGTATAAAAATGAAAGAGAACAAGATAGAGAGAGGCACAATCACATAAGACACCACCCAAAATTCACTCAATCAAAGAACCCCCCTAAAAAATATGATTTGGCACTTTATACTTAGTGTGTATACAGTGGCCACTTGCAAGCAAACAAAGTGTACTTCTAATTTTCAATGTTTTACAACTACTTTAAGTCTAGGCTACAATAGACTCAAGCGAATGATACAAAAGACCAAACTGAGATGTTATCTTTACAAATGCCAAAATAGGCCAAAAAACACCACATGCTAAAAGTATAATTTTTTATCATAATCACTACAAAATGATAGCACTAGAATGAAGTTCAGAAAAAATCATGCACTTTAAAAAAATGGCACCTAAAAAGGAGTTTGTATGAACTTGAACGGAGCCATGACAGTTGTAGAAAAGAAGATTAGACAAGTATAGTTTGGAAAAACTAAAAATTATGGAAAATATGTCCACCAAAATCATAAAATAATTGCACCACTGTGAAGTACATGAAACATTAGCCCAAATAAAATAAAAAATCACTGAAAAAGGCCTCAAAATGGCCAAGATATGAGCCTCTGAAGATGAAATGCAAAATCAAAAACTCAAATGAGAGTGGGTTGCCAATTTTCAAAAATTTGTTGACATAGTGCTTACGTCAACAAATCACTATGTTAAATTTGACGGTCGTTTGTCCATCATGCCAAAACAATCCTTGCATTGTGATGATGTCAGTGGATAATGTGGCTTGTCTATACACTTACTGTGTGTACAAAACCAATGGATTGCTAACACATGGTTGGTACAACACTGATTGGGAAAAAAATGTGTGTATGGCTTGGCTAACATGGCAAGTCGATCGTACGATGATGTGGTGCCAACTAGGCACTTAGGTGCCAAAATATTCTTTCCACTAATAGAATATTCCTATCACATCAATATAATGTTTGCTCTGATGAAATATCCCAAAGGAATATGTTCCCACCTTTTGAGCCACCAATTTCAGAAATTCGATACCAAATATTTAAAAATTGATGCTGGTTATAAAGACTGACTGCTTGTTGGTGAAAAGGGGGCTGCGTGGCAGAAAAAAGACATGCCAAGTGGCTAATGTAGGTGCACCTAGTACCTATGCAGGAAGGTACTATCTACGCTACCCTACCTGCATAGGGTACTAAAGAAATTTTTAAAAGAAATTTTATAATAAAAATCTTACAATAAAAACAACAAAATTAATGATTTTTTATTTTTTATTTTTTTAAAAAATAATTCCAAAAATGTATATATATGTTTTTATAGAAAATAAAATCATACCGATGTAATAATGGTTGGGCCATATGGCTCAACTAGCAAAACAATTTTGTCTCGATGGACAACCTTGTCCAAATTTTATGATTTAGTAGTTGATTTAGGGGTTTATGGCCCTTTTGAACATGATGGTGATGTCCTTTTTGGTTGAAAATGCTCTGAAATGGTAGCTAGCTCCTAGATCTCGCAACCACCTCCAATCTTCAAACCCTTGTAGATTTGGCCTCCAATGTCCAACTGGGATGAAACAAAAGGTAAATTTGACTTTCTCAGGCACTGTGGATGTAATTTTGAGCTCAAATCTAATGCAAAAGCTCCCAAAATGCACCTGTAATACAAGGAGAAAAATGGAACCCCCCTAGAATCTTGTATTTTTGTCAAGAAAATACAAGATTGCACTCAATATCTCCCCAAAACAAATATCCAAAGGAACTCCAATAGCTCTAATACCATGTAAGAATTGGCTATAAAGATATCCACCCAAGATCTAGAGACCTAATAGAAAGCATAAGCATAAGAGAGATATAAACAATATGACAAGAATAAACTATATTTTGCCAATGACACAAATAGAATGAGCAAAATTACATAGGAGACCCCTTGGTTATATAGCCAAGCTGAGAACATAGAAAGGCATAAGATTATGAAAATTTTCATAACCTTATGACATGAGACAACTGTGAAAATATATCACTCCACCCAAAGTGGATAAGTGATAATGTGATAATCGCCACAAATGGTGGATCACCCACAAAAGGTGGAGAGGTAATCACATGATATGTCCACGAAATGTGGATGTGATAAAGTAATAACATGATAATTCCACCAAAAGTGGAAATTCTCGAACAACCTCCTATGTGGTCCCTAAGTAAACTTAACTAAGGTGTAATTATGACCTAAGACAAGGTGCAACACTTTTAATTACACCAACAAAATTTTTATGTGATTTTTTGAGAATTTTCAAGTTTTGACCAAGAACCTAACCTAAAGACCTATCCTAGGGGCCTCGAGGGTTGATCAAAGATTAGCCTTTCCTACATTATACACACAAAGACTAAGTAGTTCGACTGACTCGACCCATTTACAAGATAAAAATATGAATAAATGAAAGACAGTAGTTTATTATGATGGACTTCTAAAGGACTAACCTCGGGTGTCTCGGGGGTGCATCAATGATGGCCTTGCCTATGTTCAAGCTTAAAGAAGATGTAGTTCAACAAGAGGACTCTTTTTTTTGTATTTTTATGATGTTTTGACATTTTTAGGGATTTTGATGTTTTTTGGATGTTTTGGATTTTTCTGTTACAATTTTCTGAATGTTTTTGGATTTTCACTGTATAGGATTTTGCAAATGTTTTTGGATTTTCTAGATAAAATTTTATGAAATTTTTTGGTGTTTTCTAATAATATGTCTAATGACCTCAAGATATACAAGAACCCTGATTGGGATCCATATTGAAATGTCCCCATTGTGACATGTTGGGTATGTGCAGGATCATCATGGAAAAAAACATGCCCTTAAGTGGCAATTAAAATTTAGAAAAATCAGAGTTAGGCAACTTGACATAAAAATTTGAATAAGTTATCTATATTGTTTCAAAAATATGTAAGAATAGAATCTATGGAAAATTGAATGTAGTTTCTAAACTACTAATTTTATTTTATTTTTAAAAGTCTATTTGGTGAAAAATTGAAATTTCAATGCAAGAGTACTTAAATTTGGAAAAATAAGTAGGTGTTTGTTTGACCACCCTAACCACAATAAAATGATAATATTTATTTATAATATTTTAGATATAAGTAGAGGACTCATGTCAGATGTGACACATATTTTTTGTAATTTTTTCCAAGTAAATAATTAATTATAATTTTTATTACAACTTTTAAAAATATAAAACTCGTATGTCGACCTTAACTTGGTCAAAACTTCATGAAATTCATTTTTTTAATCCTATAGTATAAAGCATAGAATGTGACATATATTTTGGATTCAAAAATATGATACCATTTGAAAGTTATAGATGTTTTTCAATCAACCTATCAATCAGGGACTTTAGTCATAATTCTAATAGAAAATGAATAATAATTATTTATTAAATTCAAAGTAAAGAATAAATTATATTGGTGGAAAGCTGAGAGTCTCCTCTACAAACGCTTTTCGTTTCATCAATTTTGGCTAAAAATAAAGTCGTCAGCCACATGGACGAAGTCTAGAAAAGCAAGGTGAGTTGTCAAACACGTTTATTGCGTTGACTTCTTAGGATTGGAATGTATAATCCAAATACCAAAGCAATCCCGAGGCTAATCCCAAGGCAATAAATTCTTTGTGAAAAATATCATATATCCATTTCAAATTAGATATCCATTTTGAATCAGATATATGATTTGGTTTATATATGATTTTAAAAAATGTTTTACACTTTATAATATATGATTTAGAAAATGCAATAAATATTTTATAGTTTATTTTAATATATCTAGTTTAGAATATACAATATAGTTTATAATTTAATATATAATATATTATATTATTATGTATACATTTAAATATTATTTCTTACATTTTTAGTTAATGTATATATATATATATATATATTACTAATATATAAAATTATATAACTAATTAATATTACTAACATATAAAATATTTAAATATTATCTCTTT
>VDFB02000003.1:263093106-263170671 GCA_007258455.2 Sequoia sempervirens | reverse complement strand
CCCCCTCTCTCTCACTCCCTCCATCTCTCTTCATTCTACCCTAAACCCTTATCCCACTCTCTCAGGTCACTCTCTCACAAACTCACTCCATCTATCTCTCTCCCCTATACCCTTACCATGAAGCCCTAAACCCTTATAACCCTCTACCATAAACCCTTAACCCTTAAACCCTCTACCATATACCATAAACCCTAAACCTTTAACCCTTAAACCCTCTACTATCTATCATTAACCCTTAGGTCTATGTGTACAAAAATTAGATATCTAATTTGAAGAACTAAAATCATACTGTTGCAAAACATCGTAAATTTTTGGAATGAATCGGATATCAGATTATAACAGATATTGGATTTGTGGGCCATAGAAAATCCCCATGTGGGTCATTTTGTGCATTCCAATAGACTCTATATTCTATTTGTAGGCGACAAACACGCGGTTTCAAATAGGACAGGACAAAGATCAACTTTTTGAAGCATCTTCTATTTAAATTTGTCATAAGGAATGATTTTTTAGCATCTTTTATGGGGTATAATTGGGAGCAGCAGTCGTCGAAAGAAAAAACATAAGAGAAAGATTACAAAAGAAGAAATTGAAGCATATAGACAAAAAGATAGAGAAATTCATAGGAAGAGAAGTCAAGGCATGTTAAATATTGGTGAATCTAACCCCTATGGTCTTTCAAGTGAAGAGGAAATTGAAGATGTTCAAGGTGAAAATGTTGGAATTGAATATGTTGAACATGATATTCAAATCAGGAATGAAATTATTGAAATTGATAATGAAAATGTTCAAGGTGAAAATGCTAGATTTGAAGATGCTGAACATGATATTGAAATTAGGAATGAAATTATTCAAATTGATATTAAAAATGTTCAAGGTGAAAATGTTGGAAATGAAGATTTTGAACATAATATTGAAGCGAGTGTAAATTATGTTTCACCAAATTACATGAGAAATGAAGAACCTTGTGTGGAAGAAATACATATTCCAATTTCAAGACCGTCAAGAACCCCTAAATGGTTACTTGAATTTGATGAAAATATTATAAACAATTTTGAAGGCAAGAGGTCAACACGAAATGTTCGGTTGTGGGCTAGAAGAATTTTCAACCAATATTTTAGTGATAAGACATTAACCGAGCAATGCCAAATTTTTGTACAATTGCTAAAGATGAAAAATATGAGACCTTTGCTAGCGAAATTGAAGATTCATGTGAGCAAGAAGACAAAAAAAAATTCTATTATTGTCAAAAATATTTTTAATGCTCTCAAGTCTATTGGAAAAATTAACAAGGAAAAGGATAAGAGAGCTACTCGGAGAGTCGTTACAACCTCCCTAGTAAGCCATCAATTGAAAAAGGCTCGCTTTATGAGACAAACTTGTATTGATTTTGACATAAATCGTAAAACTTTGGATAGAGCACTTGCAAGAAGAGAAAGAATAGATGATCCTCTTGAAAAATGATACATGGGCTTTTGTCAAGAGACTTTCAACATGTTCATAAGAAGCTAAGCAATAATGTAAAGTAGGTAATTCAACAATTTTGGCATGATAAATCTAGCTTATCACCCAATGCAAAGGATGTTTTAAAGTTAAAAATTGGAAATTGAGACCGTACACCACATCCTAAACATTTCTTAGAATCAAGTCAAACAATGTTGTTCAAATTTTTTATTGAAACACATAAAAATATGGAAATCTCGCAAAGGAATTTTGAGGGTTTGAAGCCATTTTATTGTGTGCCTCTTAAGATTCATAATACTTGTTGCTAAAAATACCATGTGGAGTTTTCAATGTACCATGAGCTATTATGCTATATCCATTCTACTTTGCATACTAATGAAATTTTGTAGGAGTGTGGTGCAATGCATCTTCCAAAATCATCAAGGGACTTGGTAGATCTATTTTTATGTTCTAGAGATGATGGTTGCTTTTTCTATAGAAATGATTGTTTAAATGCAAAGTGCTCACAATGTGGTGGCTTGTCAAATTTTGTTCAATGTTTTCATGAGAGTTCCGAAAATGAACTTGGAAAGAAGCTTGTTGAGAAAAATATATATGAGATAGTCAAATATACTTTGCAAAGCGGAGGTGAAGGTTCTAGATGTGAGTTGGTTACAAAAGAATAGAGTGTTGTTGATTTTATTTTAGGTTTTAAGGACAATCTTTTCTACAAGTATGCAAGCATAGTCATATGTCTCAGTGGTTGGATCAACAATTTAGGATGTGTAAGGACTCTTTTTCGATTGGCACTATTATATTAGTGGTTTACTTTGCAGAAAACTACACATTGCAACCACAAAACGAGGTACAATCTCAGTATTACAATTCCATTCAGATTGCTATTTTTGTCCAAATAAAATTTAGACATGCACCTGATAGTACAGAGGAGGATCGAAAGATAATAAGAGAGTATCATTTTTATATGAGTGATGATAGATATCACTCATTTGAGTATGTCCAGCATTGTTTCGAGAAATTTTTTGAGCTCTTGCAGGAGCATGATATAGCATTGGGCTGACATCTAATTTGGTCAGATAATTGCACAGGTCAATTCAAGAATGCTCGTATGTTTTATTGGTTGAGTAGAATGCATGTAGAGAGGGGTCTACCTCATATTTGGAATTTTTTTGAAGCTGTACATGGGAAAGGGGAGCATGATGGAGCTGGTGCATGCATAAAGAGAGCTCTAGTTAAGGAGCAATTGAAGATTTCAGGAGCAAAATTCAGCGATGCACATTCTATAGTTGATTGGTGTAGTTCAACATTGTCACAGGGAGGGACACTTGATTCAATAGTGCATAGATTCTTTTGGTACGTTGAGGAGGGTACAGTGGGAGGTAGATTAGATTTTCATACAATCAAAGATTCTTCAAAGATGCATTCATTTCGAAGTTCAAATGCATGGACATGGACCATTTGGACATGAGAGTTGGCTTGTTTTTGTCAAAGTTGTATTCAGTGCGAGTGGGATCAATGTGAGTCAAGTGAGTGGGTGGATACATGGGTACCATAGTATCTAACTCCTTTATTTCAAACAATATCCATGAAAAATGACACAATGGAAAGTTCAGTTGATTACAACTTTCTTTCAGATCTACTACGGCTAGGACATATTTTTGCAGTTGTTGCACAATAGGGGAATGAAGAGAGATCAAAATATTGGTTGGCTCGATGTGTGTGGGTAAAACATAAGCTAACACAACCAATGGAAGATGATGATGGTTTCATGTATCCTACAGGTTCAGTTGTGGTTGTAGGAACTTGGTTGCAAACATACATGATTAGAAAGAATGACATACCTGCATTTGAGGACTATGAGAAAAACAAAACTATTCTCATGTATTCGCACCTTGTTATAGCAATAAATGTTAAGTTGTTGAAGTATCATGCTAGACCAAAGAAAAAACAACTATGGACACTTAGTAATGTTGATCATGAAGCAATATTGGATACTCTTAAGCAAAGAGATGACCCTTCAGGCACACTTGAATAGAATTTTCAAGAATGGAAGGTAGAATGCTTATGTTCAATATGATTAGGTTCATTAGTGTTCTTTATTTAATACTGATATTTTATATACTATTGCAATGCAAGTGTCTTTAATAGTGATATTTTGTATGCACTTTTGTGATATTTTTGGCAAGATTGATCATGGACCTACTACAACAATATCCAGTTTTGATCCTTTCAAAGAGGTATACGTCTTTTATAGTTTTCATCACTAGCTCATCATCATTCAAGTTGTTTAGATTAATATAGATACGTTAGTCTAAGCATATTTTCTATTGTGACAATATAGATTTCTCATTTTCCCACTTTTGTGATATTCCTGGCATGATTCATCATGGACCTATTACAATAATAGCCAAACAATAGCCAACTTTGATCCTTTCAGAGAGGTATACAATAGATTACAACAATATAGATTGGTTATTATAAGCATCATTTATAGTTTGCATTACCATCTCATCATATTTTTTGTCATTTAAAATAATATAGATTGGTTATTCTAAGCTACCTTGATGGTTTGTATAGGTGATTGTTAGTGCAGAACATGAACATACTACTATTGTTGAAGATTGTGCCTTGAATGCCTCTAATAGGAAAATTTTGTAAAGTTTGAATTCTCAAATTGGAAACAATGTAAAATGGTCATAATTGTGTATGGGCATAATCTATACCCAGTGATGTTTTTTGAAATATGGGTCAAATGTCTAGCAGTGTATAAAGGGTATGTTTAAAATGTAAAGGGGCATGTATTTTGAAAACTCATACATTTTGTAAAGGGGTCTATTTTTGTACTTAATTGAGCTACAACTGAAGGTTTTCTTCCTGGTTCTTTCATGTCGGTATGCTCGTTTAAACTAGGTTTTGTAATATTTCCCATTTATATATAATAAATTATAGCGGCTTGAAACTTTTGCTCCTCAAACCCAATTATTTAATTCACAAGGGTGGCCTCATAGTCACAAACCTATTCCCTTTCATTTTAAAATTCAAAATTAAAACTTTTCACTAAGTGGTGTCATTCACCCACTTTGAGTTGACTAAACACATGTTTAGCATAATTTGATGATATACGCTAGCATTAATAACATACAATATATTCATTATAATCATGAAAAAAATAATTTATCTTATAGCATTGGAACAATTAATAGTGAGACATTTTGATTCAATGCAATAAAAATGAGTAACAAATTTCTAAATACCACCAAGTCCCTAGATATTCAAGAGTAGATGCAAAGATAAATATTCATACCCTTATCAACCCTTAATTATCCAATACCCCTATCAACCCTTAATTATGTTAGGTTGATTGTGTTTGATTGATTGGATTTTATACATCCTTGTACCTCATTGATACATTTTTCTATTAGGTTTTGCATTTTTTATGTTAAGATATAGTAAATTATATTCACTTGCAATTTGAAGTGTAAATATCTTGTATTGTTAGAATGAGTACTTGAATGATCATGAGGTGTTGAGGGAAATATTGTTTTCATTAGTTTTCTTTAGTATGCTTTGGAATGCTTTGGACCATCTTTCCATAATGCTATGGGTTCCTACTTAGTTGATATGTTCATGGTGGAGGGCTATCTTGAGTGCTATCATAATTACATGTTGGGGTGGTTCGTGGTTTTAAACTAGATCAAGAATGGTTTTGGTGGCAATTAGTTTGGGGAAACCACTTACATGGTTTTATCTTCCCATTTCTTTGTATAAAAACTTTATGTAGAAATGTTATTACATGTCTTGACATTATTTCAAGAGTGGAAGGTGTGGAGAATTGGGTTTTGAAATAAAATGAAGAGTTAAGGGTCCAAAAATGGTGTTTTTTTTCACTTGAAAATAGAGTTTTTACCCTAGGGTTTGCAAAAATATTTGAGATACCAGAAGTTTCTTTGTTTTCTAAGCATATTGGGGCCTAAATAAAGGTTTCTAATGTAGTGGAATAGTCTGAAAGGTTGTGGAAGTGCTACATCCAATAAACCCTCAAGAATTACACTAAAAACAAGGGTTTTTTAATTTGACGGTAATAGTTCTGTACAAATGGAATCCAATTGTAGAATCTTTATTTTCTCAAAAATTTATTTGCTACCTCAAGGTTTTAGGGGTCTGTGTGGTGTTTGAAGGTATGTTGCTTTGTATTTTTGGGCTAATTGAGTAGCCTGCTCAAGGGTGAATGTATAGGAAGTCAACGCTGGTCCAAAGGAGTCTATGTTGTTTCTTATATATGTTGTGTAACTTGGATATGTGTGTTTGAATCAGTCATGTGTTTGTTTGGTGTTTTGGAAAATTGTGGAGTAATTGGACAAAAACTAGTTTCTCACTATTACAAGGGTTTAAGAGGGTTAAAGAGGGAAATGTGTATTTAGTTGCTTGTCAAGTTTTAAGGGAGTTTTGGACTATCCAAAGAGGTCAGAATAATCTTGTTAGATGCCTTAAATAGGTAGGTTGCAAAGAGTCTACGATTGTGCCCTTGTGTCTGCATCAATTTTTCACCTAATTTGACTTGGTCCAATGTAGATCGGAGTGATTCAATGTATTTGGGTGCAAGAGAGGACCATCCCTAGTGTAAATGTACCCATTTGGACATGTTGGAATAGTCCATTTGGTTGTACGAGCTTCGGAGTGAAAGTTGCACCACTTTGCAACTTTACACTACTTGCATCTGGCAACATTTCCCTCCACTGAAAAAGTCATCACCATAGGAAAATGCCTCCGAGATAGCAAAAACCAAAATATTTTTTTTAGATGGTCCCAACATGATCCCATAGCCTTAGACAGAGAATTTGTAAGCATCATAGTCTCCAAGAAATAGAGCTTCAAAGATTGATGTCTTTTAGCACTTTGGACTTCTAAGGGAAATCACAGGTCCAATGTAGCTTAGAGTGATTTGGTGTATTTGGGTGCAAGAGAGGACCATCCCTAGCATAAACGTACCCATCTAGATGTGTTGGAATAGTCTGTTTGGTTGTACGAGATGTGGAGTGATAGTTGCACCACTTTGCAACTTTACACTACTTGCATCTGGCAACGTTTCCCTCCACTGAAAAGTCATCACCAAAGGAAAACACCTCCAAGATAGAAAAAACCGAGAGAGATTTTTGTAGATGGTCCGAACACGATCCCATAGCCTTAGACAGAGATTCTATAAGCATCACGGTCTCTAAGAAATAGACCTTCAAATATTGTTGCCTTTTAGCACTTTGGACTCTTAAGGGAAATCGCTGGTCCAATGTAGTTCAAAGTGATTTGACGTATTTGGGCACAAGAGAGGACCATCCCTAGCATAAACATACCCATCCAAATGTGTTGGAATAGTCTGTTTGGTCATACGAGCTATAGAGTGAAAGTTGCACCAGTTTACAACTTTACACTGCTTGCATCTGGCAACTTTTCCCTCCATTGAAAAGTCATCACCAAAGAAAAATGCCCCCGAGATAGCAAAAACTAATAGAGGTTTTTGTAGATGGTCCCAACACAATCCCATAGCCTTAGACAGAGAGTTTGTAAGCATCACAGTATTTGAGAAATAGACCTTCAAAGATTGTTGCCTTTTAGCACTTTGGACTCTTAAGGGAAATTGTTGGTCCAATGTAGCTCAGAGTGATTCGGCGTATTTGGGTACAAGAGAGGACCATCCCTAGTGTAAATGTACCCATCCGGACATGTTGGAATAGTCTGTTTGAACGTATGAGCTGTGGAATAAAATTTGCACCACTTTGCAACTTTACACTGCTTGCATCTGGCAACTTTTCCCTCCACTGAAAAGTCATCACCATAGGAAAATGCCTCCAAGATGGAAAAAACCGAGAGAGGTTTTTGTAGATGGTCCCAACATGATGCCATAGCCTTGGATGGAGAGTCTGTAAGCATCATTCTCTCTAAGAAATAGACCTTCAAAGATTGTTTCATTGAAGCACTTTGGACTCTTAAGGGAAACTGGTGGGCAACATAGTTAACTTCTTCACAAACTTGGTTTGAAGTAATTTCATTCTTTTTTGCACATTTAAAATGGATTTTTAAGCCTTCCACCCTAAAAGTGACCTCTAAATAACTTCAAACACCTTAAATACCTCATTCTTATTCATTTGTTTTACAAACAAGCATTTTCATTCCAAGAGGTTGAGCTTTGATTTTTTCTTTTTGGATTGAATGCAGACCGTGACACAAACTTTCTTTTTTCTAAAATTGTCCAACATCATTGAACTAAGAATTTATCACATATCTACAAAGAAACAAAGGAGTACCACAAACTAAAAAAAATTACACTTCAGTTCTCACTGACTTGATGTACTCTTCAACATCTCTCTTCTCTAAAAGCAACCTCTAAATCACTTCAAACACCTTAACTACCCTAAAACATACCTCTAAATTAGTTGTAACACCTATATTAAGCTACCACTCTCAAGACCAATGTAACAATGATACAAAATAATGCTTTGAGTTTGAAAGATGGGCCACTTTCCTACTTTGGGTGGGATTTTAGACTCTCTAATACTATCATGCATTTCTTTCATTCCTTATGCCTCCACCTCCCACTTCCTTCTCTTGTGGGCCTTTGAAAGTTTTCTTTTCCATTCACATAACACCCTAATACCTTGACCACCACTTCTCAAACCATACATTCCTCTTGGGATCTCTGGGCCTTTTGATGATGTCTTATGTTTGTAAAAGAGCCAATGGGGTATCCTAATCCTCAAACCCCTAGATCCCCATTGTCTTGTGTACTAACACCCAAGAATCCCATCGCCTGAACCCTTGATGTTGGACCTTGGGATAATTATTTGATTGAACTTAAAGCAATAATTTCCCTAGATCTCCACACTCAAGCATGCACTTTCACAAAACCTCACCATTTGAATGGACTCCACCCATGACCACGAGTAACCAAGAATGCAATTAATGAGCCCAAATTTGAATGTGAGAAAATGGCAAGAAACTTTGGACCCATGCTAGGCTTTCAACCTCTATATAAGGAATAAAACTTCAATAGTTTGGATAATCTTTGGACATCATCTCAACAAATCCAAAATTGCAAAGTTGGACACTTGTGTTCACTTGTTGAATCTAAGGACAAAAACCCTTAGGTTATGGAAATTTTTTGACGAAACCCCATTGGTTTCCTAGAGTTTGGAGGTTGAAACTTGTTTGGATTTGTGAGGGAAATTTCACACAAAGGTTGCATTTGTATGCCAAGCATAGTGGATTTCAGCATCCCAATACTTTTCTAATTTTTTTTTTTGATCATTGTAACTTTTTTATGAGCAAACAATTGAAGCAAAAAAATTGTAATCATGAAGTGAGTTATTTGAATTAAATACTCTATTCCAACAAACTTATATGTGTAGATCTATTTATCATATGTGATTTTTTTAGATTTAAATATCTTGTTTAAATGTTTTGGCTGATTTTCATTGAATTATTCCAAATCTAAGAAATTTGTATGAATAATTTAGTTAAGGATCATTGCATTTATCATTAAGCCTATGGTCAAATGTTCTCATCCTATGACATAAGTCTTGAATTGCTTTAATTAGTTTTGACAAGTCATGACCTCTTGATTAGGAAGGCTGTAACTCCCCCATTCATTCAGACAACCAAATGTATGTTTGTTGACAATATAAAATAAAACCTCCAGCCAAGGTTTGCTAGTGTAGGGAGAAGCAATGCATGAACTTTTCTTTTTGATTTGGGCTAAATGTGATTAGGACAGGCCCTGATAGGGTTGTATCAAAGCCCAAGAGAGAGATATGTTGAGGAAGAAAATAGAGAAATTATAGTGAAAATGTGCATTAGCATGTCTCATTTTATTTATAGAAGAAAGTACAGTGCACAACAATCAAGCAAAAGCTAAAATCCATCTATGAAATAAATTACTCACTATCAAAACTAACCTTCAAATTAAAGAAGAATTTAAGAAGCTATATTTTCATATAACTTCTTCAAATGTATTTAAATTATTGTACAAGGAACATAAAATATTAGAGATGCACTTTCCAAGCAATGTTGTTTTCCTATCGGTTTATGTAAAACATAATTATTGTGGGGATTCTACTTAAGATTCAATTAATCAAGGAAATCAGAAATGTTTTGGAGTTTTGTTCTACCAATGCAATTATTTTCTATACTAGCCATTATGGAGAAGCGGTTTATACAAATTTTCTTTGTGAAAAATACATTGTGATTAAATTATTTGTTTAAAAGTTATGTCTTTCTTTTTATTTTCTAAAAGAATCCATATTTAGATGGTGTTGCAGTCAGATAAACATCTATTTTTCATAGAGCTCACAACTTTTAATAGTATTATTTTCCTAAATTTCTAGGTCAAAGTGCATGATGATGTCATTTCATGCCTGCAAATAATTGAATCTTCTAGTCAACAAATGGTCACAACATCTTGGGATGGAATGATTAAAATATGGAACATTGATGAAGGCAGAGGTAGTTGGGCAACAACTTTTGGCTCATCTAAGAAGACACAAAGTGCCAGTAAGTATATGAAGAATGGTCATATGATATATTATTAGTATTCATATGGGAGTCTAGCCATATTAATTTTTTGAAAAAGGTGAATTTATGTTATATAAAAAAACTGATGGTTATAAATGGACCACCAAATTTACTAAGACATGGGAAAGTTAACAAAGAAGAAAATCAGATGGTGTAGGGTTAATCATATGAGTATCTAGTTGTTACTTATGCAGTGTGAAATCATGCTTTGATTTTGAAAGATGTGTAATGCAATGTAATCAGCAATATGAATATAAACTAGACATAATATTTAACCATTCTTTTTATGCTATTGTACATTGATATTTAACCATTACTTCAAAGAGTTTAATCATTACACATGAGGAGGAAACTAAATTTTGATTGTCAAATTCTATATATATCAAATTATCCAATAATCAAGTGTATGTCCATATACAAAAATGGCATCAACACCAACTCAAACAAAGTTTTACAATATGTGGCATATGCCATCTTGGTATCTATTCAAAATTTACATGCCAAAATGTCTATCTCATCCTAAACTACTGGTGGATCATCAAAATGGAACCTCTTTGAAGCACTCATTGGATTTGAAGGTAGCTTCACAAGAAAAAGTCAAACCATAATTGAGATTAGTTATACTATATAATTTAAAATTGAATAATTAACATAAAAATCAATACACATTGAATTATAATTGAACTCTAAAATTGAAATCTTGATTACTTGAAATATATGTCTCTTTCAGAGGTCAGGAGTCCTAGAATATACCCCTCTCAAAGAACTAACCAAACCAAATTTTTTAATGTCAATCTATAAATGTGAAGAAAAACATGAAATTGTCAGTAATAAGAACATATGTACCAAGAACAAAATAAAATAAACACATACCTCTTTAGGTTGATCTTTTTTTGTATCTCCTTTAGGTGTCTCAACACCTCCTCCTTGAGGTGTTTCAACACCTCATCCTTCAAGCATTTGAATACCTACTCCTTTGGGTGTTGTGGCACTTATCAACAATGATGTATAGCTCTCAACCACCTATACATAAAAATGACAAGTACATATGAAACTACGAATCTATGTCAATGTATGCATAATCAATAAAAGATCTTATAAATTTTAATTCTATCAAATTTGAGTTCAATTACCTTTCCCTTATCTAACACTGTGCCTCCATAGTTTGGAGAGCATCACACCTCATTCGCACTAGGTGTTTCCTACAAGCAAAGAGTAAGATAAACATATAAGTTAATATATAATTTCATTATTGAAAATTCAAATGACAAGCAAATATATAGTAACAAAATGTAAATGAGTGAGTGCGAAAATACATACGGTGTGCATGTCGAGGCCAAATGAAATGGCCTTAAGGGTGCTATTAGTCACCTATGTGAGCTCCTCCTCAGACATTAACTGTTAAATAGACCATGTAAATAAATATTAGTACTTGATACTATCTCTTATTAATATTCATTTAAAAAAAATGCAAGTTATGAATTTACACCTTAAATGTTACCTATGTAACTACTCCAATGTCCACCTCTCTACGAAGAGAGGACTCTATAGGGTGTGCTCCACTCCCCTGCATGTGATCTGCTATAATCTCCACATCTTGGATGTCATAATCAAAAGTGTCTAATGGATGCTCAGGGGCTGTACAATAGGACCCAAGCATATTTATTGGCACATATTTCAAATATGTGGCACACAAATATGTGGACCTGAGGAGGATGATGCAGCAACACTGGATCCATCACCAAGATCACTAGACTGTGGCTGAGCTACTGAAGAAGCATGGGAAACCAAAAGACCACTCAAAGAGTGAATGGCCTAGATAGTTTGTATGGATCCATCCTCTGTAATATCTGGATGTTGTACTGCAGGTGGCAGAGGAAGGGGAAGATGTTGAACATATGGGCACCTAGCTACTCTAGCTGCCTCTGGCCTATCCTGAGGCATACCTCTACCAATGCCCTTGAAGGGTTTAATGTCAAAGTAATTGACATGACACCCTAACAAAAAATCAGCATATAATTTTTTAATAAAGTAAAAAGGTACATCAAGATTATTGTTGGGTGCTTTATCAAAAACCATACACCAACGATCCCAAAATTTATCTACTATGCCCCTATGTGTGCACCATTTTATAGAAAGTTTTGGCTTGTTAACATTAACTGGCAAACCAGTGTTGGGGTTAATAAATAAAGAGGCTATTTGGGCTTTTGCTATTTGGAGATCTTTCACATCATCATAAGACAATCCACATGCATAATATTCCTTCATGGTTTCTTGCCACGAATGAAAGGCATTATGTTGGGTGGAGAGGGTTTCTACATTTGTAATTATTCCTGTCAATGTGTTTGACATTTGGGATAATTGAGGGATTTTCTTATAAACATCACAAATTACCCTCAATTGTTCCAATTTTTCATGAATTAAGTCTTCAATTGATGGCTGCGAGAGGTGGTGGAGCATTTGGCATTTCTGCATTTTGATTCGCAGCTGGTGGATTTTCATTTTCAACTAGTGGAATTTGTGCATTCTCATTTTCGGCAACCATAATGCCTAATTAAATTTAAAACATAATTAATCTAAAATTATACAATGTAAATGAAACACTATTTTTAAATCAAAATCCATTAAAAACATTCATTTTTTTATAAAACCTATTTTGAACTCAATTGTTTCATAAAAATTCAATCAAAAACCCTATTTAAAAAACAATCCACAAAAAACATTCTTTTTATCAAAATCCATTCTCAATTCAATTTTTCATAAAAATTAAATCAAAAACCCTATTGTGAAAAAATCCAAAAAAATTCATTTTTTATCAAAATCTATTCTAAACTTAATTTTTCACAAAAAATCAATCAAAAACCCTATTTTAAAAAAAAATCAACAAAAAACCATATGAAATTATTCAAATCTAAATAAAAATTGAATCAAATCAAATAAAGGTAAAAAAAACTTACCTTTCCAAATCAAATTTAGCCTAAATCGGATATCCGTTACGTGAACAAATGGATGCACTATGCGCCCGCGGGTTCTTCTTAGCCAAATGACTTCAAAAAAGTGACAAAAGTTTTTAATATATGCTTTTTACAAATTGGATATCTGATTTGTATTAGATATTTGATTTGTAAAAGTAGGTTTGGTGTTAGGAAGGTGACACCCAAGCCTAAAAAAATTCAACATGTTCTTTTTGCATTTTTTCGGTCGATGAAAGACGTGTTTTTTTCCTCATTGCCACTTTTTGGCCCATCATTAACCTGCACATACCCTATTAACCTGCTTCAATAAAGGAAGGATAGACTAACCTTGGGAATATGCAAAGTAGTGCTAAAGGGTTCATGATACCTCATAGTGACAAGCCATTATAAGGATGCGAATGAGGGATAAATGGCAATGTAAAGAATGATAGGGCCAAAAGAGCTAAAGAATGGATGAAGATGCTTTATTTACACAAGGAACCTATTAGTGAGGTTTTCACCAAGGTACTTTCCCAAAGCACCACCAAAATGGTTTTCACTAGAGCACAATTTTTTCTTTACTTTTTTCAATCCTTTTCTCACTTTTTTGATTTTTTGATAATTTTTCGATTTACACCCTTCAAGATTAGACATAAAACTTTTTGAGATGCAAGTTGTTGGTTGGCTCTTGCAAGGGTTCACCTTCAGGGGTTGATAGTTGGTATGCTCTTGATTCATAGCTTGTTATGATAACAAAGGGGCCCAACTAGTTTGGATCAAATTTTCCTTTGCTATCATGATTTGGAAGATTATTCTAATTTTACTTTAAGAAAAGATCATCTACCTGGAATGACCAACATTTGATTCTCTTGTTATAGGTTTGTTTCAATCGGTGTTGATATACTTTCAAGTGATTAAGGGTGTCAAGATGACATTCATCTAGGAATTCTATCTCATTCAGTTGAGACACTCTATATTCTTAGTTAGTTATAAGATTCTATAGTGACACTCGCATTTATGGGAACTCAACCTCAATAGGCAAGATCGCTTCTATTCAATAGACCAAGGAAAAAGGGTTTACAGTTGTAGGCACATGGATACTAGTTTGATAAGCCCAAAGAGTGGTATTTAGTTGCAAATGGTAGTCACGATCAACTTCATTAACTGTTTTCTTTAGGATTTTTAGGATAGTTTTATTCATTGTTTCTACTTGGCTATTTCCTTGGGGATAGTACAGGGTAGAGAATTAGTGTTGGATATTGAATTTTTGGCACAACTCCTTTAAATCCTAATTCTTGAAGGGTGTTCCATTGTTTGAGATGAGGGTTTCTGGAACACCATAATGGAAAATTAGGTAATTTAGGATAAACTTGGATATCTTCTTTCCCATTATGTAGGTCATAGGAATGGCTTCAACACACTTATTAAAGTACTTAGTATTGGTTATGATAAAATTATGGCCATTAGATGAGGTTGGTGTGATTTTTCCTATGAGGTTAAGTCCCCATTACAAAAAAGGCCATGGTGTGATTATTGGTTGCAATTCTTAAGATAGAGCATGAATAAGATCTCCATGCTATTAACACTAGATGCATTTCCACACATATTGATGAGTTTCTTTTTCCATGGTTGGCCAATAGTACCCTATCCTCAATAGTTTCTTAGCCAATGCCATAGTGCTAGAATGGGACCCACCTATGCCATAATGTACTTCTATTAAAGCAGTTAAGGCTTCCTCTTGGTTAAGAAATTGTAGTAATGTCCCTTTGATGCTTCAATATTAAAGGGTATCACCTAGGATCACAAATTGGGATGCCTTTTTAATAAAGGTATTTTAAAGGTTTGGGGTGATATTTGATGGAAGGGTTCTCTATTAAGGTAAGTAAAGATGTCATGGTACCATAGGGATCCGAAACCAACAATGACACATGTGGATTCAAATTAAGGGATTTTGAAAGGTTGTACGAGAAGATGTTCTACCAAGAATTCACATTGGAGGACGTTGTTCAACATGTCTAATAGTGATCCAATTATTGCCATAACGTTTGTTGCTCTATTTTTCATGTGAGGAATCTACTCAAAAGTTATGTTTACAAAAAGATCTTTGAGATTCTCCACCATATTTTTGTAAGGAGTGAGCTTGTCATCTTTAGTTTGAAAGTCTTCATTAACTTGGTTGATAACCAGTTGTAAGTCTCCATCGACTTTCAACTCTTATATCTTCCATTGAACTGTTATCCTGAGACCTGTGATCAAGACTTCATATTCAAAAAAATTATTTGTACATGGAAATGATAGCCTATATGAATTTTGGATGCAATTACCTTGGGGGTTATGAAAAGAATACCTACTCCTAATCCATGTTGGGTGAACGATACATCAAATTACATCTTCCATTGAGCTATGAGATTAATTAGGAACATTGATTCATCAAGGAACATAGAAATTAGAGGGTTTTCAACATAGATGGGTGCTTCTACTAGCCGGTCTAGGATCACTTGTCCTTTTATTTCCTTGCACTCAACATACTCTATGTAAAATTCTATCAAGGTCATTACCCATTTAGCCATTCATCCTGTGAGGGTTGCTTTGGATAACATATATTTTGATGGATCAATCTTCACAATGAGCTTAATTTTATGGGACAAGATGTAGTACCTAAAATTTTGTGAAGTGAAAACTACTACTAGGAATGCTTTCTCAATGGGTGAATAATTCATCTCATAGCCTACCAAGGTTCTACTGATGTAGCATATGGCTCTTTCCTTTCCGTTTTCATCATGTTGTGCTAAAAGAGCTCCTAGTGTTGCTAGTGTTGCTGAAATGTATAGGATTAGTGGCTTGTTTAATATCAACAACATGAGCACTGGAGGTGCTAGTAGATAATCTTTGATTTTTTGGAAAGCTTTATCATATTTTTCATCCCACTTGTAGGTCACCCCTTTATGGAGGAGATGTGAAAAGGGATGAATCTTTTTTGATAGCTAGGATATGAACCATCTGATGGATTGCAATCTTCCTTGTAATCCTCTCATATACTTCAATGTTTGCAATGGTTCCATGTCTAAGATGAATTTTACCTTCATTGGATCAATTTCTATGCCTCTTTGTGAAATAATGAAGCCAAGAAGTTTCCCTTATGTCACCCCGAACACACACCTTTTTGGATTTAGTTGTACCTTGTATCTTCAAGCCTGTCAAAGATAGGTTCTAAGACTTGTATGTGCTCACTTATCTTCTTTGATTTTTCCAAAATATCATCCACATAATCTTCAATTTTTTTGTAGATTATGTCATGAAAGATGAGGGCCATTTCTCTTTGATAGGTTGATCCCACATTCTTTAACCCAAATGGTATCACATTCCAATAATATGTTCCCCATGGACAAGTAAAGGAAGTTTTTTGTTGGTCCTCCTTAGAAATTATGATTTGATTGTAGCTTGAAAAGCCATCCATGAGTGACAACATTTCATGCCTAGCTGTTAGATCCACAATGAGATCGATGTTGGGAAGAGGGAAATCATCCTTCAAGCATGCCTTGTTCATATCTCTAAAATCAATACATATTATAATTCCCCTAGTAGGTTTTGAGACTGGTACCAGGTTTGAAACCCACTCAGGATAATCTATTGGTTGGATGAACCCAACATTAAGAAGCATTTTTAGTTCTAGTTTAACCAAGAGTGCTATTTGAGGGTGATTCCTTAATTTATGCTTAACTAGATTGGAATTAGGATATACTACTAAGTGATGTATAACCACTTCTGGATCAAGCTTTGGAATATCTATGTATGACATTGTAAATTTAGCTCTTCTCTCTTTGAGGATGTTGCTAGGTTCTTCTATTCTTCATCCAACAAGGATTTAGCATAAAAAGTGATCTTGGGTGCTTCTTTTGTTCCCACATTGATTGGAGTATCCATTTCTACTTGTACTATTGACTTCTCTAAATGAATTGCACTAATGGGGAGATTGAATCCCTCATCCTTGGGAACCTTAGAGAGGTTTTCACCATCAAATTATGCATCCTATTTTTTTACTATTTTGGGACTAGAGAGTTCCACTAAGTGATTTTCACTCAAGGATCTGCATGTTAGTTGCTTCTTATTTATTTTGTGACTAAAGGGTTCAATCATCTCCCCATAGTATGCCCCTGTATCGAGCTCTATGTCAAAGACTGCTTTGTGATCTGCCCATGATAAGTTGACTCAGAGTCCCATGAATTCTGAGATTGCTTCATCATTTTGTAATAAATCTAGAATTGGTGGTCCTTGTTGGTCCATGTCAATGAGTTGTGGGTATACTAGGTGTATTTCAGTTGGTTGGTCATTTGAGACAAAGGACGTTATGGATATCATAAAGAGGGTTTTGTTCTCAAATAGGTCAGCAACATCAAGGAGAAAGTCATCTAAGGTTCTATCATGTGATGTAGGTGACCAAGAGGAAGGCTAAACTTTTTTAGCAAAAATACCTTTTCCAATTAGTGTGACCTTGCTAGTAGTACAACCTAATCCAAGATTCTTTATTCATTTCTCATGAAGGATGGGTTCCAGTAAACCATTGTCATTTTTCCCTAGCTTCTCACTCTTGTTATATCCCATGCTCTACATTAGTTGTAGGCCTTTGTTTCTATCTTCCCAGGGAAGAATAGGAATAGGTCATTCATCTTGACAAAGGAGTTTAGAGATATCTTTCTCATTGACATCTTCTTGATTCAAATCTCCCCACTTGGTGAAGGTAGTAGCTTCCATCTCGATTGTTCTGGTTCTTTGGTGATAGATGTAGGTTTCCTATGAGATTGAGAAATAGGTAACTATCTTAAGATAAAAGTTGTCTTTCAATAGTTTATAGTTTCCACAACCATCATCTTGGATCACTGCTTTGACATCAGGTATACTTTTCATGATGGGAATTTTTGATGTTGAGGTAGAGGCTAGGGATGATGAATCAATAAATGAGCTTGATGGTGTAGGTCCTTCATCATTTTTGGGTATTTGTGGGATCTTATAAAACTTGGACTCAAGAATCTTGTAGTAGTAGAAAGACTCAAGATCCCCATGGATAGTGATTTTTCTCCCTTTTAAAAGAAACTTCACACACTAATGATAGGTTGAGGCTATGAATTTCATAGCATGAATCCAAGGTTTTCCAACTGGTATGTTATAGGGAAGATCAAGATAAAGTACTTGGCATGTAGTTTCTACAATAAGAGGTCCCACTTGTTTTGGAAGTGCAATGATTCTTCATGATAACCATTTTTGGTCATCATATTCCGTGATGGTCATACTTTTTGTCTTCTCAATATTATCTTTTGAATAGCCTAGGGGTGCTGCCACAATAATGGGTTACACTTTTTGGGACATCTTGATTTTTTCCTGAAATCACATATTTTTGGAAAATACAAGGATTCATGACTTTAAAGGTTCCATTTAAATTATTTTAATTAAAGAGGGATTGATCAAACCCCCTTAGATCAAACCCCATTAGATAGAACCTTGTTAGACTTAAACCATACCTATAATCGATTCTCCTCTACATCTATCAAAATGTTGATAAAAAACCACTTTTGATTTACCTTTTGGGTGATCAAATGAATTCATTTAAAATTTATGTTTTGCAAGCCTACAAACCTTATTATAAGCTTCCCAAAAAATATAATTTTAAATATGTTTACTTTGATTATTATATTTATTTTTTATTTCTTGTGAATGTAGGATTTTCAATGAACATCAAGTTCTTTATTTCATGCATATGAAAAAATGGAAAAATAGAGATTTTTTTTTTTAAAATACATGTCCACTAGGTATTGGTGTCCTTATTCCAACAAAAAAGGAATAAGTTAATTCAAATAAATACAAAAAAAGTTATGTGGGCCGAAGTACACCTCTGTCCAAATTATAATTGCGTTGACTTGGAAAATTAATTAAAGAAAAATGTAACAAAAAATTATGAAAAAATATCCATCCCCTAGATATTGGTGTGAAAAAATTATATTTTAAAAATTAGAATTTATCCTATCTATAAAAAAATTTACGTGGGCCAAAGTAAACATCACTTTTTAAAAATGTTGATTAGTAGAAAAAATAAGTTATTAAAAATTACATAAAATGATTCACAATTTTTTTTAAAAATATATAATTAGAATCTACACAAAATATCTAACAAATAACTAGTTTGATTCACCTTCAAAACCTTAATGGTTTAACTGCTATAGGTGTAAGAACATGAATGTCTATTGAAAAATCTTAATTTTAATGTCAAGTTTTGCCAAAAACTGTAACCAATTATTGTGGGATCACCCCTAGAATCTTGATCAACTACAGGATACAAATGTTCAAACCAACAGCTCCATCTATCAAGACTCTTTTTACCTTGTTTTTATGAATGAAAACCTCAAGGTGTAAAGCATGGTTATGAGATGGTTGTGATGGTAGATATTTCTTAGAGAAGTTAAGAAGATGGTCGGCGATATGCCCTATCATTGCTTGAAACTGATCGATATCAATGTTCTCAAGAACAGATGACTCAGACAAGGATTTTTCTAGTATCTCCCTATGTGTGGGGGATAACCTTAAGAGTTCTAAGATTGATATTTGTGCAGGGGTCCATTTAAGCTGATCTAAAAGATTGTGCTTGTGAGGATTAGATGTGGGAAAATTAGGCTATCTCTTAGATTGAGATGGGACAACTCTTTGAATGGTTAGTTTTCCACATTAAGTGGTGATTCCATATCACATACTAGATCCTTTGATGGTGACAATAGTGATAACGCTATCATAGGAGGAAACTACATCAAAATAGGTATGTTGTACATTGGTAAAATCCTTGCTTTTCTATTTTTTTCTTTGTTATGATTTGGTATAGGGGTCTTGTATATCTTGAGATCCTAGTTCCTAGTTGGTACCTCAATAGATATGGTATCATTCTCTATGAGATCTTGGATGATAATCTTGAATTTCATGTAGTTTTTTGTTTTATGTCCTTTGATTTAATGAAAGGCACAGAGATCACACTCGTTATACCAAGATGGCTTTTCTTGTGGTTCTTGGTAGTTTTTGGCTTTGTGTAGGATCATGATGAGCCAAAAAGTGGCAATATGATGGGTATGTGTAGGGTATGTAGCTGACAACTTTTTTTTTACCAAAAATTGATGAAATGAAAAGGGTTTTAAAAGGAGATTCTCATCTTTCCACCAATATAAATTATGCTTTACTTTGAATTGAATAAATAATTATTATTCATTTTCTATTTGAATTATGACTAAAGTCCTGATTGATAGGTTGATTGAAAAACATCTATAGTTTTGAAACGGTATCACATTTTTTGAATCTAAAACATGTGTCACATTATATGCCTCACATACCATAGGATTAAAAAATAAATTTAATTTCATGAGGTTTTGACCAAGTTAAGGTGGTTAGACATAAACATTTTTTATATTTTTCAAAAGTTGTAATAAAAAATTCATAATTAATTATTTACTTGGGAAAAAATTACAAAAAAATTTGCATCAGATCTGGACACGAGTCTTCTACTTATATCTAAAATATTATAAAAAAATATTATCATTTTATTGTGGTTAGGGTGGTTAGACAAACACCTACTTCTTATTTTTTCCCTCAAATTTAAGTACTACTACATTAAAATTTCAAATTTTCACCAAATATATTTTTGTTCTATTTAAATAAGCATAGTAGTTTAGAAGCTACATTCAATTTGCTACAAATTCTATTCTTACATATTTTTGAAATAATGTAGATAACTTATTCAAATTCTTACATCAAGTTTCCTAACTTTGATTTTTCTAAATTTTTTGCCACTTAAGGGCTTTTTTTTCCATTATGATCTTCCACATACCCTTTCAAAATTAGGAAGTGTTATCAGATTTGACTCTACCAATTTCTTCATGATCGTCTTGATGGGTTTGGATAACTGTGTGTACTTGTGTTTGGGATAGTTATTCCTGTTACCAATACTCCTTTTTTGCATGTTGGTGTTACTGATCTAATTGTTCTAAGGTGGTATATTTGTTGCACAATTGGCTAGATGTTAGAAACTTTATTGTTATTGGTTCTAGGTGTGCTTAGTATGACTTTAGTGTCTAACACACCGTTGTTTGTTACATTTTTCTTCATATCCCATACATAGGGTTTCTCATTTGAACTAGTTGAAGGATAGTTGTCTTTGTAAGCCTAGATATTTCCTTGTGAGATTAGGTCTCCTTCAATGTTACGATACTAGGAACAAGCTCATCATATGATGTGATGCATTGCATTTTTAAGTGGAATGATAGATTTGGATCTAGGTCGGCTATAATGATTCCCACTTGTTGTTCGTTAGGAAGAGGCCACTTTCTTTTACTAGCTCTTTGTCTCCATCATTGTAAGAAGTTAGCAAAGGTTTCTCCTTTATTTTGTTTAAGAGTGTACATCTCTTCTAGTCTAACATCCATGTCAAGATTGAAGGAGAAGTGATCAATGAATTTATCAGTGATTTCTTGAAAAATTTTGATACTAGGAGGCAAATGAGAAAACCAATCTATAACATTACCTATTAAACTTCAATGGAAGAGGCACATTAGATATGAATTATTGTAAGCCACCTCCATGCACATGACATTAAATTCTTTGATATGGTCCACACGACTTCCTCTCCCTTTGTATTTTTCAAATTTGGGGATTTCAAAACTAGGAGGGAATGGTATCATTGCTATGTTTTAGTCAAATGGGTAAGGACATAAGTTATTTGTATGAGGTTTCCTTGTATTTCCCATATCAAGGCCTTAGATTTCTTGTGAGAGTGCTGCCAATTGTGATGCTAAATTTTCTTGCGAGTTGGGTGGAGAAACATATTATGGGATGATAGATGAGTTATATGGGATGTATGACAGTGTGAGATTTTGCAAAAATGATAGATAAGTTCCTGATGTGTTTGGATTGACAATGTTCAAATGACAATAAAAGGAACCTTGTTGCTATTGGTGGGAATACTATTAAGCTAGTAGGGCTTGCTGTTGAGTTCATTGTTGTTGTTGTGCCACTAGGGATTGCTATTGGGGCTGCTATTGTTGGTGTGCTAATAAAGTTGTTTGTTGTGCTTGTTGCTATTCTATGGATTTTTGTGCTACTAATGTTGCTTGTTGTGCAATGGCCACTTGATGTTGTTGTTGTTGTGCTAAGGATACTTGATATTGTTGCTATTGTTGTTATGCTAAAGCTGCTTGTTGAGCTGCTAAGGTTGTTTATTGTTGTTTTTGTGCTAAGGTTGCTTGTTGTTGTTTCTATTATTGTATGGCTTGTTGATAGACTTGTTCTTGTAATTTAGAGGACCAAGTTGTTGTTGAGACATATATGAAGGATTATGGATATTGATGTTCTAAGTGGGTAGCAGATTGCTACTGAGAGGTGGGGGGTTCCCTTGGTTCAAAATTCCTTGCAAGAATATAGTAGAATGAGGTGGAGGAATGTATGTTTGAGGTCTCGATTGATTTGGCATAGTAAAGGAAACTATAGGAAAAGATGATGTTAAATTTTGCAATGGAAATGACACACTAGGACCTTGAGTCCATTGATTGAAAATATTTCCTTGTCCTATGTTTTGAGGATTTCCTTGTGTAAAAGATGTAAACAAAGGATTTGTGATAAAGGTACTTTCGAGATTGATAGAACTTGTAACAAATGGATTGTTTTGAGGTGGATTGATGGTAGATGATGTGGAAATGGTGGATATAATGGGTGAACCTACTAAAGGTTTGGAGAAAGATTTCCCTACTTGCCTTGATAGTTGATTTTGTGATATAGTATTGACATGGGCTTGTGTGCTATTTTTAGATACTTCATCTATACTGCTTTGTGTGATGGTGGGAATACTTGTGGTACTCATAGGTGTGGATGAAGAAGGGTGTCTTGGAAATGTCAAAATGGTGGTGGAATAATGAAGTTCAAGTGATGTGTGTAGTTGCTTTGGAGCTTCAAGAATAGGAGCATGAAAAGTAGGTGTCCAAGTAGTGGTGGGAGGTGGAGGATTAGTTTCAAAAGTACCCACAAGTGTACTACTTTCAAATAGTGAGGTGTGACCAAAATCTTTAGCAAGGATGGTTGCAAAACTAGGTATGTAAGTTTGATTTAGATCTAGTGATGGAGTTGTGAAACCTTGTGCTAAATTTTGTGCTACAAATGTCAGGGAGATAGGAGCTACACTTTCAAAGGCTTGATGTTCTAGAAGTTCCTCCCTAGTAAGCTCAAATGGGTTATTCATGACATCTTTGATCTCATATAGTCTTGAAGGAGATGATGGTTGTTGTGATGGGGTAGCATGACTTCTAGGATCAAATTATAAAAGATTTGGATCACTTGAGGTAAATGTAACTTTTCGTTTTCTCCATGATTCTCTTGTGTTTTGATCTTGTGTTTACCATAAATTTTGTGTCACCTATGAGAGAGTTGTGTTGAGTTTTTTAATGTTTGAACTCTCTAATTGACTCAAATCTAGGTGAAAGGGATGTTCTAAGTATTTTGGGGGCAATGATGATAATATGGGATGAAAATATGGGTGATTTAGGAAGTGATCTTTGTAAACATTTTGGAACAACACTTTTGAATTGAGTTTTGTTGTTTTAATGTCAGGATAAAGGATGCTAATGAACTTAGAAATATTTAGGGTATACTTGTGACATTCAAGATAAACTAGTTCAAAAATGATAACTACCTTAACTAAGTGCATGAAAAATGATACATTTTGCATACAAAGTAACTAAATTAGTAGTTGGTTTGATGTTTAAGTCCGAAAGTGTTGGTGTATTTAAATTTTTGAAAAGTTAGATGAAGTGAAGGATGAAATGTGATGAAGGGGTTAGTGAAATGTTTGACCCAATTTTGACCTAAAGTGAACCTTTTTTTTATAAGACCAAGGTAGTGAGAATGATGCTAGACCTTTAAAATTTTCAAATGCTAAAGACTCAATGATTTAGAAAAGTTGTTGATCCTAAAAAAGGTGAGGTTTTTGGCTCATAAAGAACATGTATAGTTCTAGATATTTCATTAGTGTACATTCATAAAATTTTATCAACAACTTTTTTATGTTTTCATAGAGTGCATCAATGTGGTAGTTGATTGCTCTTGCACTATTATGTCTAAGTTTAAAATGACAACTAGTTGACCTTCATTTGGGGATCCTTACTTTGTGTGAGATCATCTAGTAAAGTGAACCTTTTTTTCAACAAGATCAAGGTAGTGAGAATGATGCTAGACCTCTAAAATGTTCAAGTCCTAGAAAAATAATGTTGATTCAAATGAGAGGACAGATAGAAATGTTCAATCTTGTTTGGGCTCTCCTAGCTCAGCCATAAAATTTTCTCATCAAAGTGTAATGATTGTGGTAAAATATTAAAGCCCACTTTTGACCATACCTTGTTCTATGATTCCCATGTCTGAAATGGAGTGTTGGAGATTTTCCCCTATGGATTTTGACTATTTGATGAATCATTTATGGAAGTTTCGTATTATGTAAAAAGACTAGGATGTTGACTCCAATGCATATAATTCTAGACTATACCATGAAGTTTGTCTATAAAAGTTTTCTACCAATCTATCTCTATTTCTATGAAGAGCTAAAAGGTGTTTCTTGAGAGCTTTTGGAGTGAGATGCCTAAGTCTAAAATGAGTACCTATATATTTTGGCTTAGGGATCCTGATTTTTTGTGAGATCATGTGAAAATAGTTCAAGTTTATGGAAGAAAGGAAGATACCTATTGCCATGTAGGTGGTGATAATGTGGGCCTTCAAGCCTCAATATACACTTGTTCCTCTTCTTCGTCTAAAATGGTTGTTGTGTTTCTCCACTATGTGTTTATTTCCTTTTTTTTTCATAAGTGAAGGTTCTCAAACTACTAATAAGATTGGCTTACTCACCATTTATGAGTTCAAAGTTTGGCTGAATTATAGCACTTGGAAGATTAGATTGTTCAATGAGAGAAATCTGTCTCCAAATAGTCATGTGGCATTCATTTTCCAATTTATTTTTTCTTAAGTGAATTGATTTTACCACAAACACTTTTCTTGATTATGTTTCCAAACTAGATGTTTATGTGAAAAAAATTATAACTTTCACAATGTCCATTTTGTGAAAATCATGAGGTTAAAGCCACAATTGCCTATGTTATCTTTGGAAAAATATGTGTTTGAGATTAATGTCAATATATTTAGAAATCGCTAAGGATAAATCCTTAGGACAAGCAGTAATATCAAGACTAACTCAAGAAGTCCATATTTGAGCCAAAGTGTTTGAAATTTTGAGGAAGATGGTGAATGTTTTTGGATCATTTTGAAACCAAGAAAAGTTTCAAACTAACTGAATCATTTACAACCCTAAGATAGAAATGGCTATATTTTTTGAGTCCCCACTAGGATTTCTCCAAACACTAGACAATGTGAATAGTTAGAGATTTGGTGACACTGGATCCCCTCCACAACACACTTCTTGGGACCACCAAATCTCAAAACCCTTAAAATATGAAAATTAAAAAATATTTCTTCTATTTCTACAATTGAATACTACAAATGTGGGGTAGCTTCAAAATGACTATTTTTGCACTAGCAAATATTTTAGGATTTTTTCTTGCTAAACAAATGGGTTGTAGTAAGGGTAATCAGGGATAGGAAACCTTGTGAGCATCTAGAAGGCCACTAAAGTATTTGATCAATCCTACTAGGGGCTCTTATACTTTTTACAGTAGTAGAAAGACACTATACAACTAGGGCCTACATACCATGAGGACTTGATAGTTTAGTCTTATCCATTTATATATAGGAAGGAGTGAAAAAAAAGTTGGAGTCACTTTCTAATTGGTCTTAGGAAATCCCATATAAAGATAAAAAAAGAAAGGTAGAACACTTGTAGTTTGATCCCCTAATTCACCTAAAGTGCAAGGAGGGAACACACACAATGTATCTTTCTCACACTAGCATGATTGTTCAATTTTAAATGCAATTGAAAGATGTGGGTGATCTTACAAAGTTTTAGAGAATATTTTTGTTTCTCAAGGTCACCAAATGGTGCAATATAATTTCATATGCATCCACTAACAACATTGAAAATCACAAAACATAGAAAACAGTTGTAATTTTTAACCTTTCAAAGAAATGATAAGTTCATTTTAAGCACCAATTGAAAGATGAAGTTTTCCTTGTTCAATTTTAATCCTAAAGTAAAATGATGATGAAAGGGTTCAATTTTATCCAACTTTGAGTGTTCATTTTAAACCCAATCAAACTCTACTGTGTTTCCTAAAGCAGAAAGTAAAAAAGCACGAAATTGGGTTATAATTGCCCCGAAGAATCAAACAATTGTTACAATTATAGAATTTGAGATAGAATAGATTTTATTTACTTTCACTCCATGTCTTTAAAACCTACAAAACCCTGTTAGTCTAAAAATTAGAACATAGTTAGACATTCATAAGTGGTCAGAGAAACTAAAGAAATTAAGTCATATGTCAAAAAAATATAAAACTTCTTACCTTAGTTGAGCATCACTCAACATGATAGCGTGGTGGTTTGAAATATGGGTGTCACTCTGGTGAAAATGGGTTCCACTCTATAGTAGCAACACTGACCATGATAGCATTGGTATTTTGCTCAGTGTCACAGTTTCTAATGATAGCATCATAGTTTGGAATTTGAAAGCATCAAACTGGTGAGTTTGAGTGTCGTCGTTTAGTATTTTTAATACCTCTAGATTAAATATGTATCACCATGTTTAAATTAGCGTCAGTAGATTAAAAATGCATTGGTGTTTCAAATTTCTAGGGCATCGCTATATGTCGATGCTATTGAAATAGTGTCACTATTTGTAATTTGGGTGTCACTACAACCTACAAAATAGCATAAAATGAAATTGGAGCTAAAAAATGGTTAGATTATTGGTTTTCCCTCCTTCTAGTGCCAAAATGTGAGACGTGGAAATGTCAGTGAGAGTTGATTACACTTGAATCATGATGAATCGAAGCATAACTTCACTAAACATACATGCATCTACAAACAAGATCATTCAAAATGGAAATATAAACTAAGCATTTAATTAAAAATTAAATTTACAAACTACACAAAAATAGATAAATTACTAACCTAGTAGGCATCTAAAACTTATCATATTTTGGAATTGGTATCATGTTGATGTGAAACAATGACCCTTTCACAATCCTGTGATTAGTGAGCCTATTTCATTCAATTAAATTGACGAGAATCGATAGAATCATTGTGATAAGTGGATGAAAACCAGGTTTATGCTAAAATGAACATGATGCAATCTAAGTTACCATGATTTTATGCTAAGTATGCATTGAATATGTTATTGCTAGTATAATCTAAGCTAAAACTATGCTACAAGATGAAAACCTTAATTCCTATACAAACTAAGATGGATGCATGGAAGCAATTAATGGATTCTCTATGCTATTATGCAATAAAAATGATGCAGGAGCATCCAGTGGTGTAAGGGCAATCTTGCATCACCCAAAAATAGTTAAATTTCAAGCTTATCATTTTTTAGATATTTTTACATTTTTGGATACTCTTTTCGTCATAATGAAATTCCCAATTTACGGTTTTTATTTTCTATTCCTTGGTTGAAAGATATTGCAGTTTTAGTTTCCCATATTTGCACTTGAAAATCTTTCAAGTTGGATTTGAGGCACTTAGAGCTTCCAGAATGGCCCCAAAACTTGCTGAAATCAGCGTAGCATATTTTGATGCATTCTTGACTTCGAGACCTTTCCAACAGTTCAAATGGTTCGCGAATTGAAGCCCCGGATCAAAAGTTATGGCCCCGGGAAGTTGGCACACTTTCTAGAAGATACAATTGCAAATGTTCTTTTGAAATTTGAACTTCAAGTCGTAAATTTTTGGCGCCAAACCACCTAAACTCAAAATTTGAATGTTGTTTTGGCTCCAAACTTAAGAGGAGCTCTATTTATGGGCAGGTTTCTAATTTTTGGGTAACTTTTTGGGGGACAAGCTCGCACATTGTAAAAGGGTTATTTTGTAGCTTTCTATAGCTTGCATGTGTTGTAGAACTTGGGGATTTGAGATCCTCTGCATGTAAGAATTTCCATTTTCTGAATAATAAAATTATTCTCTTGTTTGTGGGTTATTTTCTGTATCACAGGTTGTGCCCTCATCAAGTGGTATCAGAGTGGGTTTTTCTTGAGTGTGTGGACAGATCGCCGATCGTGAGGCAGTTCGCACCAGGACCATGTTTGTGGGTCGAGGTCAAGAAAGATGCCTCCAAGAGTGATGCCTGGTAGGCATGGTGGTGCCAGAGGTGGTCGAGGTGGCAGAAATGCTGGTGGAAGAGATGCACTGGCAGCCCTCCAAAGACAGATTGATGTGTTACAAGAGAAGGTGAGGAGAGGGTTAAACTTGAGGGAGGAAAGTGCGGATGAAGGAGAGGAAGAAGGTTCAAATGCAGAAGAGGAAGAAGAAGCAATTGATCAAGAACAAATGCGGCTAATAAGGGCCATTTCAAAGATCGGGAAAAGACCCAAAGCAGAAGTCCCTAGTTATTCTGGGAGTCTAAACCCAGAAGAGTTGATCGACTGGATCAATGAGCTAGAAGAATATTTTGAGTATGAGGAAATAGAGGACCTAGATCGAGTTAAGTTTGCAAAAATGAAGTTGAAGGTCCATGCCAGTATTTGGTGGAAAGAGGTCCAGTTGGAAAGAAATCGAAGAGGAAATTTCAAGATCACCAGATGGGATCACATGGTAGAGAAATTGAAGAAGCACTTCATACCAGTGGATTATGAGTTAGATCTGTTGAAGAAATTGCAAGAGTTGAAGCAAGGAAGTAGATCTATGAAAGAATATACTAAATATTTTCACAAGATAATCATCAGAACTGGTCACATAGAGGCCAATAAGGAGAAGGTAGCCCGATATCTTAATGGGTTACGACCAAGCATTCAAGAGGAGTTAAGCCTAGTCAAAATGACCACCATTGAGGATGTGTATTAGTTTGCTCTAAAGGTGGAAGAGAAGCTAAAAAAAAGATTCGATGGCAAGCAAAAAGGACAAGGAGGTCAAAGTAGAAGGGGCAGTGGAAGACCTTTAGGAAGCCAAAATGATGATGAAAAGAAAAGTGAGGATGTGGGTACCAGCCGTAGCCAAAAGAATGACAACTCCTACCGCCCCCGTGATCAAAACAGTGGTGATCAAAGAGGTAGAGGACGAGGGAGATATGGACAAGGATTTGGAAGAGGTGGTTTCAAAGGAATGTGTTTCCAGTGTGGTGAAGAAGGGCATCGAGCCTATGAATGTCCACAATACCAAGGAAGGGCAGAAAAAAGGCCAGAAGGTCATGGAAGGGTTGTGCATGAAGATGAGGAGGCCCAATCTAAACATTCAGATGATGTTGAAAGGGGAGAAGCCCTAGTGATTAGGAGAGCCCTAGTGACTGAGGAAAAGGAACCAGAACAAAGGAAGAATCTATTTCGTACAAGGTACAAGTGTGAAGGAAAATGTTGTGATGTCATTATTGATGGTGGGAGCACTGATAATCTGGTGTTAGAAGAGATGGTCACAAAGTTGAAGTTGAAGAGGGAAAGACACCCGCATCCATATCAGATTGCCTGGTTGCAAAAAGACCACAAAGTTTTGGTCAATGAGCAGTGCCTAGTAAAATTCAAGATCGAGAGCTACCATGATGAGGTACTCTGCGATATCATCCCCATAGATGCATGTCACATGTTTTTGGGGAGGCCGTGGCAGTTCGATAGGTGAGCTATACATGATGGCCATGCAAAGACTTATTCTTTGACAAAGGATGGGGTTTGTCACAAGTTGGAACCCTTGAAGGAGATTGAAGAAAAGGTATGTAGTAGTGCTAGAATTTGTCATGTAGATGGCAGAAATTTTTTAGAAGGTATGAAGCATGAGCGTGTGTGTTATGCATTGATTCCTAGAGTGAGTAAGGAGGATAGTGAGAAGGTTCCAGAAGAAGTTTCTGGCATGCTGGATGAGTTTCAAGATATTTTTTCTAATAATGTACCTGAGGGTTTACCACCAATAAGGAAGATCAGTCATCAGATTGACTTGATTCCTAGAGCCAGTTTGCCAAATAAGGCAGCTCATAGAATGACTCCAATAGAAAATGATGAGTTGAATAGACAAGTTCAAGAGTTGTTGAGAAAAGGGTTTGATACAGGAGAGTTTGAGTCCATGTGCAGTATCTACAGTACTAGCACCAAAGAAGGATGGGGAGTGGAGGATGTGTACAGACTCTCGAGCCATAAATAAGATAATAATCAAGTACAGATTTCCTACAACGACTGGATGACCCGATGGAATATTTGAGTGGAGCTCAGTACTTCACAAAGATTGATCTGAAGAGTGGATATCACCAGATCCAGATTCGAGAGGGAGATGAATGGAAGACTGCCTTCAAGACCAAAGAGGGCTTGTACGAGTGGTTAGTCATGCCTTTTGGGCTAACCAATGCACCGAGCACATTCATGCGGCTTATGAATGAGGTACTAAAAGAATTTCTGGGAAGTTTTTTATTGTGTATTTAGATGATATTTTGATTTTTAGTAAGATGTTGGATGAGCATCTGATGCATATTCGAGAGCCTTTGAGAAGTTAAGAGGAGAAACTATTGATTAATTTGAAGAAGTGCAGTTTGTGAAGAGGGAGTTGTGTACTTGGGGTTTGTTGTCTTAGTAGAAGGTCTCAAGATGGACCCAGAGAAGGTGAAGGCTATTCTAGAATGGCTCTCCCCAAGAACTGCATCGAGGTGAGATCTTTCCATGGTTTGGCTAGTTTTTATAGAAAGTTCATTAGAAACTTCAGTAGTATTTGTGGACCCCAATTGAAACAATAAGAGGGGATAGAAAAGAATTCAAGTGGAGCACTAGAGCGGAAAAGTTTTGAACTATTGAAGAAGAAGGTGACAGAGCAACTGTTCTAGCCCTCCCAAATTTCAACAAGGTGTTTCAGTGGATTGTGATGCTAGTGGTTGTGCCATTGGAGCAGTATTGAGCCAAGAAGGTAAGCCCATTGCCTATTTCAGTGAAAATTTAAATGATGCCAAGAGAAAGTATTCTATATATGATCAGGAGTTTTATGCAATAGTTCAAGCATTAAAGAAATGGAGGCATCATTTGTTTCCAAAGGAATTTGTTCTATATACTGATCATCAGGCCTTGCAGTACCTAAATAGTAAGGGAAAATTAAATCAGAGGCATATGAAATGGGTAGAGTTTTTATAGAGTTATACCTTTGTTTTGAAACATAGGAGTGGGAAGTCAACTAGGGTTGCAGATGCCTTAAGTAGGAGGCATACATTGATGACAAAGATGCAGATTGAAGTGGTTGGGTTCAATGAACTCAAGACACTGCACATAGAAGATCCTAATTTTGCAGAGGCTTGGAAAGCTTGCGAGGAACCTGTTATAGTGGATAGGACAAGGTGGCTGGATTTTATAATCCAGGATGGCATGCTATTTAAGGGAAGTCAATTGTGTATCCCGAGGAGTTCCATGAGAGAAAACCTGATAAAGGAGAAGGATAGTGGAGGAATGGAAGGACATTTTGGTCGGGATAAGACCATTGCCATTATCAGTGAGCATTATTATTGGCCTCAGTTGTCACAGGATGTAAAGAAGTTTGTACAAAGTTGTAGGGTATGTCAGATGGCTAAAAGAGTGAGTCAGAATACAGGCTTATATCAGCCCTTACCTATACCAAAGAGGCCGTGGGAAGATATCAATATGGACTTTGTTCTTGGTTTGCCAAGGACACAATGAGGGAATGACTCAGTCTTTGTGGTGGTTGATAGGTTTTCAAAGATGGCACATTTGATTCCATGTCAGAAGACCCATGATGCAGTCCACATTACTGACTTGTTCTTCAAAGAGGTGGTGAGGCTACATGGTCTGCCAAAGAGTATTGTTTCAGATCGTGACACCAAATTTGTGGGGTACTTTTGGAGGACCTTGTGGAAGAAACTAAAGACAGAGTTGAGGTTCAGTTTTGCACACCATCCACAAATAGATGGGTAGATAGAGGTTGTTAACAGGAGTCTGGGTAACCTACTAAGATGTTTGGTAGGAGATAAATGCAAGGGATGGAACTTGATCTTACCTTAGGCAGAATTTTCTTACAACAATTCTGTCAACAGAAGCACTGGTAGATCACCATTCCAGATTGTGTATGGAGGTAGCCCCATAATAGCTCCAGAGTTGAGGAAGATGGACCAAGAGAAGAAAATAAGTGCTGAAGCTGAAGATTTTGCAGAACACATCAAGGAAATACATGAGAAGGTAAGAGAACATATTAACAAGATGAATATGAAGCATAAGGCTAAGGCAAATCAAAAGAGGAGGTATAAGCAGTTTCAGATTGGTGATGAAGTGATGGTCCACTTGAGGAAAGAAAGGTTTCCAGTGGGAACATATAACAAATTGAAGATGAAGAAGTTCGGTCCCTATAAAATTTTGAAAAGGCATGATTCTGGGAATGCATATGAGGTAGAGTTGCTAGATGGATTCAACATTTTCCCTGTGTTCAACATTTCAGATTTGACAGAGTATCATGAAGGTGGCACAAAGGAAGTACCAACAATGGAACAGTGTGGGATTCCTACACCTACTTCAAAAAAGGAGGAGATTGAAGAAATCCTAGATAGTCGTGTGGGAAGGAGTACCAGGAACAGACAATATGATGAATATCTGGTGAAATGGAAAGGAAGGCCTGTTGAAGATTCATCCTGGTTGTCTAAGATAGAGGTTGACCATTTGGGTTTTCCTCCACCATCTAAGATGTGACAAGGTCACTTCTCAAAATACCCTAGGTGTCTGATGCAGGAGCATCCAGTGGTGTAAGGGCAATCTTGCATCACCCAAAAATAGTTAAATTTCAAGTTTATCATTTTTCAAATGTTTTTACATTTTTGGATACCCTTTTCGTCATAATGAAATTCTCAATTTATGGTTTTTTTTCTATTCCTGGGTTGAAAGATATTATAGTTTTAGTTTCCCATATTTGCACTCGAAAATCTTCCGAGTTGGATTTGAGGCACTTAGAGCTCCTGAAATGGCCTAGAAACTTTCCAAAATTGGCATAGAAAATTTCATGAGCATTCTTGACTTCAAGACCTTTCCAATGGTTCAAACGGTTCGCAAATCGAAGCCCCGGATCAAAAGTTATGGCCCCAGGAAGTTGGCGCACTTTCTAGAAGATACAATTGCAAATGTTTTTTTGAAATTTGAACTTCAAGTTGTAATTTTCTAGCGCCAAACCGCCTAAACTCAAAATTTGAATGTTGTTTTGGCTCGAAACTTAAGAGGATCTCTATTTATGGGCGGGTTTCTAATTTTTGGGTAACTTTTTGGGGGACAAGCTCACACATTGCGAAAGGGTTATTCTGTAGTTTTCTATAGCTTGCATGTGTTGTAGAACTTGGGGATTTGAGATCCTCTACATGTAAGAAGTTCCATTTTCTGAATAATAAAATTATTCTCTTGTTTGTGGGTTATTTTCTGTGTCATGGGTTGTGCCCTCATAAAAAAATGAGCTAAAATAAGCTAACAAGTGAGTAAATATGAGAGTGTGGATACAAGTGAATTCAACATCATAAGTTTTCAATTGAAAGATGGATCCATTTGTCTCCAAATAGTGATCTATTTATAGGAAAGCAAATGAGAAATGAAAGGTTGAGATCAAAAATCTTAATCAATGGCTTAAGATGAAGGGGATGAGAGGTATGGATCATTGATTCTCATCAAATGAATGAGAATGAAAGATGAAAGTTAATCAAGGGATCACATTTAAACAAACACACTTTTGACCTACTCACACAAGTCAAAGGTAACTTGTTCAAAAGGTTGAAGGTTTAGCTTATTCAAGAAGCCAAGTGAGTTGATTGGAGGAGAGAGAATATTCCTTTAGGTGAGGAAAAAAGGTAATTTACAAATTAAAACAAAGTTTTAATTGTGCAAAAAAGGGGATAAGGAATATTCCATGGGAATATTCCCTTTTCTTAGAGAAAAAATAGTTTAATTTCTAATTAAATAAGATTTAATTTATGCAATTAGAGTATTAGAAGAATTAAAGTGACATTTAGTAAATTGCATGATTTAATAAATGTGGAAGAGGTGAAATGATATTTAATTAAATAACTTAGGGTTATTTGATTAAATAAGATGACTTGGGGAATTAAATTAAATATTTTTATTTATTTAATTTAATTAGATGAAATGTTAGTGCAAAAAGAGATGAATTAACCCAATTAAATTAATTAGGCCAATAGATGAAAAAATGATGTAATTAATTAATTAGCTAGGCTAATTAAATCAATTAAGTGAAAAGAGGATGGGTTGAAGAGGAAATGATGTTAGTAAATCTATTTTAAGTGTATGATATCGATTAGGACATTTTTTAGTGTCTAAAATAGCCACCAAGGGTTTTGAGGTTGCATTCAAAAATTTGTATCATTAGTAGAATTAGGTATACTTTGAATAAGGGAAATTTTGTTAGAACTTCCTTTATGCATGTATGGCTTAGGTTAAATGACATTACCAATTGTTAGATCATTGAAATGTTGATTATTTTGAAAGGAACTTAACCTAATTATATACTATAAGTTTTATGAGTTATTAAAAATGGATGTTTACGTTTAACCCTAACTCACAAAAAACACACATATTTGCTAATAATATAGGAAAACTAGAAAAATTATGAGCACTTCTAGGAAGAATCCGATAGATGAGGAATTTGATTCCTCTATTTCACATGCTATATTAATTATCGAGATAGTTACATACATCCATCCAAGATTGTTTACTGACACTAAATTCATTACGTGGATTCAACAAAAGGGTGCCTCTCAATGTGCATAGAACATCATTGCAAGTGGACTACATTTGGTAGGAGGATTTCCACTAGCAATGGAAGATCCTAAACTAGTAATGGAATGTATGAATTGGTATGACCCAAACAAGAGGGTCATTGAGAAAGAAGGAAGAGTTAGCACAAACCTCTCTATAAAAGGGATCAAATATGCAATTGGGCTCCCAACATTTAAAGAAATGAATTTGTTGAATATGCAATCCCTAGCCACAACATACATGAATGTAGAAGAACAAAACAATAATTTTATGAATGCAACATGGTGTTAGGAGGAGATCACCAAGAAAATGAGACAAACCCTAAGGTTTTTCTTTATTTAGAATGTTTAGGACATAATAACCCTATTAAGTAGGATAACTGGACTCAAGGATGCCAACAAATTTGAACCCTATTTGTTTGGGCTTATAGAGAAAATAATGGAAGTGTAACATCTTGCTATGCAACCCTGAAGGTTAAGAGCCAAAAGAGGACAAGATTATTTTTATTTTTATTTTTAATAACTTATACATAAAGAAGTTACTGATATGATGAATTGACAACATACAATACCAAGGATGGTTGAGTGCACAACCAAGAGTGGAGGAATGATCAAAACTCCAAAGAAAACAAAATCCGAATAGGAGCAAACATGAGAGCACTAGAAATTTTTCTCTGGAACTTCTTGCTCTAAAACTTTTTCTTTAGAACTTCCTACTCTGGAACTTCCTACTATAGAACTTTTTCTTTGGAACTTCTTGCTCCTGAACTTCCATAGTTCAACATAGAATAGCAAGCTGCATTGCACCGAAAACTTAGTAACAACAACACTAATTATTAATAGCAAGTTGTGTTGCACTGGAAAATTAACAACTTGATGCATGAAGGAAGAGTATACAACCATAGCTCTAATTTTGCATGATAATTAGAAAATAAATCCATAAAAGAATCACCATAGTACATGTGGGTCTAATACCAACACCAAAACTTGTAAGCCAAACATAAAACATCACATATGTTCTCATTAAATTTGTGATCACTTTGTCTCTCTCAAGAGAGTACAATGTGCATAGAGGGATAACTATTAATACAATAGCATTGCCATGAATAAAATACACCATTTGATAAGATAAATACATAAGAGGAGATGACTCCAACTGGTGCTCCAATAACTTCTACACCGATCCCCAATGATAGTGGCAATGCCTCCTACCATGTGGGCTCAAAAGAGACCACCCCACCATGCTCGAAGATAGTCACAAGGACCAAACAAAAGTAACACGACAAGGGAAAGGTAAGACCAAAACTCTCATAAATCACGGGGCAAACATGGAGTACAATGCACACAACCAATGTCACAACAAGAAATGCTCATCCATTATCATGACAGGTACTACTCATGACTTCTAAGGTGCTAGATACTAGAGTGCATATCATATGGAGTGTCATCATGTGTACTTGAAGGGATGAAACCACATGGAATCAAGTACACCTATTATAGGGACGAGGAGACTCAATCATGCCTGAATCCATGCCCCACAAACGGATAACTCAATGCCTTGCAGACAAATGGGCCTTCTCAAGTGCATCCTTAGTTTTTACAAGCGCTCAAGGCCATGCATGAGGACTCATTATTTTATTAAATTTTTTCCCCATTATTTTTATTCAGTTATCACTTTTTTACTCTAACTCTGCTACTAGTTCCCCTGGCAGCCACTTGCGGGCCTCGGGCCCATAGAGAGCCACTCCATAAGACCACTCTATTACCTAGACCTAAGCTCATCTCATTTAACCAAAGGAGGAATCCAAAAAAACATAAAAAATAATAATGAAAAAACACAATTTTCTATCATAGAAACCATTTAAAATAGCCAAGCTAATATTGTTATAAGAAGACACATTTAACAGTTGAAATTCAAATTGAAATAGAGGCATAAAAATTCAAAAAACTTGGATTAAAATTATAAGCTTGACCCAATTCAGATTTTGGTGTTTCAAGTTGGAATACACCTTCAATTTTTAGTTTAGGATAGAAAATGAAGTGTTCTAAAAAACATCATTCTTCCAAACTAGGCAAGAAAATCATAAAAAAAATAAAAGTGCATAGATTTCAAATCTGCCAAAGACCCAGTTGAGATCTTGGAATTTCTACATGAAATCCATCCTTAAAATTATTTTTTATCAAGAGGATAATAAGAAGCAAAGAAAAACATATTTTTACAAATTGGGTAAAAAAAGAAGAATATGAGAGACCCCATAAATCAAAATTTTCCAACAACCCATTTCATATTTGTTGGAAATGTACATAAATATTCCATACAAAATACTACAAAGAAGCAAATTGAATTTAAAATAACCATAATTCAAACACCATGCAATACACAAATGAAAGAGAAGTTCCTCCAATTTTCATGAAATAAAACTAACCTAGATCAGAAAACTACCAGCCATACAAGAAACATGAGTGAATGCCCAAATTACTAGCCATATAAGATTGAAGAATAATAGAAAAATACCTCAATTTGCTCCAAAAAAAAAATGGAGGAATGCTAAATGAAGAAGACAGGGCCAAGCTGCAAAACTAGAAAAGTAAGAAATGGCGCGTTGATTTCAACAATCTACTACCCACAAATTTCTTCTCAGAAAAACATTCACAATCTCCCCAACTTAGTCAACCAAATCATAGGGTTTCCTTCTCCATGTAAAATAAAAAAATATTATTTCTCCAAAAACAATAATGAATCCCTCAAACAAAACTTCTTTTCCTTTTTATATTTTATCAAAACCATAAAAATGAAAATAAAGCATTTGATAAAACTAGCTATTAAAGCTCCCCCAAAAGAACAATTAATTAAAGTCACAAAATATGCAAGATTGAAAATACACAAGGCTCCCCAAAAAGGATTAGTAAAAATTTAAATAAAAAATTTAAAACCTTATGAAAATGACAATTCAACTCCCCAAATAATTAACCACCATAAAATACCATATTTAAAATCATGTGAAGATGCTAAGGGAACCACATCAAAGCACCAACAATCCAATTAAATATATATATATATATAATCACAAAAGATTAAAGAAAAACAAAGACCAAATACCTCAATAAGACATATTGGAAAATCACTTACAACATAAGGGTGCTCCAGATGTTACCATTAGGTAATTGGATGGAAGACAACACAAAAACACTACCCGAACAGGGTATAGTGGGCTAGGGTAGGGGACATTTGGCTTGTGACTACCTCCAGTAACCACCATCGAGGAATAAGAGTATGCTTAGGCTTATGAATCTAGGTAGAGTTGATACTCAGTACCTACATCACTTCAATCAAACATCAAAGTACATGTGCATATATCATAAATCATATATCTAAAGCAACAACAATCATCAGGAAAAAGGGTCATTATATTATAAGCCTATCAATTACGAGTGTTATAGCATCATATTTTTCCTATCCATAATCATACATGAGCAAAGACAATGATAAACAAAAATATAAGCATGTAATCCAACATAGTAACTAACTATGTAAACATGAAATCTAGCATAAACAATAATCATGTCAACAATGTAACAACATAAAAACATAGAAGCATGTAAACATCTAATCCAACATAACAATCATAGAATTGCACCTCTTGGGTGTCAATACAAAATAATGAAGGGACGAATAGAGCAAATAAAAAATATGCAATTATCATAATCCATCAAGGAAGGGCCACAAAAAAATAAAAGCATGGGGGTTGTTACAAGAACGCCTTGTGTAAATTCACTAGGAGAGTTTCATCAATGATAGGTTGTGTGAGAAATTAATAAAGTTCTTAGATACCCCGTGGTTTCCTATCTTCATATTTTATATATTTATGTTCCCTAAGGGAAAATATACCAGGATTGAACAAAGTTAGTACCCTGGGCAGAGAACTAGGGAATATTTTTATTGTGTTCATATGCCCTAGATTACTATCCATCAATACTAGGACCATTACAAGAGGGTTAATGATGTGTTTTATATGAGTCTAGTAAGATTAATGGAAGGTGAAAAAACCAAAAAAAATTTTCTTGAAGCAAAAAGTGTTATCTGATTGGTTGGGGGTTGGTACAATCAATTTCCTACTTTCAGCTACATCAGGGTGGAAGGATTCAAAGGATACCCCTTCATGCTACCTAGGTATACAACAAACAAAATATTGTTACTATAATTGGTGAGAAAAAAGCAACCTTCTCATGACATTTTTTGTAAGTGCATAAGAAATGTTCCATTGAATTCCCTATTACTATTGAGAATTACAAATTCCCTGAAGCCAAAAGTGTTGATATGTGTGAGGAAGATTTGAAGCTTTATAAGTAGTAGTTCTTGGCACTATAGTGAAATAATTATGATCCAAAGGGAATCCTCACTTTGGATAATAAGTATTAAGTATGCTCATGTTTATGATTTAGAATATTTTTTGCATAACTGTGATCATGAGCATGAGGTAAGGAAATGGTCATACTAGAGGTGGAATTACAAGTAGCAAGGCTTCTTGGACTCCATGATATCTCATAATAGCTAGATACGAATAATGGAGAGCTATTGAATGCAATTTATGATACATAGAATATTTTTGATGAATCCATCCTAGAACTAGATTATACAAAGAAATATATAGTAACCATTAAGGAGATTTCTAAGAAAGTGTTGACAACACTAGATTCATGGTTACAACAAAGCATTAAAAGTTGGGGTAATTCTCACATACCCACATAATGTGAAGAGAAAGAAAAATTTAGAGGATGAATAAAGGTATGTAGAGACTACTAAAAAGAAAAGAAAGGTTTGAAAGGTAGAGGTAATCAAGCATTATGAGGAAAGAATTACTAATACTTCAAGATAGTGAATTCTAGTGATGCTAGCTAGCTAGCATAATGAGACTAGCCAATCCAACCAATATGACGATGAAGCCTAAGGTGAAATTTTCTTCCATAGTAAAGCCAAGATCCCAACCTATGACTAGCAAGGAGGTAAGAATGAAAACACAGATGCATGCTAAGACAAGAATTGCATTTCAAATGGTAGAAAATATATTTACCTCTCCACCTTTAGTCAATAGTGAAGTAATGAGACAAAAATTGGGAGACACTCATGTAATTCAAGGGAAAAGTCTTGAACTAAATGAAGAAATTACAAAGTAGTGGGAGAATCTAACTTCCATGATGGCATAATTTAAAGAAAAATGATCTAAGGAAAATCCCATGGTGAAACTAGTAGTGGAAGAAGTGTTAGACATAAGGTCAAATCCTATGGATAAAGAAGAAGAATATTTTATAAGAGGATCACTTGCTCCAGGAGTGGGAAACCTTGAGGAAATTTATGAAAGAAGAATAGGGGATATCGTTGGTCAGAATCCCATTGATAATATTGGTAATGAAGATATAGTTGATGATCAACTTCCATTAGGAAGAAATAAAGATAATTTTGAGCAATTAAAGACTTCTAAGAAATCAGGAGAAGATCGAGATGATAATGAAAATGTAGAGCCCTCATAGACTTGGGGTGATGAATTAAGAAATGATCAAAATCTTGATGCTTTAGGAAAAAATAAAAATGATTCCCAAAGGATCGATGTTGAACATATGGTAAGACATAAGAATATAAGTCTCAAAAAGGAAGACATGGTGATAAACCAAGGTAATCCAGAATCCATGCCAGTGAGGATAGAAAGTGTTCAAGTTCTAGGGGTTTTGAATAGTAGTGTTGATAGTTCAAGAGGAGAAGTTCTTGAACAAACAAATCATTAGGAATGGGGAAATACAAAAGGGGAAGAATAGAATGAAGAAGCACTTGACTGGCTAGTTAGGTAAATGGCTCTGCCATTGGAGGTGGAACTAGTGCCTTTGGATCTCAGAGGTTTAATACAAGAAGTAGGGACCCCTAAACATAGAGTTAGAGAAAACACAAGACACACTATGAATATGAATGCAGATGGAGGGTGAATTCTCCAAATAACTACTTTGGTGGGAGATAAGAGTAAGCATGAAATAATACATAGGGATTATAGGGTAACAATAATTAATGTTAGACATTCATCACATGGACGAGAATTAGAAGAGATGAAAGTAAATTTAGACACAACTGTTGCCAAGGAACAAAATAGTAAGCAGAAGAAAAGAAAGCCAAAATAATAGATTGCATGCTCAAAAGGTTTACCAAGTCACTAGCCCAATCTGATCAAACATAGATTGAATTTCCCTAGAATCTAGTACTCATGTCTAAGGAGCAAGTAGATTCCATTACAACACTTCACCATAAGGTAAGTGTATTTGAAGAATAGATGGAGTACCTGGTGAGGCAAGGAGAAGAGTTAATTAAGGATGAAATTGGGAAACATAAGGAATCATACTATTGGTATGACAAGTCCAAAAGACTAGAAGGAGAATGTCACTTTCACTAAGAATAGACTGAGGCAAAAAGATGAAAGCTAAAAGTTGTTCTTCAGACAAATGTCTATGACTTGGTGAATGAAATGATAACCATAGAACTAGAAGTTTCAACATTTGAGAAGTGGAGAAAACAATTGAATTGGGAAAGTGACACTTTGCTACAATGTTTAGAAGGATTTGAAAAGGTCATTGAGAGATGCAAGAAGATAATTGATAGAGATGAGAGGTTTATTGAAATATCAACTTAGCAAAGTTATGATCCCTAAAATTTAGGATAGTATGATAAAGATTTAAAAGAATTAAAGGAATGGATTGAAAGGATGAATAAGGACCCTATTCACTCATTCAGTCAGAAGGTGGGTATGTGTAGGATCATCATGGAAAAAACAGGCCCTTAAGTGGCAAACAATTTAGAAAAATCAAAGTTAGGCAAGTTGACTCAAAAATTTGAATAAGTTATCTATATTATTTCAAAAATATGTAAGAATAGAATCTATAGTGAATTGAATATAGTTTCTAAACTAATAGGTTTGTTTTTTTTTAAAAAATCTATTTGATGAAATTTTGAAATTTCAATGCAATGGTACTTAAATTTTAGGGGAAAAATAAGAAGTAGGTGTTTGTCTGACCACCCTAACTACAATAAAATGATAATATTCTTTTTATAAATATTTTAGATATAAGTAGAGGAATTATGCCCCAATGTGATGCATATTTTTTTGTAATTTTTTCACAAGTAAATAATTAATTATGAATTTTTATTACAACTTTTTAAAAAATATAAAAACTCATACGTCTGACCACCTTAACTTGGTAAAAACTTCATGAAATTCAATTTTTCTTTTTAAAATCCTATGGTATACAAAGCATAGAATGTGACACATGTTTTAGATTCAAAAAATGTGATATCATTTGAAAATTATAGATGTTTTTCAATCAACCTATCAATCAAGACTTCAGTAGTAATTTGAATAGAAAATGAATAATAATTACTTATTAAATTCAAAGTAAAGCATAATTTATATCAGTGGAAAGCTAAGAATCTCTAATAAAAACCCTTTTCATTTCATCATTTTTTGGTAAAAAAATAGTTGTCAGCCACATACCCATCATATTGCCACTTTTTGGCCCATCATGATCCTGCACATACCTAGGTTATAGTTGAAATTATAAAGTGAAAAAATGCCATGAATAAATATGAGGCATAAATGATACAAAGAAATGAAAACATCATTCAAATATTAGAGGATTATGCTAGGCATAAATACAGTTGGAAAGTGATTCAAGGAGTTCTAAAGGAGTGTATGCATCAAGTGTTGATTTCTTTCCAAGAATATCATTAGAGAGAAGGTGAAGATGAGTCCTTGGACCCAAAGTTCAATGAAGAAGAATAGATAGTTTGTTACTGGATACCAATTTATTTTTGCGCCAATATAGTTTTGAAGTTAATTTTGTAGGTTTTTTCTTGGTCCTAGTGAAGGTGGCTAGTCCCATAGATTTTGAAAAAGTACTGACAATATTCTTTTTTTATGCAAAGTACTTGTGAACCAGAGCTCAAAGTTGAGGATTAATACTGATGAAGTCAAAGTTTTTTTTGACTTTACCTAGAATTTTTTGATGACAATTGTCACCTACCACATGGTACATTTTAATTTGTCTCTCTAATTCTCTTTTATGGGACTAAGTTTAAAATCTTTAGGGCCTTGTTTCTATTAAGAGTAGTTTGCTAATTTATTTTATTTTAAGTTTAGAATTTGTGGATGTTAGAGAACTAAATTTTTTTCAAGTTTTGTTCTTTTTCCTATTTTCAATTCTATTCTAGATAAAAAACCGGGATGTTTCATTAGAAGTTAACTAATATTGGAACCAATTTCAAAGCTCTAAATCTTAATATGAAATTTTACATAGTTGGTTGTGTTTTCCTATCAGACAAGACTGTGTGTTGCACCATTTAAGGGTGCATATTGACATTATCTAGTGGAAAATAATGCTCCTTCTCTTTAAAATCTTGCATCATTGTGTGCCTAGTTGTGAAGTAATCTAGTGACATATGGAATGGTTTTCTGTGGTTTGATTATTTCTTGAGGAATGCATGAATAATACCTAGGAGAAATTTTACATTTTCAATAATTTTTTGTGCTTTGTTTTAGAATAGATATTTTATATTTCAAAAAATGTTCCAAAAAGTGATGAATGCATGGAGTTTTATTACAAATCTTTTGATTCAATGAAATTGTTGAATGCTTGATGCTAAATCTACTTGGATGAATGCAAGTTATTTGAATTTCATGAAATATTGTTGCAAATTTTTTGATTTCATGAAGTTATTGAATGATACAACTAAGATTATTTTCATATTTCTATGATACAAACCAATACCTTAAGGACCATTTAATCCTCGCGTTTAACAACATTATCACAATGAACCTTGAGCAAACCTAGTGCATCAAGACCTAACATAAACGAGCCTTGGGACCAAGCTGAGTTAGCCTTAGATTTAGGTTTTCTCGATGGAGTCTTTATTTTCCTGTTGGTGTGCAACTAACATCCACATCAACAAGAGTGGAACTAGAAGGATGGCATCCCTTTAGTTTTGTTAGGAAGGAAGCTAGATTCTCAAAGAGTCATTAGGTCTTAGTCTTGCAATCCTCTTGTGGAACTAGTTGAACTTGGTGGTTGTGCATGAACTAGGCCCCATGGGTCAAGAATTGTAGGTGTAGTATCATAAAATTTGATAGTTTTTATACCACCCCCACCTGTAGCGATGGATTTCTTTAATGTAGAGTAATCGATTCAATTCATTGTGTATAATGATCTTCCAAAGAATCTAGATAAAATTTTCCAAAGTATTATCTCCACAAAGATGCGGAAGATCATATCATTATCTTTAAGGATGCATGTTTTAGAGTAAGGATAAAACATGAAAATGTTGTATGTAGCTTGTTTCCTTGCACCTTAAGTGATGAAGTTTACCAGTGGTACATCAACCTACCCTATAATTTTTTTAGGACAAGGCAAGACATGGAGAGTCAATTTTTAGCTAGGATTACAACATCGGTTGATCTTGCCTTGGTGTATCACTAGTTCACTCAAATTAAAAGGTTTGTTGGTGAACCTATAATTTCTTTTAGTGATAGGTTTCAAAAGGCTTATTCAAGGTTACAAACACCTTATGTAGTGGATAATTTTTATATTGTTTTTATTTATTAAATGGAAGTGAAGGGAAAACCCCCTAATATTCTAATTGAGGCCTATGCTAAAGCTGTAAGTGTAAATCCAAAAATAAAACACCTCAAAAGTGGATCATTTGTAAATTGAAGAAATGGATTGAATAACTATCCCATCTCGAGTATGAATGAAGCTCCATGAAATCATCCAATGGCTCCTAATCCTTTTCCTTCAGTGGTCTAGAATGGAATATTTCCTTCAGTGGTCTAGAATGGAATATTTCCTCAAAAAAATTCTTTCAATCAAGAAATAGTCAAGCTTTAGTCTCACACCCTAGTTCATCCATCACAAAGTTTCACCCTAAAAAAAAAAAATCTTCTTAGAGGCTCAATAGAATCAAAGAGTCAAGAATCCAAAAGAAAAAGTAGAGATTAAGGAAATCATAGCTCAACTTAAAAGATTAATCATAGAGTTTACATGACTAAGAAATCAATATTTTTACTCTCAAAGTAATAATTAAAATTTGCAACATAAAGCATAAAATTGTTCTAGACCATCTATACTTTAGAACACATGACCAAATAATGGAGGAGTATCCACACCTTTAGATAATAATAATCCTTCTGATGATAGGTCTATGTCCAAGGTAAATTTAGGTGACCTCGCCATGAACAATTGGTGTTGAATCCACAATAAAAATGCTCATTTAGAGGTGTATTTTCCATAGTTTAATATGTTGGAAGAATGAAGAAGAAATCCTTGAATGTTTTTCCATTGATACCAATTTTTTTTGGTGACAGCTTTGTCTAATCTGGTAAAGTGTTTGTGATACCCTACTCTAGTAATTTGGTCCAAAATTACTCATATTAAAAGATTAGATTATGTGGGTTTAATATGTTTTTCAAGACTATTAAATAAATCTATGAACAAGTTTTTATCAATTTTGGTTGAATGAGCTAAAAGATATAAATGATAGAAGTTTATAATATAATTTTCTACTTATAACTATGCATAGCGGTAGGAGTTATTTGGTCTGCATTCCTCTTATACTTTGATCCAATTGTTATGAATTTGGTAGATGTTTTATAGGTTTTATATCTACATGTATTCCAAAGTATGTGCACTCATATGATCATATGGTTGATTGATGTTAGTGAGCTTGGTCTATTTTTGTGATCAAGTCTTCTTCTAGCTGACATGAGTAAGTGGTATGAATATTAATATGTTTTGTGAATGTCAAAGAGATCCTTTTTAGGTTTGTGTCGACCTAAATCATTGCTTGCATGTTTTTTTCATTGAGCCTACAACCTATTTTTGAAATGAGTGTGTGTACATCTAATTAGGCTGACCTAATTGACGTGTATATATTTAATATATATATATATAATATTTTTGTATTGAAGATGTTGCATTCCATATGAGGATATTTGTGATAGTGTGATATAATGAGAGCTTCTATAAGTTTTGTATCAAGGTACTATATGTTGTGAAACTGCAAACTAGATTAGGGGTATGTGCAAGATCATGATGGATCAAAAAGTGGTGATATGATGGGTATGTGTAGGGTATGTGGCTGAAGACTTTTTTTTAACCCAAAATTGATGAAAAAAAGGGTTTTTAAAGGAGATTCTCAAATTTCCACCAATATAATTTATTCTTTACTTTTAATTTAATAACTAATTATTATTAATTTTATATTTGAATTATGACTAAAGTCCTAATTGAAAAACAACTCTAGCTTTCAAACAGTATCAATTTTTTTGAATTTGAAACATGTGTCACATTCTATGCTTCACATACTATAGGATTAAAAAAAAAAGGAATTAATTTCATGTAGTTTTGACCAAGTTAAGGTGGTCAGACATATGATTTTTTATATTTTTAAAAATTTGTAATCAAAAAATTCATAATTAATTATTTACTTAGAAAAAAATTACAAAAAAATATGCATCACATCAGGACATGAGTCCTCTACTTATATCTAAAATATTATTAAAAATATTATCATTTTATTTTGGTTAAGGTCATTAGAGACACCTACTTCTTATTTTTCCTTGAAATTTAAGTACTACTGCATTGAAATTTCAAATTTTCATAAATAGATATATATATTTTTAAAATAAACCTAGTAGTTTAGAAACTACATTCAATTTTCTATAGATTCTATTCTTACATATTTTTGAATAATATAGATAAATTATTAAAAAATTTACGTCAAGTTGTCTAACTCTGATTTTTTTGAATTTTTCACCACTTAAGGGCCTCTTTTTTCCATGATGATCCTGCATATACACATAGGATTTTATATTTTAGAGCTTAACTAGAACTCAATTTAACACATGAAAGGTGTATTCCATCAATTCACCTCCTGGCAGTGAGCCACACTCCATTTTCTAATCATTTCAAGCTATGAGCCTTTCAAGGACAATGTTTCCTAGCTGTAAGCCACTATAATATTTTATATCTAGTTATAATATATTGTGAACTAATCCTCACTATGGTTTTTCCCATTTTGGATTTTCCATGTAAAAATATTGGTGTTTATGTGTTACTTGGTGTTATGATCTCTTAGATATCTTTACTTACAATTGTAGTTAGATATATTTTAATGTTTGTATGGTTTATAACTGAAAGGTTTCATAGAATATTAATTCACCCCCCTCTTAGTATTTTGGGTGTTAAAAAATTGGTATTGGAGCTTGGTTCCTTTATAAAATCCTAACAAATGTAGGAAGACCTTGGATTTTGAACACATGGCTAACAAAAGTTCTCTTATTCCTCAAGAAAAAATCTCTACAACTGAATTCATAGAAGATGATTGCATAATTGACAAAGAAGAACTCAATTCTACTCTTGAAGATCTAGATAGAGTTGAAAGGGAGAAAAAAATTATGAAGGGGAATCTAAAAGAAGCATATGAATGTGCATAAAAATTAAGAGAGAAAATCAAGAAGCTCAAGGAAAGGCACTAAGAAGATAGTGATCAATTGAAGAAAGCAAATGAGGATATTACCAGAGTAAAATTGCAAGTAGAAAAAAATAAGAGAATTGAGGACTACCAGAAAGATGAAATTCAAAGAAAGTATAATGAATGTATCAAGCTTGAAAAATAAGTGGTATCCATAAGATTAGATCTAGAGAAAGCAAGAGCTCATGATGAAAAATTCAAAATAAGTTCTACGAGGCTGGATGAACTAATTGTAGAACAAAAACCCTCTACTTGGATAAAAGTGGTTTGTTACTTGAAGAAGGAAAAAGGTCAAAGGAAAATTAGACTCCTGAAAAGATTGACAACCAAAGGGAAAGACTCAAAACAATGATGGACAAATGGGTATGTGCAGGATCATGATGTGCCAAAAAGTGGCAATATGATGGGTATGTGGCTAATGACTATTTTTTTAACCAAAATTGATGAAACAAAAAGGGTTTTTAAAGGAGATTCTTAGCTTTCCACTAATATAAATTATGCTTTAATTTTAATTTAATAAGTAATTAGTATTCATTTTCTATTCAAATTACGACTAAGTTCCTGATTGATAGGTTGATTGAAAAACATCTATAGATTTTAAACAATATCACATTTTTTGAATCCAAAACATGCGTCACATTCTATACTTCGCATACTAGAGGATTAAAAAAACGAAAATTGAATTTCATGAAGTTTTGAAAAAGTTAAGGTGGTTAGACATATGAGTTTTTATATTTTTTAAAAAGTTATAATGAAAAATTCATAATTAATTATTTACTTGGAAAAAAATTACAAACAAATATGCATCACATTAGGGCATAAGTCCTCTACTTATATCTAAAATATTATAAAAAAATATTATCATTTTATTGTGGTTAGGGTGGTCAGATAGACACCTACTTCTTATTTTTTGCCTAAAATTTAAGTACCATGCATTAAATTTTAAATTTTCACCAAATAGATTTTTTTTAAAAAAACAAACCTAGTATTTTAGAAACTAAATGCAATTTGCTACAGATTCTATTCTTACATATTTTTGAAATAATATAGATAACTTATTAAAAAATTTATGTCAAGTTGCCTAACTCTGATTTTTCTAAATGTTTTACCAATTAAGGGCCTATTTTTTCCATGATAATCTTGCACATACCCAAATCATGAATCAAATAATCAATACCAAAAGAACTCTTGTTAGACAACCTAATGATCAAAAGTACTCATATTTTAATGGAATTTTTTTTTCATGTAATAAATTTGGTCACATAGCAATAGAATGTAGAAGTAGAATGAATAAGGATGTTGGATTCTTTTCTAGACAATTCTTTTCATGCAATAAATTTGGGCATAGAGCTAATAAGTGAAAAAGATAGATGATGATGAATAGATTCAATATTGGTAGAATGATTCAATCTTTTCCTAGTTATTGTTACACATGTAATGAATTTGGTAATAAGGCTAACTAGTGTAGATCAATGATGAACTCAAATTAGTTTGGTAAGGGAAATGCTATGTGCTACACCTGTAACAAATTGGGACATATTTCAAGATTTTACAAAAGCAAAAATGGGATGAAATCTAATCGAGTGTAAAGGAATAAACTTGTGAATAAAATTGACACTACTAAGCTAAAAAGGGAAATGGAAAATATTTGGAAGAAGAAGGAGTAATCTAAGAACAAGGAAGAACCTAAGAACAAGAATGAACCAAACACATTTGTACCTCCATCTGGTGTAGACAATTCTTTCAAAAACTAGATCCAATACTAGGTTTAGGGGGAGCATTTACAAAGAGATCTAACAAACCCCTGATATATGAGGTGTCAAGTTGTGACATGAAGATATGTAATGTAAAATGATATTATAAATATTTTGAAAGATATTTTGATAGAAAAATACAAATTTGAAGATTTGTGGAGCCTTTTAGGGTTTATCATATAATCATAAGGTTTTTATCAACTTCTTTTAGATAAAATGAAATAAATTTGAAATTATGGTAGAATGGTAAATTATAAAGTGAAAATATAAGTCATTTTAAATCACTTTTACACATTTAGAAGAAAGAAAAGTGAGTTGAAGGAGATTTGAAGGTGATTCAAAGAATTTGGCATCAAACCGTAGTTTTTGTTGAAGCATGAAAAAGGTGTTTATAGATATCTCTACTTTTTGGGTTTGCATTAGAAGTAATTTCCATAAGAATCTATAAAAAAAATTAAGGGAGAAATGGCCATACTAGCCATGGTTGAGACTTTAGAGAGACCTAGATCAAAATTCAAAAGGTTTTCATGGAAGGTTTTCAACATTGACCCTATCATTGCATTTTCACAAATTCCAAATAATTTTTTCCCATTGAGGACACTAGAACCTACATTCATGGAAAATTGGAATAATTTAATCATCAAATACTCAAGAATCAATGGCTAAAGGAGTTAACTCAAGATAATTTATTAGTGAAGCTAGAGTATGAAAACCTTGTACAAAAGAAACCAAATTTTTGGAACGGGTTCCTTAATTTTTGTAGTGGAATGAATGTGAATTATATGAGGATATCACTTAGTAGAGTGAACAATAAATTTTTGTGGACAAATGTTCCTAGATTAATTATCAAAGAGGTGATCAAAGTTGTGATTGGACTCTATGATACCATACCTATATTGGTGCTAAAGTTTGTGAAAATTGATGTGATCATGAAGTTAACTAGTGCCACATATGATGGGAAAGCATTGAAAACCAAAACCATTAACAACCCTACTATGTGGTATGTGGAAATCATGATAGGTCAGAAGATCTACTTCACCAATAGAGGAAATTCAGTATCTAGAACTGTAATTAATGTTGCACATGACATGGTGGTGAATGGAAAATACTATAATTTATGCAGTTTTCTCCAGATACAACTTATAAAGAACTTGAAATAGACCAAGTCAAATAAATATCCATTCAAGTTTGGAACACTGATAGTCTATTTTCTATTTTATTTTCTAAGAAAGCTACCTAGAAGGAAGAATATTATATGGGATACTAATAGACCGATAGCACATCAAATCTTTGATTATTTGAGCAAAATTGAGGATTTCAAGGCATGGGGTGATGCTTTGACTACATTTTTTGTAGTTTCAAAATAACATGCATTATAGAGAGAATTCTAAAAATTTAGTAAGAAAACATGCAAATTATATAATTTTTTTAATCCACTAATGAGTGCATTATAGAGGCAATAGAACCTAGAACTCTATCGATAGAGCCTCTAGGATATGAAATTGATGAAAAAATGCTTGAGGGTGTCATTGAAATATTGCTAAAAAGCCTCGAGGATCCCTCTCAGCCCTAACATGGTACATATGAAGAGAATTCAACTAAAGTTTTTTTGGAAACTTCAACATCTAAAAGAGCTAAAAGGGTATCTAAAAATGTTGAGGAATATTTTACATTCCATACACTTTCAAAGGATGATGTTGATAAGTTAAGGGATTTTTTAGTAGAGAAGTGAGCCAAAATAGTTGAAGATCTCTATGGACCTAGAAGATCAGGAAGATCATCTTCCACTACTATCTTTGTATTTCCAACAACATTAGATGCTACTACAGTAGTGAAAGAAAAGAAGGTAGAAAATAGTACTCCAACAACAATTAATGTTTCTACTTCATCCAAACCCAACATCAAATATTCTAAGAGGAAAAATGTACCCCCCATTGCACCCTATGTGACCTTCAAAAGAAGAATTAAAAAAATGAAAGCAGAAAAAGGAACATGATTGATGCGGTGCAAGAGGAAATTGACCTTGGCTTGTGAGAAGAAGTTTAGAAGAAAGGGAATAGAAGAAGTGGTGCTTCCACTAACAATCAATGCAATTTACTAGAATCTATAACATAAATTAAGGAAGCTAAAGGAAATGTTGTGGAATCATCTAATGAAGAGGAGACAAAGGAAGAAAAGAATTATTTCACAATTAATGTGCATGAGAAGAAGAATTAAGAAGTAACATAAGAGCCTATGGAGGAAAATCCCAACTCTCCTTTGGTAAGAGACCACTCACCTATGGATTTGGAGCCTCAAGTAAATAATATGATAGAATCTAATGATTTTATAGCTGCTGCTAAATTTTTTGATGAGGCCAATGAAGAGGTTAAGGAAACAATTGTAAATGCTTTATTCAATAAATGACTATTTATTATTAGATTGTGAAAGGTATAAGAAAGAAGGTGTCTAACAATGTATGGGAAGCTCTAGTACAAAGAAGGAATGAAGTTGTAATTGTTGATGATAAGATCAAGTTTGATGCCTTGAACACATATAGATCTTCCTTATTTGAGGATGATGCAGCTACCCTATTAGAAGAATATTCTAATAGGTTTAAGGTTAAAAAAAGAGTCACCATTCTAATGAAAAAAGAAAAAGACATTCTGGAAAAGTTGAAGCATGATACTTTTTCCATAGTAAAAGACATGGAAAATAAAATTGGCATGAGTGTTGTTTCTTCATCTCATATAGCTCAAGTATAGGAGCTTGCTAAAGACAAGGGTATTGACATAGAAGAATTGATTCCTTCCATTACCAACTTACCTATTTTCAAATAAGAAATTTTTATATTGAAGAGGATCTAGGATGATGGAAAACCTACTTGGGAAGCCATTCTCAAGGAATGAGAAGGTGCTCCCAATTCTGGTTAGAAGGTTCTCTATTATTTCTTTGGTTTTATGTTATTTCAGTTTCTTTCTAGAAACTTATCATAGGTACACCCTTTGTCCTTGATGTTAAAAGGGGAGAAATTAAAGTTTTGGAGAATTTATTTTTGAAGTCTTAGAATTTTTAGGGGGAGAAGTTTTGAATTTTTAGACAACTCACAAATAGAATTGTTGTATATATTTTGCACACATGCCCTGCCAAAGTGGGGACCCCCTCTTTTTGCTCTTGACGAGTCATTTTTCCCTCTTCCCATTTTTCATACCCCTGTTTGCAAATATAAATTTTCCAAAAGCCTCAAAATGATCAATTCCATATGGGCCTCATGTGCCTAGCTGAGTTATATTGAGTCACTTACTTCCATTGGTTTAACCCTATGGGTTTCCCCCTTGGTCTTTTCTTCAACATTCGTTGGCTTCCACAAACCTGTATTCGCAGGTCTCCTCCCAGTGTTTGCCATTTTGCTTTATCATTTCCATGCAGTCGATCCCCTGTGTCCCTCTGACTTATGGATCTCACACTTTTTTTCACCGCCACATTCGTCAACCTTCATGGACCTGTAGTTGTGGGTCGCCCTATGCAGGAATATATGCTCATTTTTCCACTTTCACGGTAGTCGACCCTTGATCGCTACCCACATAGCTGGCTCCACATTTGGCCATGCTGACACCCTCATTATAGTTTATCTTCCCTAACCACCATTTCCAAGTGACAAAAATTTCATGTCACCCTGCCAGTAAAGACCCGCACACACATTTTCCTCAAAATGAAATCATAAAATTGTGGAGAACTCTCAAGTCTATTCCTATTGGTGGGCATGCTCTTGTGGGTTGTTGCACATGAGATGCCATCACCTCAACACCTTTTCACAAATGACAACCTTCCACTACCTCCTTGATCTATGGGCCTGCGACCCACCATTGCCACCTTGTGGGCCTCTCCAAGGCGACTGTTGTCCATCATTTTCACTAGTACAAAATGGGATTTATACACAACTTATCCACCTCCCCCACTCACATGAGCCTAAGCTCTGCGATCATTTTCATAATCAATAGTGTCAAACTTTAGATAATGAATCCAATGAAAATAATTCTACTTAGCTCCATGTGTCAGAGCCTTTCAAATTACAAGTGATGGCATTCGAGATTGATGCCTATAACCATCAACTACATAGAACCCGCAAGGTGGGTTTCCGCCCATCACGTGCTGTTTTCTTGAGAGCTTTCTTCGAACATCTACCCACATACCTACCTCTATGTAACCATGGTGGAAACAACATTCGCAAGGCCCATGGCTTACCTTGTATTATGAATGGTGTCTTTACCTACCTCCATTGTCTCCCTGAATGGTGATAGGAATGATTGCACAAACATCACAAAATACCTGATGCACGAGAAAATGTGAACAACTAAAATAAGAGTGGGGAGATCAACATAAAGTAAGGCACTAAAGGAAACACCAATAAACCATGAGTAAACATTATTAGGTGACATGAGTTTAATCTATAGAAATAATCAAATTGAGTGAAAAATTGTGGCTACCATTGTCACCTCACTTGGTGGCACCATGATGAAACGACATGTTGAAGTGGCAATGATTTTCTATGAGTACAAGCTATTTATGAGAAATAAAATAATTTTATGATGATCACAAATTAACCAATGGAATTTTACATAAGGTTAGTAGAGTATGGATTAATGACCCACAAATATAGTTTATGGCAGAGGGGAGGAGGAAACGTGCTTTGTGGGATTCACTATGTAGGTCAGTGTTGGTGTTTTATTGCTTCTTGGTGGCCTATTTGCCTAGACTTTTTGCATCCCTTTGCTGATAGAATCTCGAAAGGAATTTTCCATTGCAGGCCTCACATGCATGGAGGATGACTTTCCTAATTTTGTTATTCACAACTCCTTAAATATAACATCCCACTTATTGGTGCTTGCATGTCTCCTTGCAAATTCCCTGATCACGGAGACTACTGCTTCTTCGGCCACAAATTAGTAGCATCACTTGCATGATAATACTACCACCTCAAGGACCTGATCTAGTGAGGAAGTCCTGGCCATATTGGTTTGCTTGGGATGGATTCAGTTCACCTCTGCACATAAATGTAATGAACCATTTTGGTAAATTGACCCAGTAAGTTGCAAATGTGCATGAAGGTGAAGCTTGATGGATGGAGAAATGATATATTTTGCATTTCAGATGTCATCTTCTCCCGAATAAAAGGTATTGTTAATATTATTCATACCTATAGCCTTGGTGTGATAACAACAACAACCTTCAAGTGTCCATTTTATTTAGAGAAATCTTTGAAGTTATCTCTGGGTGCAAGCATAAATGAGGCGTGCACCTATCATGAATTAATCTTAGACCCTAGTTATGTCTTATGACCAAAAAGCACTAAAACTACTCAATTTGGTTGCTATATGGGGGACAAAATTTCACAAAAGGAATAAATGGGCCCTGTAGGCTACTTCTTTCATAGAGAAATGATAAATACTATATATAGATGAATGAAATGGGAAGGGGCTCTTTCAAGTATCTATATTGTACAGTGACCACGCTTCATTTTATACTCTAAGAGAACATCTTGCATACAAATTCAAGTTTTGAAACAACTCATGACTTATGCATAGGGAAACTATGAGAAGATGTACATTCATAGGACGCGGGGTTCCTAGAGATTGGTCGTATCAATACTTCCTATAGTTGTGAGGACTTTCCATTATTAGATGCATTGCCTAACAAATGATGAGAGGATTCCTATTTCATCATGGTCATTAGAAACAAACTTAACATTTATTCAAAGTCATGGGGGGCATGCAAGTTTAAGATTGATATTATTATTATCATAGTTTATTAATGAGAGTTAGTAAGAAGCATTTGTAATAATGGAGAAGGGGAGTATCTAAATCATGCAGGTGTTCGAAAGGTTAGGGTCATCTACCTTTTTGTCATTGCTATCACATATCCTACTCTAGTGTATCCTGACACCTATTCCTTGCATCAATATGTTATGCAAAGTCCACAGTAAACAAGGCTGCATGTCTTCATTATGGCTATAGTGGCTATCCATCGATGGCCCCCTACCCTTTACCACCTACGCGATGAGGTGACAGATATGGGATGTGTAGGTTCCACATGTTTCTATGTTGTAGGTCACTTAGTGATGACATTACCAACAATGGGTTTCCACCCACGGAAAGGTTGGCTACTCCATCACCATTGTCATGGCAACTGTCATCGGACGTCTCCCCACCTTCATTCACTTACGAGATCCTAGGAGGCATTCCCTACAATTTGTGATTTATGGTCCTAAAGGATCTCATCCATGGGTGGTCTCAAGAGCGTAGGGCCAAATGAAAAGGGCATCATTAATTTCCAAGAGACAAATTGGGCTTCACTCAATCTCATCGTACGCCATAAGCATGAAGGAAAATTATAGGGGATGCAAGACATACTGTGGGTCTTGGGGATGTATATGTGAGCTTTCCCTTTGATCACTCTATCTTGTAGCAAGTTGAAAATGAATAATAAGTTGAGAGGCTAAGTGTGAAGGGTAAGAAACTAAGAATCTTCAAAATGAATGATGAAAGCATCTAAGAAATGTGCGGTTGAGAAATCAGATACAACATGGCTTGAGGTTCTTGCGATGACAGGAGCATAAGAGGAGGCAACCTGCAAAAAATTATGACCAACAGTGATAATACTCGATCACTGGTAGCAAGTAGTCTCTTCATTTCAGACTCAAAATGAGTTCCCTATGTATCATAAGTTGATAAAGATCCTAGTAGGTATGAGGCAAACACATGACAAAAGGACCGATCTATTGTTCCTAATGGATGGCATTATGTTTGAATATTTGAACAAGAATGGTGTACATGAGAAATGGAGCATTAACATCAGTAACAATAAGCAACATAATATAACTATACAAAATTTCTAAGGATGGGTGAGGAAATTATGGGCTTTGACTTGACTGATCCTATTGGGTGAATATGATGTAGGCTTCCTCCAGTTCATGGTCGTTGCTTAAGGCATCCTCCACCTTACATCCCCCTACACTCTAGTGCCTGCGACCTCTTCTTGTGTAGGTTCTATATGATGCAGTGCCATCACTACCTCCATAGGTGTTCATGCACTCTCCCGTATGTCTCCTCACATTAGTCAACTTGCAGCTTCCTAGCTAAAATTGGATCTATCTATTGTATCATATCAAGAGTCTCACATCAATGTTATAGCTTGGAGATGATTACTACTACTGCAACAACCATAGAAAATTGGTAATGATCAAACAAGATGAATGGGAGCTCTTGATGGTCGGGGAGGTCACCCACATGGTGATTGTCCCTTTTGGAAAGTTGGTTGAGTGACATATCCATGAGTAAATCTGCATGACCTTTTTGTAATTTGTCTACTTTTCCTTAGCCCAGTCACTCCTAAGGCATTCCATTATGCAACTAGGTGTATGCAAGGTTATGAAAAAGGGACACTATCGCCTTTGATCAAGATCCCATATAAAAAATATTCATCATTGGCTCTTTACATGGCTATGGCTACAAACTCCATGGGGAGAGGGGAGATCAGGTTGTTTAGTACACTATTAAAGGGCACTATGTAGAGGGTCTAGGATGGGCCAATGGTTATGTGACTCAAATTAAGATTTTAGATTTTTTGTCATGGCTTCCTAAGCATGTGCGAGTACCTAAAAATGGTACTCTACATGCTCTCTATCATTTGGTGACAGAGTTCTAGTCATGGCTCCCTATGGGCTGTAGCCTACTTCATCACCCTCCCACAGAGACCCTCTTTATGGATTCCACTCTTTCCTTCATCGATTGGGAAATGACTTCCTCACTATATATTGAGCCCAAAAAGGATGTTCGTATAATGATTTGGGAGGTGGTGTGCTTTGAGGTGCTCGCTCGTAATGTGTATTTTTCATCACCAACAGACTTCTCTAGTGTGGGCCCCGCTCACTTCCCGATGATCGTCTAAAGTGACATTTACACCCAACACCCCATACATACTTGTCTGCATTCTATTGATAGATGTTCACCACATGAGAGCCACAATAGCCATGGTCATTCCTCATTCATCACATAAAACTTAAATCCTTAAGTTGATGGACAAGCTAGGGATGCTTGACTAGTCCCTAAACTGTTCCACATGATGCATTTAAAGAATTTGTGGTGGGTGATACACTATGGTTTAATAAATAAAAAGGAAAAATTCCAAGCATATGAAACAACATCGAGGTTGGTGTTGTGTGGGCTCTGATAAAGGTGGTGAAGTTCAAGTACATGGTTGAGATGTTGCACATTGAGTTACAAGATAATCAGAAGTTGTCCAAGGAAATGGTACCAATAATGCATGTGAGGCTTAGTAGTGGGTGAATGGAGGATTGATCCTATTGATGGGGAATTTGCTAAGGAGAGATGACCATGGTGGGCCTGTAGGATCTTGAGAGTGTGAGAGAAAATAAAAATGAAATTAAAATATTGACCATGCTTGAGTGACGAGGGAACACCCTAATATTCTTTTTATTGCTATCATCACTTACCGTTGGTGGCTTAGAGAGTATGCAGCAATGGAATATTTGAATTGTAATTAAAAAATAATTTAAGATGAACACGTGAACATCAAATAGCCATATTTGAAGGGGTTTTATATTGTTACTTGTGTGGGTCTAATTTAATCTACTATTTTGTGCAGGGATTTTTTTATAAATGAAGATCATCAAGGGAGAGTTTCCATGGGTTCACTTTCAAATGACTGTCTATGAGAGTGCACCAAGTTTGACGAGGATTGCTAGTAGAAGGATGTTTACACAAAAAATTATTAGTTCATCAAATGGACTGACAAGAAGGTGATTGTATGATGAAGTCTGATGGCTACCCAAGGAATCAGAGGCAAGGAAGGACTATTATGTCTCTTACCAAATGATCATGATCCTTCAGGGGCCACCTTTTCAGACTAGGAGAAAGCTAAGATATCCCACCATGGTGTAAATCTATAAATGAGGTCTATTTGATCAAATAAAGATTCTACAAGCTCATCAAATAGAAGGAAACCTTCATGAATTTTTTGCTATAGTAAAAGAGCAATCAATAAGAGGACAAAATGCTATAGCACCTGGGTACTACAAGACAAAAATAGGAATGAAGAAAAAATTGTATTTTATATTTCTAGATAATGGTGGGTAGGTGAAACCCTAATGTAAACAAGTTTGATTCATTCATTGTAAATCAATCCTAGCCATTCATTTGGGATTTGGAAAACTATAAATAAAGGTCTCCCTCTCATTTGTAAAGGGGTTGAAGAGCTAGTGTAAAGGTATTTTGCAGCAATAGAGAGCTACATTGCATGATTTATGGATGTTTCTCTTGTGTTTCTTCAATATGCATTCATGGTTCTACTTTCGTATTGGTTTATTTAGTTTCTTGAATGGAACAGATGATGGTGTTTTCTATTAGAGTATTCAATGAATTTCTAGCTCATGCTTTTTGTGGTTTGTTGATGATGAATCACTTTGTAAAGATAGTCTAAGCTTCCTTACTACATTTTTGTAACTTAGATCAATTGCATGTTCATGGTGTGTGTGTGTGGAAATTGAAAATATGTAGTCCTTAGAAGATTGCACTAGTTTTGTGTAATTGTAGGTTTCTCTTGGCCAATAAAAACCTAGTTTATGAATTTTTTTTATTGTAGCAACCACCATAATCATTGTTCATTCATAGTTTCAGGTCTAGGAACTTCCTCTCTTCCTACCCTTTTTTATTTATTTATTTTAATACTGACCTGAGCTAAGGTTCACTACACATTGTAAAGCCAAATATGAAGTTGAAATAGGAGTTCCAGACTGTTGTTTGAACATCCAACAATTGATCAGCAATTTCTACATCCTAAGAACTCCATTTACAAACTCTACCCTCCACACTTTGAAACTCATCGATTTCAATAAATCACATGAATCAATTGAGGTATTCCAATAACTATCAAGACCTAATATTAAAGACCTTGGGATAGTGTTATATAGTTTGATTGTGGAAGATTATCTTTCAAGAGAGGTAATGCACTTATGCATTACCTATGTTGAGAAGTGCATAAAAAACACATCAATAGAACTGGCACTAGAAAGAGGGCTAGCATGTTGAGGCTACAAAGTTGAAAGTTAGAAGTTGAAAAGAGTACTTTGAAGAAGAAATCTGAGATAAGGAGATCTCTTTTAATGTTGAAACTTAAAATCAAAAGTTTTTGAAGGAAAACAAGAGTTGAGTTGAAATGGAGTAGCATGTGCAAATAAACATTGCTTAGCTACATGCATATTTAAACAAGAGACTAAAGAAACCATTGGAGAAATTTTCATTGGTGGATAGATTCTGAATTCATGGAACATAAATACATAATTAGTTGAGATGTCCAACATTCTTAGGCAGAATTGAAAAGGTCTTGCAAGGAGAAATTCCATTTTGGGAAGTCTATGAACCCTTGGCTCTACCGGATCCAAAAGAGGAGCTCACTATCATGGTGGAAAAGGCATTCAAGGAGCTGATCCAAGAACACTTGAGTGGTAAGGATGGAACCAGATTGGAGGAGGTATTGATGTCTAGTTGGTGCAGATTTCATAATGCACCCCACTTAGAATTCACTTGTAAGTCATGTACAAACATCATCACTAAAGTAAAGGGCTATCTAGGTAAGTTAGAGCAGCCAACTCCCAATGAAGAGAATTCATCCCATGAGGCAAGAGAGTTGTCAACATTTGGAGGACAACATATTGGAGTTGAATTTAGAAGCTCCATAGAAGAAGTTATTGGGACAACAAATATTGAAGCTAAATATCAAGTAGAAGAGGCTGATGTCCTTAGGGAAGAGAGAGGACTAGATGAAAGTTCAACTAGGGAGGAAGAAGAAAGTCCTTCCTTCATTGAAAAAAGGAAGCCCTCCACTTAGGAAGAAGAAACATTAAAAGTTGAGGATGGATGAACAAAGTCTTCCACAAAAGATGCTAGGACAGCCAACACATATGTTGAAGAATAGGAGGAAGAAGATGTTGATAGCCTTGGGGCAGTAGAAAATGATGATGAAGGTGTAAGTGAACTCAGATTAGAAGACCTATCCTTCATGAGAACAATTATATGATGCGGTTGTCTACTCTTCAACCTCCTTCCCAAGTGATAATGAGGACCCAATAGTGGAAAGATACAACCAATTTGTTTCAAGACTAGCAAGGGATTCCAGTCCGAGCTAAGATAGCAAGTGGATTTGGTGTTGCTACTCCTGAATTGGTGAAGACTTCATGATTCATTACACTAGGATTTCACATGCAAACTGTGTCAAGAAGCCATCAATCAAGTTAAAGAACAAGTGGAGAAGCAAAATGCACAACTCCCCACTATTGCTTCAAGGATTGAACTTGAGAATCAAGAGCCAGAGTCAAGTGACAACTTAGCTGAAGGAAACCATTATGAGGACATTGAGATAGAAATAGAAGAAGAACAATGCATCCATGAGCCTCTAAATGATGGGGAATAACACATGGGTATGCTATCCATCAATCATCAAGAATTTATTTTTCTTGAAGAGCCTTTGTGCACCATGGACGATAGGCTTTATGATGAGTCCTTAGAGGGAGATCGTGTAGTATATTTTGGTCCCCTTGATGAGGTGCCATCAATTGATGACTTATTTCCATTAGGAACTCTACTATAGAGGTATTTCCATGTTGAGGAAGAATGCACCTCAAAGGTTGGTAGCGATTAAGACATACTACTTGAACCTCCCGTTGATGAAACATTTGAACCTCCAGAATGGGAGAGGGGTTCCTTCTCCATTTACAATGATAGTTACCATGAAGCAATGAATGAACACCTAGGTGAGACACATGAAATTCAAAAGGAAGAAGATAAAGGCGAATTTGTTTCGATGGCTACCAACACACATGACATGCTTGACCAACTACAAGATTTAACTGGTGTCCTCCCACCTTTTTCATTGATGATCCTCCTTCACATTTAGGGAACTGTAATAGGATATATCCATGCATGTCATCATCCCATGACATTCAACATCATAAAAATAAGGTCGACACCTAGGAATGGAATTGGGACAACATACTACCATCTAAGGATAGTGGCCAAGTGGTTACCAAGTTTGCAGATGATCACTGTGGAGATGTATTTAGTTTTGGAGAACTCCCAACGGGGGCTGCAGATCCCACACAAGGTTTGGAAGGGGTGGTTGTTTCCCTATCCTCCCAGCCCTATCCATGCTCAAGGCCATAAATGTTGTGCCCTCCACCATTCCCACCCAAGGCTGTCAGTGTAATTATCGATGATGTTGTGCTCACTCTCAACTTTCAAATGTTGCCACCTCCATGTGACAACATCCAAGTTCTATCATTCCTTAATCCTATAAATACTTATAATTTCCCTTATCATTTTGACTAAGGGAACGAGGGAAAACAAATGTGCTGATGGATTAATCATGGGTTTAATGAACATCCTCAATTGCTGATTTTCCCTTACTATATGATTAAATTTGAATGCTACAATAATGAACGTTTATTTTTTGGGTATAAAGATAGATCTACATGGTTAAGAATTGTAACAATCACTCATTTTCTTGTGCATGCCTTACAAATGATAGCTAGCATAAGTGTTGGTTTGCCTTTCCTAAACACAATTCTTTGTAAATATCTTTGTAGATAGTTTGTTTTGAGTAATGTAGGTTTCCTGTACATAAGCTCATTTTCCTACTTTTGTTAGGTTAGGTGGTTTGTTGTAGGTTAGCTTGCTTTAGATTAGTTTTCCCTTTCATTTTCTTTTGCTTTCCTGGTTTGGTTAGTTTAGGTTGTTCATTTTTTGTTTGCTTTGCTTTCATTTTTATTGTTGCTTTGCCTTGGAGCTCTTTACTTCTAGCCAGGCACATTTGTGCACACAACCATTTTAAGTACCTGGGGTTGTTCTCTGTATTTCTTCATCAAACTCTAATAAAATTTTCAGAGTGGATGGTGAGGATCTTCTGTTACTATCAATTTATTTGGATGTTTGATTCAAAGAGGATAAGTTGTTGGTTGGTCTCATTCTTGATGTATTATAAAATCTTATCTCTCACACATTTTAATAATCTGAAAATCAGTGTGGGTCTTGTCATGAAGTCCAATTAAGTGAAAAATCTAAAATTTTGCTTCAACGCCATTGTGATTCTCAACCCTGAGTGAAAACTTCAATGCTTATGGGTTGAAATGGAAAGAATTGAAAAGAGAAAAAATAAAAAGAAACAAAATAAAGGAAAACATCAAAAATCAAAAGAAAGAAATTCCACTTTTTAGGAGTATCCAAGCAACTCTACTAGGGCTATGGATGCCTAACCAATAATAGAGCAATGCTTAGGAGAATCATAGCAACAAACTCATCAGCACCATGATGCCTGATTGGTAGTGAGGCAATGTCCCAAAAGCTTCTTCTTGTCATTCACCATTTCCCTTTGTCATTTCCCTATAACTAAGCTTGTGCATCCCTTTGACTCATGGATCTCACACTTATTTTTGTTGCTGCGTTCGTCAACCTTTGTGGACCAAAAGTTGTGGGTCACCCTATGCGAGACTTTGTGCTCATTTTGCTACTTTCCAAGAAGCCAACCCTTGACTGTTGTCCACATAGTAGGCTCTGCATTTGGCCCTGCTGACACCATCATATAGTTTACGTTCGCTGACCACTGTTTCGAAGTGACCAAACATTCACATCGCCTTGCCAGGAAAGATCCACACACACCATTTCCTCGAAATGAAATAATAAAATTGTGAAGAACTCTTGAGTCTATTGTTGTTCGCGGGCCCACTCTTGTGGGACATTACCCATGGGAGGCCATCACCTTGATGTTATTTCAAAAATGACAACCTTCCACTACCTCCTTTATCTATGGGCCTGCGACCCACCATCGCCACCTTATGGGCCTTTCCATGGTGGTTTTCATTCATCATTTTCACCAGTAAAAAATGGGATTTATACACAGCTTATCCGCTTCCCCCACTCACATTAGCCTAAAATCTCCAATCATTTTCATAATGAATAAAGTCAAACTTTAGATAATGATCCCAATGACATGAATTATTTTTAGCTCCGTATGATAGATCCTTTCAAATTGCAAGTGATGGTATTTGAGATTGATGCCTATAACCATCAACTACACAAAACCTGCAAGGTGGGTTTCTGCCCATCACTCGTTTTCTTGAGGGCTATCTCTAGAAATCCACCTACATGCTCGCCTCTATCTATCCATTGCAGAAATAATGTTCGCGAGGGCCATAACTTACCTTGTTGTTTGAATGACGTCTCTACCTACCTCCATTGTCTCCTTGAATGGTTGTAGGAATGATTACACAAAGATCAAAAAATGCCCGATGCATTAGAAAATGTGAACAACCAAAATAAGAGTGGGGAGAACAATGTAAAGTAAGGCACTAAAGGGAATGCTAACACACCATGAGTAAACATTATTAGGTGACATGAGTTTAATCTATAAAAATAATTGGATTGAGCAGCGAATTGTGGCTACCATTGTCACTTGATGAAGTGACACGCTGAAGTCACAATGATTTTCTAAGACTGCAAGCTACTTATGAGAAATCGAATCATTTTATGATGATTGTAAATGAACCAATGGAATGTTACATAAGGTTAGCAGAATATGGATAAATGACATGTACATATCTTTTATGGAAGAGGGGAGGAGGAAACATTCTTTGTAAGATTCACTATGTGGGCCACCATTGGCATTTTTCCACTTCTTCATGGCCCCATTACCTAGGATTTCTTCATCCCTTAACCTAAAAAGTCTCAGACATAGTTCATCCATGCAGGCTTTGCATGCATGGAGGATGTCTTTCCTAATGTCATTATTTGTAGCTCCTTAAATATAAGATCCCACTTATTGGTGCTTACACATCTCCCCACAAATTCCTTGATCATAGAGACTATTGCTTCTTTGGCTACTCATTAGTGACATCACCTACATGATAAAACTACCACCTCAAGGACCAGGTTTGTGGGGAAGGCTCAGCCATATTGGTTTTCTTGGGCTGGATTTAGTTCACCTCCGTACATAAATGTAATGAACCATCTGGTAAATCGACATAGTAAGTTGCAAACGTGCATGAAGGTGAAGCTTGATGGATGGAGAGATGATAGAGGCTACATTCTAGATGTCATCTACTCCTGAATAAAAGGTGTTGTTAATATTATGTACACCTTGGAGAAGAACTATAGCCTCAACATGATAACAACAACAACCTTTGAGCATCCATTTTATTTAGAGAAATCTTCAAAGTTATCTACAAGTACAAGCATAAATGAGGTTGTGCACATATCATGAATTAATATTAGATGCTATTTGTGGCTTACATCTAGAAAGCACTACAACTACTCAATTTGGTCACTTTATGGGGGATAAAATTTCACAAAATGAATACATGGGCCATATAGGCTACTTCTTTCATAAAGAAATGATAAATACTATATGTAGATGAATGAAATGGGAAGGGCTCTTTAAAATATCTACATTTTACGGTGATCATGCTTCATTTTATACACTAAGATAACATCGTGTATATAAAGTCAAGTTCTGAAACAACTCACGACTTATGCATAGGGAAATTTTAAGAAAATGTACATTTGTAGGACACAGGGTTCCTGGAGATCGGTTGTATAAAGAATTCCTATAGTTGCGAGGAATTTCCATTTTTAGATGTGTTGCCTAACAAATGGAAGGAGAGTGCCTATTTCCTTGTGGTCATTAAAAATGTACTTAAAATTTATTCGAAGTCATGGAGAGCATTTGGGTTCAAGATCGATATTATTATTATCACAATGCATTTATAGGAGTTAGTAGCCAACATTTGTGATAATGGAGAAGAGGATTATTTGAACCATGCAGGTGTCCTAAAGGTTGGGGTTGTCTACCTTTATACCATTGCTATGACAAATCCTACTCTAGTGAAACCCAACACTTATTCCCCTGTCAATATGTTATGCAGAGTCCACAGTATCCAAGGCTTCCCATCTTCATTATGTCTATAATAGCTTTCCATCGATGACACCCTGCCCTTCTCCACTCGCATGATGAGGTGATAGATTTGGGATGTGTGGGTTCTACATGTTTCTATGCTACAATACACTCAGTGATGACATTACCAATAGTAGGTTCCACCTACACGGAGGTTGGCTACCATGTTGTTGTTCTCACAGAGACCATCACTGGATGTCTTCCCACCTTCACTCACCTACAAACAACCTTTTCCCAATGGAATCCTAGGAGGCATTCCCTACAATTTGTGCTTTTATGGGTCAGAAGGCTCTCATCCATGGGTGGTCTCAAGAGTGTAGGGTCAAATGACAAGGGCATCATTGATTTCCAAGAGACAAATTAGGCTTCACTCAATCTCATGGCATGCCATAAGCATGAAGGTAGATTATAGGTGATGCAAGACATACTACAGGTCTAGGGAACATATATGTGAGCTTTTTCTTTGATCACTATGTCTCGTAGTAGGTTGAAAATAAATAATAATTTGAGAGGCTAAGTGTGAAGGGTAAGAAACTAAAAATCTTTGGATTGAATGATTAAAGCATCTAGGAAATGTGTGGCTGAGAGATTGGAGACAATATGGCTTGAGGTTCCTGTGATGACAGGAGCATAAGAGGAGGCAACCTGCAACAAATTATGACCTGTAGTGATAATACTCGATCACTATTAGGAAGTAGTCTCTTCATTTTAGCCTCAAAATGAGTTCCCCATGTATCATAATTTGATAAAGTTCCCAATAAGTATGAGGCAGACATGTGAAAAAAGGACCAATCTATTATTCCTAGTGGTTGGCATAATGTTTAAAGATTTCAACAAGAATGGTGTATTTGAGAACTAGAGCATTAATGCCAGTAACAGTAAGCAAGGTAATATAACTATGAAAAAATTCTAAGGATGGGTGAGGAAATTACGGTTTGAATTCACTGATGCTGGTGGGGGAATATGATGCAGGCTTCCTTTGGTCCATGGGAATTGCTCACGACATCCTCCACCTTACATCCCCTCACACTCTAGTGCCCATGACCTCTTCTTGTGTGGGTTCCACATCCTGCAGTGTCATCGCTACCTCCATTGGTGTTCACATCTCCTCCCTTATGAATCCTCACATTAGTCAACCCGTAGCTTCCCTAGGTGATGGTAGTGCTTCTTGGTTAAAATTGGATTGGTCCATTGTATCATGTCAAGAGTCTCGCATCAATGTTATAGCTTGGAGACAATTACTACTACTACAACAACCATAGCAAATCGATAATGATTGAACAAGATGAATGGGAGCTCTTGATAGTTGGGGAGGTCACCCACATGGTGATCACCCCTTTTGGCAACATGGATGAGTGAAATTTATGTGAGTAAATCCACATAACCCTCTTTGTACTTTTTCTACTTTTGGGTATGTGTAGGATCATGATGGGCCAAAAAGTGGTGATATGATGGGTTTTTGTAGGGTATGTTGCTGATGAATTTTTTTATACCCAAAATTGATGAAACAAAAAGGGCTTTTAAGGGAGATTCTCACCTTTCCACCAATATAAATTATGATTTACTTTGAATTTAATAAATAATAATTATTTATTTTCTATTTGAATTACACTAAAGTCTTGATTGATAGGCTGATTGAAAACATCTATATCTTTCAACGGTATCACATTTTTGAATCCAAAACATGCATCACATTCTATGCTTCACATACTATAGGATTAAAAAATGAATTTCATGAATTTTTGACCAAGTTAAGGTGGTTAGACATACGAGTTTTTTATTTTTTAAAATTTGTAATAAAAATTTCATAATTATTTATTTACTTGGAAAAAAATTACAAAAAAAATATGCATCACATCGGTACATGAGTCATCTACTTATATCTAAAATCTTATAAAAAAATATTATCATTTTATTGTTGTTAGGGTTGTCAAATAGACACCTACTTATTTTTTCCCTAAAATTTAAGTATTGCTGCATTGAAATTTAAAATTTTTACCAAATAGATTTTTTATTTTTTTAAATAAACCTAGTGGTTTAGAAACTACATTCAATTTTCTACAAATTCTATTCTTACATATATTTGAAATAATATAGATAACTTATTCAAATTTTTATGTCAAGTTGTCTAACTCTAATTTTTCTGAATTTTTTTCCACTTAAGGGATTTTTTTTTCCATGATGATCACGTACATACCCTTTTCCTCGACCTAGTCACTCTTAAGGCATTCCATTATGCACCCAAGTGTATGCAAGGTTATGAACAAGGGAAACTATCACCTTTGATAGGGATCCCATATAAAAAATCTTCATTAGTGGCTCTTTACATGACTATGGCTATAAACTCCACAAGGGGAGGGGAGGTCAGGTTATTCGATGCACTATTAAAGGGCACTATGTAGAGGGTCTAGGATGGGTTAATGTTTATGTGACCCAAATTAAGATTTTAGATTTCACGTCACAACTACCTAAATGCTAGCGGATGCCTGAAAATGGGACTTTGCATGCTCTCCATCATTTGGTGATGGAGTCCTGGTCATGGCTCCCCGTGGACTGTAGCCAACTTCATCACCCTCCTATGAAGACCCTCTTTGTGGATTCTACTACTCACTTCACCAATTAGGCAATGACTTCCTCACTATATATCGAGCCACTCGCATAATGATTTGGGAGGTGGTGTGCTTTGAGGCACTCACTCACCACGTGCATTGTTTGGTGCTGGTGAACTTCTCTAGTGTTTGAACCACTCACTCCTCAACCACCTTCTAAAGCGGTGTTTACACCCAAAACCACACACATCCTTGTCCAAATTCTCTTGACAAATGTTCAACATGTGAAACCCATGATAGCCATGGCCATTCCTCATTCATTACATAAAACTTAAAGCCTTAATTTGATGGGCAAGTTGGGGTTTCTTGACTAGTCCCTAAATCATTCCACATGATCAATTTAAAGAATTTGTGGCAGAAGATACTCTATGGTTTAATAAATCAAAAGTAAAACTTCTAAGCATATGAAACAGCATCGAGGCGGGTGTTGCATGGGCTCTAATAAAGGTGGTGAAGGTCAAGTACATGGTTGAGATGTTGCACATTGAGTTACAAGGTAATCAAGATTTGTCCCAGGAAAGGTACTAGTATTGCATATGAGGCATGGTAGTGGGTGAATGAAGGACCAATCCTATCAATGAGGAATTTTCTAAAGAGAAATGACCATGGCAGACCCATAAAATCTTAGGAGTGTGAGGGAAAATCCAAATGAAATTAAAACATTGATCATGCTTGAGTGATGAGGGAATGCCCTAATATTCTTTTCAATGGTATCATCGTTTACCATTGGTGGCTTAGAGAGTACGAAGCAATGGACTATTTGAATTATAATTAAACAATCATTTAAGATGAACACACGAACATAAAATAGCTATTTCAAAGGGGTTTCATATTGTTATTTGCGTGGGTCTAATTTAATCTACAATTTTGTGTAGGGATTTGTTTATAAATGAAGATCATCAAGGGAGCTTGTTGTAGGAGGATATTGTGTATGGTGAGCTTTTCCATGGGTTTTCTTCCACATTACTATCTATGAGAGTTCATCAAGGCTGACGAGGATTTCCAATAGAAGGATGTTTACACAAACAAAGATTAATTCATCAAACAGGTTGACAAGTAGGTGACTGTATGATGAAGGAAGTCTAATGGATACCCAAGGATTTAGAGGCAAGGAGGGACTTATTTATCTTACCAAACAATTGTGATCCATCAAGGGCCACCCCGTCAGACTAGGAGAAAGCTAAGTTATCCCACTATGGTGCAGATTTGTAAATAGGGCTTGTTTGATCCAATAAAGAATGTTGAAATCCCATCAAATAGAAGGTATTTTTCATTCATTTTTTGCTACAGTAAAAGAGCAATCAATAAGAGGACAAAATGCTACAACACCTAGGTACTACAAGACAAAATAGGAATGAGGAAAAAAATGTATTTTATATTTCTAGATAATGGGGGGTAGGTGAAACCCTAATGTAAACAAATCTAAATAACTCATTGTAAATCAATCCTAGCTATTCATTTAGGATTTGGAAAAATATAAATAGGGGTCTCCCCCTCATTTGTAAAGGGGTTGGAGAGTTGGTGTAAAGGCATTCTACAACAATAGAGAGCTACATTGCATGATTTATGAATGTTTCTCTTGTGTTTCTTCATTATGCATGCATGGTTCTACTTCCCTATTAGTTTATTTGTTAGTTTCTTGGATAAAATTGATGATGGTTTTTTTTGTTACAATATTCAATGAATTTATAGCTCATGCCTTTTGTTGTTTGTTGATGATGAATCGCTTTGTATAACTAGTCTGAGCTTCCTTACTACATTGTTGCAACTTAGTTCAATTGCATGTTCATGATGTGTGTGTGCAATCTTAAAATATGCAATCCTTAGAAGATTGCACTTGTTTTGTGTAACTTTAGGTTCCTATTGGCCAAGAAAAACCTAGTTTATGAAGTTTTTCTACTATAGCAATGGCCATGATCACTGTTCATTCGTAGTTTCAAGTCTAGGAACTTCCTCTCTTCCTTGCCCATTTTTTTAAATAGTGACCTAAGGTAAGCTTCATTTCACATTGTAAAGCCAAATCTAAAGCTGAAACAGGAGTTTCAGGCTATTGTTTGAAACTGTAGCAACTGAACAACAATTTCTACATCCTAAGACCCCCATTTGTAAACTCAACTTCCCACACTTTGTATCTCATCTATAAGTACATCTTGTGATTCTAGAAAATAATATGAATCAATTGAGGTATTCCAAGAACTATCAAGACCTAACATTAGAGACCTTAAGATAGTGTTATGTAATTTTATTGTGGAAGATTTTCTTTCAAGAGAGGCAATTCACCTATACATTACCTATGTTGAAAAGTGCGTAAAAAACACATCAACAAGACTTTGGTGTATATTTGAAAGGAGAATTTTGCATAGTTTAAGTGAAGATAATTTTGAAGATACATTTTTGGCACATGTTTCCATCAATGATAAAGGGGGAGATTGTTGGAAGAATGAAGAAAAAACCCTTTGGTGTGTTGTCATTGATGCCAAAATTGTTTGGTGGAAATTTTATCTGATCTAGTAAACAATGTTTGTGTTACTCTGATTGAGTAATTTGGTCTAAAATTTCTCATATTGAAATATCAGCCTATGTGGTTTTAGTATGCTATTTAGGACTATTAAATACATATATGAACAAGTTTTCATAAATTTTGGTTGAATGGGCTAAAAGATATAAATGATAGAAGTTTAGCATACCATTTTTTGCTTATAATTGTTCATAGTGGTATGAGTTAATTGGTCTACATTCCTTTGGTACTTTGATCCATTTTTTATGACTTTTGGAGATGTTTTATAGGTGTTAGCTCTATATGTATTCCAAAGGGTGCATGATCATATGATCATATGGTTGACTGATGTTAGTCATTTTGGTCATTTTTTTTATCAAGTCTTCTTCTAGATGACATGAATAAGTGGTATGAAGATTAATATGTTTTCTGAATTTGAAAGAGATCCTTTTTAGGTCTATTATGACCTAAATCATGCCTTGCACATTTTTGTTTGTTGAGATGACAATATTATTTTGGATTAAGTTTGTGTACATCTAATTAGGCCTACCTAATTGATGTGTGTAGATGAAATAACATATATGTGAAACATTTTTGTATTGAAGATGTGACATGTGATAAGAGGGGTGTGTGATAGTATGATATTATGTGAGCATGTATAAGTTCTATATTATGTTATGAAATTACAAATTAGTGCAAGATTTTGTATTTTAGAGCTTAATTGGAGCTTTTAGCACATGAAAGGCGTATTCCATTAGTTTGCCTCTTGTCAATAAGCCACACTCCATTTTTTAGTCATTTCAAGATGTGATCCTTTCATGGATAGTGTGTCTTGGTTGCAAGCCATTGTGATATCTTATAACTAGTTATATTATAGTATGAACTAATCTTCACTATGGTTTTTCCCATTTTTGGTTTTCAGCATAAAAACCTTGGTGTTTATGTGTCATGTGGTCTCATGATCTCTTTCATGTATTTCCTTACAATTGCAGTTAGATTTGTTTTAATGTTTGGATGGTCTATAGTTGAATGCAAGTTATTTGAATTTCATGAAATATTGTTGCAATTTTTTTGATTTCATGAAGTTATTGAATGACTGGTTACTCAACTCAAAAAAAATAAGGTAAACATAGTCGGGTAGTTAACCAAAATTCATATGCAATTAGCCTTAGACCCCAACATTTAGTATTATATTGATATCCAGGTGGTTGAGATACTAGATACTTACATGATGCTATTGAGTAGAGACTGGTAAAAGACTTTGAATTTATATGTGGCCACTAATTTCTCACATATGTGGTTACCCTAGAAAGGAGTCCCTAATTATATTAGGATTGAGAGAGAACAGCATATGAGACAAATGATCACCAATTATAATAAAAAAAATGAACTTCTATGCATAGATTTAGAACTAGGAGTATATGGAATTAGAAGTTTTGGAGTTAAGATAGAATAATTTTTCATGTGTAATGCCAAAAATCATAATAAGATAACTCCTAGTGCGGATATGTTAGTTGAATCAAAATATGATTCTTCCGAAGGGGAAGACAATTGTTTAGACAAATTCTAGAAGAACATTAATAAAGAAGATCAAAAGAGCAGAAAACCTAAAGAACCACTAAATTTTTTGTTTTTGCAAGGTTGGTGTAGGTTACATAACTTTGTAGATTCTAAAGATAGTTGTTTTATGTGCTTAGAGATCATTTTATTAAGTTGGAAGTCATCACTATCAGGAAAATACTACTCTTAATGGGTTTGAGCTTGAAACATTTGAAGATAAAATGTAGGTAAGGTAGACCAAAAACATTAATTTAATAGCGCTTAAGAATGCTAAGCTCAAAGTGGTTGAGGATCAAACTTGGACCCTTAGTTTGATGGGTCAAATTCAAACAAGGAATTAGAGTATGGGTTGATCTCATCAGCTCCCAAGGTAAGTCTTTTCCTGCTACCTATAGATTACAATTTTAATTTACTAAAAATGTGGTAGAATATGAGGCTCTCATCTATGGTTTGATGCTAACAATCAAGAAGAAATTTAAGATTCTTAAGGTTTTCAATGATTTGGAACTGATTATCAAGCAAGTATAGAAATAATATATTTTTCATTATAAGCACTTTTCTAGTTATTGGCATTGAGTGTGGGACCTGATAGAAGATTTTGATTCCTTTAACAACACTCACATCCCATGAAGGGTCAATTATAGAGAATATTCTCTAGCTACTACTGATAGTTCTCTAGAACCATTAGATTCTTCCATTATGAGAAGGTTTATTGTTGAGATGGTGTACTTTTCCTCGATACTTGATAATGTTACCAATTTTTAAGTATTTGAAGATGATCATCATATATTGGAATTTATCATTAATACTATTATCTTCAAGGAACTAATAATTGAAGAAATGGATCACCCAAATAGTGAAATAAAAGATGAAGAATTAGCTCAATAAAAAGATAATAATATCTCGAAAGTAATAACTGAGCTAGAAAGGTTATTTGATGTGGATAAGATAGTTCAAAAAGACTTGCCTAAAATTGATAGAGGATAGTCTAAATTATATAATTTGAATACTGAAGAAGATTTGAATAATGTGTTTATAAGGAAGGTATGTACTAAGGAAGAATGAAGAAATATTTTTTCAGGCACTTAGGGACCTACTCATAGACATACAAAGATCTAAAAAATTATGACGCTTCCATCATTACTCATACATTTCTGTTAAATCCTAATGCAAAACCTTTCTAACAAAAAAAATTCCATATAAATGAACTTTTGGAACATTTGATTCAAAAGGAAGTACAAAAGCTCCTATCAACTCAGATAATTTTTCCCATTAGATATTCTACCTAGGTAGAAAATTTAGTTTCAGCCAAAAAGAAGAATGGAGGGATATAGTTGTGTGTGGATTTTCAAAATATTAATAATGCATCTAAAAAAGATAATCATCCCCTTCCTTCATTGGATGAAGTGCTACAAATTGTTAATGGTTCACAAATGATGTTCTTCTTGGATGGATTCTCTAGGTATAGCTAGGTAATGGTTGCCGAGGAGGATTGGATGAAGACCACATTCACTACAAAGTAGGAAATTTTGATTACAAAAGGATGTCATTTGGATTAATAAATGTCGAAGCCATATTCCAAAGAGCTATGGATTATGCCTTCCAAGATTTGGTAGGAAAGTGCATTATTATATACATGGATGACCTCATGGTATTTTCTAAGAATAGAGGAGATCATGTTCATGATCTAACAACAATATTACAAAAGTGGAAACTTACGGAGTTTCACTGAATCCTAAGAAATTCATTTTTGGGGTGATTGAAGGAAAGTTTCTGGGACACATTATTTCTGAAAGAGGTATTTCAATAGACCTAGATCAAGTAAGTGCCTTAAATTATAGCCCCTAAGAAGTAAGAAATAATTAAAGTCATATTTCAGCAAGATCAATTTCATCTAGAAGTTTACCATCGGGTTTGGAAAGATAGTGAAACCTCTCAATGATATGTTGAAAAGAGATGTCAAAATCGAGTGGACAAATGAGACTAAGCTCACCTTCAAAAATATGAAAGCTGCAACTATGGAAGAACCAGTGATGGTAAGTCCAAGTTACATTAAACCAACTTATATTCACTCTTTTTCTTCTAGTCATACATGTGCAACAATATTGGCATAAAGGGGCTAGAATAAAGAAGAAAATACAATTACTTTTATGATTTCTCCCTTTAAAGAGCCAAAGCTAAGATACATCGATATTGATTTTATTTTTTTCTTTGGTTAAGGCGGTAAGAAAATTTTGAAACTACATTCTCAGAAGTATAGTTAAGGAAATTGTGCCTGATGCCACAATAACTATGTTACTAACATAGAGTGAACTCAAAGAAAAAGGAGCCAAAGTGGTTATGATCCTAAAAGAATTTTTTTTAAGATTATACCCATAAAGCTGGTTCACAAGAAGCATTAGTTAAATCCATTTTTGAGATTGATCTTGAATCTCTAGAAAATAGCATACCCTAGACATAGAAGGCCAAGATGATTGGTATTCAAATACATTACACTATTTGGTTAGCAAAAATTTCCCTAACCATATGCAGAGAAATCAAAGAAGAGCCCTAAAAACTAAGCCCAAAGTTACATGATTAAGGGAGGGGATCTATTCAAGAGAAATCATGAAGGAATTTATTTGAGATTTTTGAATAAGATAGAAGCAAGTGAAGTGCTATACGAACTACATAAAAAATTTGGTATAGCTCATGGAGCAAATTTGGCTTCTAGACACCTCATCCTGAAAGTCAACTATTACTGGCCAACTATTTTCAAAGATACCTATGAGTAGGTATAGCACTGTTACACATGTCAAACTATTGCAGATAAAAGGAGATTTAATGCTCAACCATTACAATCCATGATGGAAATTTTCCCTTTCTCACAATGGGGGTTAGACTTCATCAACATAATTAATCCTCTCTCATTTGTAGGTCATAGGTTTATGCTTACCATCACTGATTTTTTCACTAGGTTGACTGAAGTGTGCCATAGTAAGCAATGCACCCCATAGGTGGTAATTAAATTCTTAGAGGAAAACATTATTACCAAGTTTGGAGTACTATATGCCCCGGTATGTGATAATGGCCTTTCTTTTTCCTCATTGAAATTTTATAATTAGGAATTTGAATACTATATAACATTAAAATTCTTATCTAATTATTACCCACAAGGAAATGGATTAGAAAAATCATCAAACAAGAATCTATTGGATATAATTATAAGGCTAATTGAAAGGAATCTTAAGGAATGGAATTCTCTATTGAAATTCTCCCTTTTTTAAGATCATAGCAAGATGAAATATATATTGAGAAATTCTCCTTACAACTTAGTCTATGGAATAGATCCTTGTAAACTTGAAAATCCCTACTTGGAAATTTGCTCAAGAATATATTAGATTAGATGATCAAACTAAATCTTGGTTGCTGCAACTTATGCATTTAGATGAAAAATGTATTGGGGCTATAGATAATTTTTCTACGCACCAATTTGTGGTAAAAGGATGGTTGAACAAAAGGGCTAGATTGAAAATTTTTAGAATATTTGATTTATTCCTATATTGGGAAAAAGCCCATGGGAATAAGGGTGAACATGGTAAGTTTGACAAGTTATGGAATAGTCCTTATGAGGTATTTGCAATCCTAGGTGATATCACCTATAGGATTAGAACTTTAATAGGAGAGGATGTTTCATTTCTTGTTAATAGAAATTCCTAAAGCATTACTTTCAAGCCTAGTGTTGGTTACCCATCCTTTTTGTAAATATGTAAATAGATTTTTTCGGGGGTTTTGGTGCGTTTTTTTTTTTTTTGTTGTAAAGCTTTGCATTGAGGATACATATAGCAGTTAGCAACCTTTAAAGGTGGTAAAAATAATAGAACAACAAATTTGGAAATGTGATTCATGCCTTGACAAAAAATAGTCCTTTTTATTATAGATGATTTGGGAATTGTTTAGATTCATTTACTTTAGTTTACATAAACCATTCAATTGATGTTGACCAAAAAATGCCCATACCTAATTCATTCTACTAAATTTAGGATAGTAGTTGTTTGCATTGAGTGAAAAATAAAAAGGTAACCCTTGCTACCTATTGACAACAATTTTACTCACAATAAATAGATAGAATAAAATCTCCATAGACAAGACCATGAAGAGACTATCCTTCTTGAAATATATGAAACAAAGACAACCTAGGAGAAAATTCTACATTTATAGAGCAAAGATTGACTTATGTTTAATCCAAAGTCTTCAATAACTAGGTCATGGTTGCACTAGGGTTGCTCTAAGGTAATGATGTGATAATTTGATGTTAATCTCGAGGGAACTATAGTTATTTCTAGTTTTGCCAAGAATTACTAAAATTTCACATAAAACTTCATTTTATCATCAAATAACATCATGAAATCAAAAAATTCGGCATAATATTTCATGAACAACACAAATTCTTACTATCACTTAAGTATATTTAGCATTAAGCATTTAGAAATTCAATGGAAAATAAAATATTTTCAACAAAACTATTTCTATTGACTTATATTTTCTGGAATATTTTCAAAAAATTAAACATCTAATATAAAGTAAAACATAAAAAAAACTAAAAAATAATTTTTTTTCTAGTTATTCTCCATGGATGCCCCAAAGAATTAATCAAAATACAGCAAACTGCTTTATATTTCACCAGATTGCTTCACAGCTATGTATAAAATGGTGCAAGCTTTTAAAGAGGGGTTTTTGTTTATGGACACCAAATAGGTTCTATATGCACCCTTAAATGGCACAACATATAGTCTTGTTCAACCAAACTTACAAAACCAACTAGAAAGGATACATAGATAGGTAGCTATCCATAAAGCTTTGATATCAATTAATGTCTACGTGCATACAATGTGATGCAGGAGCATCCAGTGGTGTAAGGGCAATCTTGCATCCCCAAAAAATAGTTAAATTTCAAGTTTATCATTTTTCAGATGTTTTTACATTTTTGGATACCCTTTTCATCATAATGAAATTTTCAATTTATGGTTTTTATTTTCTATTTCTGGGTTGAAAGATATTGCAGTTTTAGTTTCCCATATTTGCACCTAAAAATCTTCCGAGTTGGATTTGAGGCACTTAGAGCTTCTAGAATGGCCCCAAAACTTGCTGAAATCAGCAAAGCAAATTTTGAGTGCATTCTTGACTTTGAGACCTTTCCAACGGTTCAAACGGTTCGTGTATTGGAGCCTTGGATCAAAAGTTTTGGCCCCGGGAAGTTGGCACACTTTCTAGAAGATACAATTGCAAATGTTCTTTTGAATTTTGAACTTCAAGTTGTAATTTTCGGCGCCAAACTGCCTAAACTCAAATTTTAATGTTGTAATGTTGTTTTGGCTCCAAACTAAAGAGGAGCTCTATTAATGGGTGGGTTTCTAGTATTTTTGGGTAACTTTTTGGGGACAAGTTTGCATATTGCGAAAGGGTTATTTTGTAGCTGTCTGTCACTTGCATGTATTGCAGAACTCGAGGATTTGAGATCCTCTACACGTAAGAATTCCATATTTCTAAATAAAATATTATTCTCTATTTTGTATGTGTTATTTTGTGTCTCGGGTTAGCTCCCTTGTTAGGTGCTATTAGAGTAGGTTTTCTTGAGAGTGTGGACAAATCGTCGATCGTGAGGTAGTTCGTACCAGGACTATGGTTGTGGGTTTGAGATATTCAAGATGCCCTGAGAGTGATGCCTAGTAGGCATGGTGGTGCTAGAGGTGG
>VDFB02000003.1:262948735-263093006 GCA_007258455.2 Sequoia sempervirens | reverse complement strand
TATACACCAAGATTCCCTTCACTTTTAGTTCCATCTCCTATGAATTATGTAGCTTCTTCTTCTAGGTTTTTAGTTTCAATTTCAGTTTCAACATGGTCTTTATTTGATTCTTCAGAGACCTGCGAGTGTTCATTAACATTTTCCACATTCTCAAAGGAAAATTGTGAATCAAGAGTGTCTTCAACAACTCCCTCATCAACAAGACTTTTCTCTACACCTTCCCTTGTTTCCATTTCAAGTGTGCTAGGATTTTGTTATGCCTTGCATAACCACCCCACTTTGATCTGGATCAAAATGGGTCCCCCTTCTCTTTTGGTTTCTTTGTTTTGGGTTATTTTCCTTGCTCTTGGTTTGTTTCTATCTTCTGCCTGGGTTTCTCTTCTAGTTTTGTTTCAGCTTAATTTGGTCCCCTTCTTGATAAGTATTCAGTGAAGTAATCACAAGCCAAAGTGTATCTTATGTTCTTCTGATTGACTAATGGAAGTATTTGTTTTGCAGGAACAGGCAACACACAGGGTGATATTTCTCAAGAGAACCCACTTGGAGGCCTTTCCTTAGAGTGGTTGGTCATAATTGTCCATGAAGAAGAAAGTCAACAAGACCTTGTAGAAGTCTTATTGACTACCAGTACATTTAGCGATTTGTGTATGTTTTTCCTATTGGCAAGACCCCAGAGATGTCATAGCGATCAAAAGTTACATGCAGGCTCTATTGGCAAGACAAGTGTCATCATCCCAGGGATGTGGAAATTCCTATCGGCATGAGGGGTTTCTTTCAGAAAAGGTCATGGCGAGGTCTTCAGGTCTCACAGACTATACCATCACAGAGCATACACTTTGGCGGGAGGTTTTGAGTTTGAGGAAAGTATTGCCGAAGCCCTTAGGTCTCACCAACCACAGATAGAGGTGTGTTTTTCGATGAAATACTTTCCTTCGGAGGAGCTCTCGGTGAATACATTTGGTCACGCCGACAAGGCACAAGGAGGGGGATCTATTAGTGTGACCACAAGGAAGTCTTGGTGACACAGAAGTGATTTCACTAGGAGTCTTACTGACATGGAAGGGTCCCACCAAAGGTCTAAGGTCAGCAAAGGGTAAAACCTTCAGCATAGTGTATGGCTGAAGAGGTGGGGTTACAATGACACATGTGAAACAAAAGAATATGTGTTAGTATGACTACAGAAGGGTCTCCTCAAAAGGAAAGGATTGCTAAAGGATGATGCATTCGGCGAAGTGTCTTTCCAAATAGGGAGGTCACCCTGAATGGCTCTAACTCAGGGTGACTCGAAGGGAATGCAACGGGTTTGGTAGGATGTCCTGCCGACCCAAGAAGGTCTTGGCAACAATAGAGTTTGGTGCAAGGAAGCTTCGGTCGGTGTAAAGTCCTACCAAACGAAGAATGTCTCAGTGACATGGTGGAAGCCCAGCAAGAGTGAAAGAGATTGGCAAAAGGTCTCACAGAAGGTGAAAGGTTTCATCGAAACAAAAGAACTTGGGGAGACTCCAAAAAAGTAAAGGGAATTCGGTGAAATGTCTTGCCGACCCAGCGGTTCTCACCAAAAAGAAGATGAGCTTGAGGGGCATTCGCCATGACTTCTCACCGAAGGTCATTTTTTCACCATAGGGTCTTGGCAAAGGAAGGGAGTCTTGCCGATAACAAGGGAAGGCTCGATAAGAGAAGAAACATTGGGGTAAGGTCTCCACGAAACCATGAGTTCTCCCCGACAAAAAACAAAGCTTGCCCAAGGATTCTGGCATCGCTGGAACTCTTGCCAATGCAGATCAAGCTCGATGAAAAAAATAAAATCTCGGCATGACATCCTACCGACCTGATAGGATCTCCTCGATGCAAAGTAGGCTCGGTGAGAATGAAAAGGAGTTCGCTGAAACTCTGGCTGACATGCAATAAGGGGCATCGGTAAAAGGGGATTCCACCACCACAAGGTCTTGGTGAGATCTTTATATCTCACCAATAGGACGTGCCTCTAGGAAGAATGAACATGTTCATTGAAAGGAAAAGGAGCTTGCGAAGATGTCCTGGCGAAGGGACTTGGTCACACTGAAACATAAGGGAGTGAGCTCGGCGAGAACATAAGGAAATCGGGGAGACTCCATACATGTGAGGAGGCTTCGCTATGAGGTCACAACGATAAGCGATAGTCTCCCTGACATGGAAATGAGGTTCACCATGGAATCCTAAGGTTCGCCAAGATGTCTTGTTGAGAGCATGCAGTCTTGCCGATAGGTTTTGTGAGCTTGGTGTGACTTCTGTAGCCTACCAAAATGTTTCACCGAGTGACCCATACTATGCCGATAACTGTTATAGGATGAAATCGCATTGGGGAGACACCGATGGTGTCTCACTAATATGTGATTTAAAGTGGCCTGGTCTTGACTACTCAAGAATCTGGTGTGGCATATGATCATCCAACCAGTGAAAACCAAGATGGGCCATTGACCAATTGACTGCCCCTATGGAGAAGACCAGCCAAAATGCAAGCAGGATGGATTCCTTCTGAGAACAGATGATGATGGATTGGCTCAAGGAAAAATGTTCATATCTGCAAGGATGCCCGAGGGCATTTTCAGGAGAATGATCAATATCTAGAGAAGCCCGGGACATGAGGGAAGCTGAAAGAAAGATGAAAGATCAATGACTTACAGGGATAGCTATGGCCACTGCTGACAGGAGGTAGGTCAACATTAATAAGGATATTTTGAGAATTCAAGATAGATTGCAGAGGGACTTCAAAGATGGACATCGAGATAGAAGAGTAAATGTGACAACTACCAAAGGATCAAAAGGACTTCTCTTGAGGATAGAAATCCTTTGTGAGCATGGATAGTAGGACTTCCGCATTGAATGCACATTGACTCTCTTCAAAAGATCTGAGAGCTGACTCTCCCAGGTGCAAATATTTTGTAAACCCTAGTGCAAGGGACAACACATTCAAGTTGGTACATTTTGTATATAAGGCAAGCTTGCCTCTTTGTAAAGGTTAAAGAGTAAGGGATTAGAACTTCTAGAGACTGAGAAGGCTTTAGATTAGGAACCATTTTTAGAATTAGGACTGTTTGGAGTTATTTGTTTTAATAGAAGGAGATTGAGTTGCTTCTTGGTTCTCAGTAATGAGAGCTTCTCTTGTCTTCTTGGTCAAACATGTTAGATTTCAGCATAGATTGTAATGTATTTCCTAAATCCTCTTAGTGTAGTTGGAGGCAATCTGGAGATTCAGATTCTCTATACAGTAGTGATCGTGCCAGCTTTGTAAGCATTGTTTATCTGTTTTAAATAATAGTAGAAGCAATCAGAGTTTAATCTACTTCATGTTGTGCTATTGAATGATACTTGTGTTAGTTTGATCATTTGATTTGTGGAGCCTTCAAGGGATGAAATGTTATTTTGTGTTTTGTTTAAATGATAATTACAAGCTGTTATGTGAATTAGCACTGAGAATGAAAGAGGTTGTGTGTCAATCATAAGCTTATCTTGTTCTATAGTTTTAATCTATATTTCCTTGAAGTTAACAAGTCTGGTTAAGTTTGGATGAACTGTTGTTCTTTTCTGTTTCAAAACCCTGACCTATCTTTTGATGTTTCTTTAAAACCCCTATTAGAGTAGGTTTTTTTTCATGCTTGATCTTAGAACAATCCAAAAGCTCAACACTAGTAGGCCCCTTGAATATTACTATTGCCTCGGCCACTGAGTAACATCAGCACAGTTGAGACCCAACTACAAGGACCTTGGGAGTTAAGGCATCCATGTATAGCCTTTCTCTTTGAGGAGAAGTAGAGTAGCAATATTTTGCTTGCATTGTTGTGGTGCCAAAATCACTATCAACAAGAACTGGTGCTAGAAGAAGGTCCTAGAAGGGAAAAATGGATAAAGCTGGGCCATCTTCCTCAAAAATCCCCCACAGATTTCTTCAATCAACTGGGAATCCATCATCTTTCATAGAACTCAAGACCCCAATAAAGTGCAAGAGTCATAAGATTGGGGCAACCATCATACGACCTTTATCAGCTCCGCTCACTCCACCAGGCTTTTCACCAATACCTTAGTGGATACCCATCAATCTGCCATCCAATCCATCTCAATTATCATCACTGCTAGTTCAACCCATACAACAGTAGGGATGTGAATGCAGCCTTATACAGAAACAAGGTAGGTACTCCACCTTTCCTGCCGAGTTTAAGAATTTCTGGCAAGAATTTACATAACTGCTTATTGGACTCAGGGGCTTTAGGGAATGTCATGCCACTTTCCATATGCAATAAGTTAGGATTAAACCCCATTCAAACAAATAAGAAGATCATTCAACTAGATAAAATAGAGGTTAATGTGGTAGGGGAATTAAGAGACATACATGTTCAAGTAGGATCAGATCCTAGGATCCTAACAAATATTGACATTCAAGTAGCTAATATCCCTAAGACCTATGGTATGCTACTAAGATGAGATCTAATGAAATTTTTTGGAGGATATCTCTCCCTTGAATTTTCACATATGTGGCTATCATGGAAGGGGATTCCTAATCAGATTAGGATTGGAAGTGAGCCTCGCCTCAAGCATATCATCACTGAGTATGATTGTCACAATGTGGTAGCTGACTTTGAGACTGAGATGGGGGTTTATAAACAAGAAGAAATTCTGACCTTCTGAGTTCTCAATCCTAAAGACATGTCAAAACTAAAGTGCCTTGACCACACAATTAATGAAAATCAACAGTCCCTGATTAGAAAGCTACAACAGGATCAACTGGTCTTAGGGGCAGATCTAGATCTACAAAGTCTATTGCTTCCCAATTGGTGTAGGGTACAGTATCAAAACCACTCTGAATTGACTTGTCATCATTGCATCAACATTTTAAGTCAGGTTTTCCAAGTTGAGGAAGCTAGCACAAGTCATCCTGAGAGCCTTGCAGACCACTTTCCATTTGAAGTCCAAGAGGCAATGATGCTAACTAGGGATGGGGTGCCTTCAATAGGAGTTCTTTCTCAAATAAATCCCACCTTGGATATACTCCTCAATCAACATGTTGATGAGGAGCAACCCCAAGACTTGCTTAATGCCTCTGTCCTTACAAATGAAATAAAATCCAAGGAACCAACTAAAGGGATAAGTAACAGCCAAGAAAATAACCATAGGTCAGATGATATAGCTGAGCCAAAATTGCAAAGTATACCTAGAGAATCTTTAGAGAATTCTTCCCCTGTGACTGGTCCCAAGGATCAGAAGCTCCCACCTTTGGCTGATCCTATTTAAATACCTATGAAAACTTAAAAAAGGATTACCCCTAGCTGCTGATCAATTGTGGACCCTAACCTTTGATGGATCTAAGTCCAAAATCGGTTGTGGTGTTGGAATTGTACTAACCAGCCTAAAAGGGAAAATTTTCTTTGCCTCTTACAGGCTGCAGTTCAACTGCACTAATAATATAACTGAATATGAAGCTTTGGCATGGGGACTGATTTTTGCACACAAGAAGAAAGTTACAACCTTGATGGTCAAGGGAGATTCAGAAGTGGTTGTCAAGTAAGTGCGCAGCCAGTATACCTGCCACAATAAAAGGATAGCAACATATAGAAACAGGGTATGAAACCTGATCGAAGATTTTGATGCCTTTGGGATTAGTCTAATCCCTAAAGAGGAAAATCAAGTAGTTGATTCACTAGCACTTGCTGCAAGCACCTTGGAGCCTATGCAAGGCTCCAAATTCAAAAGATTCTCAGTAGAGCTGATGTCCACCCCGGCTATTCCTAACAATATCAATGACTTCTAGGTTTTGATGATGATCAGTATATCATTGCTTTCTTGGCAAGTTCAGATGTTTTTGAAGGACAAATTATAGATGAATCCAATAGGGATCAGGGAGATTGGAATCCTGAAGAGTGTGATATAGAAGGAGTCCTTAATTTGAAGAGTAATAGCATTCCCAAGGGAATGGTGGCATTAGAGAGAATTTTTGACTCAGATCCAAAGGCTTGAGAGAAAATACTAGCTAAAGGCAAGGGAGGCGAATATGAAATCATTAACCTAGCTAACTCAGGCCCTGAAAGGAATGTCTACATAGGGAAGGCCTACCCTAAAGAAATTAGAAAAAACATATTGAGGGCACTAAAAAGGGATATTGCTGTGATTACCTGGGGCTATCAAGACCTCTAGATGTTTGATTTTTCTATCATGAACCACACTATCCCCTTAAAACCTGAGGTTAAACCTTTCCAATAGAAGCAGTGCACAGTCAATGCCCTCATTGAGCCGTTGATCTACAAAGAAGTTCAAAAGTTGTTGTCCACAAGGATAATCTTCCCTATGCACTATTCAACATGGGTAGCCAACCTAGTTCTAGTCTGCAAGAAAAATGGGGAGATCAGGCTGTGTGTCGACTTTAGGAATTTGAATAGAGCATCGGAAAAGGCTAACTATCCATTTCCTGCTCTGGACGGGTCTTATAAATTTTCAATGGGGAACAAATGATGTCATTCCTGGATGGCTGCTCTGGATACAATCAGGTGATGGTCAACTACAAGGAAAAAATGAAGACAATGTTCACAACCAAGTGGGGAACGTTTGCTTACAGGAGGATGCCATTCAGCCTGATAAATGTTGGGGCAACCTTTCAGTACGCAATGGAGATAGCTTTCAAAGACCTAATTGGAAAATGTATTATTGTTTATATTGATGACCTGACAATGTTCTCCCAAGATCGACTCAATCATATTGCTAATTTGGCTAAGGTTCTCTAGAGTTGTATTCAATATGGCTTCTTGTTGAATCCCAACAAGTGTGTATTCAGAGTTTTTGAGGGAAAGCTCTTGGGACATATAATTTCAGAAATGGGAATCTCAATTGACCCAGACTAAGTCAAATCCATTTTGAAGATCACCCAGCCAGGAAGCAAGAAAGAAATGAAGTCCTTCTTTGGGAAAATTAACTTCGTAAGAAATTTCATCATGGGCTTTGCAGAGATTGTAAAGCCTCTCAATGAAATGATGAAAAGGGATGCCAAGATAGAGTGGATGGAGGAGGTGATGGTTCCATTCAAGAAAGTTAAGTGGTCCATTTCAAAAGCACCTATGCTTACAAGCCCATATTACCTCAAGCCATTCTACATTTACTCTTTTGCCTCTGAGCATTCATGTGTGACTGTATTAACCCAATGACAAAAAGAAGCTGAGGAAAAATTGATTGCATTCATGAGTTCTTCATTCAAGAATGCAGAAATCAAATATTCACCTCTAGAGAAGCAAGCCTTCACATTGGTTTGGGCCATTAAGAAATTTTGACATTACATCCTTCGAAGTCAGGTTGTCACTATAGTTCCGAATGGAGCTATCAAATCCCTACTGATGTAGAGCGAGCTAGGCGAAAGAAGGGGAAAGTGGATGGCTATCTTACATGAGTTCGATCTGGAGATATGCCCTATGAGATTAGTCAGGGGCACAGGTCATTTTCAGTCCATGGCGGATGCTAGTAACAACATTTTTTCCCAACAATCCCTGGTATGCTGATGTTGTCCACCTAATGCTTAACAATCGATGTCCGAACAGGATGAATTCAATTCAAAGGAGAGCTCTAAGACTAAAGAGTTCTCATTATATGTTCAAAGGAGTTTTCTTTATAGGAGGAACTTCGAAGGAATTTACCTAAGGTTCCTTGATCATCAAGAGGCCAAGCAAGTGATCTCTGAGTTTTATGAGAAACATGGTACAAGTCATTGATCTGTAGATTCGTTGGCACACCAGATTCTCCAATCTAGTTATTATTGGCCTTGTGTATTCAAGGACGCACACTAGCATGTGAGGACATGTCACACTTGCTAGGTTTTAGCACCAGGGGAATGCTATGCAGCCACTACAACCCGTTTACAAGGTAAGGCCATTTGCCCAATGGGCATTCGATTTCATTGGAGTGATTAACCTGAATTCCTCTACAGGGCATAAGTTTATCTTGACTGCGACTGATTACTGTATGAGGTGTATAGAGGCCATACCTTGCAAAAATAACACAATGAAAGTAGTGATCAAGTTCCTCACCAAATGCATCACTACGAGGTTTGGGGTACCCTTAACTCTGGCATGTGATAATGGTTCCGCTTTTTCGTCTATTGAGTTTATTTCTTGGGCCTATGATCACAAGATCCTCTTGAAGTATTCCTCAAACTATTATCTGCAAGGCAATGGTGTTGCAGAGTCTACCAATAAGAACCTCTTAGGGGTGATTAAGAAACTGTTAGAACATAACCCTAGAGACTGGCACACCTAGCTTCGATTCGCATTATGGGTAGACAGGACTAGGATTAAGTCTTCCTTAAACACCTCACCATTCAAGCTAGTATATGGCCAAGAGCCTGTCTTTCCTATCCATCTGCAAATACCTATTCTGGAGTTCATGCAAAAGTTTTACTCCAATGACAATAGGATAGAGGTAAGGCTAGTTGCTCTGTTAAAACTAGAAGAACAAAGAGATGCTGCTTTACAACATTTCTTTAGACATCAAGCTATTGTCAAACACTAGTTTGAAAAAAGAGCTAAGATAAAAGTTTTTAGGATATCAAACCTAGTAATGTTGTGGGATAAAGCCAATGAAAAGAAGGGCGGCCATCAGAAGTTTGACAAACTATGGCTGGGACCTTATCAAATTATTGAGATCCTAGGGGAAAACACTTTCAGACTGAGTAGCCTAACTGGAGAGCTGGTTCCTTTTCCTGTTAATGGGTAGTTCCTTAAGCACTATTTTGAATCATGAGGCTTGTTAAATTTCTGTTCTGTATATAAGTAATTCGTTGTTTTATTTATAAGTAGTTTGTTTTGACTCTTGTTTGTAAATAATCTATATCTGTATACATGGCTTTTGTGCTTTTGTTTGTAAATACTCTTTCCTTTATGTGAATAGTATGCTACTCTTCATGTAAGTAATTTGCTCTCTTTTTGTAAATACTTTCCTATTTTTTTTTTGTCCTTTTCTTTCGGGCTTTCTGTTTTGTTTTTTTGTTTGGGGTTTATCTATTTTTGTTCCATCTTAAAGTAGTTGGTTGTTATCTAAAGCATACTACAGTCATTAGGAGAGAAGTGATTTAGATATTTTTGAGTTATCCGATTTGATGATTCTGTCCTCAATTTGTTGTTTCATGCTTGTTGTTAATAAAGGTTGTGGAAAGTTTTGAAAACAAGGTGCCAAGTAAGAAATCCTTCATCAACTCCCCTAAATCTGTCACAAATTATTAAAATCATCTCCTTTTCTAGTAGTGTATTTGTCCTAGGATGACAGTGTTGTAAAATTGGAGTGAAAAATCTGACTTCCAAGTGTTGTTATGAGATTCATTCTAGTTTTCAACCCAAATCAGATGTTAAACATCTGGCATATTGAAAAGAAAAGAGAATTAAATGAAATATCTGAAACTCCAAAAGAAAAAAAAGAAAAAAAATTATCAAACGAAGAAGAATAATCAATATGAATGGGTGATTCTAGTATCTCTACCGGGGCTATGGACGCTTAACTAGATGTAGAGCAATGCTAAGATAAAACTAGAGGTATGTCCATCAGGGCTATGGATGCTTGACTGGCAGTAGAGCAATGCCCAGGATATCATTGTACAAAGGAAATCAACTCTTAAAGCCCAAATTTTACACATTGTTATTCAAAAGATGAAGAAACTTTAAGAAGGGATGATGCACTATTAAGCACACACATAGATTCAGAGAGTAGCCTTTGATTGACTTACATTTGAGATTCTATCTCTACCTTGCTCCTTGTACTAACCCAACTCGAGTTGTCATGATCATGAACCAGGTGTTCTGAGTAGTTGAATCCCTCAGATTCATGAAAATGTTTAAACCATTTTCCTAGCTGATTCGCCATTTTTTATGCCTTGCATAACCACCCCACTTTGACATGGATAAAAATGGGTCCCCCTTCTCTTTTGGCTTCTTTGTTTTGGGTTATTTTCCTTGCTCTTGGTTTGTTTCTGTCTTCCACCTGGGTTTCTCTTTTGGTTTTGTTAGCATTGGATTTGTTTCAGCTAAACTTGGTCCACTTCTTACTAAGTATACAATGAAGTAATCACAAGCCAAAGTGTATATAATTATAATGTATCTTATCTCCGTTTGATTGACTAATGGAAGCATCTATTTTGCACAAATAGGAAACACACAAGGTGATGTTTCTAAAGAGAACCCACTTGGAGGGCTTTCCTCAGAGCGGTTGGTCATAATTCTCCATGAAGAAGAAAGCTAACAAGACCTTGCAGAAGTCTTATCGACTACCAGTGCATTTTTCCGATTTGTGTATGTGTTTCCTATCAGCAAGACCCCAAAGATGTCACAATAATCAAAAGTTACATGCAGGCTCTATTGGCAAGACAAGGGTCATCATCCCAGCGACATGGAATTCCTATCGACATGAGGGGTTTCTTTTGGAAAAGGTCATGGCGAGGTCTTCGGGTCTCATCAACTATAGCATCACAGAGCATACACTTCGGCAGGAGGTTTTGAGTTTGAGGAAAGTCTTGCCAAAGCTCTTAGGTCTCACGGACCACAAATATAGGTGTGCTTTTTGGTGAAAGAGTTTCCTTCGAAGGGAGCTCTCGGTGAATACATTTGGTCATGGCAACAAGGCACAAGGAGGGGGATCTATCGGTGTGACCACAAGGAAGTCTTGGCAACACATAAGTGATTTCACGAGGAGTCTTACCAAAATGGAAGGGTCCCAACAAAGGTATAAGGTTGGCAAAGGGTAAAACCTTTGGCATACTGTCTGGCCGAAGAGATGGGGTTATAGCGACATATGTGAAACAAAAGGATACATGTCGGTATGACTACAAAAGGGTCTCCCCAAAAGGAAAGGATCACTAAAGGATGATGCCTTCAGTGAAGTGTCTTGCCAAATAGGGAGGTCACCCTGAAAGGCTCTAACTCGGGGTGACTCGAAGGGAATGCAACAGGTTCGGTAGGATGTCCTACCGACCCAAGAAGGTCTTGGCGACAATAGAGTTCGGTGCAAGGAAGTTTTAGTTGGTGTAAAGTCTTGCTGAATGAAGAATGTCTCAGCAACATGGAGGAAGCCTGACAAGAGTGAAAGAGATCGGCGAAAGGTCTCACCGAAGGTGAAAGGTTTCAACAAAATGAAAGAACTCAAGGAGACTCCAAAAAAGTAAAGGGAATTTGGTGAAACGTCTTCCCGACCCAGCAGTTCTCACCGAAAAGAAGATGAGCTCGAGGGGCATTCTCCATAACTTCTCAGCGAAGGTCATGTTTTCTCCATAGGGTCTTCGTGAAGGAAGGGAGTCTTGCTGATAACAAGGGAAGGCTTAGTAATAGAAGAAACATTGGGGTAAGGTCTGTCCAAAACCATGAGTTCTCCCTGACAGAAAACAAAGCTCACCTAAGGAGTCTTGCATCGCCATAACTCTTGCTGATGGAGATCAAGCTTGATGATAGAAAATAAAAGCTCAACATGATGTCCTATCGACCTGATAGGATCTCCTTGATGCAAAGTAGGCTCAGCAAGAATGAAAAGGAGTTCATTGAAACTCTAGCCAACATGAAATAACAGGCATCGACAAAAGGGGATTCCATTGCCACAAGGTCTTGGCGAGATCTTTATGTCTCAACGATAGGACATGCCTCTGGGGAGAATGAAAACATTCAATGAAAGGAAAAGGAGCTCGCAGAGATGTCCTGGTGAAGGGACTTGGTCACACCGAAACATAAGGAAATCAGGGAGACTCCATACATGTGAGGAGACTTCACTATGAGGTCACAGTGACGAGCGATAGTCTCGTCGAGATGGAAATGAGGTTCACCATGGAATCCTAAGGTTCACTGAGATGTCTTGTTGAGAGGATGTAGTCTTGCCGATAGGTTTTGTGAGCTCAATGTGACTTATGCAGAGTGTCGAAACGTTTCACCAATTGACACATACTATACCGATAACTGTTATAGGATGAAATCACATCAAGGAGACACTGATGATGTCTCACCAATATGCGATTTAAAGTGGTCTGCTCTTGACTGCTCAGGAATCTGGCATCGCATGTGATCATCCAATCAGTGAAAACCAAGATGGGCCATTGACCAATTGACCGCCCCTATGGAGAAGACCAACCAGAATGCAAGCAGGATGGATTCCTTCTGAGAACAGATGACGATGGATTGGCTCAGGTGAAATGTTCATATCTGCAAGGAGGCCCGAGGGAATTTTTAGGAGAATGGTCAATATCTAGAGAAGCCCAGGACGTGAGGGAAGTTGAAAGAAAGATGAAAGCTCAATGACTCATAGGGACAGCTGTGGCCACTGTTAATAGGAGGTAGGTCAATATTAATAAGGATATTTTGAGCATTCAAGATAGATTGCAGAGGGATTTCAAAGATGGACACCGAGATAGAAGAGTAAATGCGGCAATTGCCAACGGATCAAAAGGACTTCTCCTGAGGCTAGAAATCCTTTGTGAGCATGGACAAGAGGACTTTTGCATTGAATGCACATTGACTCTCTTCAAAAGATTTGAGAGTCAACTCTCCCAGGTGCAGATATTTTGTAAACCCTAGTGTAGGGGATAACACATTCAAGTTGGTACATTTTTGTATATAAGGCAAGCTTGCCTCTTTGTAAAGGTTAGAGAGTAAGGTATTAGAACTTCTAGAGACTGAGAAGGCTTTAGATTAGCAACCATTTTTAGAATTAGGACTGTTAGGAGTTATTTGTTTTAACAGAAGGAGATTGAGTTGCTTCTTGGTTCTCAATAATGAGAGCTTCTCTTGTCTTCTTGGTCAAACATGTTAGATTTCAGTATAGATTGTAATGTATTTCCTAAATCCTCTTAGTGTAGTTGGAAGCAATCTGGAGATTCAGATTCTCTATACACTGGTGATCATGCTAGCTTTGTAAGCATTGTTTATCTATTTTAAATAATAGTAGAAGCAATCAAAGTTTAATCTACTTCATGTTGTGCTATTGAATGATACTTGTCTTATTTTGATCATTTGATTTGTGGAGCCTTCAAGGGATGAAATGTTATTTTGTGTTTTGTTTAAATGATAATTACAAGTTGTTATGCGAATTAGCACTAAGAATGAAAGAAGCTATGTGTCAATAACAAGCTTATCTTGTTCTATAGTTTTAATCTATAATTCCTTGAAGTTAACAAGTTTGGTTAAGTTTGGATGAACTATTGTTCTTTTCTATTTCAAAACCCTGACCTATCTTTTGATGTTTCTTTAAAACCCCTGTTAGAGTAGGTTTTATTTCATGCATGATCTTAGAACAATCCAAAAGATCAACACCAGTAGGCCCCTTGAATATTACTGTTGCATCAACCACTGAGTAATATCAACATAGTTGAGACCCAAATACAAGGACCTTGGGAGTTAAGGCATCCATGTATTGCCTTTCTTTTTCAAGAGAAATAGAGTAGCAATATTCTACTTGCATTGTTGTGGTGCCAGAATCACCATCAACAGATTTCCCGCCTCTGAGGCGAGTGTCCCTTGAATAAATTCTTCTTCTTCAATATTTATGGGGTTAGGGTTCTTATCCTAAATTTCTTCTATCACTAAGTGTACTATGGGCTTGTCTTTGGACTTCTTTTCCTTTACCTTTTCCCTTGATTCTAGCCTCATATAACATGAGTAAATAACATATGATGACATGTAGAAGCATCTGGTCTTGCAAAATGTAGTAATCTATTCATGTAGCCTGTCACTTATCAATTTTCCCCAATGCAACTCTACAAGACCACCTATCATTTGAGATATTACACCAACATATAGGGTTCAAATTTGCTTGGATCTCTCAAAACATCTACTCTACTCAACAAAGTTATTATGTCTTGTATCTCTTGTTTAAACATAGACCTCTGAATTATGTTGGTCTATGGTGTGATTAGTTGTTGGCACCGTTGTGTGCTCTTAATTTCTCTGTTATGTTCTTCAACACTCTGATATGTCTTGGCCTTGGCTTTCAAGTCAACATTGAACATCTGTGTGTAGGAGGGGAGACCAAATGTATACATAATTCCTTTTTGAGACAAGTCTGCATAAGTTATTCCTTACTTTTCAACAATCCTTTTGACTAGATTATAATAGTTTATGCATTGCATGACTAATTCCATAGCTTCCATTGTTGGCAAAAACCTTCCTACAGGGAGTAACCCATTGGATATTTCTTTTTTGGTGCATTGGGTAGCATTCTCTTGTAGCAGCCGTGAATGGATTTCAATGTTAGAAGACCATCCCATGTGGGTATCTATGACCACCAAATTAATGGGTACTTCCTGTGAATTATAGTACTTGAATTCATCTTCTACTCTTGAGTCAGACGTGCTCATTTTGGATATATTGTGCTCTACAATTTTTTTAAATATTTTTCTATGTGTGCAAGTTAGGGTTAAATTTAATCAAAACTTATCTTTCATAAAATTTTCAATTCATTCTTTGATCAAATTTAACAACTCAAAGAAAAAATCTATTTCTTTAGTAAATTTGCAATATGATGCGAAGTGGAGTGTTGTAAAAGTAATTTCACACTTGAGGTGATGCCAAGTACATAGGTAGCTTGGAATCTTCATTAATTACATATTATTTCACATTAATTCCTAGAATAAAGGTGCAATCATTACAGATTATGGTTCAAATGACAAACACCTAGATTTTTAAGCTAGCTCATTATTTGAGAAGAAAGATGGCATGGTAATTATACATGGCAGTTATATGTCACATTGATTCTATACAAGGTATACACCATCAAATATATGCACCTAATGATGACCACTGGAGTTGAGGCTTTTGATAATGTCTTTGAAAGAGAGTCGCATAACATTGTGATCTAGGAAATACTTCTTGAAAAAGAGAAAAAAGAAAAAAAACTAGAACAAGAGAAAGATTAGAAACCGAAACTGAAAGATATACTTGATGAAATTTCAAATAGAACTTTCCGGTTTCTTACTTCTACTTCAAAGAAAGAATAAATCACTGGACTTTGGCAAAAAGGGAAAATTATTAGGTTTATAAAATTTGATCAATGAAATACTAGACAAAACTAGAGTTATTTTGAAGATACAAACTCTTTGGGCTCACGTAGGATTCTAGAATTCTAGTTTTCAGTAACAAAATTGAACATTAAGAGCATACCAAAAAAATAAAAAAGATTGGGAAGAAAAGGGGAATCATACAAAGAGGCCAAGTGAAACTGAGAGGATGACCAACAACTAGCCAAGCACCAAGAGAAACAATGCCAAAGCGAGCAAAAACCAACAAAATAAAAAGGCAAAGAAAGAAAAGAGGGGGTCCACATTTTTCCAAGAAGGGGAAAAATGGTGTGTGTTGTGAGACTACACAACACTACCGCTATAATTCCCAACCTAATAGTGGGATTCATTTCCTGCAAGTTGCAGAAAAATGCTTACAAAGAAATATCAAATAAAAAAATAGAAAAATGAATACCAAAGAAATATAAAAAGAGAAAATTCAACTCTTTAGGCTATCCAAATATCTCTATTAGGGCTATAGATGCCTAACTAGTCATAGAGCTATGTTTGGGGGGAACAAAGATAACCTTGCTAGGGATATGGACTCTTGAATGATAGCAAGGCTCTATCTAATGTTGTCTTACAAGAAAATTATGAAATTGTGTAGGTCAATGCAAACATATGCTATGCTCTGAATTTATTATAGTAGAATAAATCAATTATACGCACATGAACTTAGTAAAATTTAATCTTGTATGCTGGCTAAAGTGAAGATGAAATGCTAGAATAAGGGTTTGATTGTTTATAATTTAAAGGCTACTGAAAGTTGAAGTATGGTTATTAGATCCAAAATTTACTTTCTATTGTTTTGTTTAGTTTTGTTGGTTGCTAGTTTTTGTGTAGTCTTACAACACACCACATTTTTCTCTTCAACAAAATTTGGACCCCATATTTTATACTTCTTTTCTTTCCCTTCCTTTGATTTTTATTTTTTTGGTGTGTTACTTTTGGGTGAAATGGTAAAATAGTGTATTTTAATCCAAGTTTCCTAGCCCCGCTTAAGTTCTTGTTTTGTCAGACTTGGAATTTTTCAAAATATTTTCCTCTATTGCATCAAATTATCGGACCCCTAGGTCCTAAGTATCAATGTTGTTTCTCTAAGGATGTTGTATCTTTGACAAGTTTTATTCTTTTATTGGCTGAAAATTGTACTCAAAAGGTTATCACCTCCACAAAATTGTCCTAGTCTGTGCATTTCCCCTCTTTGTTGGTTAGCCCGATAGTGGATTTTCTTTTCTTTAATCAGAGATTGAAATTTTTGTTGAAAATATGTTTCTAACCAATTTGGTCTCACTTGCACCTAGTCTCGAGTATCCCTTTGCACCTAGTTCTCATGAAACCAGTGGGTAAAAGTCTCAGGTCTAGTGTCAAATGATTCAAACCTCACTTGATTGTGAATTGTTAAGTATCCAAGGGTTGCATTTCCTCTAAGGAATTTTCCTCATAAGAATTGAAGTGTCACGTAAGTGTGCCACATCAACCCCCTATGCAACTTTCTTCTCTAATGGTGAGCCTTGTACAAAAACCAAAGAGTTCATGATTTAAACCCAAATCTGCCATGATTGCACCTTTATTTAGGGTAATTAATACATTTTATAAGGAAATTAAGGAATGTGGTGAATAATACATGTACTTGAAACCACATCATGCATGCAGTTAATTTTGTAACACTCTACCTTGCACCAGATTACTCACTTGTAAGGACATTAAAGAATTAAAACCAAGTTTGTGGCATGCAAAGAAAGGTAAGTATTGAGAAGCTAAAACTTAAAAAAAAAAAAAAAGTATTGAGAAGTTAATGAACATAGCTACCAAGGGCTTTGAGGCCACGTTCAAAAAATCATATCATCAACAGAACAAGGTATGCTTCAAATAACTAAAATTTTGTTAGTTTCTTTATGCATGCATGGCTTAGGTTAAATGGCATTACCACTAGTTAGGTCACTAAAATGTTGATTTTTTTGAAAGGAATTTAACCTAATTGCAAATTGTAATTTTTATGAATTATTGAAAATGGATGGTTAGATTTAACCCTAACTCTCACATAAGGAACATATATGCTAATAATGCAAGAAAATCATAAAACTATAAACACTTATAGGAAGAAGAGTTGATAGAGGAGGAATTTGATTCCCTTATTTCATAGGTTGTATCAATGGGTACAATAGTTACATAAAACCATCTGGGATGGTTTATTGGAACTAAATTTGTTTCATGGATTTGACAAGAAAGTTCCTCTCAGTATGCAAATAACATCATTGCAAGTGGATTGCATTTGATAGGAGGATTTCTATCAACAATGGAAGCCCTTGAACTAGTCATCTAATGTATGAATTGGTTTGACCCAAATAAGAGGGCCATTGAGAAAGAAGGGAGATTCTATACATACATCTTTATAGATGGGATTTTGTACACATTTGGGCTCCCCACATTTAGAAAGATGAATCCATTGAATATGCAAGTCCTAGCCATGGAATACTTGAATGTAGAAGAATATAAGATGAAATTCATGAATGTGACATGGTGCCAAGAGGTGATTACCAAGAAAATGAGACAAATCTCAAGGTTTGTGTTTATTTTTAATGTTTAGGATATAATAACCCTATTAAGCAGGATAGTTGGACTCAAGGATGCCAAAAAATTTGAACCTTGGATGCTCGGGCTTATAGAAAAAATAGTGGAGGTCCCTATGCAAATTCATTGGGGGAGATTCATCAATGATAGGCTATGTGAATAGTTAATGACATTCACAAACACCCAATGGTTTTCCATGTATTCTTAAGTTGTTTATTCCTATGCCTTGAGGGAAAATATACAAGGATTGAACAAAGTTGGTACCTTGAGTAGAGAATCATGAAATAATTTGATTATGCTCATATTCCCCAGATTACTATCCACCAATACTAGGAGCATTATCAAAGAGATAATGATGTGTTTTCTATGTGGATGGTAAGATTAATGTAAGGCAGCAAAGCACAAAGATTATCTTTGGAAACATAGAGAGTTATCTGGTTGGTTGGGGGTTGGTACATTCAATTTACTACAATCAACTACATTAGGGTGGAAGGATTCAGAGGATATCCCTTCATGCTTACTAGGTATGCAATGGAAAAAAAATTGTTACTAGAATTGGAGAGACAAATGCAACCTTCTCAAGCCGTTTTTGCATAAGCACATAAGAAATACTCCATAAAAATCCCCATTACTATTGGGAATTACAAATGTGTTGTGACCAAAAGTGCTGATATGTGTGAGGAAGAGTTGAAGCTTTATAATTTGTAGTTATTGGCACTCTGGTGAAAGAGGAAGAATAGAATGAAGAAGCACTTAACTAGCTAGTCAAGAAAATAACTCTTCCATTGGAGGTGGAATTGGTGCCTACAGATCTCAAAAGTTTAATAAAAGAAGTAGAGACCCCTAAATATAAAGGTAGAGAAAAGAAAAGACATGCTACGAAGAGGAATGCAGATGGAGGCCCAAATAGATACTATGGTGGGAGATAAGAGTAAGCATAAAATAACACATGGAGATTATAGGGTAACAATAATTAATCTCATACATTCATCATGGGGATAGGAATTAGAAGAAATTAAATTAAATTTAGAGACAAGTGTCCCCAAGTTACAAAAGAGTAAGTAGGAGAAAGGCAGCTAAAGGAATGGATTGTGTACCTAGAAGGTTTTAACAATTTGCTAGCCTAGAATATAAAAAAAAACTAAATTGTTAGAGAATCTCATACTTATCTCTAAGGAGAAAATAGATGTCATTACAGTGTTGTATCCTAGTATAAAGCAATTATTTTCTTGAGCATTTAATAATGAAAAATAATTTTAAACAATGTGTCCAACTTCATTGGATTGTGGGGTCTCTTTAGAGTTGTACTCTTCCTTTTCTTCTTTAGATCATATGACTTTTTTTTTGTAGACACCTAAAAATGACCTAGGCCTGCAAGCTTCATTTTTACCACTTTCATCCTAGCATAATTATGACATTTAATTATGTTCTTGGTCTACATTTGACTATTGATTAAATAATTCATAATTATTTAATTAATTCATGTCGTTTTATTCTTCACGATTATTAAATAAATAAATTCAATTTATTTATTAAATGTGTCATTAATTGTCTAAGTCTTCCCTTAATTAAATAAATTTCTTAATTTATTTAATTACCCTTTGTCATATAATTCTTCCTGATTATTAAATAAATAAGTTTTATTTATTTATTTAATATATCACTAACTGTCATAATTAAATGAATTGATTAATTTATTTAATTAATTAATCTTATCTTCTAAATTAAATAATTAAATTTAATTATTTAATTGCCAATTTAATATTCCTCTCATTTTAAATAAATGAAATTATTTAAAATGTCATCACCTTCTTAACTATCAGTCCATTTTGGTAAATAATCTGAAAAAGATTATTTATTGTCTCACAAAATCATTATCTTGAATTAATTTAATTCAAAAGGGTAACTAATGTTCCAAAAATCAAGTAATCGAGCAAATTCTTGATTTTCCAAATCCGAGCTTCAGTTCAAATCTTATCTTCTTGATTTTTCGAATCTTGCAAATCAGACAATATTTATCTTCTTGATTTTTGAAAATCTTTATTTTCTAATTAATTTATCTCATTTATTCTCCATCGTCGATCCAATTATCTGAGGTTTTATCTTGACCATTCGCTTAATGAATTTTCCCTAACCCTAATTAGGGATTCTCATGTTTAATCTGTACCTCTCATTCTAGGTATTTCTTAGAATTTAATCTCATCCGTCCACTCAAAATTGGTTTTTCTATAAAAGACAATTTTTCTTATAATTTCGGGCCCCCCATCATTTTTAATATAGGCATTATAGTCATTTTAGCATTGGTAGTCATTATTTTCATTTATCATATTGTCATAGACATAGGCATAATTTTATGAAATCCTTCAACATTTGCATAGGGCTTTGGTATTATTATAGGTTGCTCAATTTGAAATCTGAGGGCCTCATTGACTTGCTGCAAACTAGGTGTAACAAAGGTGAACCATGGAAGATGAAGATTTCTGGTAGTATTACTCCTTTTATTTTCATTATATTTCCTTTGTGCTTTGTTATTTCATTGGATTTTGATGTTTATTATTTAATAAGCTAACCCATTTAAATTTTCATAGATACATTTGGTGAATCTGATTTGAACACGACTATGTTATTTGCTATTATTTTCGTATGGTTTTGTGTTTTCTGTTATTTTTGAAGGTACAGGTATGGAGCGACGCAACAGTTTTTTTTTTTAAATTGTGACACATTTGATGCGTCACGATGCATTTGAAAATAGGAAAGCTGCAATCGCTCTATCAAACCACAATCATAGTGCAAAAATCCACATTTGAAATATAGAGCCACATTTGATGAACCAAGCAACTCATTTGCTCTGTCGTGATGCATTCACCTGGTAAAGTTTTCTTCTCATTTGCATTCAAATTTTTAAGTTTTTTTGGTTCTTTCTCTTTTCTTTTAGCATTCTAGTTTATTTTCTGCATTCTGTCCAGTAGGGGTTGTAGTGTTACTAATTGTTTTTTGCAGTGTGTGGTGGTTACGTTTCGTGGGTCCAAGACTAGTGGATAAAACTAACTTGTGGTTTTGCAGCTACGCTTGTCAAAGACTCATTTTTTAAACAATGTGTTTGCGATTTCTAGTGTAGAAAACACTTCATTTTGGTGCTTTTAAAATGGATGCATGTTTGTTTTTGTTTGATTGTGTTTGCAAAATGGTAGGTGAGTATGCTCTCACTTGGTGAAAACCTCGTGATCAGAAAACCAGACCCATTCTTATCTGTTATTACCCTAACTTGGTATATCGGAGTATCCTCTCCCCTCACGCTTTCAGGTGATCTTGGGTGTAAGAGAAATGGTTACCAACTCTAGAAATTGGGCCTACCTGGGGATTTCATCACCCCAACGCGACTCAAACTGGTAATGGAGCTAAAGCCAAGCTACCCTCGACCAGTATATAAATGTAAACCTTAAGGGAAAACCTAAGGTTGCTTGTGTGGATGTGTCATACATACTGAGTTGTACTCCCTTAAACCCTGTTGAGCTTAACCTCTTTAGGCTAGAGTGCCACCTTAATGGTGATTAATCTCTTGCCCCATGTATGGCCACTTGAACGGGGGTCCCTAACTAAAAAATTTTGTGTAGTAAGCCAAAATCCTTCTATTTGCTAGCGCAACACCGGTTGGTGTGAAGGCATCCACACTTTCATAGTTTGTAGTAGAGGTGATCAGCTCGCCATGGGAGTTTCATGGGGGTTGGAAGCTTGGTTGGCCTGAGAAGAGAGTGCACTATAAGGGGGAGCCTGTGCAGCCAAGCTTCTGAATTCACATGCTACAGATATGCGGTTGGGGAAACCCATGTGGAATCTAGCAAATACTGTCCTGGCCTAACCTAGGATTGTGCTTATCTGATGTGTGTTTGGTTACTTCTAAAAACACTGTGCTTGTCAAGTGCTTTCTGGAACTATCACATTTACATCTCCAAACAAAATGCTTAATATCAAATAGATCAAACTTGCAATGAAAATGATAAGAAAATCAATTTGAAACAAAACTGTGTCGCATCTATTGAATCACAATTAATTTTCTACGATGCAATCGCTCTGTTAAACCGCAGTTGACATTTAAAATGCTGCATTTCTATGCGTCGCGATGCATCTGAACACTGCAAAGCTGCATATGCAAAACCAAGACACAACTGACTATCATTGAGTCGCATTTGACAAACTAAGTCGCATTTGTCTGTTTTTGAGTCGCATTTGCTGAACTTGAGCCGCATTCGCAAAACCCCGACACAACTGACACTTCAAGTGACACATTTTCCTGTCACTATTTAAAATTTCATACAAAGTCAAAGCCGAAGTCTTAATCTTCTTAGTCATTTGCCAAACATTGTTTCCAAGAAGATTCTATCAAGAACCAAACTTGAAATTTCTAAAAGTCTTGACCATTAGTTGCATTCATCACCATAGGTTTCATCCTTCACTTTTGTTTAGTTGCATACATTTGAAATTAGGTTATCCCTAGGTTCACATTTTTGCATCTTTAGGATTAGGTAAACCTCAGCACAATTTGTGACATCATTGTTTTCAAAACTAGGCTCTTTTGGACTAAGTTATCAACCCCCTTTTGTAGTCATTGTCCTCTTTTGTGAAATTTTCCAACGCAAAAGTCTAGTTAGGAAAATTCACTAGTCATATTGACCTTGTCACCTTGTCATTTTCAACAAAGTCCTCTAGTAACCAAAATCGAAAACAAATTTTGAGCTTAGAAGTGCTTGGGTACCCTTGTCTTAAATTGCACTTTAAATCTTCACATTGCATATCCTATTCACAAATATCCAAAAATATTAGCCATCCTAGTCGTCATTTGGAATTTAGACCTTGCATAGCGTCATCACTACATTTAGCTGTCATTCCTTTCCATTTGAGCAAACTGATTTCATGGTGGAAACTAGACTTCAAAAACAACAAAGAAAAATGGCAAACTCTCGACAAGACCCCACGTCCACTGTCAACAATCCAATGTATGACCCAAACTGGACCTTTGATGATCCATTTAGCAAAACAAACAATCAACCTCTAACGATGACACCACACTCAACAAATAGTCCATTTGAACCTTTCTTGTGTAAAGATGAGTATGGTCAAATACTCAAAGAAAAATTAGAGGTAGCAGCACAAGACCCAGAGGCCTCTCAATTTGTTGAAACAATGGTCCTTTATGACAGAGACAGATACTTGGCCATACTCTTGAGTCAAGGAGCCAAATTACCCCAAGGATTTGACATTACCATGATACAATCAACACCTCCAGACCCTAATGACAACAACATGCATAACATATCACATAGTGGTCAACCTCCAAACACTACGAGCAATACCTTCTTTGACACCACAATGATAGTGCATGATACCTCCAACATCCCAAACACCTCCAACACAATAAATACTACATCTATTAGAGAATCACAGTCATCCACAATGCCCACAACATCCATGACACTATCCCAATCGGCTAGAACCACTCTTGGCTCCTCAACAATATGGGAAAATTACTCCAACCCTCTCTTCACCACTATGATAAATGCCATGGGGGCATCATCAAGTCATAACAACCCCCCTTGATAGCTACATCTACTACCATGAGTACACCTTCGACATATCCGCTCAATGGTGTTTCACAAAATCCTTTGGGAGGGGGAAAGGGATGCATTTTCATCCAAGGACAACAACCAAACGTTAACACGACAACACAGTCACATGTCATTGCCTCCCAAGGTACAAATACAAACATTCCCCTTGTGCAAACCCAACAATTCGCACAAGGTGGCCGAGCAACACAATCCGTGGCACCATTCACACATCATAGCATTCATGGTCATCACATTCCCCAAATAATGACACACATGGCTGGGGGACACATCCCAACCTACTCATCTAATGTTCATACTCACCAACACACACCCAATCATAACCTTCAATATCAACAACACGACAATCCGCAAACATCCTATATACCACAACAATCCATACCGCCACAATACACCAATATTCACGCACAACAAATGGGACCCTATGGTGTACCAAGCAATACAACATACGGAAACACAAATGATCCTATTATGGATGCCCTCCAAACAAGACTGATGGGGGGTAGAAAAAACTATTCAAAACATATACATTTCAGGCCAGAAATCAGAAATATCATATGACCTAAATGTATACCCATTCGACATGAGCATATACATGCCTCCATTTTCTCCGGGATATGTGTCACCAAATTTCACAAAATATAGAGGCAAGAAAAACCCCATTGAACATGTTCACGAATTTGCAACCAATTGTATGGACATCGCCTATGAACATACTTGATGAGACTTTTTTCTAAAAGCTTGGCGGGTCAAGCCCTTGAATGGTTTTCCACACAAAAGGATATCTAGACATGGGATGAGCTTAAATGAAAATTCATCGAAAACTACATGTACAATATCGACATGGACACCTCCATCACTAGCATGTGCAATCTCACACAAGAGGATACTGGAGAGACATTTATCCCATTTTTTCAAAAATGGAGAGGCCTTGCTAGTCGATGTCACATTGACATCCCCGAAAGGGAGAAAGTTGACATGTTTGTCCAAACAATTATGGGACCTCTAAAATATGCATTGCAAATACATTGTTGCACAAACTTCACAGATTTAGTCAAAAAAGGGGTCCAAATTGAGAAAGCCCTTATCGCAAAGGAAGAATTACGATATGGTTCCAAAAACACAAATTTCAATCCAACCATCAACAAGAATAAATACTAGGTAAAAAATAAACACGTTACAAATGATGGTGTTGTTGATGCCAAACTATAAACATTATGGGTCTTGTACTGGCCCTAAAAGGGGTTCAACAACAACACCAACCAACAACGACATCGACACCCTCTCCTAATGTCCCTTTCAACAATCATAATAGTCAAAATAACCAGGGACAATACCGTCAGACAAGACAATTTCCTAAAGGTCGCACATACACTCCTTTGGGTGAACCCATTGAAGAAGTCCTTAAGAAATGTCTCCAGAATGGGGTCATTACACTCCAAGAACCAAAACCATATGACCCAGGACAATTCAAACCAGCATGGTGGAATGACAATGCATTTTGTGAATACCATCAAGGAAAAGGACATACAACCTCTAACTGTCGACAATTGAAAAACCTAATACAAGATCTTATCAAAAGTCGCATCATTGAAGTAGGTGGATCTCAATTTGCCTCCAATTTAGATCATACTATCCATAAGAATCCACTGCAGGACCATGGTTCTCATAAGGCTTCCACGTTCAGGTCCACAGATGCACAATAATCAAGCTAACTTCACCCGAGTCAAGTACGACTATTCTAGTGGACCTATTATAAACAATGTCCGAACTGACAATGAATACATCAATACCATTACGGTCAGGAGAGCACCCCAATGTAACGCTACTACTTCGCAGTGGCAAGGTCACTATAGCTAGTCCACCTCCCGCTAGACAAGCCAAAATCACCATACCGGGCCCATCTGCTACACAGTCACAACCTGTCTTGACCATAAAGTAGTGGAAACCCAAAAGTCAGTTCAACCTCATCGACCAGCTAGGAAAGACTCCCGCACAAATATCTATACTTAAGCTGCTTCGCATATCCCCTGTGCAAAAATATATCCTAGATAAAACCTTGCTTGAGTCATCGATCCCCAAGGACATCGATGTTAATCAATTTGAAACCATGGTAGGATATCTCACTATGGCTCACCATGTCACCTTCGCGGATCAAGATTACTCATCACCTAAAACCAACCAGAATGATGCATTGCACATAGAAACTTTTGTCCACAAGCACAAAGTTAGACGGGTTTTAGTAGATGGCTGAGCAGGATTGAATATATGCTCCCTCAAACTGGTTAAGGCTGTAGGGTTCTCTGATACGTGCGTAGACCCAACGAAGAGTATAGTGATCAAAGCATATGATGACAAGGAGCACTCTTCATGGGGTGTTATCTCTCTCCCAATCAGAGTGAGACCAGTCATTATGGACACAACCTGCTAGGTCCTAGATTTGGAACTACCATATAACATCTTACTAGGCCATCCATGGATTCATGCCTTAAAAACCGTTCCGTCCACATACCACCAATGCCTAAAGTTTCCATTTGATGACACAAAAATAACCATATATGGAGACCCCGACCCTTTCCAATATTGTACAAACCTAAGGGGCATTTATGAAAACTGAGTGCCTATTAACCGAGAAGCACTTGGCTCCTCATCATCCAAATACGTCGATCCATCCACACTCACGCAATCTTCCACATCCGCTCCATCCACGTCTTCGGCCATACCACCACCTTCCACTTGCCCTAAGATTGAATCCACTGTCAAAATCCATGACCTTGGCTGTGGAGAATTCAAATTAACACAACATACAGCATAACAACAATGCCCAGGTCTCCAAAGGACTATGGTCGGCCATGTTTTAGAATGGAACCTCAGGAAACTTTCAAAGTTCCACTGAAAATAGTTTTCATCAAGTGGGGAGACATGAGTAAGGAAGACCTTACTGACATTATAGGATGGATCTATAAGGATGTTGTCACACTACCCCCATTACCAGTTCAAAATTATGGCAAGGGTTTTGACATCATGAAGGCTAAAGGCTACGATGGTACTAGTGGCCTAGGAAGAAATAAAACTGGCCGAAGGGAACCCATAAAAACTTTTCAAATTCCAAAGTATCTTGGATTAGGGTTTGGATCACCCGAAAACGATGATCAACGTACCTCTAGACTTTCAAGTGAGTGTGTACATGCTTCAGATAGTGTCGAGACTACTAGGGAAATCCTCACTGAAACTGACTCCCAAGAGTGGAAATTTGGCTCAGAATGATCCCTAAGTGACTGTTGTCTTGATGATTTGTTTGTCGAACCAAGGGAACTGACCTCTGAACAACGGTTTTGGAAAACATTCAAAATTGAATAGGCACCAAATAGTCAAAGTCCCATTTCCACTTCCCATGACTTACAACACCCATCATCTAAACTCCCTAAGTCTAATCCATCTGAAGTATCAGATGACATTGACAATCAGGGCTTTAAAACCTTCACCCTTTATTTTGACAATGAATATGACACTAGTGAAGGAGAATATTGGATAGAGTCCGATGTCGAGTTGGATGATGATAATCTCATCTACAACATCACTGAATACGTCTTCATGCTATCTGCATCCTCACCCCAATTCACCAACATTGACGATGGCATTTCATTAGTTTACCCTGAGCTAGTTGATTGGGACCAACAAGGACCACCAGTGCTAGATACATTTCAGAATGATGAGGCAATTGCTGAATTTATCGAATTATGAGAAGGCATACCTAGTGGGGACCACAAATCAGGCTTTGCCATTGATTTAGACTGCACGACATACTTCAGCAAGACTGCTCCGTCCTCTAGTGGCAAAAGTAAAAATAAGAATAAAACAAAAAGTGAAACGTCTCTAGGTGAAAACTGAAAGGCACCTCTTGATGATAAAATAGTAAAAATAAAGGACGTATTTGTGGGTGAAAACCTCTCTGAGGTGCCCAAAGATGGAGGACTGGACTTTTTTCCCCGTACAACAAGAGAAATTAGCTATGCTTATTGAAGACACAATAGAGGATAACATATCAACTACAGAAGATCCCAAGATGGTCCTTTTTGTTGCATCATTAACTGAAGATGAGAGGTCAGAATTTCATAAATTCTTTGTAGAACGAAAAATCAACTTCGCATGGTCCTATGCTGACATGCCAGGATTGGACCCATAACTAGTTCTGCACCATCTCTCGCTATTACCTAATGCTAAATCGGTCAAGTAGAAGTTGCGCAAAATGCACCCTCAAGTTGCTCTATTGGTCAAGGTCGAGTTAAAGAAATTATTGGACGCCGGATTCATATAGTCTATTGATTACACTGAATGGATTTCTAACCTGGTGCTAGTGACAAAGCCAAATGGGTTGATTCGCATATGTACATACTTTTGAGACCTAAATAAAGCATGTCTGAAGAATGACTTTCCTTTGCCAAACATTGACATGATAGTTGATCTTACCGCAGGATATGAGATGCTATCCCTCATGGATGGTTTCTCCGGCTATAATCAGATTCGCATTGCTCCTGAAGACTAGCACAAAACAACATTTACTTGCCCATGAGGTACATATTATTGGAATGTCATGCCATTTTGTCTCAAAAATGTAGGTGCCACATACCAAAGGGCTATGACCACAATCTTCCATGACATGATGCACAAAATAATGGAAGACTATGTAGATGACTTATTGCCCAAATCAAAAACTAGGAAAGATCATCTGAAGGTACTTGACACAATTTTCAAGAGACTTGAAGAGTACAAATTCTAGCTAAATCCTAAGAAGTGTGTTTTCGGGGTCACATCAGGAAAACTCTTGGGATACATAGTTTCCCAAAGAGGCATAGAGGTTGATCCAGCAAAGGTCAAAGCCATTATAGACATGCCTCCACCCAAAGGAATCAGTGAGCTAAGAACTCTACAAGGTAGGTTACAATCTATTCGACATTTCATAGCCCAATTGGCAGATAAGTGTCACCCATTCTAGTATCTGTTGCACAAGGGTATTCCCTTTGTATGGACAGAAAAATGTCAGGAATCCTTTCAACAAATCAAAGATTACCTACTGTCAACACTAGTCCTCATGCCTCCAATTCATGGAAAGCCATTGATCTTATACATCGCAACTACTAGTTTAGCACTGGGGGCATTACTGGCACAAAATGATCATGAAGGAAAAGAACGAGCCATCTATTACATCAGCCGCACACTGATAGGGTATGAGTTGAACTATACAAACATTAAACGTGCATGCCTTGTTGTTGTATTTGCATCCCAGAAATTAAGACACTATATCCTCAGTCACTAGACATAGCTAGTCACCAAGATCGATCCACTGAAGTATCTTTTAAGTCGGGCGGCATTAACAGGCCGCTTGGCAAAATGGGTCATGATACTAAGCGAGTATGACATACAATATGTCGAGCGTAAGGCAATAAAAGGAATGGTAATAGCAGATCAACTAGAAGATGCACTGATTCAAGTCACTCATCCACTAGTAACTGATTTTCTCGATGAGTCCACTTTTCATGCGGAACCGGCAGTACCATAGAAGCTATATTTTGATGGGTCTCATACTAGTCATGGCTCAGGTGCTGGAATCTTGTTTATCACGCCACAAGGGGACTCAATTTTGAAGGCATTCCGGATCGCTTTCCCTTGTATAAATAACATTGTTGAATATGAAGCACTAGTCATAGGTCTCAAAATGGAAATTAAATGGAAAACTCAAACATTGCTTGTATTCGGGGATTCCCAGCTTGTTATCAACCAAGTGAATGATGACTATGAAACAAAGGATGAGAAGTTGCTTCCCTATAAGAGGATGGTGGATAGTTTCCTGACATACTTCCAATTGATTTCCTTTGAACAAATCCCTAGGATACAGAATAAGGCAGCTGATGCAATGGCTACTATTGGTTCTCTCTTGGATATCCCTCAAAATGTGTCACAATTTGAGTTCTTAATAGAACAAATTTTAATCCTAGCATATGATATCCCAGAATTAGAAATGGTTTCCGAACTTGTTGGTCCCAACTCTCCCTGGTATCAGGACATTTATGACTACCTAAAATCTCAAACCCTTCCACTGAACCTGTCTAATAACCAAAGGAAGTCCTTCATCCAAAAATCTGCAAAGTATGCCATCGTCAGTGACACCCTGTACCGCCGTAGTTTTGACGACACCCTCCTTAGATGTCTCAACACTAACGAAGCATGAACAACCTTACGCTAAGTGCACAATGGTATATGCAGATCTCATTCGAGTGGTCCTACTCTAGCTAAGAAAGTAACGAGACTTGGGTATTATTGGCCAACAATTGAAAAGGATGCAATTGAATATGTGAGGACTTGTCGCAAATGTCAGATTCATAGTGATTTGATCCATGCTCTAGTATAGGAACTTTGACCAATCACTTCTTCTTGGCCCTTCGCTCAATGGGGACTTGACCTCATAGGAAAAATTCATCCAACCTCCTCAAACGGCCACAAATTCATTATCATCGCCACTAAGTATTTTACGAAGTGGATTGAAGCCTTCCCATTGACATATATTACTGGCAAGCAAATATCCAAGTTCATCCTTAACTACATCATTTTCTGGTATGGCCTTCCGTAATCCATTATCACTGACAATGGATGTTCGTTTAAAAACCAAGATGTTTGAGAGTTATGTGAGTGATTTCACATTCAACACCATTTTTCATCTCCCTATTACCCACAAGGAAATGGTCAAGCTGAGGCGTCCAATAAAACCATTGTCAAAATCCTCAATAAAATTGTCAATGACGCTGGCCATGACTGGCACATACAACTCAACCCTGCTCTATGGGCTTACCAAACTAGCATTCGTATGCCTACAGGAGCCACTCCATTTGCCCTAGTATTTGGTGTGAAGGCCATCTTTCCCATTGAGGTCAAAATTCCTTCATTACGACTCTCCCTGAAAGGTCTAACTAATGAAGAGGAGTATCGACAATCACACTTGCACGAGCTGGAAATGCTGGAAGAAAGAAGGAAAAATTCACTGAACCATCTCCAAGCATATCAGAACCATCTTTGTCACAGCTACAATAAGAAGGTTATGGTTTGACAGTTTTACATTGGCAACCTAGTTCTCATGTAGAACCCTAAGAACCAAGCTGACAGAGAAAAGTCTGGAAAGTTTGAACCAAACTGGCTGGGTCCTTACATTATCATATCTTCTTTTGGTTCTGGAGCCTATTAGCTGGAAACACCAAATGGAGAACAACTGACAGAGCCCATCAATAGTTTACATCTCTGAAGGTTCTACACATAGCATCAGAGGATTGAGTTGAAAAACTGCAAAATACAAAAAATAAAAAATAAAAAATGATAAAAAAATTGTTGCCTTGATGAAAACTGGAAAACAGGCGTCTTGGTGACACCAAAAATAAAAAATAAAAATAAAATAAAATAAGTCAAGAAAATAGTAAAGAGAAAAATGATTCGTTCAATAGTGAAAACCTGACAAATAGGCACTTTGGACAAGTACCATGGCGAAAACCTAGCAAACAGGTGCCATGTGTAGTCAATCATTGCTCTGCCATCTACTATCACTTTGTCTGCCTTGGCTTAGGATGAAAGGTATTATTGCCATTTTTATGCAAATCGCCACCACATTCTACCCTACCTGTCATAATGGATAAATGATTGACATCAAGTCCTGACGACTGTCCATCTAGTAAAACCAGCAGCACCTCGTCCATGTTCCCTTACAAATGGCTAAGACTTGGACCTGATTGGGGGCAAAATTTTATCGTGAAACTGTAGTGGATGTCGCAAATGATATTGGCAATTGGAAAAAAGTCCTAAAAAAAAAATACTAAAAGCATCGCAAAAAGTCCTAAAAAAAAGATAAAAACATCGCAAAAAGTCCTAAAAAAAGACAAAAACATCACAAAAAATCCTAAAAAAAGACAAAAACATCGCAAAAAGTCCTAATAAAAGACAAAAACATCACAAAAATTCCTAAAAAAAAGACAAAAACATCGCAAAAAGTCCTAGAAAAAAGACAAAAACATCGCAAAAATTCCTAAAAAAAAGGATAAAAAACATCACAAAAAGTCCTGAAAAAAGACCAAAAACATCATAAAATGTCCTGAAGAAAGACCTAAAAATTATAAAATGTCTTGAAGAAAACCACAAACAAAACATCAAACTACTCGAGAAACGCAAACACATAGTCATCTTTTGTCATAGTCAGTCATATCAATCAGTCTTTGTCATTTGTCCGAACTACGTTGTCTCTGCGCATTTGCTAGTAGGAAAGACTCATATTTGAGTACCCAAGACATTAGGTCAGTCCATTTAGGTTTGTCAGAATCAAATCATGATTCAAACTTTTGTCCTCTAGACAAAGTCATTGGTCATGTCAAACTACGAGGTCTTTGAGTGTATGACGTAGGCAAGGCCATCTGTCGATGAGTCCCCGAGGCCGCACTAGGTCAGTCCATTAGGGTTCATGACACTACACTGGCACACACATCATAATATTTTCAAGACAAAGTGAATCATTTTCTAGAAGGGAAAACTCCTAAAACAAAGTAAAACAATCATTTCTTCAGCATGACAATCTCATCAGCAGGTCAATCATATCATCATGACCAAATCGACATATAGTCAAACACAAGTCAAACTCAATCAAAGTAGGTCAAATCATCATAACCTATCAAACTGTCAACTTTAGGTTAATCTTCAGATATGTCCTTCTGAAAGATAACCTTTTTCATTCATGCCTTAGGATGTGTCCTTCCTAGGCATCGTCATTGTCATTCGACATTTCACAGGATCCTCTTGGCATCTAAGGATCGCCCCTCTTAACATCATTTTTCTTCAGATGTGTTTTTCTGAAGAACCAACTTTGTCATCTGTGCCTCAGGATGTGTCCTTCCTAGGCATCGTCATCATCACCATCACATGGCATTTGGAGATCAATTCTCTTTTCATTCATATTATTCAGGATGTGTGCTTCCTGAATTTGGCAAATTTGGACATTTGTCGTTTGAGCAGCATCAAAGCTTTAATACTCAGACATCTCATCATCATTAAACCTGACATCTTGACATCAGAACAATGGATATCCAGACGCACTTGGAAAACACTTGACAATTGTCTTTTAGTTTTTATCATGATATTAGTTGTTCAGCGAGGTCCCACTAAGAAGGATTTAGAGAAGCAACAACGTCTCATGACGATTGACATGCATGACTACTAGTTTCGCAGCAAGGTCTTGACTTTGGGATTTAGAGAAACAATGACATATCATGGTAAGGGCTCTATTTTGTATTTTGACTATGATGCCACTAGTTTCTCAAGGATGTCCTGAAAATAGGATTTAGAGAAGCAATGACGTTTCATGATTTGTCCTTATCTTTCTCTGCTTGTGGTTGATTATGACAAAAATACTAGGGCAATCACGCTCTTAGTATGAGTCATGATCATCCTTATATGCAACTGCTTGTATTAGGTGATGGTACGACCTTGCACACCTTGATTTATGTCATATCATGGTGTTTCTTGGCCATTACAATAGTCTGCCTAATGATGATTAAGAGCAATAATTACTAATGTCATGTGGTAAAGCTTTGAAGGATTTGGTCTAGGAATTAACTTGCATTTTCATTGGTCTGGTCATCTCCTCTTCTTCAGTCTGGTCATCTTCTCTCATCAGCCTCCTCATCCTCTCTCATCTATCTAACGATGATATCCTGTGACATTCAAAAACATAAGTGCATATATGATCATATAAACATTGCATTAGGTCCATAAATACAACATATATAGTATCAAATCATATACATAATAACAAACATTGCATTAAAATAATCATCAACATTGCACCTTTTACTAAAATACATTATGCACATGATTATCATCTCATATAAATAAGCATTGCATTATCATGGCATTAACATCACAAATAAGCATCATAGGACATACATGGCATCATAAATCAACATCATACATCATATATATCATAATACATTAAATCAAAGAACATCACATAACACATGTAGGCTGCATCAAAACTGCATCATCATATAGTATCATCTCAAAAAAGTACAATTTCACAGGATAAAGTCATGGGATATCCCAAAAATGGAGCTTGCAGGCCCAATAATCTATACATAGTGTGTCATTATAAAAAAATTCCCCTAGGGTCGACTCTCATCATCCCCTCATGGTGAAGAATGTGGCAGCTGAAGCTCTGTCACTGGCACTAAAATGATAGGTGGACCTGTAGCAGCCTCTGTCTGTGATACCGGGGGAACTGAGAATGAAGGTGTCATCTCCACAGTAACGAACATCTATGAGGTCACTGCGGCCAGACTCTGAGAAGAAGATGGATCAACCACTGGAAGTTGTACGTGTACCGACCTCTGCACTGAACCAGTCGACCCATGATTGTGACCCGAATGGTGACTTGGGGTGTGCCTGCGTGAATGATGTGACCTATGCCCTAAAGTGTGCCCTATCGAGGTAGACCCTCTGACACTAGTATGACTCCTACTGCCACTAGCACTGTCTGATTTGTGGCCACTACCTGTCCTCGACTGTGACCAAGACAAAGTAGGATCTCGTCGGTTCAGTGGCACTGCCTGCTCATACAGGGTCTAGTACTACACCAATCTCGTGCTCACCCTGGCTAGCTTGTGAGCCATGTCTCCTATAGGCCCTGTACATAAAGCCACGAACTATGTACACCACTAGGCTGAACCCTGCTGGCGGATGACTGCCTTATCTCACTCTAGCCATGCCACCTCTAGCTCTCCCTATAGTGCCCTAACCTATGCTATGTTGGCATCCAGTCTCTGCTGTAGGTCTGCCACACTCTGATCTGTAGTAGCATCTTGGGGCAATCCTGAGGAGGATGGTATCTCCTCTCCCTCCACCATCCGCCATCTGAGGAGTCTCTCAGCCTCATCCATAGCATTGTACTCATTATTGTCATCGTCACCCACCTCCTCCTCCTGTCCTCCGACCTCCACCTCCACATCCTCATGCCTCTTCTCCTCTGCCTCCTCCTCCTGTCCTCCAACCTCCATCTCCTCATGCCTCTCCTCCTCCATGTCCTCTATCACCTCCTCCTCCTATCCCCCCACATCCACCTCCTCCTCCTGTCCCCCAATCTCCACCCCCTCCTCTTGCCTCTCCACCTCTGCCACATCCTCCACTACATCCTCTGCAACCTCCTCCTCCCATCTCTCCTCACCCTCTCCCTCCTGTCGGGGCTGCTCCTCCCTCTCCCCCTCCTCTCCAACCTCGGGGATAGTATCTAATGCTACCCTCGCCACATGCTGCCACACCCTTCGACCGTCTCCACCATCATCTCCCCTCTACCTCCATCTCCACCATTGTCTCCACCTCTACCTCCATCTCCACCCCTACCTCCATCCCTGCCTCCGTCTCCACCCCTGCCTCCATCTCTACCTTTGCCTCTCCCCCTGCCACCTCTGCTGGCCTGTGGCACATGAGGAATCATTGACCATCTATCAACTAGAGCTAGCCCATCCAGATCCGTCAATGACACTGACCTGTGTGTCCACCACCATAGGTCATAATCGGCTATCATCCCGGGATCAACTACTCCTCCCCTCCATCCCCATGCCTAGGCTACTAGCCTGTCAATTTGCTGCTCCGCGAAAGCCACTAGAATGGCTAGTCCCCAAGCATACTCTCTGGAAGATTTGGCATACTTGGCTGTTCCCATAGGTACACCCTGCTACTCTCCAAACTACCTCAAGACATGCTATGGTAAATACATCTCAATAATCAATGAAGTATGCACTCTCCTGCCAATCAAATATCTGAACTGCCTGCACAGAATCAAGTGCTTGTCCTTGTCATCCCACTGTCCACAGTCTCGGTACGATCTCTAGACAAAAGATATCATCGTGTTGATACGATGCCACCACCAACCTGTCTCACTCATATGAGTCTGCTATAATGCACTAGCATAGTAATAAGCATAAGGCATACCATTAGCCAACTGTGGTCTGTCAATGGGAGGTCAGAATATGGATATGTACTCCTAGGCCCATATCATCATCAACATAGTCCCACATGAGATGCTCTCTCCTCTCCTATAAGCAACATCGTGCAACTGCTGGTAGAGTGTCCCAAGTAAGCAAGGACCCCAGGCATAAATGGTCCTGTCTCACCTCATGCCAACCAAGACGTCACCCCAACCGATAGGAAATCCGTGTCCTTGCTGGTTGGGAACCAAAATAAATGCAATCAAAGTCACCAGGAATGCATCGAAGTGACCATAGTGATCCCCCATGAACTCCTACTTGATCTCATAACCCTGGATGCCCAGTCCAACACCCTGATCTCAATAGTACACATGGAAGGTCTGCTCGCCATGTCGAGGGTCATAGACAATCTGCTCCCCACAAATCGACACTCGCAGAATATGATAGACATCCTCTAAAGTAATGGTGGCCTCACTTGTTGGCAGGTGGAAGGAGCAGGTCTCTGAATGCCACCGCTCACATAGCGCCATTAGTAGTCCCCTGTTCGCCCAAATGGCGGGCATGAAAATAACATAGAATAATCCTAATTGCATCAATCATCACCACTCTCATGGGTTCAATTGGTTAGCAAACCAAAACGTCATCGGTCTACTCTCGCAGGTATAAATCGAGGCAAGCTGCCTCTGCAAAATGTCAAGCAAGTCATTAGAACACTTTGAGAAAATTGGTTAATATTATCAAAAATGCATCTAAGGTTACACAAACATCAAAATAAGCTCTAGACAAGTGAAAGGAAAATGCATCGCAGTAAAGCAATTGCGTCTCAAAAAGTCAACTACATCATTTTGTACATCAAATGTGATCCAACATCGCAGATGTGTTGTTTGATTCCTCAAATGTGTCGTATTATCACACTTGTGTCAAGAAATTTGATGATTGCATCACAACAAGGCGAATGCATCGCACCATAACAATTGTGTCGGTCAAAATAGTGAATGTGTTGCAACTTTGCGATTGCAGCATTCTAGCAGTCAAATGCGACTCGATAAGTCACATGCATCGTACTATGTGTCAAATGCGGCACAAACTACCGCTCTACCCTAATTTGTTTTCGTACTTGTGTCGTGACCCATCAAATGCATCAAACACAAAATCGAATGCATCGAATGTGAATGCATGTGTCGTGGCACATTCGTTGTTCGCCCTAGAAACTAAAATTTGACACGCAAAACAAAAAAATTACAAAGTGGGACAAGGGTACTTACTACTGGCTCTAAGCCGTCTGGCCGTCTGAATGTCCATACAATCTCACCGCAATGCTCTGTCACTAGAATCACCATCCTCACTGCGTTCCTTTTTGCTCTGGGCTCTCAAAATATGCAAAGTAAATAGTAGAAATGAATTGACTTTTACCCCTTTGTCAACCTATTTATAAGGTCAAAATGACATTTCTCAAACAAGGTCATTATTAGAGGCTCATTTGACCACCTTTGACTTCTTCGTTAGTTACTTTAAACATCTCCAAATTCGAAACTGACAGTGCAATTATTTTTCTAGTCATCCAATTGATTTATCGGGACCCTTTACAATTTTTTCTGTCGCTGACCCAAAATTAAAAAAAAAATTCTGAGGGGGCGATAATACTCTGTACCTTCACTGGGGCATATTTTTGACTTATTTTCTTTGTCACAATGTGACATACAATATTATGACAAAGAGGGGCAAAATGTAGACACCTAAAAATGACCTAGGCCTGCAAACTTCATTTTTACCACTTTTGTCCTAGCATAATTATGACATTTAATTATGTTCTTGGTCCAAATTCGACTATTGATTAAATAATTCATAATTATTTAATTAATTCATGTCCTTTTATTCTTCATGATTATTAAATAAATAAATTTAATTTATTTATTAAATGTGTCATTAATTGTCTAAGTCTTCCCTTAATTAAATAAATTTCTTAATTTATGTAATTACCCTTTGTCATATAATTCTTCCTGATTATTAAATAAATAAGTTTTATTTATTTATTTAATATATCACTAACTGTCATAATTAAATGAATTGATTAATTTATTTAATTAATTAATCTTATCTTCTAAATTAAATAATTAAATTTAATTATTTAATTGCCAATTTAATTATTTAATTGCCAATTTAATTATTTAATTGCCAATTTAATATTCCTCTCATTTTAAATAAATGAAATTATTTAAAATGTCATCACTTTCTTAACTGTTAGTCCATTTTGGTAACTAATATGAAAAAGATTATTTATTGTTTCACAAAATCATTATCTTGAATTAATTTAATTCAAAAGGGTAACTAATCTTCCAAAAATCAAGTAATCGGGCAGATTCTTGATTTTCCAAATCTGATCTTCAGTTCAAATCTTATCTTCTTGATTTTTTGAATCCCACAAATCAGACAATCTTTATCTTCTTGATTTTCAAAAATCTTTATTTTCTAATTAATTTATCTTATTTATTCTCCACTGTCGATCCAATTATCTGAGGTTTTATCTTGACCATTCGATTAATGAATTTTCCCTAACCCTAATTAGGGATTCTCAGGTTTAATCTGGACCTCTCATTCTAGGTCTTTCTTAGAATTTAATCTCATCCGTCCACTCGAAATTGGTTTTTCTATAAAAGAAAATTTTGCTTATAATTTCGGGACCCCCGTCATTTTTAATATAGGCATTATAGTCATTTTAGCATTGGTAGTCATTATTTTCATTTATCATATTGTCATAGACATAGGCATAATTTTATCAAATCCTTCAACATTTGTATAGGTCTTTGGAATTATTATAGGTTGCTCAATTTGAAATCTGAGGGCCTCACTGACTTGTTGCAAACTAGAAGGTGTAACAAAGGTGAACAATGGAAGATGAAGATTTCTGGTAGTATTACTCCTTTTATTTTCATTATATTTCCTTTGTGCTTTGTTATTTAATTGGATTTTGATGTTTATTATTTAATAAGCTAACCCATCTAAATTTCCATAGATACATTTTTTCCTTCCTTTCTTTCATCTTCTCATGCACATTTTTTTATGAAAGGCTTCCTTTTCCTTATCAATTTTATCCTCTTTAGAGGTATCAAGTATATCTAACTTTGTCTCTTTGTTCTAGTGCCTACCTCACCCTATAAAGCACTCTCTCCACTTTGTGTGACACTGCTTCTTATTTTCTAGACCAACTATGGTATTTCATCATCATCTTCTTCTTCTTCAGATAGTATACTCAAGTTTCTTTTTCTTACAAATTTCTCTTTTCTTATTAGTATAGTGGCAATAGTGGGGGCTATTGGAGTGTCTTTCCTTCTCTCCTCAATCCCTCTAGCCTGCTCTACCTGAGGTTCCCCCTTCACCAAATCACTAGTTTCCTTCCTCTTAGTTCTACTAGTAGTAGGTGTTATTTTGAAGGGATTTAGATATTGGGAGGAGTAGTGGAAGCTATTCTTCCAAATCTTCTAGGTCTAGTGGACCCACTTATATTTTTTATCTCTCTATTTGGTTTTTCTCTTACCTCCCACACTTCTTCTATAAGCCCCTTTCTCTTGGAATACTCATCCACCATCATTTTCACCTTCTTCCTTACTTTTGGCCCTTTTTAGCTCGATGTACACTCCATATATTTCTCTTCATACATGCCATATATTTCTTGAGTAGTGTCTTTAGGGCCCTTCAAAAATATATCAACATAACCATTGATTTCTTCTTCATTAGTTTCATAACCAAGTGGAAAAATCCAAATAGTTATGGGTTTCATAGCTTCAATAATGCATTCATCTATTGCCATAAAAAATTGACATCATTTTAATATTTTTCTACCATTAAATTACAAATCCTCTCCCTTTCATGCATTCTCTTCTAAAACACTACAAATAATGCAATAAGTGCTTCAGCGTTTCCTTTCATGTCACCAATGCTATGTAGGTAGTCCAATATGTAATGGGATAAAATTATGGTCTTAGCCTACATAACATTGTTTGTTCCTATAAGCTCCTTCAAAAAGTAAAATAGCAAAGAAACAATCAAAGAATCAAACTTGAAGGCATATTTCTTCTATTTCGTTTACTTCAAGTTCTGAAAAATTTGTTGCCTAACTCACACAAGTAATAATCCTTTCCTTTCTCCAACATCTCATAAGCCACATTAATTTTGGTGGCTGACATGGAATTTTCTCTATTTGTTAAGTATATTTTATAACCTATGACCATGGATCCATATCCCACTATAGGATTTTGGAGAGGTTTTATTGCTAATCCTCTTTTGTCACATGTGGTTCCAATCAATTCTATCAAAACTTCATTCTTAATAGACTTCAATACTGGTATAGGTTTAGAGGCACAAAGTCTAGTAACCTCCCTCATAGCTTCCTTAGTTATTAAACTAGGCAGATCAATCCACATGAAATTACCATGCAATCTACTCAATTCCATTCTCATAAACTTGATGTCATCATCATAATAGAAATTTGGGAACCATTACTAGACATCACGCTCCTTCATCACCGGGTTTTCATAATCTAACTTAATTTGGAAATTGTCTTTAGTTAATTGTTTTATCCATAGGTTGTCAAATTTCTTATGGTCATATTCCTCCATTTTCCCATGGATATAAGCCCTAACATCCTTTCTAGAAATAACCATATAAGGAATGTTCAAAAAATCTCTAAGCATTGGGTATGTGCAAGATTATCATGGGAAAAATATGCCCTTAAGTGGCAAAAAAATAGAAAAATCAGAGTTAAGAAACTTGACATAAAAAATTGAATAAGTTATCTATATTATTTAGAAACTATGTAACAATAGAATATGTGGAAAATTAAATTTAGTTTCTAAACTACTAGGTTTTTTTTTTTTTTAAATCTATTTGATGAAAATTTGAAATTTCAATGCAATAGTACTTAAATTTTAGGGAAAAAATAGGAAGTAGGTGTCTATCTGACCACCCTAACTATAATAAAGTGATAATATATTTTTATAATTTTTTTATATAATTAGAGGACTCATGTTAGGATGTGATGTATATTTTTTTGTAATTATTTTCTAAATAAATAATTAATTATGATTTTTTATTACAACTTTTAAAAAATATAAAAATTCGTGTGTCTGACCACCTTAACTTGGTCAAAACTTAATGATTTTTTTTCTAATCGTATAGTATGCAAAGCATAAAATCTGACGCATGTTTTGGATTCAAAAAATGTTATATCATTTGAAAGCTATAGATGTTTTTCAATTAGCCTATCAATCAGGACTTCAGTCATAATTCAAATAAAAATTGAATAATAATTATTTATTAAATTCAAAGTAAAAAATAATTTACATTAGTGAAAAGATGAGAATATCCTTTAAAAACCCTTTTCATTTCATCAATTTTGGGTAAAAGAAAGTCATCAGCCACATACCCATCATATCACCACTTTTTGGCCCATCATGGTATTGCACATACCCCGGTTCATTGTTATACACTTTTATAGTGTACCCCTTGAATTTTGGTTGAAGCCTCTTAGTAACATTCACTATAGTAGATGCGATCTCTATCAAATTCAAATGCTCAAAAACCAAACTCAACTTCAACTTTATGGCACATAGACAATGGTAAATACCATTTTTTTGCTTAGTGAGGACTAGGGTTTCGATACTCTACTTCACAAATCTCCTTTGATCTCTTGAATTCACTCCAACTCATTCTACTTGCTCCAAATTCTCAAAAATGAATTAGATCGACTAAGGTAGATAATTATAACCCTTCAATTTTCCCTAATTCACATTTAATGTGCTAAACAATAAAGCTAATAAAACCCTTCTTTGTGCAACAATAAACCCTATGTCACTTCGTAAATCTTTGCATTTGTATATTTTCTTCCGATATCTTTTGCAAAATATCAACATTTTTCACCTCCATCATAGATCTCCATGCCAATCCATGGAACCTTATATTGGCTAGGGGTTGTTTGATTATCTGTTATTTCTCCTCCTAAGCCAATGCTTAGGTTCAATTCCCGGAGGAGTTGTATGAGCCAAATGAGGGAATGAATTCATTTTTAGTCTCTAATTCTTCCTTCTTCCTCCAAATCTTGCTCATCTCATTCATGGTTTCAATTGGATGAACTTTATTCACTGGCTCATTCCCTTTTACCATATTAGAATTTCTTCCATTCTTGCTCCTACAAAATATTGAAATGTGTCTAGGCCTATTGCAATTCTAACATATAACATTCTTCTGACCTCCATTTAATCTATATTTTCACCGATTGGCTTTGTGTCCAATTGTATTGCATGTATAATAGTAACCATTAAAAGATTGAACAATTCTACCATTATTATATCCATTCATCATTTGACTATTACACTCAATAGCTTTATGACCAAATATTTTTCAGGCAAAACATTGTCAAGGGAAAGATCCAACATTATAATTTATTCTACTTCTATATTATATTGCCTTATGTCCAAATTTATTGCTATAATAATATAAACCATTGAGGAATGGATACCTTTGTGCATTAGTTTGTCTCACTAGTGGTCTACCAACATTGTTTCTTTGATTTTGGAATTTCTTGTTATCATCTCTAGTTTCTTTTTTATCATTCTTGTTTAGAGTTTGGTTAGCTTTTCAAGTTTCTCCCTTATTAAATCCTAGACTAGTTTTACCTTTATATTCCTTTTGACTAGCAATCATTTCTTCAAGCATGGATGTGCTTCTCTTGAAATTGTCTTCATGGCCTTTTGTTTATTCTAGTTCTAATTTCAAGATGACAACTTATTCCTCAAGTCTTGGGCACTCCTCCAATTTACATTTCAACTTGATATTCAGGCATTCCTCAATCCTTTTTCCTTCTACTTGTATCTTTAGACTTGTAACAGATGCATAGAATAGCTTTAACTGTTTATTGGATTTCCTCAATTGATCACTGTAATCCTTACATATGCCTTTTTTGAAATTCTTGATTTTCTCTCTCAATTTTTTGATGCATTCATTTGCTTCTTTAACATTTTCCTTCAAATATTTGTTTTCTCCTTCAACTTTGTCAAGATCTTCAAGAGAAACTTTGAGTCTCCATCGTTTTCAAGCATGCAATCTCCTTCTATATATCCAATAGGAAGAATCTCTTCCAAAGGAATGGGAAATATTTTATCAGCCATGTGTTCAAACACTAAAACCTTCCCAAAGTGGTTAAACTCCTTCTTGGGAAACAAGATATGATACCAATTTTTGAACACTTGGAATATTGAGAAGGGAGTGAATTTGTATTATTTTAAACTAATTAATCATTCAATCATCCAACCTATTGAGCATGCAATAGTAAAGGAGAACATGGAAGTAAATAACATCACATAAGACATGAACACCATATTTTTATGTGGAAAACCTAAAAATGGAAAAAAATCATGGTGAGGATTAGCTTATAATATATTATAACTAGTCATAACATATCTACAAAAGTGCACACTATAGATGGAATCAATTTCTGAGTGAATTCACTACTCATTGAGTAAAAAAATAGAGAAAGAAGAGAGTTTTTGGCTACATAGTCAAGATTTGGGCTCATACAAAATGCATCTACCATATGCAAGATTCAGTTCCTTTAAATCTCAAAACACTGACTTAATACACTTCATCTGACTCGGATTATAAATCTCTACTCTTCTTTACATTTGCACAACTCTTTTCAACTCTCACAACTTATTCACTCAACTCTAAATTTTTTAGCATCACTACTTGTATTCTAATCATATCCAAATTCAAATATTGATATCTATAAGGGTGGAAGCGTGAAGTTGAGTCCACTGTAGGTGGAAGTCTTGGCCTTAGTGAAAAAGGAAAATTTTGGTTAAATGGCATGGGATCCTATTTTTTAATAAAAAGGATCTTGTTTAGGTTTGGGGTCCCAAGCTCAAAAATGAAATGGTTAAAAAATGGGATCCCATTTTGTTTTGACCTCTCAAGCTTGGAATTACAAAATGGGATCCCGTTCTTTACAAATCAGGATCCTGATTTACAAAACAAGATCCCCATTTGTAAAGAATAGGATCCTGTTTCGTGATGCTATTTATTTTAAAAAAAAATTGAATGCCATTTCATTTTTAGAGACATGATCTCAGTTGAGAGCTCCACCAATGATAGAAATGACCCAACAACCACACTAGGTACACATTTCAACCCTACAGGTTTTTCAATTTACCTATATTTTTTATGGCAAAAAATCATTAATTTAGGTTTTTTTATTCTTTGTAGTTTTTTGTCAAAAACCATGAAACCCTAGGAATTAAATAGAAATATCAAACAAAAAACATGAATTTGGTATAAACCAAAAAATTACATCAAACTTGGTATATATATTCATGTAATATATATGTATGTACATATGTATATAAATGTCTATATGTATATTTACATATGTACATATATGTATATAATATGTATATAAGTATATATGTATATATGTATATACATAAGGATGCATGTATATATGTATATATCTATGCACATATGTATGTATGCATATATGTATGTGTATATTTTTCATCTCTAAAATATGAAATAAAAACCCTTAAATTTAACTATTTTGAAACTATTTAAAGAGTCTTTCAAAGAATTTCATGTGTCAAAAACCATGAAACCCTCAGTAAATAAATAGAAACATCAAACAACAAAATAATTTGGTATAAAGCAAAATATTACATCAAGCTTGGTATATATATTTATGTACATATATGTATATATGTATGTACATATGTATATATATGTATGTATGTATATGTACATATGTATATATATGTATATAATATGTATATATGTATGCATATATGTATGTGTATTATTTTCATCTCTCAAATATGAAATAAAAACCCTTAAATTTAACTATTTGGAAACCATTGGAAGACTTTTTTAAAATAAATATATATACACACATACATGTTCTTATATATTCATACATATGTATACATGTATACATGTGTACATACATACATTCTTAATTATATGTATATGTATATACATACATATAAATATAATTAGAAATGTATGTGTGTATATATGTATGTATCATATGACTTACAACCCTTCAATTTGATCCATACTAAATAGTGAAATCCAATGGGATGACATCCAAAGTGTGAATCTATTCAATGCCCAAGATTACATGTCATGAAAAAATTGAAAGAAAAAAAACATGTTAGATTGTAGAGTATACTCCCCCATGGAAACCTTGAAATTCTAATATTTTTCTTACATGTAAATGTACAACTATTAACAATCATCACTTTCAATTAGTTACATGGGTATTGATAATGTACTTAGTTTTCTTTTCCACTCAAGGGTTAATGAAATTATGAATATTAAGCAATATTCTTTGAAATGAATTTACACCTTCATAGTTAAGGAGAAGGAAGACCCTAATGTTGTGCATGTGCATAGATATTCTATGAAATGGGTGATTGCCAAATTGTTTTTGTATATATCTTTTTTTTAATTTCATTAAATTATTATTTTATAAACATTAAAAGCTTATAGTATTTAATGATATGCAACATTTGATTACAATATGAGATAGTTCATATTTGATTACATTTTTTTGTATATATCTATTCCTTAGCAAGTTTAGCCTACTACCCCTCAAGAACAACTTTTCCCCAAGCTTGTGCATTCTCAAGAACCTCAACAAAATCAGATTTATTTTTTAGACACAATCACCTCATCCATAGATGAATCCATTAATATCTTGATTTCTCAAGATAATCAGGCTGTAGATCAAGAAAAGGGGGTGTTTGTAGGGAAAATAAAATAAAATTAGATGTTGTTAAGTGTGTACAAGAGGCTGAAAATGGTAAATCAAATTTACTTTAAGAAATTAAGGAGGTTGTAGTTGAAAATAAACAAGTTTTAGATCAAGAAAAGGTTGATGTTTTTTATGATCTGACTGATATGATTAATGAACTTCCATGTTTTGTTGATGATGAGCAAGAAGAGTCTCAAATTATAGTAGTAGTAGCCTTAGATTTGCAAGAAGAAAGTAAAAAGGGTGATGTTCTAACCCCTTAACAAGGCTGTAATAAGGTAATAAAAAATCTTCTTCCACAACAAAGCGAAAAGTAGAATAAAGAGGATTCATTTTGGGATGAGCTTGAGTTATTTGTTTCAATTTTAGATTCTAGACTTCCATCTTTTGAAGGACATTAGGAACAACAGATTGTTGAGTTACAAAAGGATGTTCAATTCCAATTATTTATTTATTTATTTGATGAACTCCCAGTATTTGTACATGAAGATGAGCAATGCTTGATTGAACTAACATCAATGTCCAATTTTGAGTAGCGAGATAAAGGGAATCAATTAGGAAAAGTAAAGATTCAAGAAGAAATAGACAAGGAGAGTCATATTTTGGAAGATAAAGAGGTTGATTCACAAGAAAGGGTATGTGCAAGATCATGGAAAAAATAGGCCCTTAAGTGGGTATGCGCATGATCATCATGTGCCAAAAAGTGGTGATATGATGGGTATGTGTAGGGTATGTGGTTGACGACACTTTTTTACCCAAAATTGATGAAATAGAAAGATTTTTTAAAGATGTTAGTGTAGGTTTTTATTTATTATTTTTCCTACACATTATTAATCTTTCTTAGGTTATATTGAACGGTTAGGATGAGGACATGTGGCATAATCCTTCAATCACATGTGTCATTCACACCCACATTTGGGTAGTTGAATGTCACACCCTCTTTTAGACTTATTTGCCACCTCCCCATAACCATTTTTTGTCTTTAACTGAGGTGGCATAACCGTGTTTTTGGAATTTACCAAGTAGGTAAAACCTCCCACCTATTATGGGTAAAGGGGAGTTATTATTCCTCTTTGTTTTATTTGCCTATATTTTTCTATATAAACAAGCCCTAACCTCTTACTATGCTAACGAGAACACTAGCTCAAATTGTGAGTCTAGCTTAGTGCTAGGAGAGTGCCGAGCTTTGTTCATCTTTGGGTTCTTGTCTTGCTTTCCTTCAGTCACATTGATCTTGGGTGGTTTCACAACCAAATCTAACATGGTATTAGAGCATCATATATGCAAGCCCCTTCTCAAATTTGAGAGATTTGTGAGTGTTTTAATCAGTATTATAGGATTTAGCATGTCCTTGCTTGTCTTAGATAATTGATTCTACATTTTCATGCCATTTTTTCATTGTTGGGGTCATTTTTTGTTGCTAAAGGCATCTTTTTTACACTAGATCCACATTTTATGTATATTTTGAAGAAAATCCACCATTTGGGTTTTGTTGACAGTGAAAAAAACCATATGGGTCATTGCTATTTTTTGTATATGGGTTATATATTTTTTAGAAACTAAATAAGAATGTTTCTAGAGACCCCCTCTTTGTTTGAGTTTTTCATTTTGTATCCAAACTTTAGAGGCCTCTAACTTAGTCATCTGAGCTCCGTTTTGTGAGAAATTATTTTTTGATTTGGGGTAGAATTTTGTAGGCTTCACAGTGGAGTGATTTATTTTTTCTCAAGTGATCCATATTTTCCAAAAAAATAGGTTTTTCAAAAGATCTAGAGGATAGTTCTCATTTTTGGAACTTCAAATAGACATAACTTTCACATATGACCTTAGATCGAGGTGATTCTTTTTTTGAAAGTTGATATTTTTTTGAGCACTATACATTGGTGCTATTTTGAGGTTCTGATTTTGAGATTTGATTGTACTTTTAGTATTTGAGTCCATTTTGGACACTTGAAAAACTTTGGAAAACAACTTTAGCATTTTAAACGCACTACTTTATAAAGTGCCAAATCATTTTTTGTTGGGTGGAATTCTTTATTGAGTGAAAAAGGGGGGTTTATTTGTGTGTTTCTTATTGTCTTTTCTCTCACATTGCAACAACAATCTAAAATGGATAAAACGGTTCCTCTATTCACACCATACAATTAATTTGAGTGGAAGAATGAAAATGAACTTCACTTAAGATAGTTAATATTGTATAGAATACCAATGGGTATTGATAAGGAACCTACAAAAGATGAAGATAAGCCTAAATGCTTCAACATGTGTGATGAAACTTTTGGCACCTTATGCATGGCAGTATATCCTGATTTACACTTTCATATTATGTCTACAAAATCCCCAAATGAAGTTTAGAATAAATTGAATACTCTCTTTGGTAAACAAGATGATTTGAGAGCACATTCATTGGAGAACGAGCTCATAAGATTGAGCCCATGCAATTTTGACACTATGCAAGATTTCTTTACTAAATTGAATGCCATAAGATTGCAATTGGAGCAATGTGGAGTTAAAAATGATGACTCACTGTTGATTTGAAGAATTCTTTCAAAACTTGGTCCTGATTATGCAATTTTTGTTTCTACATTTCATGCAATGAAAAGAGCCTTGGAAAAAGGATTTACTATGCCTTCTCTAGGTGAGTTTGCAACTGATCTCATAAAGGAGCAAGATAAACTGATTCAAATGGGCATTATTAAATATTCTAAGTCTCAAGCCTTGACTGCAAAACAAGGCACTAATAAGAAAAACAAGAAACAAAGGAACCAAGGAGATAGAAAGAAATATTCAGATCAATCTTCATCTACTTATTAAGTAGACTCCAAATTCTCTTCAAAAGAGGATTCATCTAGGAAGGAGAGGCCCGCTTGTGCATATTGCAAGAGGAGTGGACATGAAGAACATTCTTGTTACAAGAAGGATATAATTGATGAACTGAAACATCTTCTTGAGAAAAATAAAATCAAGTTTCCTTCTCAAATGGTTGATTCAACTTCTTATTCTAATTTTGAAAATTCAAAACATTCTAAATTTGATAAGGAAAAAGGCCATAAGACAGGGGCAGTAAAATCAAAAGGTAAAGCTCTTTGTGCTTCTCCAGGTCTTGGATCAGGGAGATGGCTCCTATATTCTGGATCATGTCATCACATGGCTTCTACATAATCTATGTTCTCTTATTTTGAGCCTTGTGTTATGCCACCTATTATGATGGGAAACAATACATACATGGATGTAATTGGGAAAGGATCTATTGATATTGGGGATGGAACCTTAAATGATGTTTTTTGTGTACCTCATATTTCAAATAGTCTTCTTTCCATCTATCAGATCACTCATCAATGAACAAGGAAGACAGTAGAATTCATTCCTAATTCAGTTATCATTAGAGACTTGGAGAGTGGAGAGATAATTGCTACTAGGATAGTTGATCATGCATCTTGGTTATACACCTTTTCAGACTTTGCACCTAAAGATGGTTCTGATCCTTTGGTTGTTGATCACACTCCTACTGTGAGTTTTGATTTTGAGAACTTTGGTTACTTGAACTTGGGTATTCTCACATGTGATCCAGTTCTTGAGCCTTGTATTCCTTCTCGTCCATCTACTATTTTTTTTTAGGATACTTGTGTTGCTACATTCATGGGTTCTTGCAATTCAGTATAGTAGGATCTACAACGTCTTTTAGATATAGCTACTTTAGATGACTACTTGACAGACATTGCGGATTTGTTTATAGAGTCTCATATTTCAGACTTGGGAGACACTATTCATGACATCCATATTCTCTTTGATGAAGTTTATTCTTCTTGAGTTGTTGTGGAGGAACCTTTGGATCCTCCTATTCATTCTCCACATGATCATTCATCACAGTTTGACATGATTGTGGATACTTTTGAGTAGCATTTTGGAGAGGCATCTTTGTCTTCAGAGGAGCTATTATAGTCTTTGGATCTTGTTCTATATACATCTCTACTAGGTTCTAGATTGTCATCTTCATCAATGTGGCCTAGAATGTATGATTTGATGGTGGCAGGTTTCAACATCGACATGGAGATAGATGAGCAATTTTTAGAGACTTCTTACATTTTTCACTTTCTTCCTTCATATTCCTTTTAGGAATAGGAATATGTTCTTCATACACCTTTGGTTTTGTTTCTTCCTAATGGGATTAACATTGTTCCGAAATCATGGACCATCTTCTACATCCAGCTTCGAGCATCAACCATTAGCACAGTTGACTACTTTGGGGAAGGATACATAGTCTTTCCTATCCTTTCTATTTTGGAGGGGACTTCTTCCTTGCATGGGATTTTGTCTTGTGTAAAGAAACTTGTTTTATTTTCTCTCTTTCGGGGAGTAGTTTTGTCCCTCTAGGTTTTCTCCTTTTCTCTAGTTGTGAGAGATTCATTTGTACATGGTTATCTAACATGGCCTATTAGCTGAGACCCATTTTTTGTCTTTTTACCCACCTAAGCTACATTTAAGGGAGGTGTTAGTGTAGGTTTTTATTTATTTATTTTTCCTACACATTATTAAGATTTCTTAGGTTATATTGAATGGTTAAGTTGAGGACACATGCCATAATCCTTCAATCACATGTGTCATTCACACCCACATTTGGGTAGTTGAATGTCACACTCTCTTTTGGACTTATTTGCCACCTCCCCATAACCATTATTTGGAATTTACCAAGAGGGTAAAACCCCCCACCTATTATGGGTAAAGGGGAGTTATTATTCCTCTTGGTTTTATTTTCCTATATTTTTCTATATGAAAAATCCCTCACCTCTTCCTATACTAATGAGAACACTAGCTTAAATTGTGAGTCTAGTTCAGTGCTAGGAGAGTGTTGAGTTTTGTTCATATCTGAGTTCTTGTCTTTCTTTCCTTCAATCACTTTGATCTTGGGTAGTTTCACAACCAAATTTAATGAGAGATTCTCAACTTTCCACCAATATAAATTATGCTTTACTTTGAATTTAATAAATAATTATTATTCATTTTCTATTTCAATTACAACTAAAGTCCTAATTGATAGGCTGATTGAAAAACATCTATAGCTTTCAAATAGTATCACATTTTTTGAATCCAAAACATGCATCAAATTCTATACTTTGCATACTATAGGATTGAAAAAAAATTGAATTTCATGAAGTTTTGACCAAATTAAGGTGGTCAGACATATGAGTTTTTTACATTTTTTAAAATTTGTAATAAAAAAATCATAATTAATTATTTACTTGGAAAAAAATTGCAAAAAAATATGCATCACATCGAGACATGAGTCCTTTACTTACATCTATAATATTATAAAAAAATATTATCATTTTATTGTGGTTAGGCTGGTCAGACAGACACCTACTTATTTTTTCCCTGAAATTTAAGTACTACTCCATTGAAATTTCAAATTTTCACTAAATAGATTTAAAAAATAAAAATAAACCTAGTAGTTTAGAAACTGCATTCATTTTGCTATAGATTCTATTCTTACATATAGAAAACTTATTCAGATTTTTATGTAAAGTTGCCTAACTTTTATTTTTCTAAATTTTTCACGACTTAATGGCCTATTTTTTCCATGATGATTCTACACCTATCCAAGTGGTGAAAAATTCAAAAAAATCAGAGTTAGGAAACTTGACGTAAAAAAATGAATATGTTATCTATATTATTTCAAAAATATGTAAGAATAGAATCTGAAACAAACTGAATGTAGTTTCTAAGCTACTAGGTTTAAATCTCAATGTAGTGTACTTAAATTGAAAAAATATAAGTAAATGTGCAAGTAGGTAATAATTAAGTATGAATTTTTATTACAGTTACAAAATATAAAAACTTCGTATGTTTGACCACCTTAGTATGAAATTCATTTTTTAATCTATAGTACATAGAATGTGACACATGTTTCAGATTCAAAAAATGTGAAACTATTTGAAAGCTATAGATGTTTTTCAATTAGCCTATCAATCACGACTTTAGTCATAATTCAAATAGAAAATGAATAATAATTATTTATTAAATTCAAAGTAAAACATAATTTATATTAGTAAAAAACTATATATATAGCTTTCAAATGGTATCACATTTTTTGAATCATTTTTTATGTGGCTAATAAATTTTTTTGCCCAAAATTGATGAATTGAAAAGTGTTTGAAAAGGAGATTCTCATCTTTCCACCAATGTAAATTATGCTTTACTTTGAATTTAATAAGTAATTAATATTTATTTTTTATATGAATTACAACTCAAGTCTTGATTGATACACTAATTGAGAAACATCTATAGCTTTCAAATGGTATCACATTTTTTGAATCCAAAACATGCTTCACATTCTATGTTGCACATACTATAGAATTAAAAAAGAAAAATTGAATTTCATGAAGTTTTGACCAAATTAAGGTGGTTAGACATACAAGTTTTTTATATTTTTTAAAATTTGTAATAAAAAAATCATAATTAATTATTTACTTGGAAAAGAATTACAAAAAAATATGCATCACATTGAGACATGAGTCCTCTACTTATATCTAAAATCTTATAAACAATCTTATTATTTTATTGTGGTTAGGGTGGTCAGACAGACACCTGCTTCTTATTTTTTCCCTGAAATTTAAGTACTACTACATTGAAATTTCAAATTTTCACCAAATAGATTTTTTTTTTAAACAAACCTAGTAGTTCAAAAATTCATTCAATTTGCTAAAGATTCTATTCTTACATATTTTTAAAATAATATAGATAAATTATTCAAATTTTTATGTCAAGTTTCCTAACTTTGATTTTTTTGAATTTTCTACAACATAAGGGCCTATTTTTCCATGATGATCTTGCACATACCCATGAATAATAATTATTTATTAAATTCAAAGTAAAGTATAATTTATATTGGTGGAAAGTGAAGAATTTCCTTAAAAACCCTTTTTTCCATCAATTTTAGGTAAAAAGAGTCATCAGCCACATACCCTACACATACCCATCATATCATCACTTTTTGCCCCATCGTGATCCTACACATACCCTGCATTGAGAAATTGTTCATGAAAATGATTTATTCTCAACTATCATTTAAATTTTTTTCTTTAACATTGTTGATAACTTAGCATCTTTCAAGGAAAAGGTTTGTGATCAACATAATCAAGTGATCAAAGAGATTATGGTTGAAAAAACAATTGAAAAAGGAGAAGATATCAAAAAGAATTATTAGTTTATCATCTCAAAAGGATGTGAAATTAGGCATATTTCTAGGATTGACATTCTAAGCATACTTGATGAAGTTTTAGTAAAATAACAACAGATTCAACTTGTCCATTCACTCCAAACCAATAGCATGGTTGGTCATATTCAAAGTATGAGTGAGTTTGAATAAATTATTTATGAAGCATTGCAACAGTTTATTGAGTATCCTTTTGTGCTTCATTTGGTTTCAGTTGTTCATAAGCATGCAAATTAGTGCTCTATGTTGACAAAGGGTACTTACTTTAACCAAATAGTAAATGGATTTGTTTGATACTTTCATAGTTGTTTGGTTTAGTTTTAGTTTAGTTAGCTATAGTTTCAATCCTCTAAGTGCTATAAGCACATTTCATTTCATTTTTTTTATTTTTTTCAATAAGTACAGATGCACTATTTATTGGCCCTGTCTTAAATAGAGCCATTGTAATTTGTTTTCTATTTTGTTATGCTATTGTATAGTTCCAAACAACCGAGTTGCATTGGTTTTCTGAGTAAGAGGGGCACAAATTTTGACTCCATGCCTAATTTTTTTTAGGCAACTAGTCTAACATGCTTAGCAAGCAAGCATTCAACAAAAATTGCTAGAAATGTTACCAAAATTTCACCTACAACTCAATATGGTAGAGCTAAAATAGTTATTACATTTGAGGTAAAAGGTACTCCAAATAAATTTTTTCTAATCTTAATCATTAATAAGGATGCTTTCAAATGGAATTCAATTTCTATTATGCAATAATTTACAACAAAAAGGAATTACACCAAATTGCATAATTTGCAGTCTTTTATTCATTTTATAATAAAAGTATTTACAAGATTGCATAAACATTGTTGTTTCATACATTGAGATCAAAAGAATGCTTGAATGTCCCACACAAGTCATGGGTATAATTGATTTAATATAGAGAAAAAATGAAATCTATGCATTTGAAGATATGAATTAAAGAAAACACATTGAAAGAATGTATATCTATCATTGCCTATGGTAGTTTTTGGTGTTGATCTTTTGGTCTTTAGCTCCTACTTGCTCCTAATCTTTGGATGTACATACAATGTGATGAAATTTTTTGTTAGAGCCCTGTATATAAAATATGACCATATATCCTACTAATAGAAATGTAACTTTCATGTAGGATGCATTAAATCGGTTATTAATTATCACATATATCAAGAGAGCCTAAAGGTAAAAATCATGAGGAAGATCATTGAGCTTCATTGTTTTATCTAATTTTTTTGTTCACTGTGTAGGTATAAGTTTATCATTTTATGATTCATCCCTTCTAAAATTTCAGCATGTGGAGAGAAATGTGGCTCTCACAAGGGTTGAGCCCAACATTCTAAGGATTTTTGTCATTATCTTGTTTGCAGTCATCATCTACAAGAGTGGCATCAAAAGAATGCAAATTATGATACTAGATAGCTACCAGAGCAAAGAAAAAGTTAATCAAAATTGGGAGAGCAATGCAATAGTAAGGAATCAAGATAATAACCCGAATTCGAGGCAAGATTTAACTTTACTAGGAGAGATAGATGTTGATGGTGCAACAATATTTACCGCTACAAGGAACAACACAAATGAAGCATGGACTATGAGTATAGTCACTAAATAGTGTGAAAAACAATGTATCATGAGGACTACAACCATTAAGAGAAACTAACACAGAGTATTCAAAAGTTTCTAGAAAATAATCATGTAAGCAATAAGACAAGTATTTACCACCTTTTTTTGTGAATGAGGTTTAAACTTGCTATTGATCATTTGATCATTAGATTGAATGATATTTAAGTATAATCTTCTCAAACAACCAAATAAACAATCATTATTAGATGATTGTCCCAATATATGAGTAAACAGTCTAGATTTAATGAAGTTTTCTTGGTTCAAACTAAAGCAAAGTAGTCCTCAAAAAGGATAATAGTCAGCAAAGGAATTCATGCTAATGAAAAGAGGATTATTCTAACACAAATATCACTTTGAATAAAATACAATCAATAAGATATAAAATCAAGATAGTCAGTAGAAGGTAGAGATTTAATCAATGACAGTCAAGTTCATCGTCATAAAGGACAGTCCTATCATCATAGTCAAAGTGAAGCAAACACCAAAATTATTATTGAAATGCATCATAATGGGTAAAGACAAAGATGTTTTAAATATTCAACAAGGGTATACCTTACAGTTCAAAGAGGATTGAAAGAAGTGGAAGAGAATTTTCTTGAGGTTCCCAATAGCTAAAGGACAACCTATACCATTGAAGAGGACTTTCAAGAGTAGGCATAAAATAAAGAGTAGTGTGTATTGGTTGTGCAAGAAGGGTCATTTCAAAAGGGTAGTCAATTGATGAAGGGCTAAATAATTCTTCAAAAGATCTAATGGTCATGCCTTTAATACCATATTTTAGTCTTCAAGGCTATGTTTGAGTTTATGTCACGTGTAAAGATTATCCATTTGAGTCACTTGAGATTTGCACCAACAATCCCTATTATTCTTGGTTTTTTTTAATGGGTAAAGTAAATATTTAGTGTAACTTTGTTGTGTTAATAATCCAAGCTAGGTGATAGGTCTTCCACATCTCTTTGCAAAATATAATAAGGAAAGATAGGAATGTGGAAATATACAATGTTACAAAATATGATGTCATCATGGGTATGTGTAGGATCATCATGGAAAAAATACACCCTTAAGTGGCAAAAAAATCAGAAAAATAAGAGTTAGGCAAATTGAATTAAAAATTTGAATAAGTTATCTATATTATTTCAAAAATATGTAAGAATATAATTTGTAGACAATTGAATGTATTTTCTAAACTACTAGGTGAAAATTTAAAATTTCAATGCAGTGGTATTTAAATTTTAGGGAAAAAATAAGAAGTGTTTGTCTAACCACCCTAACCACAATAAAATGATAATATTTTTTTATAAGATTTTAAATATAAGTAGAGAACTCATGCTCGGATGTGATGCATTTTTTTTTGTAATTTTTTTCTAAATAAATAATTAATTAAGATTTTTTTATTACAACTTTTTTAAAAAATATAAAAACTCATATGTGTGACCACCTTAACTTGGTAAAAACTTCATGAAATTCAATTTTTCTTTTTTTAATCCTATTTTGTACGAAGCATAGAATGTGACACATGTTTTGGATTCAAAAAATGTGATACCATTTGAAAACTATAGATTTTTTTCAATCAGCCTATCAATGAGGACTTTAGTCATAATTTGAATAGAAAATGAATAATAATTACTTATTAAATGAAAAGTAAAGTATAATTCATATTGGTGGAAAGCTAAGAATTTCCTTAAAAACCCTTTTCGTTTCATCAATTTTGGGTAAAAAATTAGTCATCAGGCACATACCCATCATATTGCCACTTTTTGGCCCATCATGATCCTACACATACCCTCATATGTCAAGGATTTGCACCAATAGCAAGGTCAAGAAAACTAATAACAACCATGAAATGAATAAAAAATTCCATATCCTACTACAGTGAACATTAAAAAATGCTACCAATTAACAATGCATTTCAAGTAAACAGCAATACTCACGGCCTTAGTAGTTACAGTAGCATGAAAGATCTCTTGAAACAATGAATATTCACCATGAGAACAAAAGTTGTGTAGGGGTGGTGTATCTCCAATGCAAGATCCTACAAATGGAAGGTTGTGATACTCAAATGTGGTAATGGTGATAGATAAAGAACATAGCAAACATTACTAGCTAAACAAATTATCGATGTTACCCCATTCAATTCACCATAATGTGGTATAAATTATAGATAAGCTAAAAGAAATATTCTGAAATGAGGAAGAAAAACATAAAGTAGGAAAAAGAGTTAACTTACTAACAATATAGAGTCATTTAAATCTTGTAGAGAACTCAAACCCTGGTGGTGCAGTAAGCAAGATTTTTGAAGAACAAAAGTTGCAAATGGATGCCCTTGGCTAGGGCTAAAAGTCCTTTAGGGTTTCTTCAATAAACTATAAGATTTCACCAAAAAGTGATTTTATCACTTTAGTTATAAAAAATTCATTAAATTTAATACTTAAGAACATTTGTCTTATGTATTAAATATCTCCTTGATTTTTGCATGGATTAAAATAACAGTGTAGAAATGTAAACAAATACTTGAGGTAATGTTCTATAAATTACCTTAACATTTGTATTGCCTCCAACATTTTTTTAATTTTTTTTACCCTTGCTTGATTCATGCAAAATCAAGAGATGGAGTTTAGCAAGAGTTTTGGAGCTTGATTTTCAACTAGTTGGTTGAGTTTAAAGTCCACTTGGTCAAAAATGACCATGAGGAGAAGTTTGCAATTGTTTGAGAATATTTTATATCAATTCAGAGGTTTTCATCTTTGCTTGTGAGAGGGATTTTTGAAGATTTTTTCACTTTTAGTTAGCTAGTAGTGCCACCTCTTGGTACCTTGGAGTTACCTATTATATATATTAAAAAATACTTAGTCTTTTTTGTCAGTTATTTCCTTTTGGAGAAGGTTTTGTAACTCATTTTGTTTACAATTTATATAGATCAATAGGTTACAAGTTACAAATTTTTGTCTTTATGAAGAATTTTCCTACTGTTTTCATTCAAAATCTATCAAGTTCGCCTCTTCAGAATAATGCAAAGTCTCTTTATGAATGATTTTTTTGAAACTATTGTGTTTTAAACTATCAAAACCTTTAAGTTGTGTCTCGTTCATTATTGTACATCCATCATAGGTCTTAAGTTGTGGTTATTTTCATTTAAATCTTCAAACTGTGAGAACTTTTTTTCCTTTTGAAGAAACCAAACTGTGCAACCTTCTTTTGAATCATTTTCATGATTAAATTACAATTTCTAAACTATGTAAATAGTTTCTCTGAGAATAGTTGTGAATCACTATCCAAGCTTTATTATCATTTAGGTACATCACCATAGTTGAAATTTTAGTTCATGCATTCATTTCAAATGCTTTCTTCCCTTTTCCTTCAAGAAATCATTTATTAATTAGAAAATCATAAGGGAGCTAGCTCATAATCTGGAGATTCATCTTCAATATGAGCATACCCAAAATTGTGAAAGCTATGCTCAAAATTGGAAAAGACAATTTCAAATTATGGTGAAATGAAATAGATTTCTCTACCACAAATTGACAACTATAAACTAATAAAAAAGAAATAACTAAACTAAGATCTCACTTTTCTAAAATGATGCAAGATTCTCGGTCACACTACCTAGGGATGCTCATACATTTAAATACATTGAAGGTATAATATGTAAAGACCACTAGATGCATGTTGATTTGTAGACTAAACTATAGACTAGAGCCTTCAACATAAAGAAATAAGACCAATAGTATACTAATCAAACAACATGGTTTCCTACAAAATAACTACATCTTAATGGGTCCTAATATGATCTATCTTAAGTGGATAAAAGAAGTTCTCAAAATTTGGTGAAGTTACCCAGGGAATACAATTTTTTAAACGGTTATAATATACATGATATTTAATTAAAAACTAACTTGGTTTCCTACAAAATAACCACATTTGTAACGGAATATATGAGCTTAAAAACCACCTTCGTCTTGTTAGGGGTGTTAAGGCTTCAAACATTTCAAGAGAGGCTTCTCATCAAAGGAAAGGTGAGGATGGAGCCTTCTCATGATAAGATTGTTCAAGATTATAATATGAATGATATTTCATGAGAGGCTAGTCAATCAAACCAAGAGCTAAACCAATCAATTATTCCACAAGAAAATGTTGTTAGATGTGAAGAAAATTTGGTTTGCTAAATGATTCAATTCCATTGTATAGTATGGGTATAATTAAAAGGCTCTAAACATATTTTCCATTCCCTCATGAACACTACCTTTTTCACTAACTTGCAAGTCCACTAATCCAAGGGCCACCCAAGCTTCAATATTTTCAAGTTCTATTTGTCATCACATTCAAAATGAAGAACCCCAATATTGTTTAAAAAAGTTCAATAATTTTTTTTCTCTAAATATATAGGTGCATTTCTATAAATTCAAGGGTATACAATAGGTACTATCCTAAATTGTCAAAATTGGGTTAATATATGGAAAATTTAGCATTATACATTACAGAGAACATAATGGTAAGTTCAAACTGTGGTTACTGCAAAGCTTGTTATGTTTTAACTTGCTTCATAAATCACCTTAAGCAATCCTATTACCCTAAATCCATGATTTTTTCCTAGGACCTTAATTCATAGGTCCTCTTAAGCTATCCAATTACCCTAAATCCTAAACCCTAAACTCTAAACCATAAACCCTAAAGCCATCATTTCAAGTCCTAGGACCTTAATGAAATTTGGTTGCCATGGGAAAATTCACCAAATTTTATTTCTTTAAGCCATAATTTTTTCCTAGGATCTTAATTCATAGATCCCCTTAAGCCATCCTATTACCCTAAACCTTTTGATAACCCTTTAAAATATTAACGTATAGTAAATAGATAGAGTTGAGAAAGATACTGTTTCATATGATTTACTATGTATTTAGTTTGAAATTGATGTAAAAATAATTAGTTAAAGCTAGAAGAACTATCTTGCACTTCACCAAATCTTATCCCCTTAATCCATCAAATTATTTTTTCCTAGGAGCTTACTTCATAGATCCCCTTAAGTCATCCAATTACCCTAAATCCATCATTTTTTTCTAGGACATTAATTCATAGATCCCCTTAAGCCATCCTATTACCCTAAACCCTAAACCATAAACTCTAAACCCTAAATCCTATAGCCATCATTTCAAGTCCTATGACCTTAATGAAATTTGGTTACCTTGGGAAAATTGTGAGAATTTTATTTCCTTAAGCCATCATTTTTTCCTATGGCCTTAATTCATAGATACCCTTAAGCCATCCTATTACCCTAAACCCTAAACCCTAGAATCTAAACTCTAAACCATAAATTCATTATTTTAAGTCCTAATACCTTAACAAAATTTGGTTCCCTTGGGAAACTTCACCAAATTTCATTTCCTTAAGCCATCATTTTGTCCTAGAACCTTAATTCATAGATCCCCTTAAGCCATGTCTTAGATAATTAATGAGATTTAACAAATCATATTTGTTGGATGTTGTGGTTGTGTTGCTGATATGTGGTTTTCATTGATGTCAACTCTATTAGCACTGTTGTATTGAAGGTTGTATATGTCGAGGATATTGAGATAATTGTTAAATAAAATGTTGTAGGTTGCTAGAGAAATAGTGAAGGTCATGAAGCTATCTTGATCTATACATCGATGATCAACTATTTTGGAATAAAGGGTTATTTTTGAGAGTATCTAGTCTATCCACCAAAAGTTCTCAAGGTTTGTGTGAAGTTTTGATCATGTTATGAATAGTTGTGTTCTAATAGTTTTTCTATGGTTTCTATTAGTACTCATGATTGAAGTTTATGTGATTTTGGTAATTTTTGTTGTTGTGGATGCTTCCCTATTAGTTATTGTTGATTTTGGATGCTTCTAGATCATTCTCTATCCTTTTTGTGCATCCAAGTTGATTGATATGCTCGTGATCGAAGATTTTTCTCACATGTCTTCAGGTTTTCATGTTCTTGGAAAACATGATGGTTGTAACGTGTTGCATATCCTTGGAGATTTAAATTTTAATGTTTGGTGTTCTCGAGGATTTATTTTTAGGTTGCATCATAATATTGGCCAATGGTGTTTGATTCACATTAAAATTTATTTATAAATTTGGGGCCAACATCGTAAATATGTTTTATATTTTGGTTAGAAAAGTTGTTGATGTCAATCTAGGTTGTGGATATATAAGAATGGCTATTTTTGCAAAGTTAGTGTGTGTGTGTGTGTGAAGTGAGGATAAGAAAGAGAAGAGAAAGTGTGTGAACATTTATCTATTCATTCGATGGCAGAGTAGAGTGTGAAGAATTTTGAGCGAAGTGTCTATCTTTAATTGGAACTGTAATCAAGCTTCTGCAGAAGATATTCTCTCAATTCATACCCTTTGGATCTAATCTGAATTACTTTGTATTCCTTGGGTAGTGAGCCCTCTTGTATTTGAGTAGTGAGCTCTAGGAAGTGTACCTAAATGCATGTGCATTCCCATTATTTTTCATTATACTTTTAATAGGGTATAATATTGTGGACTAACATCCAACATGGTTTTTCCCCTAGAAAGGTTTCCACGTAAAAATCTTGGTGTTCTTTGTGCTTCTGATGTGTTTATTTTTCTTTCATTAGATCTAAGATAAAGTTAAGTTAAGTTTGAAAAGTTTAAGTATTCTGTGACAACTGATTCACCCCCCCTCCCTCAGTTTTCCATCCTTGTTTTTCCAACAATATTAACCTATATTTGTTTTCTCATTTATGCCTTAGACATAAATGAGCCTTAAAAATTTTAATTTGTATTCAATTAGGTCATTTATATTGAATGGTTTAAGGGTATTTTTAAACATGTATCTTACATTTTGAGATTACAAATTTAATGTAGACTCGCTTATATCTTCGATATCATGGATCGATTCAATATTGATGATATCTATAGTCTACCTCCATGCCCTCCACCCACTCCACCTCATATCCCCTACCTCCATCACCTAAATTTGATGGCACTTGTTTGCAAGCACAAATCGATGTGAATGTTAGATCCATTCAAGATCAAATCAATGTTATTAAAAATGAAGAATGTATTCCACCACCTTTGCATCATTTTGCATCTATGTTGTTGATGTTGTTAGGTCCATGGATTTTTTCTTAGAGGAGAATCAACAATTTCTAGAGAGGAGACAATATTATTCTAAAAATGAGAACACAAAGAAATGAAGACATGTAGCAGAGTGGCAACACTTTATTTTAAGACAATGATCTTATTTTTTATAAATAATTTGACCTTGGATGGATATTTTATAAATATTTTGGTTGGATGGATCTATTAATTAATATTGTATTAAATTTTTAATTAGTTTTTTTCTTTAATTCTAATTTTTAGAGGTGTACCTATGATGGATTACATTCACACATTTTTTACTTTTTTAGAAATATTTTGATATACTTAGTTTGTGATACTTAGAATTTTTTTGATATACTAAAACCTAAACCCATCATTCTATCCTAGAATATGGCTTTTTTTTATATTATTTGGTTGCCTCGAGCAAAAAAATAAAAAATTATCCCCTTAAGACATCATTTTTTCCTAGTACCTTCATTCATAGATTCCCTTAAGCCATCCTATCATGACACCTTAATCCATCCTACGAGGACCCCTTAAGCCATGACAATTTCTCCTAATAAAAATTATTAATGATGTAATTTTTTATGAGATTTCATATCACATTAATGAGATTTTTGTGTATGTTTTAAGTTTATTTTTTAGTATGTGTACATGTATGAAAATTACATAGTTAGATATTACATTTTGAAAAAAATTGTATGTACATGATTGAAAGTCAAATAATGTATGTATGTGTATGTACATGTATCCTAGATTTTTTACACTCATGTATGTTAATGATGTATGTATGTGTATGTGTATGAGATTTCATATCACATTAATTAGCTTTTTATGTATATTTTAAGTTTATTTTTTAGTATGTGTACGTGTACGGAAATTAGATAGTTAAATCTTACATTTTGAAACTTTTATGTATATGATCAAGTTAAATGATGTATGTATGTGTACATTCACATGTATCCTATATTTTTTACACTAATGTATGTATGTGTATGTATATTAATTTTGTATAATTTTTGTAGTTTCATTTATATACATCATGGATCAATTTGACATTAATGAAATTTTTTAATGATCCACCTATTTAGCCTCCACCTCCCCCTCCCTCTCCACCTCATAACCCCCCACATCCAGTAGTAGGAATTGATGAGGCTCATTTGCAAGCCTGGATCAATGATATTTTTATATCCATTCATAACCAAATCAATGTTATTCAAAATGAAGCATTGGTTTCTCCACACTTGAGGCATTTTGTATCTGCAATGCAAAATGTTGTAGATGTCATTAAGAATATTGATTCACACTTAGATAGGAATTGACACCATCAAGAGGAGATGGGAGAATTTTATTCAGACTTTCTCTAATACAAAGATATTTTGGACCTAAAAAATAACTAAATCCCACCTTGCACCTTATTTTATCAATTGTGTCACTAATCAACCAATTCTTGCAAATAAACTAGGATATCCATGAAGTGGTGTAGACATTTGAAAATGTCTGCACATTTTTGAGAGTGATGGTGGATGGCATTTGACCATCCACCACATGCTAATTTGGAAATCCCTCTTTACTTTTTGAGGAAATTATAAGTAAAGTTCTTTTCTAGGGAAAAATCCCAATTATTTTAATTTTAAATCATTTCAAGATGTTGGTGGTGACATGAAACAACATAGGTTATGGGAATGGGTTGATCCCCAATTCCCTGTCCATGCCCAACCACTTGTAGATCCTCTTGTTCCTTCCATTGTTAGACCTATCCATCATTGCGCGGTAGTATCTACATTAGGATCATTGAGTACGCTCATACGAAACCTTGATGATCACACTTTAGTAATGACTTCTATAGCTAGAGACCATGACCATGGAGGAGCGATGTATGGAGCTAGTCCTAGTACCACTTCATGAGTGTTAACACCCCACATATGAACCATTTTTCTTTAGGTATGCTATGGACTTGATCATGCTACACCTAGTTTGGGTAGACATGGTGATTTTGGTGGAGAATCTAGTGGCATTGATTCATATGTTGAATTTATTACTATAGAGCATCACCCTATAGACCATTCAATATAGTTATAAATATTAATGTACATGGTTTTAATGAACATATATATCAAAAAAAATTACAGTGTTTTAACAATCAATTTTTTTGGTGTATATGAAACTAACCAAAGGGGAATCATATGCTCCTAGAGTTTATATTTCGACACTAGTGCTAGTCAACAACCCTCATAAGGTATTTTTATTTCAATTTTTTAAATAATATGAAATATTTTCTTAACTTGGATTTTTTAATTTGTAATTCAATCATGAACATATGTTTTAAATGTTTATGTTGGTTTAGAGGAATCAATCAAATTCTACATCGAGTTCCACCTGAGGGGTTGTCACTCAATGGTCCTTCATTATCACGTGTCTCAAATGAGGTGCAGGTACATGCATATTGTAAATTAAATTTAAAGTTACTATATACTTACAATTTTGTATTTTGAATCCACTATATGTCAACCATGCATGTACAAGTAAATGTTATAAGCATTATGTCTATGTATGTAGGTTGACACAACAATGAGAATGCAAATCAAACACAGATTTGATCTGGAGGAAACTCAAGAGGCATTTTACTTTCAAGTTGTTTATGTTGGGAAATTATGTCTCAACCTTGCAATTATATAAAGGCTACTATTGATAGGATATATATATATATATATATATATATATATATATCCTAGTTACACCTATATGTGTAATATACAATGGCATCAAGGGGATGAAATGGGATGCATGTAAAGAATTTTTTGTTACCTTTTTCAAGATACTACTAAAATGGCTGACATACATTAGATACATGATACATTGTAAATATATACCATTAATTATTAGGTTTTAGATCTAATGGTGGATATTTTGTTGGCCTATCTTGTCCAAGAATGTAACCCTATTTTATGAGGAAATTACAATATGACTACAGCAGAGAGAGAGTGATGTATTTTTTGAGAGTTTTTTGGCAATAGTGTTGTCTCTTAATCTCTGAGTGGTGATGCTCCTATGAGAATCTTTCTCTACAAGTATATTGTAATCTTTGTGATTTACTAAATAATATATTGGGAAGCTTTTGTAGTGTGGGTTTTTTTTCTTGAAAAGGGTTTTCCCCACGTAAATCACTATGTTGTGGTATACATGATATTTATGTTTATTTCTATTTAATTTTCTATAATTGTTAAATATCTGTAAATTTTTTGCATTATTCTCCTCTCAAGATTAGTGTAGGAAGTTGTTTTGCTACCTTGGCTTCCTTACAAGTTGTATCTAAGCTTGATCACCTTTGGTTTCAGCTGTGGGTTGTTGGGGGTTTTTGAACTTATATAGGTTTGATTCAAAGATTTTGTAGAAGATACTTTGTGATCTTGTTGCTGGAATTTTTAGATGGAAATTTTATCAGGGAGAATATAGGTGGAGAATTTTTTTAGAAATAATTTTGAAATGTGGAAGATAAAGATGGAGGATTTGTTGATAGATCGAGATCTTTGGGATGATGTTGATGAGAATGTTTTAAGGCTTGTTGATCCTAGTTAGGATTCTCAATATGATATTATGGGTCATAAAGCTAAGGGTCTAATCAGATTGTGTTTGGTAGACTCTATTTTAATTAATGACCATGAAGAGACATTTTCACAAAAACTATGGAAGAAACTATGGTCAGATGTATTAGGCCAAATCTTCAGTGATCAAGATTTTCTTGAGGAAGAAATTATATTCCTTGAGAATGGTAGAGGATGGAAGAATCATAGACCACTTGGAGTAATTCAATATGTTGGTGGATCAATTGGAATTAGTTGGTGTCAAGATATATGAGGAGGAGAATTGTCAGATCTTCCTTTGTTCTTTTCTTGATTCATGAGATTCTCTTGTTATAGATATTGAGAGTACTTTTATAATTTTGAAGACTAAAGAGATGAGGAGGAAGGTATCTATCAATACCAAGGAGGCCCTAAATATTCATGAAATACTGAAGGGAAAAGGAAATAAGAATGAGAAGCATGAAAAATCCATTCCAAGGGATATCTAAATCTCTTGGAAAGTCCAAAGTTATTTGCTAGAATTGCAGTAAGCCTGGACATGTTTGTCAGGAATGCAAAGAAGAAAAGAAGAAAAAGAAGAAATTTGATTCTAATTCTAAGTTCAAGAAGGAAGATGGTGATACATTCATTGCAACTTTGGCAACCTGTATAGGTAGTGATGCATGGTTGATTGACTTAGGTGCATCTTTGCATATAACCTTTAATAAAGATCAGTTTTTTGAATATGAAGAATTTGATGGAGGTAACATGTACATGGGTGATGATTCTCATTTAGACATTGTTAGTCATGGTAAAGTTGAAATTAGGTTTCTTGATGGTAGAATAATAAGAATTAATGGTGTGTTGCATATCCCTAGATTAGAGCAAAATTTGTTATCTCTAAGCAAACTAATAGATGCAGGTGTGTAGGTAGTATTTTTTGATGTAGGATGCAAGATGGTGAGAGGTGATATGGTGATTGCTAAAGGTGTCAAATATGGAGCATTGTATAATCTTGGCGCATGCACTATTGAGTGTAATAGTACTTTTGTGAAATAAATTCTATGGAAGATGTGAGGGTTTCACCTTCAACAGATGGTAATGGATCTTAGGTATCCAAGGGTGCTCTTTCTTCTAAGATAAAATTACCTACAAAGAAAACTATGTTATGGCACCAAAGACTTGGCCACATTGGAGAAAAGGGTATAAGGATCTAGAAAAATAAAAATCCTTGTTGAAGGTATGTCTGATTTTAATCTTGAATTTGATTTATGTTAGCATTGCATTTATGGAAAAAAAATTGCATCCAATTTTACTTGAGTTCTAATAAATCTTGTGGTGCATTAGATCTTATTCATTCTCATGTGTTTGGTCCTATATATATTCCTTCGATTGGTAAATCAACATATTATTTTTCATTTATTAATGATTATAGTAGAATAACATGGATATATTTTTTAAAGAGTAAATATGAAGTTTTTGGTCAATTTAAAGAATTTAAAGAAATGGATGAGTTGTAGACTAGAAAGAAAATAAAATTTTTGAGGATTGATAATGGTGGTGAATTTTTCTCTAATGATTTTGATAGATTATGTAAAGATTGTGGTATTCATACAAAAAATGCAACTCCATATTCTCCACAATGGAGTGGAATTACTGAAAGAATGAACAAGACACTGATGGAGAAGGCTAGGAGTATGTTTAGTGGTACTAGCGTAGAACAAAGGTTTTGGGCTAAAACTATTGCCACTTCATGTTACTTGATTAGTAGGTCTCCTACATCAAATCTTGTTGATAAGACACCTATAGAGGCATGGTCAGGTCACAAGCCTTCATTAATATATCTTAGATTTTTTTGTTGTTAGGCATATGCACATGTACCAAAGGAGAAGTGAAAAAATTTGGAGAACAAGGTTGTGAAATATATCTTCATCAATTACAATTATGGTGTGAAAAGATACAATCTTTGGGATCCTGTTGCACAAAAGGTAATATAGTATAAGTGTTATTTTTAGAGAAACTAAGCCTCCTTCTATTACATTGCAATTAGAAAAAGGTAAACAAAAATATGTGATTCAATTTCCTTCTACACTTGAAAATTTTGAATCAAGAATCAAGGATAGACAACAAATTGAGGAAAGATCATCTAGCTTTGAATCTTCAAAAGAGGAGGGAGAACCTCCAACTCAACTTTTTCATAGGTATACAACTTGAATAGACATCCATCTGAAAGGTATACTCCTAATTTAATACAGGAGCATCTAATGGTGTAAGGGAAATCTTGCATCACCCAAAAATATTTTCATTTCTTGTTTGTAGTTTCTTAGATGTTTTTTGTGGTTTTGGATACCCTTTTCATCATAATGTAATTCCCAACTTTCAGTTTTGCTTTTCTGCTTTTTCTAGTCAATTGTTATTTTTAGGAGGTATTGGAATTTGAAGGTATTTGGGGAAAAATTTATATGAGAGGATTCAAAATGGAAAAATAAGAACATTGGAAAAAGAATTAGGTCGAGAGCATTCCCGGTTTGAAAGATATTATAGTTTCATTCTCCCATAATTGCACCTAAAAACCTTCTAGATCATATTTGAGGCATTAAATGGCCCCAAAACACCTTTGAAACTTTCCAAAATTGGCATAGCTAATTTCAAGCATATTCTTGATTCTGAGACCTTTCCAATGGTTCAAATGGTTTGAAAAACAAAGTCCCAGATCAAAATTATCTCTTCTAGAAGTTAGTGCACTTTCAAAAATGTTCTAATTTATTTATGTGGTTTTCGAATTTGAATTTCAAATTGTAATTTTGGGTGCCAAACCACCAATAATCATAGTTCAAATATTGTTTTAGCTCCAAAACTAAAAATGAGCTATTTATGGACAAGGTTTTCTAATTTTTGGGGCCTTTTGGTGAAAAGATCGCATACTGGGCAAAGGGGAACTTTTGTAGTTTTTGTAATTTGCATGTATTGCAAAACTTGGCAATTTGAGTTTCTCTGCATGTAAGAATTTCATCATTCTGAATAAATAATATTCTCTATTGTGTGTGTGATATTTTTTGTCTCAGTTTGGCACCCTCATCATAATTATTGGAGATGTATTTTTGGTTTGAATACTAACATGGATGAACCCAAATCTATAGAAGAGGCATTAGGTATGAATGATGCAGAATAGTGGAAAATTACTATGGATGAAGAAATGGCATCTTTGAAAAGGAATGATACATGGGATCCTGTACCATTTCCTGAAGGATGAGAACTTGTTTGTTGCAAATGAGTTTTCAAGAAAAATATTGGTTGAGATGGAGGTATTGAGAAGTACAAAGTAAGGTTGGTTGTGAAAGGTTACTCTCAACTTGAGAGTGTTGATTATGGTGAGATATTCTCTCCTATTACAAAAATGACATCCATTAGATTTTTTCCTGCTATTGCTACTATTTATGATTTAGAGGTTGAGAAAATGGATGTGAAAACTACTTTCCTTCATGGTTATTTGGAGGCAGATATTTATATGACACAACCAAAGCACTATGTGGTGAAAGGTAAAGTAGGTTGGTTTGCAAATTGAAGAAATCTTTGCATGGCATAAAACAGAGTCCTAGGATGTGGTACCAAAAATTTGATACATATGTGTTAAGTTTGGGATTTGAGCCTTCTAAATTAAATAATTGTGTTTATTATAAAATTGATGATGATAATTTCATATTTATTGCATTATATGTTGATGATATGTTATTTATTGGTAAAGGGAAAGGTATTATTTCAAAACTGAAATCTCAACTTACTACTAAATTTGAAATGGAAGACCTTGGTGCAGCTAGAAATATTCTTGGGATGAAAATTAAAAGAGATAGGTGAATAGAAAGCTATATCTTGGCCAAAGTAAGTATGTCAATTCAATTTTATAGAGATTTAACATGTAGGATTATAGACCATTATGTGTTCTTATTTTAGTTGGAACAAATTTATCTATTTTAGATTGTCCAATATCTCCATCAAAGATGGAAGAAATGAATTGAGTACCTTACCATAGTGCAATTGGAAGTTTGATGTATGATATGGCTTGTACTAGACCAGACATTTCCCAAGAAATGGGAGTGTTGCAAGAATGAAGGTGTTGTCATTGATGTCAATTAGCCGATTGGTTATCTACTAGTTATTGTCATTGGTGTCATGGATGTAGGTTATTGGTTTTATATGTCAAGGATATTGAGAAAATTGTAATGAAGAAAGGTTTTAGGTCTTGAGTGGTTGTTCAAAGTTTTACTCCTATGTTTTTGTTGTTCAAATATGTTGATTACGGTTGTTGGAATTTTCTATATCCACATTTTTTGCTTCTGATTTATTGTATAGTGTGAGTTATGTTCACCAATTATGAACTATGGTTTTTTGTGTTTCTAGTTGAGGTTTGGGAGAAATTTTGTTGGTCTAGATTTCCTTTTGGTTAAGTCTTATGACTTGCAGTTCCAGAGCTAAACTATTATGATCATGTTGAAGATAATTTTGGTGTCTAGAAGGATTGGATCATGCTAAGGGTTATGTATGCTTAATAGTTCTATGTTTTTTACATTGGTTTGGTCGACCTTGTGTTGAACACTAATTTTGAAGTTGATGAATTATGTTGGGAGCTATTTGGTTCTTCATCTAGCATGTGTTCTAGTCACCCTCATTCTAATTCCACCCTATCATGTTTTTCCATCAATCTAATTTGAATTTAATGATGGATGGATGACTTTGGATATATTTTAAAGTTCAAGATTGTATAAATATAGGATGAGTTAGTGGTGAATGTAGAAAAAAAGAGACAAGTGAAAAGACATAGAGCATATATATGTGAATCCATGTGTGTATGTGATGCAAAATGGGTAGATTAGTGTAAAGTCTAAATGTTGAGTTTTCAGATGTAGTGAGTTGAAAGTGTGCTTTATCATTGATGCATGTCTACAAGTGGTTGAGTAAATTGTGGCAGAAATCTCTATTGTATTGAGATTGTTTTGTAACATATCTCCTTTATCTCCATTGTATCTTTGTCGTAGTGAGCCCTCCAGATGGTTAACCCTGCTGGACAATGAGTCCTTGTTTTGGTAGTGAGCATTTTTCTCAATCAATGACCCTTTCTAATCAGTTTTGTTATTCTATATAGTGTGACTTAATCCTCACCATGGTTTTTCCTTTATTTCATTTTCCACATAAATCTAGTGTTACTTTTTCTATGTGATGGTTTTCAATTTCTAAACTTGCACTTAATGATTAATCATATTAGCAAAGTTAAGGTTTTGAGGCTGATTTGTGTTTTAGTGAGTTTTTTAAAAGTTTAAATTACTACAACTAATTCACCCCCCCTCTCAACTGTATTGTTCAATAATTGGTATCAGAGATTGGTTCCTTAGAGAAGAGCTTAACTGCTTAAGGAAGGTCTAGGATGGCTAGAAAAGTTCCTTATGAGTATGAAAATTTTGATGGAACTAACTATGATATTTGGAAAAAATTGATGGTAGAATATATGGAGTATTGTGGATATGATGTAGATAAATCTTACAAGACTCCCTACACTCTCCCACTAATGGTCTAAGTACGGTTGATTAGATCAAGGAACATGAAGTGAACAATATGGAAAAATTCATTTTGAAGAATAGTCTTGTACATTTCGAAGTGATTAAAGTTCAAAATATGAAGACTACTAAAGAAGTCTAGGATGCTTTAGAAAAGGTGCATGAATGTGATGAAAGGGTCAAAGAAACAAAGTTGTAGAATTTGGAGACATAGCTTGAGATCCTACATATTTCTGAAGATGAGAATGTTAAAGCCTATGTGCAAAGATTGGATGAGGTAGTAGCTGGAATGCGAGGAACTGTTACTACAATAGATGAATCCAAGATTGAAAAGAATATTCTTAGAACTCTCCCTAATGCTTATAGTGAAAAGGTATGTGCTATTGAAGAACATATATATTACAATACTTACACTAAAGATTAGTTTTTGGGAACTCAGACATCTTATGAGATGAGAAAGAAGAATTTGAGGAATGGATCCATATAAGAGATTGCTTTTAAGGCTACAAAAGTTGAAGGTCCATATAAAGAAATTTTGATGAAGTAGAAGCTAACTTTGTGAAAAGAATGAAGAAAGACTTTGAAAAGTATGAAGGTAAGTTACCCTTTAAATTCTTTAGTTGTGGAGGGATAGGTCATTATGCTTCAAGGTGTTTAGAAATAGCTAAGAGGAATAAACAAAGATATGAGAAAGAAAAGAAAGGTAGGAAGATTAACATAGCATATTGTTTGAATGAGGATGCTAGTATATATGATAAGGAATCTAGATATGGAGATCTTGATGACAATGAATTCTTGTTCTTGGCTATAAAAGATGAACCCACTTCTATTAATTCTAAGAAAAATGTGAAGGAATTCCCTCCAAACAAGGAGAAAATTGGGTTGTTGAAAGTGGTTGTTCACATCACATTACTGGTGCTAAGATTAAGTTTGTTAAACTTGAGAAATACGATGGAGGATTAGTTATGTTTGGAGATGATACTGATGCTAAGATTTGTGGGATTGGTTTAGTAATTTTTTATGAAAAGCATAACATTGATAATTTTACTATGTTAAGCATTTAAGAAAAAATATCTTAGCTATTGGAAAGATGTGTAGTAAAGGATATAATCCTATATTTAAGGATGAAAGATGTGAAATCAGGAAAGATTGCAAAGTAGTGATTGTTGGAGAAAATAAATCTAAAGGAAATATCTATCAAGTTAAGGGTGTTGATGGAGAATGGTTTATGAATCAAATTAATGACAATTGGTTGTGGTATCAGAGAATGTGTCATATGAATTTTGATAACTTAGTGAGGATTAATGCACTTTAGGCTGTGATTGATTTACCAAGGATTACAAAGCCTATTAATGTTATTTGCAATAATTGGTAGTTTGAAAAGAAAGCAAGAAATCATTTCAAATCAAAGGAACAATCTCTTATTGGACTACTATATTTAATTCATACAAATATTTGTGGTCCTATTGTTAAAAGGCATGGGACAATTAAGAGGGGGGTGAATCAGTTATCACACAAATTCAAATTAAAAACTTCAACACTTATCAATCCCACAACCAAAATATTCTATTATTAAGTATGAACATGAAATGCAACTAACAAAAAGTAAAATCAGCACAATGAACACCAGATTTTTATGTGGAAAAACAAAAGAGGGAAAAACCAAGGTGAGGATTAACTCACAATATAAAGAGATTATAAAACTGAATATAGAGGCTCACTGCTCAGAAGAGGACTCACTGTCCAACAAAGAGGCTCACTAGCTACATATACAAAAGAGAACAAAAGATCCACTACAAAAATAAACATACATATGCAACCATGATCAGAAGATTGCAGAAACCTTCAACTCACTACCTTTAGGAATCTAACACAATGAAGTACTACTGCCTCAACTCACTTTCACACACTTCTACTTTTTGATTTTTGGTTTAATTAATAAATTTTCATCACTATCACATTCTTCACAATTTGACTTGCATTTATACCTTCTTCAACCTTAGAAAATTTCTCCAAGGTTGGCCAAATAAACTTCATTTCATAAATTCAAACTAGGTCGAAAACTCAATATTCCTATGGTGGAAAAGAATGAGAGTGGAAAAATAAAATACTTAACCAAGACCAAAAATAATGTCTCAGATCAACCACATGCTTCTTTGATTAATTTTAATCCTTTGCATGAAGTGTAAACACCAGGTCGGCCAAACCTAATGAAAACACAAATGAACATTGATGTACATGCTTCCCAATAAGAAGATAACATGTAAATGATGTAAAAAACTTCATTATGCGTGATAACACATCTCATATTCCTTTAGATATATCTACAACAAGAGCAATAATCTTCAAACACCTAACTCCTTCCATCAGTCGATCTGAACATGCAAACACATATAGCAACTCAAAAACATGACATCTAGATTACCAAACCACACACATCTTTGCCAGAACCAAGAGAAAACCAATATAAGACATATTCTATATCCACAAGATCTAAAATAGAACAATAAAGGACTATATAGTAGAAACATTTATCCCAGTCCGTAGAAGACTAATTCTCGCAGAATAGGTTACACACCAGTGAATGTAACTTTCACATCCCATCAAACCAAAAACTTCAACTCAAGATATATCACCAATAGATTATCATTAGCAAACCTTTAGATCCACACAAGCATAGGATCAACATAGGAGAAACTCAGAGCACATACCAGAGCACATTTTGAATAGATTCATAACTCTCACTTCTCTTTTGTATTAATTTTCTCAAAAGCACTAGGAAAATAATCATTTTATTACATTTACAACATCATGAAGATAGCTCCAAGTACTCACAACATCTCAAAAGAAACTCAACTATATATGTGCAATCTGCAACATATTGAACTGTGTTGACATCAATGACAACATTAATGACAACATCACCAAACTTGCTCATAGTAGCAACAATCTCCCCCTTTGTTATTGATGGCAACGCATGATGTGAAAAGCCATCAAAGACAACATCCTACACAATATTCTTGGAGATCACCTTCTCTTCATCTACAATTTTTTTTCACGTGAATTTATCTCCCCCTTCTCATCAATGACAAGGATCAAAAACTTTGATCACTCCCCCTTAGGAGTGCACCCATTCAACTCATACTACAATAATGAGAACCTTTTCTACTCCATGTGCTAAGTAGATCCATTCATCAATCTAGATAAATGAAGAATCTGTGAATTCAATGGACTGATGCACCTTCATGTGCATCTAGTTCGGAGGGCCAATGACGCCAAACCTCTCCCTAAGATGCTCAAAGGTATCCTTTGGAAGACCCTTAGTAAATATATCTACAATTTGTTCCTTTGTTGTCACATACTCCAATATGACTTCATTCTCCAACACCTTTTCTCTCAAGAAATGATATTTGATAGATATGTGTTTCATTATTGAATGCATAACTAAATTCTTTGAAATGTTTATGGCACTTGTGTTGGCATAGAAAATAGGAATAAACTCATCACATATTACTCTAATGTCTTTCAGAGTTTGCTTCATCCACAAAACTTGTGTGCAATAGGATGCTGCAACAATATATTCTACCTCTGTAGTGGGTAAAGAAACTAAGTCATTTTTCTTACTCAACCAAGAAACCAATCTACCGCCAAGAAAGAAAGCACCTCCATTGGTACTCTTCTGGTCATCCATACAACCAACCCAATCTGCATTGATATAGGAACTCAAGGTGAAATTAACACCCTTAGGATACCATAAGCCATAATTTGGTGTACCTTTAAGATATCTGAATATCTTCTTTACAACTGTAACATGTACCTCTTTAGGATATGCTTGAAATCTAGAAACTAAACATATTGCATGCATAATATCCAATATGGTAGCAATAAGATACAACATTCCACAAATCATAGATCTATATTATCTCTTATCAATTTTAGCAGATTCATCATTTTTACTCAGCTTACATCTAATTACCATATGAGTACTAACCAGTTTGGAATCATCCATTCCAAACTTATTCAACATGTCTTTCACATACTTATATTGTGAAATGAATATCCCTTTATCAGTTTGATTTACTTGAAGACAAAGAAAGAAATTCAATTCACTAATCATGGACATTTCAATTTTTTTTTCATTTCTTTAGTAAATATCCTACACATGCCTTCATTTCTACCAAAGATGATATCATCAACATATACAACTACTATCAACATTTTTTACGTTCCACTTTAAAGTAAAAATTATTTTCAGCAAAGCCTTTGTTCAATCCTTTCTTTGTCAAGTATTTATCCAATCTTGCATACCAAGCTCTAGGAGCTTTCTTTAGTCCATAATATTCCTTCTTCAACTTACAAACCATGTATGGTTTGTTAGATAATTAAAATCCTTTAGGTTATTTCACGTATACTTCTTCCTACAATTCACCATTCAGAAATGCTGACTTGACATCTGTTTGACACACTTTGAAATCCTTGTGGGAAGAAAATTCCAAAAAATTATAGTAGCTTCCATTCTAGCCACATGGGAAAATGTTTCTTCAAAGTATATGCCTTTAACTTGTCAATAACCTTTGCATACAAGTCTTGCCTTATTTCTTATAACTTCACCATTTTCAATATATTACATTCTTATTTGCGGGTCTAGGGACTAATTCCCATGTCTAATTCTTTTCTATTTATTGCAAATCTTCTTTCATAGCTTTCATCCAACTCTAATCTTCACATTCTTCACTCACAGACTTAGGTTCAATTTTAGAGAGTAAACACATATTTACCTCAGCTACTACTTTACTTCTTGTCTTCACACCTTCACTCTAATCTCCAATTATCTATTCCTTCAAATGATTCTTCTACACATACTTAAGATTCTTAATAGTAGGTTCTAATTCATTTTCTTCTTCTTCTTCTTCAGCCTATTCTTCTTATCCTTCTTCCTTCTTACTTTTTTCAGGTACTTGTCTATAGAAAGGATCGTCAAGTTCAACTTCACTTATCTCAATAGGTTTGTGCATGTCTTCATCAAATTTCACATTATCACTTTCATTATGATTTGCTAGTAGTAGAGTACTCAAGAAAAAATCCTTCATCACATCTAGCATCGAAATTTCCAATATTTTCATCATCTCTTTTGACATAACATGATTTACTTCCAAATACCTTGAATTACTTCACAGTAGGAGTCTTACCAGTCCATAACTGAGAAGGAGTTTTTTTGTTATTGCCTCTAATTTGAACTCTATTAAGAACATAAACAACAATGTGTATTGTCTCTCTCTAGTACACATCAAGTACATTTGATTCTTTCATCATGGTTCTTGCAACTTCTTATTCATCTGGTTTTTCCTCTCAACTACCTTATTCTGTTGAGGGGTTATCAAAGCATAAAACTATATTTTTATACCATGTTGTTCACAAAATGTATTAAACTCACTAGAAGTGAATTCTCCACCTTTGTCAAATCTTAAAAATTTTATTTTCAAATTCACTTCATTTTCCACTCTTGCTTTGAATACTTTAAACCTATTCAAAGCCTAAGTCTTTTCTCTAAGAAAAGAAACCCATGTCATTCAAGAATAATCATCAATATGATCATAAAATACCTATCACCATTCATGCTTCCTATTGTAGTTAGACCATAAAAGTCAGTATGAATTAATTCTCACATTCTGGTAGTATATTTATCTTTCCCTTAAAGCTACATCTTGTTTGTTACCCCAACTAACAAGTTCCAGAAATAGTATTAGTAGGCTTTGTGATTCTAGGCAAACCTCTGACAACATCTCTTGAACTAATTTTGACTAGATTATCAAAGTTTACATATCCCATTCTTTAGTGCCATAACCAACTTTCACTTACTTGAGATACAAGGCAATGACCATCAACTCCCTTAAGTTGATATATGTTTCCATGAGTTCTCCTTCTGGCAACAACCATATCTCTAGATCCTTTTTTGATTTCACAAGTATTATTCTAAAGCACAAGTTTGAAACCATTTCTACACATCTATCCAACACTCAAAAGGTTATGCCTCAAACCCTTTACATAATATACATCATTAGTTCTATGTAATTCATCAAAATTAATTGTACCTTTCCCACAAATCTTAACTCCTGAATAATCACCAAACATGAGCAAATGACCATCATACTTTTCAATTTTAGTGAGCTTACTTTTATCTCCAATCATGTGATTAGAACATCCATTGTCAATCACCTAGTATTCTTCATCCTATCTTGCATGAAAGGTGGTGACAAAAGTACCTTCCATCTTATTATTTATGTTCTACAGAGCATTCTTCCTTGCTCAATTTCCTAGGATAGTAGAAACAAATTTATTCTCAAAAGCTTAAAATAAACATTCACTATCATCACCCTCATAATCAAATTCATCATGAGAGATTCCAACTTCTTCTTTAACATAATACAACTTCTTTTATTTTTTATCCTTTCTATCCTTATCTCTATGAGCCTTGGTTTTATTATGTATAGCTCTATTTGGAAATCTTGAAGCATAATGATCAATATTACCACAACTAAAAAATTAAAGGGAAACATACCTTTACCACTTTATGGTACCCTTTTTCAACTTTCTGGTGAAATTTTCTTCCAACTCATTAGAACCATCAGTCTCTACATCATCTTCAATCTTCATTTCCTTAAATGTTGTTTATGTCTTTTCTTCTTTCCTGTCTCCTTTCCTAAACTTTCTCATCTCAAATGCTTGCAAGGTGTTGAATAACTATTCTTTAGTATACTTCTTAGGATCATACATCTCTTCAATAACCAAGATCTTATTACAATAGCAATTTGGTAGGGTGATCAAGATCTTCTCAGTAATATCTTCATCGGTTAACTTTCCCCCTTGATTAATAACTTCATTTTTTTTCGTCCCAACCCTCTGGAAATAGCTTGTAAACTCTTCACCTTCTTCCATTTTCAAACTCTCATATCTATGCTTTTTTGCTAGCTTCTTTTTCAACTTTACTCTTTCATTTCCTTCATACAATTCTTCCAACTTCTTCCAAACTTCATAAACAATGCCTAAAGAAAGAACCTTAGTTTTCTTAGTTTTAGATAAAGCACTATAAATAGCATACCTCCCTTTCTCATTCTCCTCATAAGTAGAAACCTCATATGTTGTTGAAGGACAACTCACCAAAGCAACATACTTTGTATCAATGTCCTTCCAGGTCTTGTAACCAAGATATTTAATATATACTCTCATCTGCACTTTCCAATCACTGTAATCAGATCCATCAAACATAGGGATTTACAAATTATGCACCATCAGATCTTCCTTAAGTGGTTAAGCTCTACACCATGGAAGCAAAGATCTTATACCAATTGTTAAAGGGTGTAGGACAACTGAGAGGGTGGATGGAGAAGTTGTCACATGTAAATTAAAATTCAAAACATCAACACTTATCAATCCCACAACCACCCTATTCTAATATTAAGTATGAACATGAAATGCAGATAACAGAAAGTAAAATTAACACAATGAACACCGTATTTTTTATGTGGATAATCCAATGAGGGAAAAACCATGGTGAGGATTAAATCATAATATAAAGAGATTATAAAACTAAATACAAATGCTCACTTTCAAGGGCTCACTACCCAAAAGAGGACTCACTATCCAAATGCAAAGGCTCACTACCTATAGAAAGGACTCAATATCCAATAGAGAGTCTCACTGCCTATAGATACAAAAGAGAATAAAAGATACACCACACAAATAAACACACATCCACAACCTTGATCAGAAGATTGTAGAAACCTTCAGCTCATTGCCTTCAAGAATCTAACACAATGAAGTACTGGTACCTCAACTCACTTTCACACACTTCCATTTTTTATTTTTGGATTACTTCATCACTTTTTATCACTATTACATTCTTCAAAAATTCAACGTGCATTTATACCATCTTCAACCTTATAAAATTTCTCCAAGGTTGGGCAAATAAACTTCATTTCATAAATTCAAATTAGGTTGTCAACTCAACTTTAGTACAATGGAAAAGAATGAGAGTGGACCAATAAAAATACTTAAACAAGACCAAAAATAATGTCTCAAATCCACCACATGCTTCCTTGATTAATTTTAATTCTTCAAATGAAGTGTAAAGACTAGGTCAGCCAAACCTACTGAAAACACAAATGAACATTGATGTACATGCTTTCCAACAAGAAGATAACATGTTGACAACACAAAAAACTTCATTATGCATGAGAATACATATCAAATTCCTACATATTATGCATGAGAACTCCTTCCATCAGTCCATCTGGACATGGAAACATATACAACTCATAAACATAACTTCTAGATCACCAAACCAAAAGAATCTTGAATAGAACCAAGAGAACAATTGTTGATGTGTTTTTAATGCACTTCTCAACACAAGTAATGCATAGGTGCATCACCTCTCTTGAAAGAAAATTTCCAACAATAAGTTGTTGAAAATTACCCCAAGGTCTCTCAGGTGTCAGGTCATGACATGCTTGGAATATCTCAGTTGGTTCAATTTGATTTTGCTGGTAATCATAGTGTATACTTATGGAGTTAAGTTGGATGGAAGTTGGATCTTGAAATGGAGTTCCTGAGATGGGGAAGTTAGTGTGTAATTGATACAAGTTCAAACAATAGTCCTAAACTCCTATTTCAGTTCTTGATTTGGCTTTACAATGTGCAATGAACCTTAGCATAGGTTATTTATTAAAAAAAAGAAAAAGGGTAGGGAGGAGAGAAAGTTCCTCGATTTGAAATTTAGTAGTGAATAGTGATCATGGAGAATTCTACTACGGACAACCTTCCTAAAGAAAAATTTCACTTAGATAGATTATATCATAGTCTAATGAAATTTTTGCAAGCTTCTAAGGACTACGGATATTCAATCATTCATTCACCATAAGCATAAAAAAATAATGGAAATTTTGATCATCTTTCAATTTGAGTCCAGACTAACTTTACACAGTTGTCTACCATCAATAAAAAGAAAAATGTATGACTAGAAAGGTTGCTAGCACATAGTAGAATGCTTCAAAACCAATGAACAATGTTCTCTAATCTACTAAAGAAAGCTAAAACATGAAGAAAAAAAATTAAATCTACTTAAAATTCACTAACTATGGGAGAAGAACCATGTAGCATGCAATAGAAACTCAAGAGTCCACCAAAATCCAATGAACTTCTATTAAAATTTCTATAGCATGTCTTTACAACAACTCAACTCTCTTGAAAATGAGATGAGACCCCTATTTATAGTGTTCCAAAAGAAAAATAAATAGCCAAGATTGATTTGCATTGTGTGGCAAGGATTCACTACAAATTAGGGTTTCCCCTACCAAAAAATATATATTACAATTTAAAATACATTCTTTGTCCTTTTCCCTATTATTTCTTTATGTGGCAGCATTGTAGCAATTTTACCTTTTTCTAATTTTCCTTTAGCTACACAGTGAGGAACTCATCATCAATAATAGGGTTTCCTTCACTTTTCTTCACGGTGGCATATTCCACAATTTTTTTGATTAATGCCTGGAGCTTGTTCCATTCCAATATGTTAGATTGAATCACCTAGAAATTGAGCCAACTTGATTTGTTCGTGACAATATCTTAGTCCTTGTCAAATTTCTATGTATTCTTAATCACCTGCTTGGACTGAGAGAAGGATCGAGTAGAAAAACCCATAAAATCTAGTGTTAGTGCATTCACAGTCCTCTCTTCCACTTTCTTCTGAAAGTAGGGCCTTTTCTTTTCAAGATCTAACTCAACAATGGGCACATCAAAGTCCACCAACTTTATATATTCTTCACAAATAGCCCAAACTTCCTTGATCCACTCAATTTCAATCTCTACCTCACGAAGCACTTGCTCCAATACCCCTTTTATGTGGTCAAGGCTTAGTTTCCATATCTCTACGAACCAATGATTGACTTTAGCTAGAGCAGATTCCTTTTCCTAAGATCCATCAGGTACCTTGAGGATGGCCTCAAGTTTGGGGTACATGATCTTGTATAGCTTAGGGAAGTCAGTGCATAACTTCCTTATTTCCTTGAATACACTTTGGAACTCTAGGAATTTGTTGGTGGTTCTAACCATGTGGTTGATGCTCATGTTCTCATTGTAGATGACCTATTTGAACTAATCCTCCAAAGGGTTTTGTCCAATTCTTTATTTTCTCAATTTGATCAATATGGTCCTTGGATAGAAATTGTGGTGGTGGCAAGGATGTGATGGGAAGATCTTCCATTGATGACCATTATTCAATATAGGTTGTCAAATAAACCACCTATGCTTTAAGTTCCTCCTTTGAAATCCTATCCTTGTGCATTTGATGCACGATGGTAGCAACAAAACCCTAGAGGTGATCAATTTTTTTCTCTTGCATGGTGATTCCTAGATCAAGGGTTGAGATGCTATAGCTAACCCCTTCTTCATTCACATCTGGAGTGGCTATTTGCATGGTTTTGGACCCAAAGGAATCCATTTTCATATGAGATCTAACCTTAGGCTTCTTCTCTTTCTTTGTGTTGACTTGCGCTTGAGCCAAAATGGACTCCAACCATGCCTTTGGGTTCCTTGGGCTAGGAGCTTTCTTCTCCAATTGCTTCTCAAGCAACTCAAGCATCTGAGATTCTCCCCTTGGTGATTCATGATCATGTTCTTCTTCATGGGTGTGTTCAATCTCCATCACCTTACTACCTGGGGTCTCTTGCTTGATCATTTCTCCTTCTTCATCTGAATCATGAATGATTATAGTTTCCTTTTGTAGAGACTCGGTGACTATATACTCTTTGGGGATCTTTTCCATTCAACATTTTTATTTTCTTATTTTTCTGCTTCATTCCCATGTTCTTTGGGTTGCTATTTCCTTGGGCTTTTGTGGGTTTTATCCTCTTCTTGAGATTTATCTTCTTCCTTGCACTGAGGTGGCACATTTTCATGTTCTTTCTTTTCTTTCTCTTCTCGCTCTTCTTGTTCTTCTAGGAGAGGCATTTCTTCATCATGTTTGGGGCTTTCATCATGCTCCCCAGTTGGAGGTTTAGTATCCTCCTCCATCTTATTACTTCATTCCTTCTCTTCTTCAAAAGGTTTCTTTTCTACCTCTTCCCCAAAATTCTGTAACTATTGAGCTAACTCCTCCTTGAGGTTTGGATCAAAAGTCTCCACAATATATTTGGTGCTAGCATCTTCTCCATCACTCTTGGAGGATTATGTTTCTTCACCTTCTTGCACCACTTCATCAATTGGTAGGTGATGGATCTTGTGATGCTCATGGTAATCATCTACTTCCTCTTTGATGCCCTTAGTGGCTTACTTCTCTCATCTCTCCAACTCCTTAGATATTTCCATTGTGGCTTTCATTTCTAATGGTTTAGTTGGAGGAGGGGAGGTGAGAATATTAGCAAGAATTTGTACCAAGGCAGCTTGAATAGTTGGGTTCATTAGTACCCTCGAGAGCTTTGTAGGGATGTTCTGCATATGTTGGGAGAATGCCTCTGGAAGTGAGAACGTAGGTATTGACATTGTAGCCATTGCTAGTGGAAGAGAAGTGGTCAAAGACATGGAAGAAGAAGAGAGTGGAGAGGTGGTTGAGGAGGAAGAGTCTATTGTCATCACCTATGTCATGGGTGGAGTGGAAACAAGGTGGAAAGAGATATCTACTATAGGTGGGGAGGTGGAAATTATTGCCTAAGAAGTAGGTAGAGGGGTAGCAACAGTAGTAGTTGCAAAAGTAGAGATAACTGGTGGAGAATTTTTTTGCTCAGCCTCTAACTTTTCTCCCTCATGGAGGGTGTCCTCTTGGATGGTATCAATACCTCTAAATGTCTTAGGTATTTTGGAGGATTTACCCTCTGAAGCTTTTTGTGAGTATACTCGGGGCTTGGACTACCTTTTAGCTATCACTTTTCTCTTTCTCAATCTAGTGATTGGAGGAGATTGGGAAACTTCTTCCATTGGGGCAGCACTCATTCCACTATCAGTTTCACTAGTAGGATCTTCCTCAAGCTCCTCATAGGTCAAGGTGACCCCTTGTTGTTTCAATCGGGCAACCTACCCATCAATCCATTCCTTCATCCTAGCCTCAATGAGCTTTGATAGAATATTGAGGTCATAGACCTCTCACTCATTCCAATAAATTAGAGGTAATGGTAGATTAGCAACTACTTCATATTGAGGATCCATTACTATATTAGCCTCCTCTGCTACTTGGTTTGGCACTAGGAACAATTTGACCCTTTTCGCAAAATATGCAGTCATTTGCATATAGTGCCTCATCTGCACTTCTTTGTCATCCTTGCAATTTTCCCAAAAGTCTTCAATGTGATGCACATGGGTGTGTTTAGGCCCAATATCCTTCCTTAGTTTCCCATAGGGTTCCATCCATTGTCAAGTAGTGTGGAATTGCAAATGGTATTACACCAACTCCTTGTTAGAATGATCTACACATTGGGAGGTGTGGAGCTCATGCAACCTTTGGTTGAAGGAGAGGGGATAAGGAATCCCTACTTAGTGCTTGTTGCTCAAAATATTATGTGCATGTTGTAGCTACCAAGAGAGCTCTAATATTATTATCCAGTCATTGGGAGACTAAGGAAGCTTATATGGTTTCTCAAAGAAACCTTTAGCATGAATGTAGCTAAACTTTGGAAACTAAATGAATAAGAAGGGAAAATCTTTGAGGAAAGAATTGGAACTGTTGGAGACTCTTCTTTCAAAATAACCCTTGAGAAATTTGATGATGTGGCCTATGAAAACATCATTAACTCTACAATAATCCCTCTTGAAGTTCCTGAATTACGATTGAGGGTACCTATCATAGACTTTTAGCTCCCTGCCCAATTCTGTTTTAGGAGCTCTGAATAATCCTTTATATTGTGTCTTATCAATGAGAAAATATACAAGGTAGGAGGTCATGTAAAACTTTGTGGTCTTCTTAATAGCCACAAATTATTCATGTAGGAAATTTCTTATGATTCCTACCCAATAGAACATAGTTTTTCATTTGAGGATCTCGTCCACGAAGTAAAGCACCCACTCTTGGAAATAGACCCATGACCCTACTTAATAAAGTTACTATATCATGGTAATCCTCATAGAAATAACTGTGACCTAGAGTTCCTAATGCACCTTAGTGACACTACTCCTCTTCTCTTTCATGCAATATTGATTGATAATACTTTTACATTCTAGGGTATTTGAGTCCCATGTTTCCTTGGCATCGTTTATGGTAGCCTCCTCCATTTCTCCAAAGGTAGGGATGTGAAAATCATTCCCTATTGACTTCACTGATAGATCAGCCAATATGTTCCCATCCCTATCTACAATGGTTCTAGTTCCCTCTTGATAGGCATCTCTATAGGCCATTACTAGTTTAGGGGAAATAAGAGCAAGAGGGAAGCTTGCAACTTTGGCCAACCCACTACTTTTGATTTTCCTCGCACTTTCTATTGTAGGGTTGATTCAAACTCTCTGTTTGAATTCATTGATGTCTACCTACCTGATGTTCATGTTAGAGACCTCCTTCTAGGTTGTGGTGACTTTAGAGTTCAGAAGTTCCCCTTAGAACTTATATTTCATTTGTTCTTTATCATCTTTCCTACAGGGTGCCTCGGTTGTTTTCTCCCCTTTGTCCTTCTCCATAGTTGCTCCTGAAGCTCTTGCACTTTATTCCATATATCTAGCAGGAAAAAGAGAGGTGAGCACATTCAAGCATGAAAATATGGGAAAGTTAGACAAAATCTTACAAAATGACATTCAATTGGAAAATACATCATTCAAGAAATCTAACATATCTTCTGAATTCATGTTAACATATCACAAGAAGTAGTTTGAGAAATTTGGGCCCAGGGGATCAAACCTCCCTAGGCTAATGGTTGTTTTAAAGAAACTATCAAAGGGACAACAATCAGGGCACAACAACCTACCTTTGTCGACCTGCCTTTAAATCTAGGTAGTTTGTGGGGTCCACCAGGGGGGATGCCCTATTTTGGCATGTGGGTCTAAGTCGCTTTAAAGATTTAAGGTCGTTAAGATCACATTTTGAGTAATCAGGACCAGGAGGAAGCTTTGTTGTTTAGAGTCTATTTTTGAGAGTGGCTCTGGCAAGATGGCATCTCATGGGTGGAGTTCTGCCGACATCACCCATGACTCTAAAAGGAAGTCAATAGTTTGTTTGTCATTTTGGCACTTTGGGTTGGTAAGAGTAGAAGGATGTTAGTCGATTATTGTTTGAGGCGATGGAAGTCACATGGCGGTTCGATGGAGGTAGCCAACAACATTGGATCTAGATGGAGATGTGTTTTTTATGTTTTTCTTTGTTCATTGTAGGAGGATGCAAAGAAAGTGGAATAGTTGGGTTCTTGGTGTTGGAAGGGCAGAGGCATTTTTCTATTTTGACATGACAGAGCATAGATAGAGTCCAAGTGAGGGCAATCTGACAAGGGAAACCCATTGAAGGTTGTCCTCTTATAAATTTTCACAGCTTTCATTCAAACAACCATGATTGAGTCAAGTCTCGAAGGGAGGAATGATGTCCCTCAAATACCATTTGAGATGATGATATCACTACGATAGCCTATGGATGGAAGTCTATAGGGTGGGTCCCCAAAGGATGGTGTCACTTGGTCATTTGGAGGGAAAGAAGAAGGCGGCCGATGAGGATAGTTTTAGGACACGTCGATTGGATAGACAGGCCTTTAAAGAAACTATTGAAGGAAAAACATCAATGAAACCCTATCAATGGAAGTCTACAAGGTAGGACCTGAGATAGGCCATGACTTAAGATTTCACAGTAGTTTAATCATACAAAAATTAGAAGTGCAGGGTCCAACCATTGAAAATTTGGGGTCCAAAAGCCGTTTGGAACGGTAGGTCATTAATGGTGCCCTAGGGACAGAATCCCACAAGGGCAGACTCGAATGGTTTTGATGACTCCTCATTTTCACTTGTGAATGGTTTTGATGCCTCCTCCCGCTAGGGGGAACTTGAAGGGGTCTCCTACCATTTTAAGTTTGATGCAATTTTAAACATTAGTGATAGTGATGGGAGTGCGCGGGCCTGCAAATTATGAATGTTCTAGCTAAAGAATAGTGTCGGGAGTCAAGGTTCTATGATCATATAATGGGTGATTTGTGAAGTTTTCCAAGATCTCAGCACATGGGTTTTGGGTGCCTTATTATAATCTATATGTCTATTAAATTTTTCTCCCTTATACTTAGAGATTTTGCACAAAAAATGAACAAACTCAAAGTGAGGCGTGAGTGACAAACCTACCTCACAAATCGGATGAAGGTGAATGACCAAGAAAGCATTAATCATATGATAATGATAATCTAATGACATGGAACTGATGGAAACACTAGAAAATGGTTCTTTGACTATCTCTCTGAGTGACTGACAATTGAAAATGACAGGTGAGAGTCACCTATTTATAGAAAATAGTGTATTAAATGTGCCTAATAAAATTTTGTATGATATACACTACGTTTGGTGAGCTATCATTTGAAAATGGTGGCAAGGGTATCAAGACCCATCAAGTAGGTGGTGGTTAGTCGATGGTTCTTTAGAAATTTAGTGATGAGGAGACGGTGCCAAAGGTATCGAGTCTTGAGGACAGGAAGGATGTCAAACAATGTCCATTCAAAATCCAACAATAAGGGAAATGAAAAATAACCCTATGGGTCCTAATGGATGGAGAGTTGTCAAACCAAGGCCATTTTAGATGGCCACAAGGAAATAGAAACCCAATGGGGGTGGCCTGACAAGGTAGGCCAAATGGGCTCTAGAGACACCAACTTTGGAAAGCTACGCCAAATAGCTAGTGGGATCCCATAAAGACTTAGAACTTTGAAAATTTTAGGGGGAAAAAGCATGGTCAACTCAAGATGACTCCCCTAAATCTCATTGACCATTTTGAACACCAAACTAGGGGCACACAAAATGAGGTAGCAACCAAAAGCGACCTAGTGAGGCAAAGAAAAGAGAGGGTCCCCATTTTGAATGATGTGTGTGTGTTGAAGTTACAAAAAATGGTGACTCTACTAGGGAATGCTCTTGAGCATTCTAAGGATAAATGCTCATTCAAAACGAAAAATCTCTAGTTTCACAAACCAAGGTCTAGTGTCCAAAAGTGAACTAAGAGAATGGGATCCTTAGCTGAGTCAACCTACAAAACATCTCAGAAGTGTGTGTTTAGTGAATTCATTTCCTTCCCTTAGAAACTGTGACAAGTGGCAGCTAATCTAACTAAGCAAGCTACATAAATTGTCCAACCCCAAAAGTAACCTGGACATTTCCCCACTACTTGTCAGGTGTCCATAGCCCCAACGGAGTTGTCACTATGACCCCATGAATATTTTTGTACTACATGTCAGGTTTCCATAGGCTTGATAGAGTTATCCGTACATCTATAGGGTTGCTCGGTTTCTACATTTTTCTTTTCTTTTCTTTCTTTTGATACTTATTTTAACATTTTCTTCTCATTCTTAACCATGTAAGCATTGAAGCCTACTATGGGCTTGGGAACCATAGTGGTCACAGGAGCAGACTTGATATTTTTTGCTCGCTAAGTCATCATAATAGCCGATGTACAACCCTTGGGAAATAATTAATTTGTGTTTTGTGCTAGATCTAAGATGAATGTAAAAGGAAGATTCAACCAAGGGTTGGGTTCTAAGGCTAAGTTCAAATGAAGAAGCCATTCCATGGTAGCTATGAGAGATAAATAGTTGAGAGTGAATATTTATCCAAAGAACACTACGAGAGGGCAATAATGTGAATCATTTGTTGAATGACCACGACCACCACTGCAGAAGTGAAGAACACCCTCATCAAAGAAAAATAGCCAAGAAAAGAACAAAACAAAGCAAAGCAATGCAAAGTAGCGAGACAACACAATGCAGAGAAAAAGAAACCTAAACTAACCTATATACAAGTATTCACAGGAACAACTCAAAAGGAGCTTAGGCTTGGAAGTAATTCTTTAGATGTTGCCCATTGATAGGAAATGGGACATCTTCACTAGTTAAGGTCTTTAGGAAGAAAGCATTGTCTCCAAGGATTTCAATAATTTGAAAGGGGCCAAGCCATAACTTGTCAAATTTGTCATGTCCCCCTTTCTTCTCATGGGCCTTGTCCCAACATAGGACTAGATCAATGACTCTAAAGGCCTTGATTTTGGCTCAGCAGTTGAACCATCTCTTGACTATACCCTGATGGTTTGCAAAATTTTCTATATCACGAGCACACACTTCTTCTAAGTGTAACAACTCAACCAAGCGATCTTCTCTACAATCCCCTTCTTTATAAAAGTCATTGATGAACTAGAGGGTGGGGATTTTCAAGTGGATTGGGAATATAGGCTCTAGGCCATAAATAAGATGGAATGGGGAATCACCAAGGGAAACCTTGTGGCATGTGTGATCTTCCCAAAGGAAAAAATAGAGTTGGGTATGTCAGTCTTTGGGATTCCTATCAAGCAGGTTTTTAATCATAGTGATCAAGTTTTTGTTGGTAGACTCTACCAGGCCATTGCCCTGGGGTAAGTAGTTAGATGAAAACTTCATGGAAATTCCACAATAAAAGGCCCAAGGGTATGTGTAGGATCATCATGGAAAAAACAGGCCCTTATGTGGCAAAAAATTTTAAAAAATTAGAGTTAGGTAACTTGAAGTAAAAATTTGAATAAGTTATCTATATTATTTCAAAAATATGTAAGAATAGAATCTGTAAAAAATTGAATGTAGTTTCTAAACTACTAGGTTTGTTTTAAAAAAAATAAATTATTTGATGAAAATTTGAAATTTCAATGCAATGGTACTTAAATTCTAGGGAAAAAACAAGAAGTAGGTGTATGTCTCACCACCCTAACCACAATAAAATGATAATATTTTTTTATAAGATTTTAGATATAAGTAAAGGACTCATGTCCTAATGTGATGCCTATTTTTTTGTAATTTTTTTCCAAGTAAATAATTAACTATGAATTTTTTATTGCAAATTTTTAAAAATATAGCAACTCGTATGTCTGACCACCTTAACTTGGTCAAAATTTCATGAAATTCAATTTTTCTTTTTTTAATCCTATAGAATGCAAAGCATAGAATGTGACTCATGTTTTGGATTCAAAAAATATGATAATGTTTGAGAGCTATAGATGCTTTTCAATCAGCCTATGAATCAGGACTTTACAAGTAATTCAAATAGAAAATGAATAGTAATTACTTGTTAAATTCAATGTAAAGAATAATTTATATTGGTGGAAACCTGAGAACCTCCTTTAAAAACCCTTTTCATTTCATCATTTTTGGGTTAAAAAAGGTCATCAGCCACATACCCATCATATTGCCACTTTTTGGCCCATTATGATCTTGCACATACCCCCAACTAGCAAATTTGAGCAAGGAAAATAAAGGGCCATTATCACATACTAATGCATATGGGAAACCAAAATGATTCAAGATAAAACATTTTAGATAATTTTTAACTACCTCTATTGTGCATTGTTGACACATAATAGCTTCTTTTCATCTAGTACAATAATTGGAAGTACTTAGAATGTACATATGTCCTGTGGATGATGGTGCACTTACTGGACCAATGAAGTCAATACCCCATTATGCAAATGGTCTCACATCCAAAACTGGTTGCAATAGAACAACATTCCTTTCTTTGGTTGTGACAATCTGGTAGATATGGCACATGCAGACATGGTTGTGAGCATCCTTGAAGATGGTTAGCTAATAGTAACTTGCCCTTAATATTTGTTGCACAATAGAAGGTCTAGATCCATGACTTGTCATCAATTTCCTTTGAAACCTGGTCTACTTCTTCCTTGCCAAGGCATCTTAAATAGACACCTTCATGATTCCTCTTGTATAGTATAGATCCCTACAACATTTAGCTACCACTTTTCAAGTGGAGAGCACATTTCTAAACTCCCTACAAGTAGGGTGGGAATTTTTCGTTCAACAAATAGTAGACTATGTCATCATACCATTCCCCTGGGGAAATGTCTTCAAGCTAATATTGTTTTACTGTAAGTGTAAATCCCACTTCAACTGTTGTCTTAGCTATCATCCAAGCGAGTGCTTGCCCTCATACCAACTTCATTGGCTGAGTTTCCATGTTGTATTCCTATAGTAGGGTGACCCACTTTTCTCTTTATTCTCCTAGCTCATTTTGCATGAGTAGTGTCTTCACTGTTGGGTCAAGAACAATGGTGAACACCTTACTACACAAGATGTAATGCCTCAACTTCCTAAATCCTCAGACCAAATAATATTCTTTCTTTTCCAAATTTTGATATCTTAGTTCAACATCTTTCAAGGGAGCACTCATGAAGGCAATCGGGTGCTCATTTCCATGATTGTCCTTCTGGGTCAGAATACTGGCACACAAGTGATCTAAACAAAATGAATAGATGTAGAAGGGATTCAAGTAGTCTGGGCTGACTAGGATAGGTGCCTCAACACTAGCTTTCTTTACCTCTTCAAAGGCTTGCTTTGCTTTTGGGGTCCACTCAATCTTAGCATCTTATTTCAACATGTCATTGAGTGGCTTGACAATTTCAACAAAGCTTGTGATGAACTTCCTCATGAAGTTGATCTTTCCAAAAAAAGATTTGAGTTCATTCTTACTACCTAGTAGTTGAATCTTCAGTAGGTATTAGATGCACTTAGGGTCTATGGAGATTCCCCACTTTGAAATAACATGCCCAAGCAACTTTCCCTCAGTGACCCCAAAAATGCACTTCTTTGGGTTAAGGGAAACCCCAAATTCTTGGCACCTCTAAAATACTTTGCATAGATCAAAGACATGATCACTCTAATTCTTGGAGAACATTTTCAAATCATCCATGTAGATTATTATACACTTTCCAATCAAATATTTAAAGGAAATGTCCATGACATGTTGGAAAGTGGCGCGAACATTAATGAGCCCAAATGGCATTCTTCTATAGGAAAAGGTGCCCCACTTGGTGGTGAATGTTGTTTTTTTGGTGATTTTCATACTACACCATGACTTGGTTGTACCCAAAACATTCATCCAAGAAATACATCATTTGCGAACCATTGACAATTTGCAATATCTGATCCATTGAAGGCATTTGATAGTTGTCTTTCTTTAAGGCTTTATTTAGACTGCAGAAGTCCATGCACAATATGATTTCTCCATTCTTTTTCCTAACTGAGATGAAGTTAGCCACCCATGTGGAGTGCCTGACTGGAAAGATTATTCTAGATGAAAGTAGTTTTTTTACTTCTTTGTAAATGATAGGTTCCAACAAGGCATTGATGGGGCATTATCTTTGCTAGAATGGTCACATGTTGGGCTTGAGAGGGATGGTATGTGTGATGATGGAGGTATTGTAAGTCCTCAAATCCTCATAGCTCCATGCTAGGTACACATCATGATACTTTTGAAGAGAATCACTAATTCCTTTCTTTTCTTCTGCTTCACACACCTTGTCAATGAATATGTTTTTGACTTCCTTAGTTGTTCTGAGGTTGTGGGTATCACATTGGTTGCTTATGGATTCTTTCTTTTCCTGCTGATCTTGATCCGTAATTTGATTGAAGTTGAATATGCACTAAATCTAAACCATAACTCTAGGGATTGTATTAGTTTTGAGGTTGATGACTCCCTCTATGTTAAGCTTAGCTTCTTCTAGATTAGCTTCATCAATTATTTATGTGGCAAACATGTTAGAGCTAGTGATAAAATTGAGGATGTGTTTATCATCATTAAATACCTAGAAATGAGTGACATTGTGAGGTACAAATGGGGTGGATGTAAATTCAACTGTGAATCTCTTGAGAAAAGATAGAGAAAAAGTTCGTAGTGTGTTGGCTTCTTGAGCCAAAGTGTCGTCAGTCTAATTGTAGGAATCCAGGATCAACTATATATTGAAGGCATCTAAACTCTCTAAGAGATTCTAGACTCTATGCCTATAGTCAGCTAGTTTTCTGTCATGGGAGGAGTACAACTTCCTTACTTCTTTGACTACCAACTCAGAATCACCGAAAACTTGCAGCATTTTGACATTCTTTTTTAGATCCATTAAGAGACCATTGACGAAAGCCTCATAGTCTATTATATTATTGGTACAATAGAATTAAATTCTATGGGCAGCAAAGTAAGTCTTACCCATGGGGATCATGAGTTTGAACCCAGTGCCATCTCCTTGCTTGGACTTGGACCCATCAAAGCATAGTGTTCAGAGTAGGCATTGGTTCAGTATAATTGGGGATAGGCTACCCCATTGGCATCTCCTTCTAAGGAGTAACTAATCCTTTGACATGTTCCATTATTTTTTGGCACAAGTAACATTCAAACTCAGAGTGGGAAACGTTGTAAAATCTAAACCAACTTGGCAAAAAGAGGTCTTGGAAATCCATTTTGGCTCTTAGACTATGTTTATTTTGTATACACTTCTCCATGAAATATTGAAATCCATCCAACAACCCTAGCTTTCCATATTCAAAAGGTTCTTCATCTTTTGATTCCACTAACATTTTTGTCCTTCGAGGTGCATAGGTCAAGTTGGTCAGAGGAGTGCACTGCACTAGGAAGACCTCTATAGCTAGCTCTTCTTTGTCTTGAAGCTCTGATTCTTCCTGATAAGAAAAGGGGAAATAATTTCCCAATTCCATTTCAAAAAATAACACCTCATTAACATTGTTATATTCTGTGATCATAAATTTCATTCATGGCTCCCAATCTATTCAAATCTGGTTTGGTATTCCTTTCCATGGCAGCCACATGTGAAACAAGTCTATTGTAGCATACCCATTCAATGCATGGGTGAAGTCCCATCCCAAGATGATTCCATGTGTCAAGAATGTCTATAACTTGGATGTCAATTACCTATTGCACCCTCATAGCTACAATAATCTGCATTGGAATGCGATTGATCTCTCCAACAATATTAACCTTAGTTTTATATAACGAGGTCACTTTTCTCCTAGAAGGTGTGGGGCTAATCCCAAGGGCCTTGCATACTACCAAAGACATGACATTGGTTGATGCTCCTGAGTTAATTAGGCAATTGTACAAGTTCTTTCCAAATATTATAATTGTGGTGAGGAAGGGAAACATTTCAAAATTTCCTTGGAATAATCCCATAGGAATGTCAACTTGGGCCACTTGACCCTTGTCCTTCTCATTAGAATTTTCCTTAGTTTGAACTAGGGTCTACATCTTGGAAGGTTGTTTTCTAGTTTGTTGGTTTGTAGAGGCATCCTTCTTCCTACCTATGATCTCTTCGATCATAGGCTCTTGTTGATGCTCTTTAAAGGTGACTCTCTTGGTAGGTATTTCTTGTGTCATCTTATAGGAAGGATTTCCATTAATAACCCTAAAAAGGAATGCCTAACTGCAAGGACATTGAGCAACTCAAAGGAAGACATGCTAATCTGAACTTTCTTAAATTCTTTAGCAATGTATTCCCCCATGTTTTTGATTTTGGGCTCAAAAGATCTACCTATGGATGAACTAGCTAGCTAACTCTAGGCTTGATCAGGTTGTTGGTTGTTGTTCAAGTATTGCTTGGGCACATGGGGATAGCCAGGGTTGTTGCTATCATTGGGTTCAGGTGGGTTGCTAAAGTTATTAGGTAGAGTAGAAGTGATAAAAGGTCCCCTTGCTTGTTTTTTTCTTAAGTAATATGGAGTGGCTCTCTGATGGAACATTTGCACTTCATCTTCATGAAACTCCTCCTCATCTATGGTGCCATTATCTACTGAATTAAAGAGTTGAGACATAGCTTCTTCATTACTTACCTCTTGTACTTATTTTTGGCAGAGGCGGTCTCGATCTCAGGCTCTTTGCTTTCACTCCACAAGAATGGGGTCTAGTTGACCATGAGAAAAGAGGAATCATAGGTCTCAGATGGAACTATGTCTCTATAGTTTATGCTCTCAACAACATTTTGGACCTCCACTTGAAATATCTTTGCAGCTGTCTAGAATTTGGGCAATCCAATTTAGAATTCCTCTTTTTCTTATGAATCCTACACCATCAAGACAGAGAAGCTTCATCAAGGCACACTCTATTGGTTGTCTTCTCTAGGCTGGAAGGTTGGTCAAGTGGAGTGGGGACACCTCTATTGTTTGGCCTTGTATTCCATGCTCTATTCTATCTCTGAGAGGGTCTCCTTTCATAAAATTTATTGGAGTTTTGTCCTTGTTCATAATTTTGTCTAGATGAGGTACTTGTATCACAGTTATCCTTGTTTTCTCGGTTGATATTAGCTTGAATGATGCTTTGAGAGGCTTACAGCTAGCTCTTACTATTTATCAAGTGTGTCATCTCTATGGACATCTTTCAGATCATCTCTATCAACTCATCCAACTATTCCTTCTCTACATTGCTTAGCTGTGGTGTTTGATTTTGAATGAAGACAGGTTGTACCAACAATTGATTTTGTTGAGTAGGCAAGAATTTAGGCCCTTGTAGGTATAGGGGCACTTGGGTTTGTTGTGGATATTCTTATGGTTGTTGAGGCTGCAATTAGTGAGGCACTCAGAGTGCTTGATTCACGGTTTTCCCTGGGTGAGGCACTAGAGGAGGTTGTGGCACTTGATTCATTAGGGGAGTTTGATGTTGCAATGATTGAGTAAATCCTTGAATCTACAAAGGATGGGAAGCCTACCCCAAGGAGGGTAGCAGACCGGAGATGTTCTGACCCAAGTTAGTGCTAGAAATAACTGCTTCTGCATAAGCATCTATGAGTCTAGTTAGAGGTGGTCACATTCTCTTTACCAATAGAGTTGTGAGCTTGTCCAATGCTACATAATAGACTGGAAAGGTAGCAACATCATTGAGCACATACAGGGCTTGCAACCTTGTGTAGGCTCGGTGGAATCAATCATTGAAGGAGTTGATCGGCTCATTGATTTCCCTATGAACTATCATGAATTGTTGATATAGCTCCAAAGGCTAATCGAGATCTTGTACTTATACAAGAAGGAATTCATTTGTAAATCCCAAGATGTGATTGAACCCGCTGACAAGTTAATGTACCAACAAAAGGCTTCTTCCCCTAACGAATAAGGGAAAAGCCTACATGCCACATGTATTTCAATGTTGTTTAGAATATCTTGATGTGTTCTTCAGTCATCTTCTACAAATCTCGAGGGTTGAACTTTAAACAAAAGTTCTCTGGATTCTTAGGCATGTCATGTTAAGAATTGAAGTGCAACGAAGAAGGATTTTTCCCAAGCCAAGCCATGAGGGGAGCCAGAGGTGGTATTTGTTAATGACTAGTAACCTAGGGCTGCATAGGGGTAGTGGTAGTCAGGACTATGCCTTGGACATGGAGGGCAGGAAAAGAGGGAGTACCCCAATTGTGGGAAGAAGGAGGTGGTAAAGTAGTGTGGTATGGTTGCACAAAATCAATGAAGGTCAAGGAAGTTTGTTGAGTCTGAGGTGAATAGAAGGGGAAAGTAGGTGAGGATGAAGGTCAAGTGGGTGGAATGGAAGAGGAAGAAGAGGCTACATCCTCTCTCTTAATTCTTCTAGCCCTTGTAGGAGGCTGTAATTCCTAAAATTCCCCTTTGTTTGGAGTAGACCTTAAAATTCTTCAGGACCTCTTAGGGGAGAGTGAATCACCTCGATTCATCTTAACTTAGATGGCCCTCCTAGTGCCAATTTTTTTGATGTGTTTGTTATGCACTTCTCAACATAGGTAATGCATAGGCACATCACCTCTCTTGAAAGGAAATCTCCAACAAGTTGTTGAAATTACCCCAAGGTCTCTCAGGTGTTAGGTCATGACATGCTTGGAATATCTTAGTTGCATTAATGTGATTTTGTTGGTAATCATAGGGAAGACTTATGGAGTTAAGCTGGAGGGAAGTTGGCTCTTGAAATGGAGTTCCTGAGATGGGGAAGTTAGTGTGCAAGTGCTAAAGGTTCAAACAATAGTCCTAAACTCCTATTTCAAATCTAGATTTGGCTTTACAAAGTGCAATGAACCTTAGCATAGGTTATTTATTAAAATAAGGAAAAAGGGGAGGGAAGAGAGAAAGTTCCTGGATCTAAAATTTAGTAGTGAACAATGATCATGAAGGATTCTACTACAGACAACCTTCCTTAAACAAAATTTCACTTAACCAGATTATATCACAGTCTAATGAAATTTGTACAAGCTTTTAAGGCTATAGATATTCAATCATTCATTTACCATAAGAATGAACATACAACGAATATTTGGGGCAAATTTCAATTTGAGTCTAGACTCACTTTACACAGCCATATACCATCAATAAACAATAAAAAGTATGGACTAGAAATGTTGCCAACACACATCAAAATGCTTCAAAACCAATGAACAATTTTATCTAATCTAGTAAAGCAAGCTAAAACATGAAGACTAGAAAATTAAATCTACTTCAAATTAACTAACTATGGGAGAAGAACCATGTGACATGAAATAGAAACTCAAGGGCCCTCCAAAATCCAATGAACTTGTATTAAAATTTCTACAACATGCCTTTACAACAACTCAACTCTCTTGAAAATGAGAGACCCCCTATTAATAGTGTTTCAAAAGAAAAATGAATGGCCAAGAATGATTTGCATTGTGTAGCGAGGATTCACTACAAACTAGGGTTTCACCTACCCCAAAATATATTACAATTTAAAATACATTCTTTTTCATTTTCCTTATTTTGTCTTCATGTAGCAGCACCATAGAAATTCTGTCTTTTGCTGATTTCCCTTTTCTGTAGCTACACAGTGAGGAGATCATTATCAATAATAGTGTTGCATTCACTTTTCTTCATGGAGGCATTTTCCACAAATTTTTTGATCAACACATGAACCTTGTTCCATTGTAATATGTCAGATTGAATCACCTAGAAATTTAGCCTCCTTGATTCTTTCGTGATGGTATCCCAGTCCTTGTCAAATTTCTATGCATTCTTAATCACCTGCTTAGACTGAGAGAAGGTTCGAGTTACAAAACCCATGAAATTTTGCATTAGCAAATCCTCCATCCTATTTTCCATTTTCTTGTGAAAGTAGGGCTTTATCTTTCCGTGATCTAACTGAACAATAGGCACACCAAATTTTGTCATCAACTTTATATATTCTTCAAAAATAGCCTGGACTTGATCTAGTCAATTTCAATCTCCACCTCACAAAGTACTTACTCCAATACCCCTTTTCTATGGTCAAGGCTTAATTTCCACATCTCTAAGAGCCACCTATTTCCTTTATCCAGAGAAAATTCCTTTTCCCAAGATCCATCAGGTACCTTGAGGATGGCCTCAAGCTTGGGGTACACAATCATGTATAGCTCAGGGAAGTTAGTGAAAAACTTCCTTATTCCCTCAAATACCCTCTACAACTCTAGGAATTTGTTGGAGGTTCTAACCACATGACCAATGCCCATGTTCCCATTGTAGATGACCTATCTGAACCAATCCTCCATGGATTTTTTCCAATTTTTTTTTTTCTCAAGTTGATCAATATGGTTCTTAGACAATAATTGTGGTGGTGTTAAGGATGTGGCAGGAAGCTCTTCCACAGATGCCCATTGTTGAATATAGGCTATCAAATAAGCCACATGTGCATTTAGTTCCTCCTTTGAAATATTATCCTTGTGCATCTGATGCATGATGGTAGAAACGGACCCTTGGAGGTGATAAACTTTCTGCTCCTAAGTGGTGGTTCCCAAATCAAGGGTGGAGATGCTATTGCTAACCCCTTCTTCATTCACCACTAGGGTGGCTATTTGCATGGTTTTGGGCCTAGAGGTGTCCATTGTCAAATGAGATCTAACCTTAGGCTTCTTCTCTTTCTTCATGTTGACATAGGCTTGAGCCAAGATGGCCTCCAACCTTGCCTTTGGGTCCCTTGGGGTAGGAGGTTTCTTCTCTAATTGCTTCTCAAGCCACTCAGACATATGAGATTCTCCACTTGGTGATTCATGATCATGTTCTTCTTCATGGGTGTGTTCAATCTCCATCACCTTACAGCCTTGGGTCTCTTGTTTGATTCTTTCTCCTTCATCTTAATTATGAATGAATATAGTTTCCTTTTGTGGAGACTTGGTGACTATATGCTCTTTGGGGCTGTCTTCCCCTCATGCAATTTTCTTTTCTTCTTTTTCTTCTTCATTCCCATGTTCTTTAGGCTTCTTTTTCCTTGACCTTTCATGGGTTTCAGCCTCTTCTTGAGATTTATCTTCTTCCTTGCACTCAGGTGACACATCTTCTGGTCCTTTCTTTTCTTTCTTTTCTTTCTCTTCTTTCTCTTCTTATTCTTCTAAGAGAGGCATTTCTTCATCATGTTTGGGCCTTTAATCATGCTGCCTAGTTGTTGGTTTGGTATCCTCCATCTTATCACTTCATTCCTTCTCTTCTTTAGAAGGTTTATTTTCTACCTCTTCTCCAACATTCTTTAATTGTTGAGCTAGCTCCTCCTTGAGGTTTGCATCAAAGGTCTCCATAATATATTTGGTGCTAGCATCTTCTCCATCACTCTTGAAGGAATTTTTTTCTTCACCTTTGCACACCACTTCATCAATTGGAAAGTGTTGGAACTTGGGATGCTCATGATAATCATCCACTTCCTCCTCGATCACATTAGTTGCTTCCTTCTCTCATCTCTCCAACTCCTTAGGTATTTCCATTGTGGCTTTAATTTTTGGTGGTTTAGTTGGAGGAGTGGAGGGGGGAATATTAACGAGAATTTGTGCCAAGGCAGCCTAAATAGCTACATTCATTAGCACCCTTGAGAGCTCCATAAGGATGTTCTGCATATGTCAGGAGAATTCCTCAAGAAGTGAGAGCATGAGTATTGACATTGTAGTTGTTACTAGTGGAATAGAAGTGGTCAGAGACATGGAAGAATAAGAGTGGAGAGGTGGTGGTGGAGGAAGATTCTATTATCATCACTTGTGTCATGGGTAGAGTGGAAGCAAGGTGGACAGAGATATCCACTACGGGTGGGGGATGGCAGCCATTTCCTGAGAAGTAGGCAAAGGGGAAACACCAATAGTAGCTATAATAGTAGAGACAAGTAGTGGAGACTTTGGCTGCTCAACCTTTAACTCTTCTCCCTCGTGGAGGGGGTCCTCTTGGATGGTATCAAGACCTCTCGATGTCTTTGTTCTTTTGGATGATTCACCCTCCAAAGCTTTTCTTGAGTATACTCGGGGCTTTCACTGTTTTGCAACTATCTCTTTTCTCTTTGTCGATCTAGTGACTAGAGGAGACTGGGAAGGTTCTTCCATTGGGGCAGCAATTCTTCCACTATCAATTTCTCTACCAGGATCTTCCTCAAGCTCCTCATAGGTCAAGGTGACCCCTTGTTGCTTGAATTAGGTAACCTGTCTTTCAATCCATTCCTTCATCCTAACCTTAATAGGCTTTGATAGAAAATCAAGGTCATCAAACTCTCACTCATCCCAATCAATTAGAGGCAATGGTAGATTACCAAATACTTCATATCAAGGATCCATTACTATATCCTCCTCTTTTGCTACCTAGTCTAGAATCAGGAACAATTTTATCCTTTTCACAAAATATGTAGTCATCCGCATATAGTGCCTCATCCACACTTCTTTGTCATCCTTGTAATTTTCCCAAAATTTTTTAATGTGATGCACATGGGAATGTTTAGGCCTGATCATCTTCCCTAGTTTCCCATAGGGGTCCATCGATTGTCAGGTAGTGTAGATTTACAAATGGTATTCCACCAACTCCTTATCAGAATGATTTGCACATTAGGAGGTGTGGAGCACATATAGCCCTTGGTTGAAGGAGAGGGGATAAGGAATCCCTGCTTTGTGCTAACTGCTCAAAATATTATGTGCACATTGTGGCTACTAGGAGAGCTCTAACAATATTATCAGGTCATTGGGTTACTAGGGAAGCTTGTATAGTTTCTCTAAGAAACCTTTAGCATGAATCAAGGTAAACATATGAAACTGAATGAATAATAAGGAAAACTATTTGAGGAAAGCATTGGCACTATGGTAGACTCTTCTTTTGAAATCACCCCTGAGTAGTCTAATGATGTGGCCTATGAAGGTGATGTTATCTCTACAATAATCCCTCTTGAAGTTCTTGAATTGCAATTGAGGGTACCTATCATAGACTTTCAGCTCCTTGCTTGGTTCGATATTAGAATCTATGAATAATCCTCTATATTATGTGTTATCAGTGAGAAAATATACAAGGTTGGAGGTCATGTAAAACTTGAGGTCTTCTTAATAGCCACAAATTGTTCATGCAGGAAATTGCTTATGATTCCTGCCCAATAGAACTTAGTTTTTCCTTTGAGGATCTCCTCCATGAAGTAAAAAATCCACTCTTGGAAATAAAGTGCAGTGGGGAGGCCCATGACCCTACTTAATAAGGTTACCAAATCATTGTAATCCTTATAGAAGTCACTGCGGTAGAGTTCCTAAGGCATCTTAGGAGCACTACCCTTTTTCTCTTTCAACCAATAGTGATTGATAATCCTTTCACATTCGAGGGGATCTGAGTCCCATGTTTCCTCGGCATCGTTTATGGTAGCCTCCTCCATTTCTCCAAAGGTAGGGATGTGAAAATATTTCCCTATCTACAATGGTTCTAGTTTCCTCCTGATAAGCCTCTTTGCAGGCCATTACTAGTTCAAGGCAAACCCACTACTTTTGATTTTTTGTACACTTTTTATTGTAGGATTGATCTAGACTCTTTTTTTGAATTCATCAATGTCTACCTACCCAATGTTCATGTTAGAGACCTCCTTTGAGGTTTTGGTGACTTTAGAGTTCAAAGGTTCCCCTTGGAACTTATATTTCATTTGGTATCTATTGTCTTTCCCATGGGGTACCATGGTTGTTTTCTTCCCTTTGTCCTTCTCTATGGCTGCTCCTAAAGGTCCTGTACCTGATTCCATATATCCTACGAGTGAAAGAGAGGTGAGAAAATTCAAGCATGAAAATACAGGAACAATTATACAAAATCCTATAAAATGATGTTAGATTGGATAATACATCATTCAAGAAATCTAACATATCTTCCAAATTCATGTTAACCTTTCACAGGAAGGAGTCTGAGCAATTTAGACCCAAGGGATCAGACCTCCCTAGCTTGATGACCATTTGAAAGCAACTACAAGAGGGATGGAAATCAGTGCATGATGGTCTGCTTCTTCAGACCTACCTTCAGATTTGGGAAGTTTGTTGGGTCCACCAAGGAGGATGCCCCATTTTGGGATGTGGGTCTAAGTCACTTTGAAGATTTAAGGGTGTTAAGATCACCTTTTGAGCAATTGAGACTGGGAGGAAGCTTTTCTATTTAGAGTCTTCCATTGAGAATGACGTCCCATAGGTAGAGTTCTATAGGGTGGGACTTGTGGCTCTAGAAGGCAGTCAATAGTTTAGTTGTCATTTTGGAATTTTGAGTTAGCAAGAGCAAGAGGACATTAGCTGATTGTTGTTTGAGGTGGCAGAAGTCACATGGCAATCCGATGGAGGTGGCTTGTGACATTGGGTTCAGATGGAGATGGGGTCATCATGTTTTACTTCATTCCCTACTAGAGGATGCAAAGGCGATGGAGCAGATGGGTTCTAGGCATTGGAAGGGTGGAGGCAATTTTCTGTTTGGACACGGTAGAGCATAGATGGAATCCTAGTGATGGAAACCCTACAAGGGAAGCCCGCTGAAGGTTGTCCTCTTAGAAATTTTCACATTTTTCATTCAAACGACCATGATGGAGTTGAGTACCTGAGGGAGGAATGTTATCCTTCAAAATCCATTTGAGATGGCGATCTCACTGGGGTATCCCATGGTTGGAAGTCTATGGGCTATGGCCCAAAATGATGGTGTCAATTTGTCATTTGGAGGGAAAAAAGAAGATAATCTGCAAGGACAAGTTAGGGACCCATCGATTGGATAGACATACCATCAAAGACACTATGGAAGGAAAAACATCAATGAAACCTCGCTAGTAGAAGCCCATGAGGTGGGACCTGAGACAGGCCATGACTTAATATTTCACAAGAGTTTAATCATAGGGAAATTGGAAGTGTGGGGTCCAGCATCTAGAAAACTAGGGTTTGAAAGCCATTTGGAATGATAGGTCATGAGTGGCCCCTGGGGGAAGACTCGAATGGTTTCGATGACTCATCATTTTCACTTGTGAATTTTGCTAGGTTTTGGGTAGTGAAGGAGGAGTCTCCTCCAACCAGGGAAGCCCCAAAGGGGTCTTCCACCATTTTAAGTTTGCTGCAATTTTAAACATTGTTGATGGGAGTGTGTAGGCCCACAGAGCATGAATACTCTAGCTGAAGAATGGCATCGAGGAGTCAACATTCCATGATCAAATAATGGGTGATTTGTGAATTTTTCCAAGATCTGGGTACATGGGTTTTGGGTGCCTTATTATAATCTATCTATCTATTAAGTTTTTCTCCCTTATACTTAGCGATTTTGCACAAAAATTGAAGAAACTCAAAGTAGGGCATAGGTGGTAAACCTACCTCAAAAATCCAATGAAGGAAAATGACCAAGCAGGTAGGAATGATCTAATAACAACAATTGAATGACATAGAAGTTATAGTGGCACCAAAAGCTAGTTCTTTGACTATCTCCCTTGAGTGACTAACAATTGAAAATGACAAGTGAGAGTTACCTATTTGTAGAAAATAGCACAATAAATGTGCCTAATAAATGTCTATATGACAAATGTTGGGTTTGGTGAGCCATCATTTGAAAATGGCGGTGGGGGCACCAAGACCCACCTGGAAAGTGAGAGTTAGCTGATGGTCATTGAGAAATTTGGTGATGAGGAGATGATACTAAAGGTCTCGAGTCCCAAGGATTCAAAGGATGTTAGACGATGTCTGTTCAAAAGCCAATAATAAGAGAAATGACGAACAACCCTATAGGTCTTGATGGGTAGAGAGCTATCAGAGGAAGGTTGTTTGAGATGGTTGTGAGGACATGAAAACTTGATGGGGGTGGGCTGATGGGGTGGGCCCAATGGGCTCTAGAGACACCATCTTTGGAAAGATAAGGAAAACAACCAGTGGTATCCTGCAAAGACTTAGAACTTTGAAAATTTGAGGGGAAAAAAACATGGTCAACTCGAGATGACTTCCCTAAAGCTCACTAAACATTTTGAACACCAAATAGGGGGCATGAAAAACGAGGTGGGCATGTGCAGGATCATGATGGGCCAAAAAGTGGCGATATGATGGTATTTGTAGGGTATGTGACTAATGACTTTTTTTTACCCAAAATTGATGAAATGAAAAGGGTTTTAAAGGAGATTCTCATTTTTCCACCAATATAAATTATTCTTTACATTGAATTTAATAAATAATTATTATTCTTTTTCTATTTGAATTATGAGTAAAGTCTTGATTGATAGGTTGATTGAAAAACATTTATAACTTTCAAACGGTATCACATTTTTTGAATCCAAAACATGCATCACATTCTATGATTCACATACTATAGGATTAAAAAAAGAAAAATGGAATTTCATGAAGTTTTGACCAAGTTAAGGTGGTTAGACATATGAGTTTTTATATTTTTTAAAAGTTGTAAAAAAATCATAATTAATTATTTACTTGGAAAAAATTACAAAAAAATATGCATCACATCTGGACATGAGTCCTCTACTTATGTATAAACTCTTATAAAAGAATATTATCTTTTTTTTTTTGTTAAAGGGTGGTCAAATAGACACCTACTTCTTATTTTTTCCCTAAAATTTAAGTACTACTGCATTGAAATTTCAAATTTTCATAAAATAGTTTTTTCTTTTTTTAAAATAAACCTAGTAGTTTAGAAACTACGTTAAATTTGCTACATATTCTATTCTTACATATTTTTGAAATAATATAGATAACTTATTCAAATTTTTATGTCAAGTTTCCTAACTCTAATTTTTGTAATTTTTTTGCCACTTATGAGCTTGTTTTTTCCATGACGATCCTACACATACCTAAGTGGCAACCAAAAGTGACTCGACGAGGTGAAGGAAAGAGAGGTTCCCCATTCTGAATGAGGCATGTGTGTTGAAGGCACAAAAACACCAATATAATACATATTCCATAGCCACAATATCTAAAATAGAAAAATAGAGGACTGTAGAGCAATTGTGGAGCAAAAACATTTATCCTAGTCCACAAAGGAGAAATTCTGCCAAAACAATTCACACACCAGTGAATGTAACTTTCACATCCCATCAAACCAGAAACTTTAACTCAGGAGATATCACAACTAGATTATCATTAGAAAACCTTCAAATCCACACAAGCATAGGATCGACATGGGATAAACACAAAGCATATACCATAGCACATTTTGAACACATTCACAACTCTAACTTCCCTTCTTTATTAATTTTCTCAAAAGCACTTGGAAAATCATCATTTCAGCATATCTACAACATCATGAAGATAGCTCCATGCACTCAAAACATATCAAAAGCATCTCAACTATACATGTACAATCTACAACATACTGAACTGTGTTGATATCAATTCCAACATTAATGAAAATACCACCAAACTTACTCGTTCCAACCAAATATGCCAAATTATCAGACTAGAGCCAATAAGCCAAGCAATTAAAAGAAAAGAAGTCCTAACCAAAGGAGACCCTTGAATTTCCCAAAATTCCTTCAAAGAGAACACATGTCTACACAGAATACGCGACAGGTTCCACCAAAAGTGCCAAATGGCTTTTGCAAAGGAGCACTGAAAGAAAAGATGAGAAATACACTCTTCATGTCCAGCGCACATAACACACATAGAAGGTCCCTGAAAACCACGCTTGCAGAGATTTTCCTAGGTAAGACATTTTCCTTGCACCACTAACCAAGAGAAGAAATTGCACTTAGGCCATGCAAACTTGTTCCAAACCTTCTTCCACCAAGAGATCTCAGCACTCCCAAACAACTACTTGTCAAGGATAGCATAACCTGAAGCAATAGAGAATCTTCCTTTTGGATCAGAGTCCCAAGCCAACACATCATGCCCAGAGAGGGAACTGCAAGCACGTCTAGACAAAATCCCTGCAAGCTCCTGACAGTCCTCAACTGAGCCATCAGGAGGCCATTCCCTTGGATCCTTCCACCTGAAAACAATAGCTTGCCCTAAGGATTGATGAGTTTTAAGATCAGCCATGTGGAAAAAGCCAGCATCAGTGAAGTGTTGACACAAATTTTACAAATGAGGATGAGAAGCCAAAATGGGAGGATATCCATCCCAAGAATCATGCCAGAAAAGAGCTTCCTTACCCTCATTACAAATCCAAACCAACCCCTGTTTGACCAACTTGGCACCCCTTTTAAGAGTATACCAAATCATAGAACCCTTCCCTTCAAGGCTAAAGCGAGCCACATCAGCACTCTCGACCTCACCAAGATACTTTGAGGTAAGAATTTTTTCCCACAACTGATTTTGCTAAGAGCACCACCGCCAATAAAGTTTCACAGCAAGGGATTGCCCATTCAAGTTAGTCCTGCAAAGCCCCAACCCACCTTCCTGCATCGGTCTATAGATGACACCCCATTTACCAAGCTCCACTTTCTATGAAGAAGATTGCCATTCCAAAGCAATTTCCTAGACAATTTTTTGAAATGTTTGATAAAACTAGAAGGTGCTGAGAGAAAAAAACATCTATAAATAGGAAGAGCTTGAACCACAGACTTTAGCAAAGTCACTCTACCAGTAGAAGAGAGCCACCTACAAGTCCAATGACTGACCAGATTCTTAAACTTGTCCATAATCCCCTTCCAAAACAATTTAGGAATCGAGCGAACCGCAAGCGGGATGCCAAGATAAACAAAAGCGAGAGAACCAATCTGGAAATGGAGGATACCAGTGATCCTCCTTTGAATAATCTTTGGAGTATTAAAGAAGTAAATAAAGGACTTCCCTTCATTGATTCATTGACCTGAAGTAGCCAAGTAACAATCTAGAGTGCTACGCCATCTGACAGCTTCCTCAACCTTGGCACAGCCCATGAGAGTAGTATCATCCACAAACTATAGATGAGACTGGGAGGGGATGTTATTTCCCCAACTCCACCCCTGAATCAAGCCACACTCCACACGAGACCTTATAAACCTCCCTAGGCCTTCCGCAAGCAAAATAAACAAATAGGGAGACAAGGGATCTCCTTGTCTGAGCCCCCTAGAAGCCTTGAACAACTCAGAGGGTTCGCCATTAACCAGCACAGAGAAGGAGGATGAAGTGACACAACTCCTAACCCACTCAATCCAATCACCAGCAAAACCAAATGCTTCCAAAAGCTTGAACAAGAAGGCCCATTTAACACGATCATAAGATTTAGCCATGTCCAACTTAATGAACATGGCTTTCTCTTTAGAGCTCGCCATAGAATGAATGGTCTTGGCTGCAATAATGACACCATCCAAAATTTGTCTACTAGCAACAAAACCCCCTTGCTCTTCAGAGATTAGTCTGCCTAACCAATGTTTTAGCTGCTCAGCAATCAGCTTTGTAATAATTTTAAACACCACATTACACAAAGCAATGGGCCTAAAATCATCCAAAGCATTAGCCCCCACCTTCTTTGGTATGAGGGTTAAAAAAGTAGCATTCATAGATCTCAACATTTGTTTGTTCAATAGAGATTCTTGAACAACTGCCAAAAGGTCTAATTTAATCACTTCCCAAAACTCCTGAAAGAATTCAACCGGAAACCCATCAAGCCCTAAGGCTTTTCCTCTTTTCATCTGAAAAACAACTGCTTCAAGCTCAGATAAAGGGATAGGATGAAGCAAAGATTCATTCATTTCTCTAGAAACCAAAGTTGGTATGCTACCCAGGATCAAAGCTTCATCCTCCTCCACAGGAGGGGAGTCCTCAGAAAACAATACAGAGAAGAAACAGATAGCCTCAGCAGAAATAGATGTGGAAGATGAAAAAATATCTCCATTCTTCGACACTAAAGAGGAGATAACATTACCTTGCTTTCTATCCTTCACAGAGTTGTGGAAGAAGGAAGTGTTCCTGTCACCAACCTGGAGCCACTCAATTCTGGATTTCTATTTCCAAAAAATCTCCTCCCTTAAGTTCCATTCTTCCACCTCCTTCACCGTAGCAGCTTCAAGCAATCCAAGTTCCTCTATGAAACCTAGATCCTGAATCTGCTGAGTAATTGAATCTAACTAAGACTGAGCATTTTTCTTTTCTTGGAAGAGATTACCAAAGTGCTGCCTATTCCAACGCTTCAACTTATACTTCACAAATTGGAGCTGCTTTGAGGAGTACATAGCAGTCCCATGTGGCGGCTTCCTAAGACTCCACCATCCAAGAACTAAGTCGTGAAGAGAATCATCCCTAAGCCACATAAGCTAAAACTTAAAAGACTGGTTTATACCTTGTCAGGGTAATGCAGCAGAAAGTTTGATTGGCAAATGATCATAACCCCTGCCATCCAAAATCTCAGAGCTAGTCACCCACCTACCCCCCATCCAGAAATTGGAACACTAGGAATCTATCTAATCTTTCAGAAATGGCCGCTTCCCCACATTTTCTATTACTCTAGGTAAATAAGCCATTACTCGGCTTGATGTCAACCAGGTTCAAGAGTGCAATATTATCCTTCAAGAGAGTCGAAGCAAAATCTAGACAGACATTACCACCCCTCTTCTCCTCTAAATATGTGATGGCATTAAGATCCCTAGCTAGAATCCAAGGAAGGTATGGATCCAATGACCTCACATATCGCACATGATCCCACAACAAAACCTTGCCCTGAAAGTCAGTCAGTGCATACAAGTTCGAGAAGAGAACTCTCTCCCCTGACTCAAGATGAGAAGCAACACAAGAAATCAAACCTCTACAAGAGAACCACCAAATAGGTCTGACTCTGCGTGGGTCCCACAAACAAGCCACCCCACCAGAATTACCAGACACCCCAACACATTGGCACTAACCTCGACCCCAAACCTTAGAAGCCACTGCCAGCATACTGTCAACAGAAAACTTAGTTTCCTGTAAGAAAACCACATCAGGAGAATGAGACCAAATCAAATCTTGAATAGTCTTTTGTCTAGGGATGCTATTCATACCTCACACATTCCAAGAAAGCACAATCATCGAGGAGGCTGGGAGAAGTGAGTATTAATAGTCTTCACCGAACCTGACTCTACCAGCATCTCACCAGTTAATTTGACTTTTCCCTGATCCTTCTTTCTACCCACCTTAAGAGGTTTCTCAAGAGCCCCTTTCTTGAAATTTTTTTGTTGCAGACCTAAACCAGGAGAGTGAGTCTTCTGTTTACCTAGATCAAAAGTACCTTGCATGTCAGGGAGAACCCCACCAATGTCAGTAGGCCCACCAGACGCCTCCATCACCAAATTAGTCATAGCCAAAGCAAGGTCTGGAGAAGATTCGACAGTAGCTGTCTAAGCACCTTGTACTCCAATCTGAATCAAACTTGGAGGCCCAGAAGACTGAACTCCAGGCACCTCCATAGCTAAAGAATTCACTGGTCTCTGTAGAACTTCTTGAAAACCCTCCTCTTGAACTAAATCTTCAAGTGCCTCAAACCTGTTGAGAGTCTCTTCCTCTTGCCTATCTTTAAATGATCTCTTTTGGCCTCTATTAAGATTCTGAGGCTTAACCGGGATAAATCCCTCCTTATCAGCCCCCCCACCCTACATGGGAGCTTTACCCTTGTCTACATTCAAAGAGGGTTGAGAAGAAGCATTACTTGTACCAAAAGCACTTGAAGCACAGGGACACCTCCGTTGGAGATGCCCATATTCATGACATACTCTACACCTGAAAGGTAGCATCTCGTAGTCTAACGGTTGAGTCCAGGAGTAGGATCCAACAATCATATTAATAGAATCTAGTAACGGCTTACTCAAATCAATTTCAACACAAACCCTAGCATAAGAAAAAATTCTCTTATTTAGAGTCTGTTGAGAAGGACCAATAGGTCTTCCTAGCAACAACACAATCGACTGTAGTATATCACTTCTCCAACATTCTAGTGGTAGCCGAGGCAGCCAAACCCAAACTGGGACTCTAGAAGGTAATTCCTCTACCGAGTTAAAACCAGCATGCCATGGTTTGATGAAAAGACCCACCTGATTATAGAAGTACAGAACACCTTCAAAAGCCCTATTTCGATCAGAAGCACATGAGAAATCTACCATAAGGAAGTTATTTGCAGCCATTAGAATATCAAAGTCACCTTCCGGGTTCCATGTCTTACGAATCCAATTATCAAGAAAAGTGAGAGAAACCCACATCCCCAAGAACTTACAAATCAAAACATGGTTGCAATAGTATTCGATATCTTCAGCTACCGATTTTGATTGTACTACTAAAACTGGGCGCTCTTGAGTCCTCTCCAAACATCCATTCACCTTATGTAGTTTAAGGGCACCATTTCAAACCCCACCTGATCCAGAAGAATGTTGAGAAGGTGTTCCAGCATTCACCCCAGCCGAAGCAGAATCTAGACCCGCCATATCTAAAGACATGTGAGCAGCCATTTAAATCAATGATATGAGGGCTCCTGAAGCCCCCCGCTCACCAGGATAAAACCAAAACAAGAGCCCAGAATGGGCGCACCAACACAAAAATCAGCAACACAAAGGAAGAACAAACACCCCTCCCCAAGAATGCACCAAGCACTGACCATAAGACACTGAGAATGAGGAGAATAAACCCCGTTTGGAACCCGCCAAAGCAACACACAGCGCAACACTAGAGGAAAATACACAGCACCCAAAGACAGAAGAAAGCCACAAAGAAATCCTGGTCCCCTTGACCCCCCGTGAGCATGCAAAATCCCTGCGCATAGAAAAAACTATACTACAAGCTAGGGCTCGGGTGCCCTAGCTCACCCGCACACACACACCATCGCCATCCATCATGAGTTGCATTATTTATTTCATGGGTTATATTAGATCATGGACTTAATATATATTGTTTCATCGACTTTATTTCATTTCAATATTTATGCTCTATTATTGTTAAATAATCATTTACACACATGTACATTAATGCATTTTATGTTAAATTAATGTGAAAGTGATAGGACACAAATTTTTACTTTACAAAAAATTCATTGTCAAGACATTAATAGGATGTTAATGTGAAATTAAATACAAATATGAAATTAAAGTTGAAATTAATAGGACATCTAAATATTTGTACTTTACAAATTTAGTCATTCATAGTCAAGGCATTAACTTATAAAAAACGTTCTCAAAAAATTACTTAAGGGAATAATATTTACTTCTAATTTAATGTCTCATATTTAATCTTAATTGATATATTTAAGTATTAGACTTTAGGGAGACTCATCACATAACAAATGATATAATTAAGTAGTAGAAATTAGGATGACTCATCATTTAACAATCACAAAAGTTATAAAAAAATAATGTGAATGTTAATATAATTTATGTCATAATAGGATGTCTTAAGGGGTTCTAATAGAACTTCTTAAGGGCATCAAAGAATTCAAACTACATGTCTCATGTTGGATCATAATTGATAAAATTAAGTATTAGAATTTAGGGTGACTTATCATAAAAAATGATATAATTAAGTATAAATAAGATATGTCCTAATAGGATGTATTAAGGGGTCCTAATAGGAATTCTTAAGGGGATCAAAGAATTAAAGGGTATGTGCAGGATCATCATGGAAAAAATAGGCTGTTAAGTGGCAAAAAATTTAGAAAAATCAGTGTTAGGCAACTTGACGTAAAAATTTGAATAAGTTATCTATATTATTTCAAAAATATGTAAGAATAGAATTTGTAGAAAATTGAATGCAGTTTCTAAACTACTAGGTTTATTTAAAAATAAATAAAATCTATTTGGTGAAAATTTGAAATTTCAATGCAGTGGTACTTAAATTTCAAGGAAAAAATAAGAAGTAGGTGTCTATCTAACCACCCTAACCATAATAAAATGATAATATTTGGTTATAAGATTTTATATATAAGTAGAGGACTCATGTACAGATGTGATGCATATTTTTTTGTAATTTATTTCTAAGTAAATAATTAATTATGAAATTTTTATTACAACTTTGAAAAAAAAAACTCATATGTCTGACCACCTTAACTCGGTCAAAACTTCATGAAATTTATTTTTTCTTTTTTTAATCCTATAGTATGTGAAGCATAAAATGTGACGCATGTTTCATATTCAAAAAATATGATACCATTTGAAAGTTATAGATGTTTTTCAATCAACCTTTCGATTAGGACTTTAGTCGTAATTCTAATAGAAAATAATAATAATAATTTATTAAATTCAAATTAAAGCATAATTTATATTGGTAGAAAGTTGAGAATCTCCTTTAAAAACCCTTTTTGTTTCATCAATTTGGGTGAAAAAAAATTCGTTAGCCACATACCCTACAAATACCCATAATATTGCCACTTTTTGGCCCATCATGATCCTACACATATCCTAAAACTACATGTCTCATGTTGGATCATAATTGTTATAATTAAGTATTAGACTTTAGGGTGACTCATCATAACAAATGATATAGTTAATTATAAATATTTAGGATATGTCCTAAGAGGACATCTTAAGGGGATCAAATACTTGAAATTACATATCTCATATTTAATCACAATTGATGTAATGTTAACTTAATTTATGTCATAATAGGATTTCTTAAGGGGTGTTAATACAATGTCTTAAGGGGGATCAAAGAAGTTCTCAAAATTTGGTGAAGTTTCCCAAGGTAATGAAATTTAACAATAATACAATCAAATCTAAAGTAAATTCAAAGTAGTAGAACATTCTCAACCATCATAACAAAATATATATAATATTGATTTTCATATATAAATGTGTAGAGTATAATTTTGTAGGGTATGTGTAGGATCATCATGGAAAAAACATGCCCTTAAGTGGCAAAAAATTTAGAAAAAATCAAAGTTATGCAAGTTGACAAAAAAATTGAATAAGTTATCTATATTATTTCAAAAGTATGTAAGAATAAAATCTGTAGCAAATTGAATGTAGTTTATAGACTACTAGGTTTATTTTTTTTTAAAAAGAAAAATCTATTTGTTGAAAATTTGAAATTTCAATGCAGTAGTACTTAAATTTTAGGGGAAAAATAAGAAGTAGGTGTCTTTCTGACCACCCTAACCACATTAAAATGATAATATTTTATTATAAGATTCTAGATATAAGTACAGGACTCATGTCCAGATGTGATGCATATTTTTTTGTGATTTTTTTTCAATTAAATAATTAATTATGAATTTTTTATTACAACTTTTAAAAAATATAGAAAATGTATGTCTAACCACCTTAACTTGCTCAAAATTTCATGAAATTCAATTTTTTTTAATCGTATAGTATGCAAAGAATAGAATGTGACACATTTTTTGGATTCAAAAAATATGATACCATTTGAAAGCTATGAATGTTTTTCAATCAGCCTATCAATCAAGACTTTAGTCCTAATTCAAATAGAAAATGAATAATAATAATTTATTAAATTCAAAGTAAAGCATAATTTATATTGTTGGAAAGCTGAGAATCTCCTTTAAAAATCTTTTTCTTTTCATCAATTTTGGGTAAAACAAAGTCATCAGCCACATACCCTACACATACCCATCATATTGCCACTTTTTGGCCCATCATGATCTTGCACATACCCTATATGTACATTTATACAAATTTGTACAAAATATCTAATTTTGTAACTATGTATGTACATATATTCCAACTCAAAACAATGTTTACAAAATGTGTCTATGCCATCTCAAGAGAAAAAAAACTTGTGGGGGAATGTGGAAAGCCTTCACACCACTTGATATCAAAATGATACAAGCACCATGAATATATCATTAAAACTTGTACATTTTAATTTAGATAAAACTATCTATAAACACAACTTGTACTTGTATTTACAAGTGTCTCACACATTTGTATAGGTTTAATTTTCATCCTCTCCTTTTTGTTTCAAAGTGTGAAATTAATTTGATGATGGCTTAAGGATACAAAAAAAAAGATAATAAATCTATTTTAACTATTTTAAATGTCCAAGAAATATCTATATATAATCAAAACATGCATTTAAATATATTTTAACTAATAATTACTTATTTTTACCAAGTATTCCATGTTGTGTAGGTTGAATCAATACATGGACTCTCCTTTTTGTCTCAAAGTATCTGATGAATTTGTGATAATAGTCTAAGGCTATAAAAGGACAATTTAAATTGATTTCAACTAATAACACAAAAGAAATATCAAAACATGTATTTAATGTATTTAAAAGGAAAATTTAAAACTAAAAATATATTTACCTGTATTTACTTATTTCATTGTACTGTCTACATCCTCTTCTTTCTGCAACGCATCTATGATTGTCTCATGCTCTTCCATAGAAATTGTCCATAGCTCTTTATTTGTAGATCTTCCATAATACATCACTAGTTTTATATTTTATGCCATCACCAAATATGGGTAGTGTATAATATTCTTATTTGTTTCATATTTTTTGAATGTAGGCAAACCATTCTTTCTTATTAGGTATTTTTATAGCCAAGTTCGAACAACCACCACTGAACCTATTAGATAATGATAGCAATTGTGGACACCAAAAAAGTATCCCTTTTTGCTTGCTTGATATGGGAATAATTGATTGTGAATTGGACTTAATAAGGACTTAATTTGATGTTGTGAAGTGTTTTACATGTCCACATTAGGTCTTGGACCCTAGAAAAATTGAATAAAATACATGTCTTGTAAAGGTGTTGTAAAGTGTTGTGAACCACTTGCACACTTTTCTAGACTCTTATTAATCATCTAAATCTAATGGACCCATTTTCCCCCTAATTTAACATTGTAAAATATACTTAACTATATTTTCACATCAATCTAGAAGGATTGTAAATTAAACTTAATTCTAATCTAGTGTTGTACAATGTGTTTTACACATTCCAGTTGGATGTTGTGCCTTTGTAAGCTTAGTGGACCTCATTTTAATCATGAAAAGTGTATTTAATCACACTTTCACATTTAATTTTACATCCCAAGCCCTAATTTACCTTTACATCATCATTAATAGGCCCTTATAACCCCATATTATGCATCCCGAGGCATAATTTGCTGAAATAACTAACAAAGTCACCATATAAACTTGATTTCCTTACTTCCCACCATTCCAACTGGAAAAATGACCCGAGTGGGACACATTTTTCATTAGGGGTGAATTAGTGCCATCCAAGTGGGACCCATTCACCCTTAATGGTGAATGAGTTCCATTTGAGCCATTTTTGAGGTTTACACAGGTAAAATTAGGTTTTAAGTTTAATTTTTCTCCATGTCATCCTTAGGGATCAAATTAATGGGAAATTAGGTGGATTTCCTATAAATACAAGCTTGTAAACCATAATTCATCATCACTTCAACTCATTCATCATTTTTCTTCCACCTTAAGTCAAGCAATCTAGGGTTTACCATTTTAAGTCATGAAGATCATTTTTTAGACATTCAAGGGTAGAATCTTCATCTATTGCTGTAGAAATTTAAGATTATTCATACTTGCAAGGAAATAAATCCATTTTTTCATGCTTCATTACATCATTTCTTCATTTTGGTTTAATTACCTCAAATGGGTTTGCCCAAGGAAAAACCCTCATGCCCTAACATTCAACATTTCTCCTTCTTTTCTTGTTTGTTTGAGAATTTAGGAATCTTGAAGACTTGTAAATAATTTTAGGATAAGTTTCAAATTTTTTGAAGACATCTTCTTATTGACCAAGTAAAAACATTCACTAAAAACCACCTATAGTGCCAGAAATCAAAGTTTTAGAGGCGAACACATGTTAGGAACTGAAGTGTAGATTGAGAGCTTTTGTTTCCACTCTTAGATTTTTAGAAATTCAAAAGTGGATTGATTCATCATTAGTAGTGAATGAGTCTCATTTCCAGGCCTTGCAGTTTTGGATAGCCATTTGTCCAAAACGGGCTCCAGAACAATTTCCCAAATTTGGGACTAATTCACCCAGAATGTTGAATGAGTCCCTATAGATGAAATTTTTAGGATCAGTAGCATTTTAGAAGTCATTTATAGTCTCTAAAAATTTCTTGTGTACACACATTTAGTTTCATTCATTTATGTTACAATTTACTTACATTTTTAGGTCTTTTTACATATCACAATGTATTTTCAAACACTTTACATTTCTTCAGTTTCCATTTAATAACCAATATATTTAATTAGTTTTCTACATTTATATTAGCTTATTTAGACATATTTCATTCATATGGCATTAATCTTGAGGGTAGACATTTCCCATTTTGTTCCATCTTTCTCCTTTTAGGTGAAAAACCCTAGAAGTGCAAGAAAGACCTTGGAAGCCAGAATTTGTCTCCAATAAACATCAAAGAAGTTCTCAAATATTTCTTAAGGGGATCAATAAGTTCTCAAAATTTTCTGAAGGGGGTGTCTTAAGGGGATCATTGAACCTATTATATAATGATAGCCATCATCATCTTCTCAAGGTGATATTAACTTATGTTTAGTCTCCACACAACAAGCTAACCAATATTTTGTTTCTTCTTCATTCTACTAAGGTGCAACAACATGCACATTTGAAAAAAAAAACCGATTCAATAACCAATGTGTCCATATAATTTGACCAATCTACATAAATGTATTCATATGTATATAAATAAATAAAAGCACTATAAAATAGTAATAAAGTGAAATAAAATGAAATAAATTGAATTAAATTACCTTCTTGTACAAATTTTGAAACAAGATCATAATCATTTCATGGAAACACTTGATCATTGTCTTCAATTGTTGTTTCATATTGATCATGTGCTTGTGTAGGTGTCAATGATCTTTTCTTCCACTCTTCAACCCATTTTGTATTCTCACATGCTTCCCAATCTCTTGAATTATAAAACTAACAAACATATGCAATCTACATTGTCTATATAGTCCATGTGCTTTCATTCAAACTCTTAAATGAATTCCATTTAGTAGATCCATTGATTGTCTTATAATTAAGTCTAGGTAGAATGTCCTCGTCCTCAACCAACCAAAAGAATTGGAAAACTATAGAGTACTAACTAGATCAAGGTGTAGATAATATTGTATTGCACCAATCCACAATCCCATGTGCATCTTTAAATTTTACTGCATCCTCAAATCTCAATTTCTCTCTAGCAAGAATTCTTTTAACACATGCACCAACTCCATCATGTTCTCCTTTACCATGTCCAACTCCAAAAAATCTCCATATATGTTGGATATTATGTTCCTTGTAAACACTACTTAACCAATAGAACATTCAAGCATTCTTGAACTACCCAATACAATTATATGACCATATGAGATTTCTTTTTATCTAGATTCCTCTTTCTCTTAAATTTGTATAAAATATATTGAAATAGTATTGAACAAAATCTATCAAGTGTAATCGGTTCTCACTCAAATAGAAATGATACTCCCTCAAAAAATTTCTATCATCCTATGTGCTATCACCTAAATTTCTATAAACAATATGAACAAAATAACAACCTACACTGAATTGTAATATTGTGGTTGGATTTCCTCTTGCAAAACTAGAGTATATTTTTTCACAAAATCATCCACTGATAGTATAACACCAACTAGAAATGTGTTTCTATATGCACAAAATTTTCCATCTAGTCATCAATCAGCTTTAGAGTTTTGGAAGTATGAATATGTTGTCATTAATGTCAACCATTTAACTAGTTTTCAACTGGTTGATGTTGTCATTGATGCCATGGAAGTTGGTTATTGGTTGTATATGTCAAGGATATTGAGAAAATTGTAATAAATAAATTTGCACATATTCTATGTGTGCTTTAGGATGTGCTCCAGGATGTGCTCTGAGATGTGATTTATATTGTCTCCATGCTTTTCAGTTCCTTATATAGTATTCATGATTTTTGGTAGTTGTTGTATCCAAAATTTGGTTTTTTAGATCATTGTACAATGTCAGATATTTTCACCAATATATGTATTATGCTTCTCTATGTGTCTAATTGTGGTCTAGGAGAAATGTTGTTGCTCTAGATTTCTCTGAATTGTGGTTTTAAGACTTTTGGTTCTAAAAATAAGTTGATATGATCATTTTCAAGTTAATTTTCTTGTCAAGAGAGATTTGATCAAGTTAAGGTTGGGTGTGCTTAATTGTTCTATGTGTTTTACACAGGTGTTGGCTGAATTTTTGTTAAACACTACTTACGAAGTTCATGAACCATGGTGAAGCATGTTGGGACTTATTTAGGTCCTCATTGAGTATTTTTTTGGTCACCCTCATTCTAATTCCACAATAGAATGTTTTGGCATCGACCTAATTTAAATTTACAAATACAAATGGTGTGTGGCTGACTTTGGATGAGTTTCAAAGTTGAAGATAGTATAAATATGAGTTGATATGTGTGAATAAATGCAAGAGCATGATAGATGCATGATATACATGAAACAATGTGTGTGTGATGTGAGTGTAAGAAAATCAATGTGAAATTCAAGTGACAATTTTCTGAAAGAAGTGAACTAAAGGTTTACTCTATCATTCAAGCATGTCTTCAAGCGTGTGAGAGAATTATGGTGTAAATATCCATTGCATTGATATTTTTTTCTCTCTATAACAAATATCTTCTATCTTCTTTGTAATTATATGGAAATGAACCCTCCAAGTGGTTAACCCTCAATGGATAGTGAGTCCTATTCTGAACAGTAAGTCCTATTTTGGTAGTGAGCCTTTGTATTTTGTTTTAATATTCTCTATATTGTGATATAATACTCACTATGGTTTTTCCCTTATTTTTTTCCCATATAAATCTGGTGTTATTGTGTGTATGACTTTACTTCTTTTAGTTTCTACTTTTACACTTAATGATTAATCACTTTAGCAGAGTAAAGGATTTGTGAATGATGATTGGTCTAACCTCTAATGGAAAGTTTAAAGGTTAGGATTGCGAAAATTGATTCACCCCCCTCTCAATTGTCTTGTTCAGCAATTGGTATCAAAGCTTGGTTCCTTAGAGAAGAGCTTAACCACTTAAGGTTTGGGATGATGAGCAAGATTACTATTGAGTGTCCTAGGTTTGGTGGGACTGGCTATGCCTTATGGAAGATAAATATGGAAGGATATCTTGAATACTATGGATATGATGTTAAGAAAACTTATAAGATTGCATACACTAATCTTTCTAATGGTCCAGGTACAACTGATGAGAACAAGGCACGTGAAGTGAACAATAAGGAAAAGTTCATTTTGAAGAATATTCTTTCACATTTTGAATTAATTAAAGTTTCAAATCTAATGATTGATAAAGAGGCCTGGGATGCATTGGAAAAGAGTCATGAAGGAGATGAAAAAGTTAAAGAAGCAAAGATGCAAAACTTGAAGGCACAATTTGAAATCTTACATATGTCTAAAGATGAGAACATTAAATCCTATGTATAAAGAGTGGATGAGCTAGTAGGTGGAATGCAAGGACTTTGTGTTTGATGGGACCTTCAAATTTTATAGATTTGAAGTTCCTATGTCTCTTCAATGTGTCAACAGAGCTTAGGTCTACATCCTATCAAATCTACCCAAGAGATTGCTTTCGTTGATTAATATTTTTCAACTCAGAGATCATCTTGCAAATCCCTTTGGTAGAATGGTTTTTGGTATATATAGTAAAACAAATGCCTAGTTTCAAGCTCTCATGATAAGTTTTTATATTCTATTTAATCCTTTTCTGACCGTGATCAGGCTAAAATTGGTGTTCTAGAAAGTTTCAAATTTCATAATTCTAAGGGAAATCAATTTCTTATTTTCATCTAAAAGATCTCTAATTCTATTTTCATAAAAAATGGAGTTAATATGATGCATTATTTTAATGCTTTTCAGTTGTGGTGAACATGTGCTATAGGTTAGTTTACAAAGGAGGCACCAAAATTTCAATTTCTAGGAAAAATCCAATTACAAACCCATGTTTTATTTAATTTATTGTTCTCGCTCACAAAAAATCTTGGCTCTAGAGGTCTCATTTTTTGCACAGTGAATTTCCTCTGATTGGGCAATAGGAAAAATTAAATTTTCATTCATTTACTAAAGTTTTAAAATGCAAATATTTAAAGTGAAAATATTTTAAATACTTTGAAAAGAAAAAGTAAACATGCATTTTAGGGAAAAGTTAAATATTTTAAAACATTATCAAAGTTTTAAAATGTTTAAACTTTAATAAATCATGCTTCCCCACCAACTTGTGGGAACTCTTGATGACGACAACATAAGCTAGTGAGGAAGCAGGGAGGAATGTTGAAGGAGGTTTAAATGTATTAAAAGCTTTATTACGTACTTGTTAATGTTTCTACTGATTCATTAAATCCTTTCAACATGCATTATTTGCTAAAATTTATTTTTCTCATTAGCCCAATTGCTCACAATAGAGGAAGGTACCGAGGAAGTGGGGAAAGGAAGGGGAAGCTTGTGGTTGATAATAAAATGTTTCAAAACATTTTATTAAACATTGCAAATGTGTTTTTCTTTGTGAGAAGGAGATTTTTTTTATCTTGGAAAGAGAAGATTACAAAGTTTATTCATGTCTTTATGTTTTGAGCAGATTTTTCACTCATTTGCAAGCTGAAAATCATTTTACAACCTCCAAAAAGATTCACAGAGCATTTCTAATGCCTTGTAGGCATTTTTAACACAATTTCTGATCTCTTTAAGTGTTTAGTAACGCCAAAATTCCCAAGATTCATAAAAAATAAACCAAAATTTCATTATCACAACCAAATAATATTTGTGAATACCTCTATAGGTTTTATCTTGCTTGGGAAGCAATGCATGTGTTGAATTTTTTGTTTGGAAAGAGAGTATTTGGGTAATAGTATAAAAACAATTTCCTTTCAAAATAAAATGGATAGTTGTGAAGAATATTTGCAATAAGAAAATGACATGTAAAAGTGAAGAAAATTTAATTATTGGCCAAAGTATACAAGAAGGTGGGTTAGACACCATTTGTTTGACAAAATGTCAAACAAAGTGCAATGTAAAACTCAGAGAGATGAATGGTGAAAATGCATGATTCTAATCATGTTTTAAGTATCAGTAATGAAGTTAACTACATGTGGAAAAACAAATTTACTTATAGAGAAAAAGCAGGCACATGGGTATGTGAGTTTTTACCTAGAAGTGAATCTTTTCACTTGCAAGGTGAAATTGTAGAAGTAAAACTTTTTTTACAGGAAGGGTAAGAAGATGCATGGGAATGAAGAAAAGAAAAGGGGAAAATAAGATTTCAGTTGTAAGAATGAAGAGGAAATAGGAAGGAAAATTAAGAATGAGGAGCATATTCTAAAATGACAATTGGTTTGCAAATAATGGGAGTTAAGTATGCCATATGTCCATGGTGGATTAATTTTAGGGCTTTTCTCTTCTCTTCTCTTTTCTCTAAAATGAGAAGGTTTTCTCATTTGTGGGGGTTCTAGTTTCTCTAGGTTGAGCAGATATTGTAATTTTTATATAGGGATTTTCTCAAGTTAGGAGTTCTTTAAATTTCAAAGTTCGAATGGTGTAATCCATTTCTGTTAATGACAAGAAAATCAGTTTGAAAATTATGAGCAATGTCATACTGTAATGCCTTCAAAATGTATACATTATATTTTGAATCAAAATAATAAAATATTATGATGCTTTTTATTGAAAATTTTCTATAATAAATATTTAGATTAATTTCTTTGGTTCAAAGAACAAATTAAACATTCTTTAGTCAAATGTTGAATATAGTGTGTTACATTCAAGATCTATGAGAATGTTGCAAATTTCACCTAAAGAGACCTCATTAAATGTAAGGAATTAATGGTTTAATGGTCACTGGTTTTGTGTTTGGGCTATTATCTAATGGGTTATTTCATTTTGACTCTAGTATTGACAAGGCACTAGTCTAGTATGTTTTCTTTGTGCAAACCCTAGAAGGAATCACCATACGAAAACCAATTTAAATCTTTATTTTTAGTTTGAATGTATGTTTGGATTTAATTTTCATCACATTCTCATGCTCTAAATGTTGAGTGTTGTAGAGGAGTAGCCAGCTTCTTGAAATATTCCATTTATTGAGCTATTATATGGGAATTTATCTATTATGTGCAATGTATATGGTCATTTGGCTGCATAAATTCATAGGTACATTGTGTGTGATTACCGTCCTAGGTTTAATAGAGCTTGAAGTGCATGGGAAAAAAATGTAGAATCTATCTCCCATTTGTTGGCCACTGATTTTGAAGTTCTTAAGCATAAGTGTTGGTTATCCTTTAGAGAAATTTCAAGGTTTGGCTAGAAAAAGCACTAACAAAATAGCAACTCGCCTGGGGAGATAAGAAGAGTGTCTATTTGGAAAGAGTCAATCATTTGATGAATTTGAACATCTAGTTTAGATATTGAAATTTAAAACCTAGAAGAGGTTTTGTTGTAGTATATTTGAAAGACTTTATGTGTCACTCTAGTGTTGGAGGAGACCCAAAATGAAAATTTATTTTTGAAAGAGCTTCATATTGTTTGAAGTCTAGTCCTCTATGAAGAGAGGTGTCAACTCTATTGATATAACTTAATGAAGATGTGAAGTAAGTTTCATATCTACAATGATTTCTAGTCAGGAAGAAAAATTTGTAGTAGCTACAACATATCCAAATATTTTTCATATTTTTGTTTTCAAGAAGGATAAGATTTTATATGAAAACCATATTTGAAATTATTGAAAAAATTTAATGTTCCCTATTGAGTAAAACTAAATACTCAGAAAGAGAATAGTAGTGATTATTCTACATACTTTTGAGTTATTAATTTGCAGCCTATGTATTATGTTGAAGAAATATTCTTGTTCTTGAAATATGCCCACTAAACATATATTAGATGTAGATGTATTTGAGTTATGGATTATAATATTAAAATTTCATGATGAAAGCAAGAAATAGGGCAGTGAATGATCAGCTGTAAGTTTTGTGAAAGGTGCAAGAAAATGTATCATCCCTCTATATATCCATGTGGGTTGTCAAGTGTAAACATGCAAAGTGTGTAGTCCCTATCATATCATCGAGAAACTTTCTTTGTGGAATGATATAGGCCATTAAATTTTAATGGAATTCACGTTTTTCCAAATCATGCTCCTAATAAATTTAGGGAAAACTTACCAAATGTCAAAGGGAAAATCTTAGAATCAGAATCTCAACATTTGCAAGATTTTTTAGGTTTTATGGGAGATTATGACATAAGTTATGAAGATATTGTCATGAAGTTCTTTGTACAATCTATCAAGCAAGATTCTAGAGATTGATTTTCATATTTTCTAGTGTGTTCTATCTCTTTGTGGAATGATTTCATGGTAGCATTCATAGAAAATTTGGTGAAATAATTAATCCAAGTTCAATGAGACAAAAAATTATCAACATCCAGAAAGAATAGGAAGAGTTAAGTCCCAAGTTTCAATCTCAGATTTACAAAACAACATTAGGTGACATTCTTGAAAGTATGAGACCCAATGATGCAATGTGTTTGGTTGTATAATTAGGTGCATTTTACGAAGAAATGAGTTATCTATTAAGAGATAAAGATCCTAAAACATTACATCATGCATATCAAATTGCAATGGATATTGAAAATAACTCAAAATATTCAATGATGAAGGGATACATGGCTGCATGTGTTGGTTATCCTAGAACACCTTATTCAAAAGGAATTCATGGATTAGATAACATAAATGATTGTAAAGATGATGATTCTTTTGATGTTTAAATTTTTCCATCAGGGTATGTGTAGGATCATCATGGAAAAAATAGGCCCTTAAGTGGAAATTTTTTTAGAAAAATTAGAGTTAGAAAATTTGACATAAAAATTTGACTAAGTTATTTGCATTATTTCAAAAATATGTAAGAATAGAATTTGTAGCAAATTGAATGTAGTTTGTAAACTACTAGGTTTATTTAAAAAAACAAAAATCTATTTGGTGAAAATTTGAAATTTGAATGCAGCAGTACTTAAATTTCAAGGAAAAAAAAGCAGTAGGTGTCTATCTAACCACCCTAACCACAATAAAACGATAATATTTATTTATAATATTTTAGATATAAGTAGATGACTCATGTCTCGATGTGATGCATATTTTTTTGTCATTGTTTTCCAAGTAAATAATTAATTATTATTTTTTGATTACAAATTTTAAAAAATATAAAAACTCGTATGTCTAACCACCTTAACTTGGTCAAAAATTCATAAAATTCATTTTTTTTAATCCTATAGTATGTGAACCATAAAATGTGATGCATGTTTCAGATTCAAAAAATGTGATACTATTTGAAAGCTATAGATATTTTTGAATTATCCTATCGATAAGGACTTTAGTCATAATTCAAATAGAAAATGAATAATAATTATTTATTAAATTCAAAGTAAAGCATAATTTATATTGGTGGAAAGCTGAGAATCTCCTTTAAAAACATTTTTCATTTCATCAATTTTGGGTAAAAAAAGTCCTCAGCCACATGGGCCATCATATCAGTTACATATCGCCACTTTTTTTCCCATCATGATCATACACATACCCATCACTACAACATACAAATCATAGTGAACTCCACATCAAGAATCAATAAAATTTGAGCAATATTAATCAAACATCTTTTGTTCAAGCCTTTTTTGACATGAAGAGGTACAAAGGAGAATCAAGTAATATTTTTTCTTGAGGTTTTTGGATGCCTTTTTTTGAGGTCCCCAAAAATTTCATAACTAATTATTCAATATGTATTGATCTATTTTTTGAAATCTTTGATCCAGGGCTAAGTACCTCGCCAAAGGAATTGAATCCTCATAGTTTTGATCAAGTACTTGATTGGATAAAGATTGTTTAATGAGACTAATGTGATTATGCACAAAATGAAACAAAGAAAATGGGAAGAGGGAGGTTCCACCTAAAGGGGAGGATGAAACACACACCAAGTATCCTATTTCCTTCAAGTTTCACTCAAGGACACCTTAGAGATCTCAATTTGAGGGTGTAAAGGGGAAAGAGATTTGTAATAGGGATGTCCTAGGATATGATTAATAACTAAAGAGGGGTTCACCACCAAGATAGCGCTTGGAAAGACTTGTAATATGCAATATCTAATGAAAAAACCTAATGATATGCAAGCCTTCACTAAATGAACTAGAAATGTATGCAAATCAAAATAGGAAGCTAGGAAATTAGAAAGGTGCACTTAGAAACCTCTAGGAGCTTAAATGGAGGACTGAAATTTTGAATACACTAATTTTAATGCACCCTAGGACTCATATTCTAAGTTGGGCGATTTAGTCCTAGATTAGGGTTTCTAGGTAGGAACAAAAATCTAGTAGTGACAAGTCTAGAAATCTTGAAAATTGTAAAATTGATTGTACTAGGACTCATATGGAAAAAGTGGCATATCATTCCTACTTATATTTTTATAAGGATAAATATTTAAATCTACTCTTCAATATCTATTGTGTCTTATCAACCTGATTTTTGGATTTGAATTGTTGAATTCTACTCTATAGAATTATTTTAAGGGTCTTACAAATAAGGTGACAACTTTGACAACTTTCTCCAAACTTTCTCCTCAATGTATCTTCAACCTAGATCTACAAATCAAACACTGAAGAGAAGGAAAATTGTTTTTTTATAGTGGATGGGATTTTTCCTTGGTCAAACCCAATTTTGGTAATCAAACCTTGTAATGAAATCAAATTAAATAGAGGAATGATGAATGAACAATATGCAATGTTACAACTCACCAAACCCTAGAAATAAAGTGTTGCAATCATGTATGAAATGGCTCCAATGGATGTAGATTTTGAATATTGCTTGAATGATATGGATCTTGAATAGTATACTTGCTTGAATTATGAAACCCTACATCACATATGCTAGCTCAAAAACAAACATAATGGATGAAGACTTTGAAATGATGCTTGCTACTTGAATAATGCTCCAAAACATTTGATAATTATCCCTTGAATACTCTTGAATGATCTTGTAGACTCTTGAATGATCTTTTGAAATCAAATTGAATGAATACTTGGAAGCTTAGGTCACTTCATTCCTTGTTAGATCTTGTTAGGTGAAAATGAGTGAAATAACCTTGTATTTATACTTATTTATGCCAAATTTCCCAAAATTACAACACTACAAGCCAACATCAGATATAGAAGAATAAAATTATACCAAAAATTTGAAATTAATTTTATTTTAAGTAGCACTGAACTCATACGCTAGAAGTGACATATGCATCCCATTAGGCTAGGGTTTGGGACACATTTTTCAAGAATTTCCTACATTCATGTAAAATCTAGATTGAGGCACGAAAACATAGGTGGGAACTATACACCCAAGGTGGCATATGAGTCCTAGATCATGAAATTTGGGGAATAAAATAAAAAACACATGAATTATTATTGGATACTAGTTTATGTCAGGATTATCCATGAAAAGATGCATTAAATAAGGGAAATTAAAGCATAAAGAAGCCCCATTTATTAATGAAAACCTTATATTAGTGTGAAATTATAAGAAACCACTTTGCAACACCCTAAATAACACACAATTAAGTTCGATTAGCACACAAGGGCCTAGACAAGTGTGAAAATGTAAAGGGATACATTTTTTATAGTGCATTTTCCCCCCACTTTAGTGATAGGAGGAACTTGCTTCAAACTCACACTAAAGTAGAAGAACATGCCTCAAGGGGTGTCCAAGTGTGCCAATGCTAGTAAGATAGGACAACAATGATCAAGAGGTTTGTGCAAGCCCAAAAGATTAAGATCCTATGATAAACCAACATAGGCACAAAAGAACATAGATGTAAAAGATGAATGAAGCAAAAACAAGATACAAGCATGCACTTCCAAAGACAAAGAAACGAAAAAAAAAAAGAGTGGATCAAGCTTCAACTATTTCCAACATGTTGTAGATTAGATCTAAGCTATTTATCCAAAAATGCATGCTCACTTTGAGGCAATGAAACTTTAAGATGTTTTTTGGGCGAGTATCCAAAGGGGTAAGACACATACACATGTGGTTGGTATGTATTCACATATACAAGAAAGTAGCTATAGGAAATTCATGCCTAACTTTAGCTCACATATGTACAAAAATACCAAAGCTATACCTCTTGATAACTTTGATAAGGCTCCACACAACAATGAACTTTGAGCTTCATGAGGCAAGAAAAAATTTGTATACTTGGTACTCATGAACAAACAAGATGGCTCCATAGGCGAGAAAAGTGTACTATGTAAGGTGGCCATATAACCAAAATTTTAAATGCAAAATAATGTAAGGAACATTCAAAGGAGTCGTGCTTATCTCGTGTGAAGAATTAGCTTAGGGAACATCATGCCTAATGTCTCAAAGAGATGACTAATTGAAGAATATAAGATTCACAACTTAGGGGATGTAGTGTGTCACATCAAGCCACTAAGGGGAATACAATATGGTAAGAGAGATCATGCTCTTGAAGGACATCACACCCAATAACACCACATAGAAAAAGATGCATCACATGAAGTAAGAAAAGTACACCATGAAACATGAAATGAAAATAAATAATTCCAATGTATGCCCCCACTTTAAATAAATTGCTAAACACCATGTTGTGATAAATTACATAAAAGTAGAAAATGATAAATACTAACAATTAGGAGAAAATGAGAGCTTATTTGGAAGTCCCTATGCCAAGTCATGTGTTTCCAAATAAAGCTATGTCATGAAAAGGGGTCATCCCTAAAGTGAAATCCAAAAACACATAAGGGATCCATGGATTCAGAGTTAGTGTGTTCTTGCTATAATCCTTTTAGAGACTTTATAACTTTCATCATTCCCCAAATACTCATGGAACAAGAAGAGTGACACAATGAGAGAAAAAAAGAAGAAGAAAAACCTTTCATGTCAACATGGAAGAGACCTAAAGGTCTCAACACATTGTATCATCCCTAAAAAGAAAACAAAAGACCAAGAAAAGATAAAGGAATAGCTTTTGGGTGAACATGGAAGAGATATGAATGTCTCAACGCCATACATCATCCCAGAAAGGAAAACACAAGACAAATGAAAAGATAAAATTTTATGACATATAGAAAAATGTAGGTACATATAGAGGAATGCCACAAAGAGAGAGAGAGAGAGGCATCAAACAAAATAATATAGGGGATCACATTATGCACATTCAATCACATAAAGAAAAATGAAAAAATAAATAAAGCAAAAGACTAGTAAGGCACATGCAAGTCAACCTATTTGCAGTTTGTCCACATCCCAATCGTGTTCATCATATCTAGAAGGTGGGAAAATAGCCAAAGGGAAAAAAACAAGTGATGAACTAGGACAAGGCTACCTAACCCCTTGCTCCCACAAAGTCTAGGACAAGGATGAGTCGATGATGAGAATGAGCTCCTTATGATAAATATAATGATTTGAAATGAATGTAAAGCATGTGATAGTGAGAATGTGATTATTCTTGAACTATTACATGGAAAGGAGTGGAGGGACATGCTTTAACAAATTATTTTTATGATATAGATCTTTTTAAATATTGATTGTAAAGCACAAAACTCATTGGTACTATGTCCAAGAACTCTATGATATTGACAATGTGATGTGTCTATATTCTTAGGATTTGGATATTGGTCTTCTCTTATGGGTGGTAATGTAATCAATCCTTGGTGTAAAAGTATCTGTAAATTGCAATTGGTGGATAAGGGAATTATAGTTTCTTTGGTTTCTAACGCCTTCTTATCTTGCTATATTCACCATTTTCTTGTCTTCACTTGCTAGATTCACCAATTTCTTATCTTCACTTGCTAGATTCGCCAATTTCTCTAGGTGGATATAAAGTAGGAGGACCTAAAATATCCTTGTTATCATTACAAGCCATTGATTTTTCTTTACAAAGGAGGACACTCATATTAGGGCGAGGATCTTGATACCCAATCCCTTTGCTATCTTTAGTTGGTATTTTCTCAACGAGTTGATGAATTTCATGTACACTTGTTGTATCACATCCTTGTTTACTTAAGATTGTGAATCATTTTCTATATGTCTCTTCTAGATTGATGGGAATGTTGGTTACTTTGTTCATGTAGAATGGTTGAATTTTTTATTGTTTAGAGGAACTAGGTTCACCTATTGTAGGGAACTTAGGCCCAAATTGTGTCTCAATTTCAAGATGTAAATAACCAAACATCTCAAGTGGTGGTATTATGGGGGATGTTGGTTATTTCATGGATGTATAAAATATTTCATTAGCCATAAGGTTGTTAAGGAAATAATTTTAAAAAAAAATCATTCTATTATCATCTTCTCCAATGATGTCAACATCATGAGGAGGACATGCATTAGGAGTTGAGTAAGCATGAGTGAGTTTAATTTCATTAGGGTCATTTCCAAAAGCACAACATGACACATCCACTAAGGACTTTAAGGACATTCAAAGCTTACCAAAGCACATATCCATGATGAAATGCAACACAATAGGGAAACATACAAAATTAACCAAATGAGGCTATATGCAATGAATTAAAGAAAATAGAAACTTGACAAACTAAAACAGAAAACTAACATAAAAAACTGAACCACAAAAATAGAGTTTTTAATGTTGTAAAATGCAATTTGAAATTTGAAATGGGACTAAATCATCTAGAGGGGCATATGAGTCCAAATCAATGTTTTTTAGAGGTTTAAATGTTGAATAACAGTCACCACAGAATACTAGAAATTAGGAAAAACCACTTGTACTAGGACTAAATCACCTAGAGGGGTGTATGAGTCCCAATTTAGGCTTTTTTCATAAATTTTAGAAAATTCTAAGTGAAATTTATTCTTTCTATTTTGGATGATGTCTAAACTAAGTGAAAATGAAAATTTTAGATGAAATTCAATGGTGCAAGATGCAAAAATTCAATCTATATGCACTTTCACTAATGCAATATTTAGAAACCCTAGATGCAAATTAACTAATGCAAACCCTAATAAAAAATTAATGCAAGCTAAATCAAGGATAATGATGCATTACAAATAAGAATTAATATTTTCTAAATGTAATTTTACCAAATGAAATGAATAAAATGGGATGAGGGAGGTTCCATCTAAAGGGGAAGATGGAACATACACCAAGGATCCTATTTCCTTCAAGTTAAACTCAAGTACACCTTAGATATCTCAATCCAAGGGTGTAAAGGGGAAAGATATCTACAATAGGGATGTCCTAGTGTATGATTAATGATGAAAGAGGGGTTCACCACCAAGCTAGGGCTTGGAAATACTAGTAATATGTAAGACCTAATGAAAAAACCTAATGATATGCAAGCCTTCACTAAATGACCTAGAAATCATAAAGGTTCACCTCAAAATTAGTTAGAGCTTGAATGGAGGTCTAAAATGTTGAATCCATTGATTCTAATGAACATTAGGACTCATATGCTAAGCTATATGATTTAGTCCCAAATTAGGGTTTCTGGATAAGAACAAAAAATTTGTAGTGACAAGCCTAGAACTCTTGAAAACTATGAAATTGACTATATTGGGACTCATACGCTAGAAGTGGTGTATTAGTCCAAATTATATTTTTTGGAGGATCAAGATTTGAATCTTCTCTTCAATCTCTACTCTATCTTCTCAACCTAATTTTTAAATTTGAATTGTTGAATTCTAATCTATATAAATATATTAAGGGTCTTGCAAACAAGGTGACAACTTTTACAACTTTACACACTTGACAACATTCTTCAAACTTTCTTAATGTGTCTTCAACCTAGATCTACAAATCACACACTAAAGAGAAGGGAAAATGTTGTTTTGTTAGTGGATGGGGGTTTTCCTTGGTCAAACCTTGTTTTGGTAATCAAACCTTGTAATGAAATCAAATGAAATAGAGGAATTATGAATGAATAATATGCAATGTTACAACTCACCAAACCCTAGAAATAAAGTGTTGTAATCATGTATGAAATGGATCCAATGGATGTGGATCTTGGATCTTGTTTGAATTATATGGATCCTGAATAGAATACTTGATTGAATCATGAAACCCTACATCACAAATGATAGCTCAAAAACAAATGTGATGCATGAAGACTTTGACATGATGCTTGATACTTGAATAATGCTCCAAAACACTTGATAATCAGCCCTTGAATACTCTTGAATTCTCTTGTAGACTCTTGAATGCTATTTTGAACTAAAAATGCTTGAATACTTGAAACATTAGGTCACTTTATTGCTTGTTAGATCATGTTAGGTGAAAATGAGTAAAACAGCCTTGTATTTATACTTTTTTATGCCAAATTTCCCAAAATTACAACACTACAAGTTGACATAGGATCTAGGAGAATAAACTCCCACAAAGACTTTGAATTTAATTTAATTTTAGACTCATACACAAAAATTGGTATGTGAGTCCCAATAGGCTATGCATTGGAACACTTTTTTCAAGAAATTCCTAGATTCATGCAAAATCCGAATTGGGGCCTTGAAACGTAGGTGAGACCCATATGTCAGAGCTGGAATATGAGTCCTAGATCACTAAATCTAGGCCATAGAATCCAAAAACACATGAATTCTGATTGGATATTAGTTTATGTCTAAATTATCCTTAGAAAGATGCATTAATTGAGGTTTGTGGATGCAAAATAAGGCCAATTAAAGCATAAAAAATCCCCATTTATTAATGAAAACCATAGATTAGTGTGAAAGTGTAAGAAAGCACTTTAAAAAACCCCAAATAAGGCACAATTAAGTCCAATTAGCTCACACAACCCCAAACAAGTGTGAAAATGTAAAATGGTACATTTTTCTACGCTACACAAAATATGATGTCTCAAAATGTTGATGGAAATTGTCTTATTGAGAAAAACTAGAATAAAATACACACAAGTTAAAAGGTTATAATGAAAATCCATCTTATTGTATGGATGAGGATAATGATAATAATTAGATCACAAGCTGTGTATATGTAGATTAGTGTAACAATGATGATGACAAAATAGATATGCAAGAAATATTTCTTGGTAACATCTTGGATAATCAAGAAGTAAAAGAGATACAAGATTTCCTTCCATGTCATTATTTGATTATTGAAAATGGTGCAAGTGTTGCTGATATCTCATTGTAAATCAATGTTCAAGATATTAAAAACAAAATGTTAAGCATCCCTTTTGACTATTCGAAGCATAGTTTATGTAGTGATGAATCTTCTTGTAATGAGGATTGTGATGAAAGTGAACCTAATTATTTTTATGAGGATTATGAATGCTTCTATGATGATGATCTAGAGATGTTTCCTTCATATAAAGTATGCAATGATATGAATGTTGATAAAGTCACTTGTTCTCAAGTGAATGAAAAAAATTCATTTGATGAATACCTAGAATGTAGTTTGGGTTTTCTATCAATGAAGCATACTGACTCTATGGATGATAATGACTTTGAAGATCAAAACTTGTGTGTTGAGTATCTAGTCCAAAGAACAATGTCAAATGTGATTAATATGTTGATAAGGCAGAGTATGACACCTATGAAGATGATTATTTCCTTGTTTCTCGTGATTCTTTAGATGAAGCAAAGATGGAAATGTTAGTTATAGATGAAGAGGATAATGATGTGCACATTGATGGAAGAATGTGTTCCTTATTTAATGATCAAGCTATGTATTATGACAAACACATGGATATTGGATCAAGATTATCACCCACTAATAATGTTAAATAGTTTGATGAATTTGTAGATTTTTTTGATATTGTAAATCTTTCCAATCTATGTGTAGAGTAGCCAAATGATGCAAGTAATAGTGGGTTTGATGTTAGTAAATATGAAATTGAGTATGGTTGTTTCTTTTTTTATGTTTCTTGTCTTCACGGTATGAAAATGGACATGTTTGTTTTGAATGGGGAGTGCATTAATGTGAAAGAGAATGAAGGTTCTTGTTTTATTTCTAATAAACAAATTTCAGATAATAGTGAGTCTTTGGCACATAGGTCAACATGCCTATCAACTGATAGCACACATGAGATTACTAGTACACATGAATTTCTTTTGATAACCCTGTTAATTCTAAAAAAATTAGCAATCAAAATGATTCGGGTATTCATATTGACATTATGGAAGGTATTATTGAACATGTTATGAAAAATCAATGTGGAATTTTTAGCCTAGGATTAAATTTTGAATTATTTGAGCCTTTATTTCAAACATGTCATATGGAATTGCATAATTGTTTGAAGAATGAAGTTGACATCATCTATGAACCTAAGATTGAATTTTTTGTGGATGCATTGGTATGTGCAGATCATGATGGGTATGTGTAGGGTATGTGGTTGATGAATTTTTTTATACCAAAAATTAATGAAACAAAAAGGGTTTTCAAAGGAGATTCTCACTTTCCACCAATATAAATTATGCTTTACTTTGAATTTAATAAATAATTATTATTCATTTTCTATTTGAATTACGACTAAAGTCTTGATTGATAGGCTGATTGAAAAATATCTATAGCTTTCAAATTTAATCACATTTTTTTAATTCAAAACATACATCACATTCTATGCTTCACATACTATAGGATTAAAAAAAATGAATTTCATGAATTTTTGACCAAGTTAAGGTGGTCAAACATACAAGTTTTTCTATTTTTAAAATTTGTAAAAAAATAATTCATAATTAATTATTTACATAGAAAAAAAATTACAAAAATATGCATCATCCAAACATGAGTCCTCTACTTATATATACAATTTAATAAAAAATTATCATTTTATTCTGGTTAGGGTGGTCAAGCAGACACCTACTTATTTTTTCCCTAAAATTTAAATACTATTGCATTGAAATTTCAAATTTTCACCAAATAGATTTTATTTTTAAAAAAAAAATGAACCTAGTAGTTTAGAAACTACATTCAATTTTCTAAAAATTCTATTCTTACATATTTTTGAAATAATATAGATAACTTATTCAAATTTCTATGTCAAGTTGTCTAACTTTGATTTTTCTAAATTTTTTGCCACTTAAGGGCCTATTTTTTCCATGATGATCCTGCACATACTGGCATGGGATGTGGTCTATAGTGATGTTTGTTGTGATAACCCTTATTTGAATGAGGGAAAGCATACTATGGATTTTGATAAATCCTATTTTCCAAAGCAGTGGAGCATGTGATGCTTTAATTGATTTGCAATGCTCAGGTGAGTGTGAATATTAGTTTCAGAATATTCCTATGTATGAATGATTTTTGTTCATCACACACAATTAATGCATGCCAGATATGGGAAAAATATTAGAGGATCACTCTAGGGTGTTATCTAAGCTTTTTATTCAATCTAATTTCTCAAACTTGGAGCTATAATTTGACTTCAATAAATTAGGGAATATGTTTTTGGATGGAACTATTGAACAAAGAGTTTTTGAATGTTTCATGTTTGATATGCAAGATAAATATGATGTCATGATTTATGATGTCAACTATCAAAGGGACTATGAGTTTTTTCAATTTTTAGTTCAGTTGGATGAACATTTAGTGGAACATGAGAATAAGCTAGATGAGGTAAAATTTCACAATGGTTATGGTTTTCAGTTAGGATCTTATTGCATATTTTAGGTTGGTAAAATTAATGGTGGCAGTGGTAGGTTTAGATGTACAGTAATGATGGTCAATGAAAATGCAAATGATAGGGTAAGTTTGTGGGAAGTTCATGGCCATTTTTTCCAACTTGGCATAGTGCACACAACAAAAATAGAGTGTTTGGTAGAGGTAAGGATTTTTACTTCATTTTCAAGGGCTTAATGCCACCAAATGAAGTTTGAAAAATGAGTTCCAATGCAGCATAAAGGAGAAATTCTAGAGAATCCAAAGGATTTGGCATTTTTCTACTCCTTAGAGTTTCAAATCTGGCCATTCCTACAAAGGGCATGTGTCCTTGAACATGAGCTAGTGATGGCACCTTCAAATTTTGTAGAATTGAAGTTCCCATGTCTCTTCAATGTGTCGATAGAGAATAGGCTTGCATCTTGTCAACTCTACCCAAGAGGCCCTCTTTGTTGATTAATATTTTTTAACTCAGAGGTCATCTTGAAAATTCCTTTGGTAAAATGGTTTTTGGTAAATATGGTAATAGGCCTACCCAATTTTAGGCCTCTAAGATAAGTTTCGATATGTTATTTAATCCTTTTTGTGACCATGATCAAGCTAAAATTGGTGTTTTGGAAAGTTTCAAATTTCACAATTCTAAGAGCAACTTATTTCTTATTTTGGTCAAAAAAATCTCTAGTTTCGATTTCATAAAAAATAGTGGTCATATGATGCATTATTTTAGTGCTTTTCAATTGTAGCAAATATTTCCTACAAGTCAGTTTACAAAGGAGGTACCAAAATTTCAATTGTTGAGAAAAATCCAATTACAAACCCATGTTTATTTAATTGATTATGCTCGATCACAAAAAATATTGGCTCCAAGGGTTCTGGTTGGTGCACAATGAATCTCCTCTTATTAGGTGGAAAGAAAAATTAAATTTTCATTCATTTCCTATAGTTTCAAAATGTAAATATATGAAGTGTAAATATTTTAAATACTTTAAAAAGAAAAAAGTGAACATGCATTTTAGGGAAAATTTAAATAATTTAAAACATTATCAAATTTTTATAATGTTCACTAGCTCATAGAGCTCTTACTCATGGCAACATAAGTTGGCGGGGAAGCAGGGAAGACTGTTGAAGGAGGTTTAAATATATTAAATGCTTTATTACAACCTTGCTAATGTTTTCGGTGATTTATTAAAGACTTTTAACATGATTTATTTGATGCAATTTATTTTCCCCGCTAGCCCAATTTCTCATGGAAGATAAAGGTTGCAACGAAGCAAAGAAAGCAAGGGGAACCTTATGGGTGATAATAAAATGCTTCAAAATATTTTATTAAACCTTGCAAATGTGTTTTCTCTATGAGAAGGAGATTTTGTAGTGCCCCTCCATTCTCACTTGGGATGTGTAGGTATTCTTGCTAAGGAATCTAAATAGGATGATGGAACAAGAGCTTTTGATGGTACTTTTGTGGGTATGATGCACATTGTTTTGTTATTATTATGATGCCAAGATTTATTGGGTAGTTAAGTGATGCAGTAGCATGTTGTGATGATAGGTAAAAAGGGAGACATCATACCATTGAATGTATGGAGACATACAAGAATGAGATACGATTGCTAGAGTTCCTTTCCTAGCACCTCGTCTATTATGAATGTGTACTCTAATTTGTATGTTTGAGTGAACAAGTACAGGACAGATGTAGTGCCCACCCCGTTTCGGTCATCGTTGATGTCAAGTAAGTAGTTAGTAATGTCATGATGATGTGGTGATTTTAATTATTTAATTTTAAGGTTATGAGGTAACACTAATAATATGTTTGGATTTGATTAATAAAATTAATTTAATTATAAGGTTACCTGTTTCGTTTGGAATTAAATAAAGAATTAGATTCCATAATAAACGTTAAGTTAATTATCTTTGGGAGTTAGTTATTTAAATTAATCGATAAGCTGAGGAGGTAATTATCATTTTATGATTAAATTCGCTCAATAAATTTAATAGTATTAGAAAGGATGAAATATTAAAATTTTACTTAAGTTTAAAATGAGAAAAGCTAGTAAAAGTTGATACCTAATTATAATTGATAAGTTAATAAAATAATAATCCCGCAAAGAAATATTTTTTTTCAAATTGAAGATTCGGTTGGGAAGGTGAAAAGATGTTCGGTGGTTGAGAATCCGTTCTTGATTTGTAACTACCCAAGAAAGAAACTAAGGGGGCGTTTTTGCTTCGAGTGCCGGATGACAAGTCTTCATCCTCGCAGCGGTGGAAAAAAAAAGAGAAGGAGAAAGGCGAGGTGAAAATATGCGACTTAGGAGTAAGAGAATTAACTTCGCACACTTCCTCCCAGCCGATTGCCTTTATTGGAAGTTTCTTAAGCCTTGCCAACGAATACATTTTGGTACTATTCTGCACGTCATCTTCTTATTTTCTCATGAAATGAATGAATTCAGAATTAGTTCGTGTGAAATCTTGAGGTAAGTCACTCGCCACTCACCATCCATCTGTGACTATCCTCATGTATGAATCATTTCTTCTTAATCTGCAAGTATTGTAGAATGTGATCTAGTTTTAAATCTCCTATTCGATTGGGTTAACCTCTATCATAATAATTCTTTAGGCAGATTAAAATGGTATCAACAAATCTTATACCTGGTTTTAAACTTGTTCCTGTCTAGCATCGTATCATTCCATAGGGTGATCTGAAGTTGAATAGTGTAGTTTCTTTGCCTGAATTTATCTTGTGATGAATTCTTTGAGATATCATCATGCATGGTGGTTTTGTGTCCTTTTTGCTTAGTCTGGCTTTTCCTTTGCATTTATTTCTTTATACCTTCGGCTGAATAGTAATCGAACAGATATATTTGATCGTAGAATAGAAACTTTAATTGTTGTTTCAGTTGACCCAAGTTACCCTTATAGTTGGGTTTTAAGTATGTTGTGACATAGATCAATGCATTCATTCTAATTCACCGGTGTATCTATATGTCTAATTATCTATATATGGATAGTGTATATTTGTATCCCTTTTGAAAGGATAGTGTTATGTGTAGAATATATGTTCTAACTCTGTGTCAAGTATTAATGAATTATTTAGTAATTCTAATTGGCAACCTGGTCTTAGCCACAGCTTCTAGATTTGCAAGGATCTAAGTAATCTCTCTGATTTCATTTTCAACCTGTCTCCTTCCCCTTAGTCCTGAGGAAAACATTTGGGATTTGTTAATAATGCAATTAGATGGCGATATTTCCAAAATTCACTTTCTATTAAATGGCTTCTCACATTTTTGCAACCATAACCATCTCAAACTTGGAGGAAGCTTGGTTCGTGTGTCTTCTCTGATGCCATCAATGAACATATTGTTTAAGTGAAGAAATTGAGGACCAATGAGCAGATTAGTTAATTCTCTTGGTCTGCGCAATGTTTCAAGCCCTTGCCAGTTACCTTCGTTCAGTCGAAGCTGAGGGAAATTGATGTTATTGGATACAGTGCTTAGTTGAGCTCCTTCGCATAGTCTGGTAATCTAAATTTTTAAATCTCCCCAAAACCATAGGCAAAACTATCATAGCTGCACGTTTTAGACTTACAAGTTGCAGTAAATTAAATAACCTTTCATTCAATAAGTTCAGTCGATTCAATCTCAAGGAGCGAGCATTGCAACCGAGGCCAGTATCCTGACAGTTTGGGTAAACTTGTACACCAAGCCTTCCTTACTTCTCTGCCGCATCTAGCTGCCCAATGATGTTCGGTTTCTTTACTTTTCTTACATTGAATTCCAATCTGGCATGCGTTCTTGGATTTTAAATGAGATCTCTGATCAACCACCTTCTTTAATTACGTGCTCATTATTTCATTAAATTATTTGTTATATCCTAGCTTGTTCTATTTTCTTTGAAGCTTCATAATTACTTAATAGTAAGAATTAATATGTGCAGTTATTTTAGAAGTTGCCATAAAAGACTGAATCTGCTACCTAGAATGAAATAAATAGATTTTCATTTCTTCGGAGAATACTAATGCATTAATATTGGAAAAGAACAATCAATTTGAAGTATAAACTCTCAAGCTGATTTCAGTAGGAAAGACGATAATGCATTAATGGATACCAAATGGTGATGACACTAGTAATCGGTTAATGAAATGTCCGCTTTAGTAATCGGTTAATGTATGGGAGAGAAAAATTGAGTAAAAGTTATGATGTCTTGTTAACAAAAGAACACTATGGTTATATAAGTTTTTACTTCGCTGCTCACATAAGGAAATAGGCAAGAATGGATTAGTAGGTAGTATTAATCAAATGTGAATATAAATAAAAAGTTAGGTTATGTTTCTTGAAATATTTTATATCACTACATCATAAGTGCATAAATTTAATGTAAGCTGATTGTTTTGAGAGTACTTTAAAAAGGATACTTGAATGATAATTAAAGGAGAAATTTTTTTATGTGTAAATAAAAGGGAAGAGTAATTACATTGATTTAGATTGTTTAAGGGAATATGGAAACAACAGTGTGGAAAATAAAGGTTAGTTGAATAAATTGCAAGTGAGGGATTCATTTCAATATTGAACATATAGTAGTATTAAACATATGAGGATATGGGAGACTTAGGTTATCTTTTGACCCTGAGCATTCTTGAAATTCTTGTTACGAACATCCTAGGAATCATATTATAGGATACTTTTCCCTTAAATGTATTCCTTTCTGTTTAATTCATCATATAAGGTTTATTTTAATAAGAGATTTATCTTAAGACGAATCATACACACATGCTAATCCATGGACTTATTAATATTTGGTTAATTGGAAATTATGTTTTATAGAGATTCTTTAGTAATGATTCTTTAGTAGGATGCTTATAAGATATGGGATTAATCTTTAAGACTTTGTAATTAATGTGTTTTATTTAGAAAAAGATTTATTTATAGGAGTTAGAAAATTAGATTTATTAGGTAGTTAAGTTATGTGTTATGTTATTGAGTAGGTTAGTAAAGTGATTAGAGAGTTTCCTTATGTTAATTTTGATAATTTGGGTAACATTGATAGATTAGTTTATTCTTAATTTGATTAGTTTCAAGTGGAATAGTTAACTTAGGAATAATGAAAAGTAGAGTTTTGTATGTTGTTGATGTAGATAATATTAGTGATAAGGATTATTATTCTATTTTGGTGGGAGAATTGATTTATAAGGTAAATGGAAGTAAATGAAATTGAAAACTTTAAATAGTTGGGCATTACGATAAAGGCTAGTGAATGCTTGTAGATTCGATAAATGTTTTGATTAATTATATTTAGTTAAACAAAGGGTTTATGTAAATGAATAAAATTAGATGATCTCTTCTAAGTCAATTACCCTCATATTCTTTTAATAGTTGATTTGTGGGGTTTCTATAAGAATAGTTCTAGAAAATACTTGTGATTAGTGTCTTATGGCCTAAACCATTAGATTTTATTTTCACTTCGCAATATTGTGCTGTCCTTAAATGTTGGATACGATTGATCTTTAAAATAATGTTCTTTTTAGATTGTTTCAAGTTACTTCTTATTGAATGAATGGATATATTATTAGAACGTGTGGTTTTATGTATTCTTTTGATGTGACTTTTTGTGAGTTGATTTTGGGTTGGAAATTTTCTCTCAATGTATGTTGCTATTCGTTGGGAACCCATATGTTTTCTTTTGGTTCTTTACCCTAAGTGGCAAATTGGTTAAGGTTATCATTGTCATGATTGACAATTCTGCTTGAGTTGTTAATGAGTCAAATTGAAAGTTCTTTGAATTATGGGTATTCCGAGAGGAGAAAATAGAGGTTTCCCTTGGATGTCCGATTTAGTTCATATCGAAGTTGTTGATGTTGTTTAAGGGAGTTGTTGATCTTATTTTGATTGAAAATAGTCCTTCAAGGTTTTGCTTTTATTGTTGTCAGATTTTCATGGGGAAACCCTAGTGTAACTTTTTGAGAATCTTCCAGAGGCTTATTTTTATGGTTGGTCAATGTTCTCTCTCTATGTGCCTTGATGTGGCAAGTGCCTTGATTTTTGGATTTTCAAAGGGTTGTACGAGAATTGTAAGATTTTGATTAGGTGTTTATAGCGAGATGGGTAAAGCCTTGCATGCTTCTCTGTTGTGATCTAATGTACTTGTTATGTTGTACAACCCTTGGATTTGGTTTTTATGTTTTGAGTGTCTAGAGAGAGAGTGGCTCTAAGTGGGTGGTCGGCGCACAAAGGGGCGCCAAGATAGCCCTCGTTAGAGTGAAATTAAAAAGTGATAATTTAAATAATTAATTAGGGGGTGGGTAGAATCACATTAAAAAGATAATTGATGCCTCATCCGCTGTTTAGTGCTATCACAGGCTAAAGGGGATTGAGAAGGCCGTGGTTGGCAAGATTGTTACCTTGTCTTCATGAAAGGTTAACGATTCCACATGAGCAACCCTATGGAGCGGCTCCTTGAGATAGGTAGTCTAGATAACCATAGATGGAGGCGGCTCCTAGCGCTCGGATTGTCTAGATAATTCGTCAGTAGACGGAGGCGGCACCTTGCGATAGGTAGTCTGGAGAATCCATGTTAAGCCATGCGATGACACTCTCCTCTAACACTCCTTCTTATGTTGTTACTTTGGAAATCTTCTGGAAGTGGTTCTTTGTCTTGAATTGATGAAACATAATTGTTTGAAATGATTTATGATTTTACCTATGGTGTATTTTGTGGTCTTGTATAAATCTTGTGGATGTTTGGGTTTTGACCTTGTACTCTTATGGTACTGTGATATGATGTTATTGTATTGTATCATTGCGATTGAGAATTGTGATATGTTTATTAATTCAGCTTGATTTGGAAGTGTTTTATGATCTTCCTTTGGTTCCTTGTTTACTGGCTATTGCTTTGATTTAGGTGATGAGACTTTTGACTTTAAGTTATTATGTTGACTCTTGGATGTGGTTGATTATGTAATTGTAATCCTTGAGTTTTATGATACTTTTGTATGTTGTTGAGTCTTGTGGTTCCCTGTTGGTTGTTCTTGGTTGAGGTCTCTTTCTTGTTAGCTCCTAGCACGAGGGGTGGGTCTTCGGACTCACGTGGTCGGGTGGAACGTGCCAAGCACCCCATTGGGTCCCCAGTCAAGGATCGAGAGGAGTGGATTGGTGTTGTTGCAGCGACTCCAAAGTTGTATTTGTCTTGGAGCCAGTTATGACACTTTGTATTCATCTATTTATTTGTATCATGTTATATTGTGTATGGTTTCCATTTATGTTTGGAAACACTTTTACATCATTGTACTTCTTGAACATTGTACTGTAATGAAATGTTAAACTTGGTGTGGATATTGACCATGGTAGTTGTTATTCAATGTGTTATGTTAATCATGCATATGTTGTATTTATGTGCAGATGACTTCTTATCAATGAATTTTTCATGTATGTGTTATATTTGTTATTGTTTACTTTATATCTTTGGATTTTATTCCTTATTAATGTTGTATAGATCTAAGTCGCGTAATGACTCTTCGTGTACCCCAAGGGATGTATGTGTTAATGAATCTATTTAATTGAAATTTCATGTTATGACTTAATGTGTATTACATGTATGTTATGTTTATTTTTTAAAAAAAAATTGTGTTGTAATTATTGTGTTTTGTCCTTTGGGGTTCGCACGGCAGGGCATTACAACATCGGCTCCCCCTGGATTCACAGGTTTGAGCATGTCCATTGCCTAATGGTATTGTTGATTGGGAGATAGTAATAGGTTTTCCTAGTCAAACCACAACCCTAGTCACAGTGTGTTGTCAGTCCTTGTCTGGTATGTTTTGTGGTCATGTTGTCCATGTTTGCTTTGATATTTATTTATCTTGCAAGCTTTGCTTTGTGGAAAATTGATGATTAAATGTTTTAAATGATTATTTATTTATTTTAGATATATTGTTGTTAAAAGATTTTTATTTTATTTAATTAATTAAATTAATTTATTTGGTAAAATAATTTATTCCTTATGATTAAATTTATTTTATTAAGTAAATAAATTAATTGAATAAATTTAATTATTAAGTGAATAGATTAAATATAGTTTAGATTCTATTATGTGAATTGGAATTTTAAATTTGCATAAAGTAAATGATATTAATTTTTGAATTTTTAAATTAATAAAATAGCATAAATTCTTTATAATTATCAATAAAAAATATTTGAAAGTTAGTTAAAAGATATCTTAGAATAGTCATGTGTGTGAGTAAAATTTAATACAAAACTCTTGTTGAAAAATTATTCTCAGAGAGAATATTTTCCATAACTGTGAGAAGTAAGAGGTTACTTCAGGGAGGAGGAAAAGAGGAAATGGGTTGGAAAAAAATGGTTTTGGTTAAAAAAAAATTGGAAGAGGTTCTTGGGAATATTGTTGGCTCACTATTTTGCATCTTTCAGGAAGTAGAGATTTTGGATAAAGGGCTTTGGAAATTGAACTTTGAAGGCGAAGCTTTGCTCCAACTGTCAATTCTTTGAGCTTCAGTAAAATAGGTTCTTTTGTTATTTATTTATTTATTTTGTTGATTTGAAAAGATTTCCTGTACAAATTTTTTTAATATAGTAGAAGCTTTGTTAAATTTGTTAAATGGAAAGATTTCCTAAAGAAGAAAATTTGATTAAAGCTTTTGTAGGAAAAATTTGTTGAAAATTTCTCTATAGAAAGTTTGGTGAAAACTTCTCTGTAGAAAAAATTGATGAAAGCTTCTCTGTAGAAAAATTGTTAACATGGATGAATATTTTATGTCTTTGTAGAAAACTTTATAGTGAAATTAGAGAGCCTCATAGGAAATTATTTTAAAACAATAGAAAATTTCAAAAGAAAACAATAGAAAACCTATGTAGATTTGTAAATGAAATCTTCTAGTTAAACTAAGAAAACATAAACCTCTGTAAGAATTTTTGTTAAAATTTGTGTAGAAAATATTTTGTGAAGTTGGATTAAAAATGAGATCCTATGTTATGGAAATTGAAATCCTCTATCAAAATTGTGAAATTAAAACCTCTAAAAAAAATTGTATATCTTTTTTTGTACAAAATTTTGTTAAAAATTTTCCCTTACGAGAAATTGTTTTAATCTAGTTATGCATATATATATAAGCATGTTATTTTTATGAAGATCCTATAGGAATTAATTTTAAAAAATATATATTTAAAACCCTAATTTTAAATCATACAACGATTTTTAATTAATAAATAGCAGGATATGAAATATGTATTGGGAGGGGGTTGGTGGGTTACCCCCATTATCATCCCCCACAAAGGGAGACAGATGTGCAGGGCAATGCCTAGCGCTTCCTCCCACAGCTATGGCCCCTATGAGAGTTGGCTGTGTGTAAACAACCAACCATTATTATGGCTTCAAATATTGTCTATTCCTTTTTACAATTATAACTATTAATAAATATTTAAATATATTTTTTATGATTGGACATATGAAAATGCATGAGATAGAATATTTTTAAATGACATTGTATACCTTGATATTTCTACCACTCTAAATGTGCAAAACAACTTAAAATGCAAGTGATAAAATACCAAAGACACCTCAAAATTAGCCAAAAGAGTGATAAACAATAAGGAAAATGGACTAAATAAAACACAAAAAATTTCACCTTCCTTGCTATTGATTTCTCCTTGATTGGCCCTTGCTTTGATTGGTTGTGTGCTCCTTAGATGATAGATTGAGTGACTATATGCAAGATTCAATATGCAAGATGATGAACAAAGATGGTTGAATGATTGAAAAGGCTTGAAGATTCAAATGGACAGTATGTAGTTATCAAAATGCAAAGTGTTGGAAATGCCCTTGAAGAGGGGGTATTTATAGGAGATTTTGGATTCTCTAGAGAATTCAAGGGTTAAGATTGATCCAACAAGGTCAAGATGAAGGGCTATGGTGGGTTGAGAACCCATAAGCCCTCACATCTTGACATGTGGAGGGTGAAGTGGACAAGAGTATATGAGGTGGAGATGAGTTGTCAAAAAGGTAAATAAGGTGGAAAAGGACATGCACCTTGGGGGATGAAAGGATTTCCACAAAAAGGGATTTCTTGTCCCCAAGTGGGAGCGAAAGGGACATTTGAGGAATTTTAGAATTCCTCAAAAATCTACATGGGAAAATGAAAGGTGGTTAGGGATATAAATATGAATTAAAAATTCACATTATTAGGATGATCTAGAGGGTAAAGGGTGGGCTCCAAAAAGGTGGGACTTGGTCACATGTGGAGATTGTGACAAGTCCAAGGTTCTAGAAGCCTTGGAAGAATGGAATGTGAATTAAAAATTCACATAGGGAGGAGAGAGACATGGGATAAATAAATGAGAATTAAAAATTCTCATGGGAAGGAGAGTCAACATCTAAAAAGGAAAAATGGAAGAATTGACCAAAAAGTGGTGCTAGAAATAGCTAATGACCTTGGTTAAGGTTGTGCAAACATTGGATTAGGCTAATTAATGGAAGATTAGAGGTAAGTGGCAAATGTAGGAGGATGTGACATTAATCTCTGATTAAGAGAATGCACATCATAATCATGAATTTATTAAATTAATTCAGATTAGGGCAAGGTTATGGAGGACATGACAAGGAGAGAGAAATGAAGAATTTTAAATTGATTTAAAATCAAAAGGGGAAAAATGACTAAATTAAATAAATTAGTGTATTTATTTAAATTAGAGAGGAAAGAGGTGAAAGATAAAGTATTTAATTTTTAAATTAAATACTTTACCAATGTGAGGCAAAAGGTGTAATATTAATTTAATAAATTAATATTAATATGATAGACGGAAAGGCAACAAATTTAATCATATGGAAGTGATTAAATTTAGATGTCTACATTTTGCCCCTCTTCGAAATATTGTTGAAATAACAATGTTTCGAAGAAAAGTGAATGTGAAGGATGAAGAAAGGAATGAGGATTGATGCCCCGGTCTGACGAAGAAGAAAGGGGATGCCCCAGTGCCTAGTTTGAAATAGATGGAAGGAAGTGGTAGGGTATGCCCCCTCGAGAGGGCGGTTGGGGAAGAAAGGAGGGGCCCCAGACAACGTCTTGATAGAAATAAATGGAGGAGACCATTGGATAGAGGGCAAAAAATTAAGCAATTTTTCCTTTTGAATGGAGTGGATTGGACGTACGATTTGCGAATGACAGCCTTGAGAAGTTTGGGATTAATTAGAGGAATAAAAAGTTAAATAAAAGGTAAAAAATACCTTGTTGGAGAAGGGGGGGTTAAAAAGGGAATTTGAAAAATTACCTGGGTCATTGTCACTGTAGTAGTTGAGAGAAAGAGAGGAGAGGAGGGAAAATCAACAAGGACACGATGCCGACAGATAATGACACCGCGATCGTGCATCGGGCAGACGGAGTACGGACAATGTACCGCGAGGGCGCAGGTGGACAACAGGTGAGTAGAAAGAAAAACCTCCCTTCGTGATTTATGCAGTTTTTTGTAAAAAAAACAAAAATAAAAAAGTGGGTTCGGTCGGGGACGGGAAAAATCAAAACGGGTACGTTAAAAAAAGTGTGTGTGAATTTATGCATGGGGGG
>VDFB02000003.1:262920837-262948635 GCA_007258455.2 Sequoia sempervirens | reverse complement strand
AATCCTAATTCAATTTATCATCTTTGGAGCACTGGTTTTGCTATAGCATAAGACACAACACACCAAGGTATAGAGGACCGAGGTAAATCAGTGTCTAATGCATGAGACAAACACGCCAGACAAGAAGGCTATCCCAATACCCCAAAGTCTCAAAAAAAGACTTTAGTTGGGCCCAGTATTGGGATAACCGCAAACACAGAAGGATGCCCCAACATAACCCAAGACCTCGGGGATCTTGGTGGGTACTATGTGGGACAACCAAGAAAACACAATCAAAGAAAAGACCAAGATATGCCCCTTTGTGGACTAGTCAAAACACGCCATAATATGATGGATCATGGTGGCCTTGCCAAGTGATTATAGGGAGCTCAAATGATAGACAAAAACCAAAAGTATCAAAAGATAACAATCAATTTCAAATGTCCATTGCCATAGGATCAAGGGGATGGATGGGATTGATGAGGTCTGTTAGGAAGGATGTATCATGTTAAGACCTATACTGGACGTTAGGCGAAAAGATTGATATGATAAAAGATATTTAGAATTGATTAGATTCGTTGGTACAAGTGGGTTTTGTTTGTTTAAGAATTAGCTAGATAAGGGCATAGCTTGATGAGACAACCACAAAGGGGACAAGACACAACCTAAAGACCTAGGGGCTCGGGGGTCGATCAAAGATTGGCCTTGCCTACGTGAAAGCGCAGAGCCCTCGTAGTTCATGGAAAAGGACCATGGATAAAGTGGAAAGAGGACAATGGTGACCGATGATGGACACAAGACGCGACCAACAAATGCCCTGGGAGAGGATCAAATGACCAACCTTGCCTACGTGAAAGCGCAGGGGCAACGTAGTTCGATAAAAGGACCATGGACAAAAGCGAGAAGGGACTAGTGGAGATGAGAAGATGGAGGACCAAAACAAAGTTGATCCGAGAGTGCCCCGGGGGCAGATCGCACGATCAGCCTTGCCTACGTAAAAGCGCAGGGGCAACGTAGTTCGACTAAAGGATGGAAGTGGGACAAGAGGATGAGATCTAGATGGAGATCGACACGATGGATGATCCTATATGATGACACGGGCCGACGGACGAAAGACATAAGCTCAAAGTGGGATATAAGGAAGCTCAGGATGAAGGATAGGTAAGGTGAGCCGTTCAATGCTCAATCAACAAGTACCAAGCAGCCTAGGCTGATGTGGGAGGGGGATGAAAGTGTGGATGACAACATAAAGTAACTAGGATGCTAGGTAGATAATGATTAAGCCCTCTATGGATGACGCCTGTTACCAGGTTTTCACCATCCATACTTATCCAAGGCACCACCAAGAGGTGGTTTTCACCATAGGACGAATTTATTTCTCTTTACTATTTTTGGATTTTTTTGTCACTTTTTTGATTTTTTTGATTTTTTTGATTTTTTGATAGGGTAGACCAAGTGGACCTTAAGCGTAGAACCTTTTTAGATGGAGAATATTGACAGGTTCGTCAAGGGGATCCCCTTCCAGAGTGGTCAACCTGTAAGCTCCAGATCCATATTTGGCAGTTATGATATATGGCCCTAACCAGTTGGCCTCAAATTTGCCTTTCTTGTCACGATCTTGCTGAGTGCGGTGATTTTCCTTGAGCACAAGTTCACCAACTTGGAATTGCCTAGGGCGGACCTTTTTACTGTAATGACGTTTGAGACGATTCTGGTATACTTGTAGGTGATCATAGGCCCGTATTCTATGTTCATCCAGTAACTCCAGTTGTGCAAGCCGAGCGACGCGAGCATCTTCTTCGCCGATGAGGTTCTTCAAAGAAATTCTCAATGAGGGGAGCTCCACTTCGATTGGAAAGACGACTTCAGCTCCATATACTAAAGAGTATGGGGTGGCGCCTGTTGGGGTGTAGATGGATGTGCGGTATGCCCAAAGGGCGAGATGAATGTGAAGGTGCCAATCTCGTCCAGTGTTATTGACCACCTTTTTGAGAATGCGGATGAGGGTTTTGTTGGTCTCCTCTGCCTGACCATTACCCTGAGGATAATAAGGCATTGACCAACGATGCTGAATATGGAAAGTATTGCATAGGTGTTTCATGGCTTGGTTCTTAAATGGCTTTCCGTTATCAGAAATCATGGTGGAGGGGATACCATATCAGCAGAGAATATGGTAGAGGATGAATTTAGAAATCTGAGTACCAGTGATTTGGGAGAGTGGCATTGCTTCCACCCATTTGGTGAAGTACTCAGTTGCAGTGATGATGAATGTATGGCCGTCGGATGATGGTGGGTGAATCTTGCCAATCAAGTCAAAACCCCATTGAGAGAATGGCCACGGTGCTAGGAGAGGTTGAAGATCTTGTGCTGGAGCGTGGATCAAATCTGCATGTTGTTGACACGGAAGACATTTCTTTACAAATTCACAAGCATCACGTTCCATTGTAGGCCAGTAATATCCAGCCCGTAGGATTCTTTTGGCTAGAGCCATACCATTTGAGTGAGCCCCACAAATACCACCATGTACTTCTGTTAGTACCATTTGGGTTTCGGTCTCATTCAGACATCTCAGGAGGATTCCATCATACCCGCGACGATAAAGTGTATCACCAACGAGGATGTATCAGGATGAACGATGGATAAAGGATTTACGTTGGTTGCATGTAAGTTCTAGGGGTATGGTGTTGTCACGAAGGTAAGTATATATGTCTTGGTACCACGGGGAGGCAGGACCTACAACATCGCACACCATGTCAGTGTCAGGAATGTCGTATGCAGGGATTAATAGTTGCTCGACCAGAAACTCACACTCTGTCTGATCCTTGGGCATGTCAATCAAAGAGCCAATAGTGGCCATGGCGTCTGCTGCTTTATTCTGCACTCGAGGGATTTGGTCAAACTGTATGGAGGTGAAATACTTCTTGAAGTCATCCACCATCGTTTATAGAATTGCTTGAGTTTGTCATCCTTTGTGAGAATTCATCATTAACTTGTCGATAACCAGCAAGGAATCCCCAAATACTTTCAAATGTGTTATGTGCCACTGTTTTGCAATTCTAAGGCCAGTGAGGAGAGCTTCATATTCTACCATATTGTTGGTAGATGGAAATGCTATCCTAAATGATTTTGGGATGTAGTCACCTTGAGGAGTGACTAATAGAATTCTTGCCCCTGATCCATTATGAGTGTATGATCCATCGAAATATAACGTCCAAGTCGGTGTACATTCTTTGTGTAGATTCCTTCATCAGAATTGATGTCTATTGGGTAAGTGATCTACTAGTGGTGCCCGATAATTGATCGGTAATACAATCCTTTAATAGCTTTAAGCTCTACATACTCGATCAAATTAAACCCAGCGGCATGACCCATTTGGCCATGCGGCGATCAAAGGTGGTTCAGACAACGGATATTTCAAAGGATCAATTTTAGCAATTAATTTGCTTGGTGAATTGTTGAGCATGTAATGGCCGGAGTTCACATTATCTTGAAGACTAGCGCCAGGCATGCTTTTTCCATAGGAGAGTAATTTAACTCATAGCCGACTAGTGTTCTGCTGATGTAGTAGACTGCTCTTTCTTTGAGTGACTCATCGTGCTGTGCCAATAATGCCCCCAGTTCTACTGAGGTAGCAGAGATATAAAGCAGGAGGGGTTTTCTTGGAATAGGCGACATCAAAATTGGTGGATGAGCTAAGTATTCTTTGATTTTATCAAAACCCATTTGACACTGTGTTGTCCATCGGAATGTAGAATCTTTCTTCAAAAGATGGGTAAACGGTTGACATTTATCTGCAAGTTGGGCTATAAACCGTCGGATGGACTGCATTTTTCCCTGGAGGCTCCTTAACTGCTTTAGATTGCGTGGAGGCGGCATGTCCAGAATAGCCTTTACTTTGGCAGGATCAACTTCAATACCTCTGCGGGAGACTATGAAACCCAACAATTTCCATGACGTGACGCCAAAGACACACTTTTTTGGATTCAACTGCAACTTATAGTGCTCTAGTCGCTCAAATATCTTCTTCAGAATGGTGGGATGCTCGGCTCGTGTCTTGGACTTCCCTAATAGGTCATCAACATAGTCTTCCATGATAATGTGAATAAGGTCATGGAAGATAATGGTCATAGCTCTTTGATACGTTGCCCCCGCATTCTTGAGACCGAAGGGCATAACATTGTAACAGAAGGTGCCCCAAGGAGTTGTGAAGGCGGTTTTGTGTTGGTCTTCAGGTGCAATTCGGATCTGGTTGTAACTGGAGAAGCCATCCATGAGGGACAACATCTCATGTCCTGCCGTTAAATCAACCAACATGTCAATATTAGGAAGAGGGAAATCATCTTTTGGGCAGGCTTTGTTGAGATCCCTAAAATCTGTGCAGACCCGAATGTCACCATTTGGTTTAGCAACTGGCACTATGTTAGAGATCCATTCGGAGTAGTCAATAGGTCTAATAAAACCCGCGTCCAGTAACTTCTCCAACTCTTTCTTTACTAACAACGCAACTTGCGGATGCATCTTACGAAGTTTTTGCTTGACGGTTTTGGCATCTGGAAGAATGTCTAAGTGGTGAACCACTAAAGCAGGGTCTAAGCTTGGCATGTCTGAATATGACCAGGCAAAATTGATGATGCCTTCTTGGAGTAGCTGCGCAAAGATCGGATATTCTTGTTCGGAGAGTGACTTGGCCACATAGGTGATCTTCGGATTTTCAGCAGTTCCCAAATTAACTTCTTGCGTCTCTTCAATCAGGATAGATGATCTGGCGGATAGCTGAGTTCCCATAAGGGGAAGATGAACATCTCCATCTTCCGGTGCCTCTTCGAGGTTTTCACCATTAGATGCGTCCTTTATTTTTACTTTTTCTAGGTCAGGAAGCGCCTCAGGGAGGTTTTCACTAGATGACCTCTTTTTATTTTTTTGATTTTTATTTTTGCGACTGGAGTGTTCATCCTCCCCCAATCCCATAAGGTTGACGTAGGTGTCCGCAGACATACTGACAGGTGTGGTGTTATGTAGGTCCCAGTCAATGAGTTCAGGGTGGCGAAGGGATAGGCTGATGGTGCAAACGGATAGGCATTCGAACATGGACGATAAGTCAGTGTGATCAACATCATCGTACACGTGTATGATGGATTCTTCCTCGGGTATGTCTGCCAATGAGCCATCGTCCGTGGTGACACTATTAGAAGTGTTAGATGATGTTGTGGGACTCTTTTGCTTTCTGTCATACCCAATGCCCACATTTTTTGGTAGCAGAGACGTATCAATGGGTTGTAACCGCCCTTGTTCTTGCTTTCCTAGGCCTCTGCCTTGATAGTTATGTTTCTCCACAAACTTTGTCGGCCAGGGGTATTTTTCCTGAAAATATTTCTTTAGAGGAGTTTCTGGTTCGGGCTCTTCGCGGTAGACCCACTGACTTATGTCTTCTTCTGGCGCATCTGTTTTGATACTTGGAGATACGAAGGTGGTGGTAGGAACATTTTTTCCACGGAAGGTGACAGTCTTGTCCTCCTTTGGGGTAGCATGGGGAGGTTGACCATACTCATGTGGCGATGGTGGCATAGTTGCTACATTAAGAGCAGTATGCATTTCATACTCGCCACACCCTTTGTCAATGATCTGAACTTTCATGACTGTAGGATCAGTGGAAGATGGAGCCGTTGTTATAGTAGATGATGATGGATTGGAGGATGATGGATTGGAGGATAACGAGTGGGAGGCCCCCATTTTGACCCCAGGACAATAATGTAAATGGGGGAAAGATGCTTCTAAAGCTTGACAATACTCAAATGGTTGGGGGTCGGCATAAATGGTGACCTCCTGTTCATTAACCGGGAATTTGAGGCATTGGTGGTATGTGGATGGAACAGCCTGCATAGCATGGAGCCATGGGCGGCCAAGGAGGAGATTATACGGTAAGTCTAGATCAAGGACATGGCGGGTAGTATACTGGAGCACAGGTCCCACTTGTATAGGAAGACCGATGATGCCTTCTGAATTTCTCTCTGCATTGTCATAAGCCTTGATTGTAATTATCTGGTTGCTTAGGTCCGCTTGAGAATACCCTCTCTGTTTTATGAATTTCAAAGTACATAGATTAAGGGCAGAGCCATTATCTACCAAGACCCTTTTTATTTTATGACGGGCAATTATGACTTCGATATGTAGGGGGCGGTTGTGATTGATGCCAATGTTGGGCATATCATTTTGGCTGAAATGGAGGTGGTGAGATAAAGCCAAGTGTCCCACCAAAGCTTGGAATTGTGTGGGGTCGATGTCATTTGGGACATGGGTTTCCTGCAAGGCTTTATTGAGGATCTCGTGATGTATTGGAGAAGACTTAAGCAAATCCAGAATAGATATATGAGCGGGGGTCTTCCTTAGGTGATCAAGAATGTTATATTGAGAGTTTACAGGAGCGGGTTGGACGGGTGTGGATGCTGCAGGGACGGTGATGCGGGCTCGTCGCGTAGTCACAGCACATTGTGGGTCTTTGGCTTTAATGTGGATCATGGATACTCGGGGTTCTACTTGCTCAATATAATGAATAACACCTTCATAATTGAAGGGCACATTCTTGTAATTGACATTATTGGTGCTGTTATTTTGGGGATGACTAGTGGAGGTGCTAGGACCTTGACTATGGTTTGGGAAGGCGTTTTGATAGATTTGCAGTTGAGCATTGGACGACGAAGGTTGACTAGGGTCAACCTTGATATCTCCTCGATCAATGAGATCTTGGACATAATTTTTTAAACCCTGACACTTATTCAAGGAGTGTCCCTTGATTTTATGAAAGTCACAATACTCATTCTCTTTAAACCATGCCGGCTTGGGTTTGGACTCATCGAATGGTTTGGTGATAGGATATGTGATGGGATAATTGATTTGTAACAATTTATTGAAAACAACACTCAAGGGTTCACCCAATTGGGTGTATTGACGTTTGGTGTTCCCCTGATTTCTTTGGTTTGACTGTTGAGGGGGACGAGGCGCCCCCTGCGGTACTGATATGGTGTTGGGTACAGACTGTTGTTGCCCTTGGGATGCATTAGCCACTTGGACATGTTTGGTGTCTGTCACTCCATCATTCACTGCATTTTTGTTTTTGTTCCAAAATCGTGATTTATCTCCGAATGACCGTTCTTTGTCATGACTGTGTATTTTAATGTGTCCTTTGGCGATAAGGGCATGTTCAAGGATAGGTCCCTTTTCCACTATCTCAGCGAAAGTGGTGACACAGTGTAGTCTAAAATTGTGGGCCATATCGGGATGTGAATTTTCCACAAAAAGAGTGACCATGTCTTTTTCTTTCAAAGGATTTTTCATTCGACTGGCTAATGCACGCCACCGTTGGAGGTAGCTGGTAAAGGTTTCTCCATCCTGTTGTTTCTCTTTCAAGAGGTCTAAGGTGTCAGTATCCTTTCGCAAATTGAAGGAGAAGTAGGAGACAAATTGTTCTGATAAGTCTGCAAAAGTTTTTATAGACCCCTTTTCAAGAGTCATGAACCAATCTAGGGCATGGCTTGCTAGACTTCTTGGGAACAAACGTAAGAGATAGTTATCATTATACATGACTTCTTGACACTGTGCATAAAACTCTTGCAAGTGGGCCTTAGGGTCTTTGTCTCCCTTGTACTTGTCAAATTTTGGAATCTCGAAGTGTTTAGGGAATGGGATCAATGAGATGGATGGATCGAACGAATATGGGCATATATCTTCAAACTTAAATGATTGTTTTGTGCCCCCTGCTTGAAGGTCCTTAAGGGAAGCTTTGATTTCCAACAAGTCTGAACTAGCTGGTGGTGGGTTGGGGGGATATGGATGATAGAAAGATGAGGGATCGTGTTGAAAGGGTGTCAGATTGTTAAAATGTGGGTTTGGATGGTTGGATGATGACACGACTTGATGGTAAGGTAGGGGGTTTTGTTGATATGGGGGTTGTTGTTGTGGGACATAATATGAATTTGTTTGGTGAAGGTGTGGGGTAGGTCGCTGAGGGACTTGGACGGGACGTTGCGTGTTGGCCTGTTGGTATTGAAGATATTGTTGTGATTGTTGGGAGGTTGCATAGAACGGTTGTTGGTAAAATTGTTGTTGATTATGGTGGTAGTAGTGTTGTGGAGGTTGTTGTTGCGGCATCGAGTGTTGTATGGACTGAGGTGGGATATTATGTTGTGGTTGGACCTTTGGACGCAAAAGGGACGCAAGAAAGGGAGATATGGTTTGGGTAGGCGGTTGAGATGGGTTGCCTTGTGGTTGGTAGGATGGTTGTTGTGAAGAGGTCAAAGTATTGGGTATAGGTTGTTGAGGATGAGACGGCGGGGGTTGTGTGGGCACACTTTGTAAAGGAAGTTGTTGGGTTCCGCTCGGAATGTTCAATTGGGGTGCGCCTTGTGGTGGTATTTGAGGCGGGATAGTAGATTGGGGAACCTGTTGAGGTGGTGTGTTGGTGGTCCCAGGAGGAGGAAGCGATGTAGCAAAGGAGGTACCCCCAATATTGACTGTAGGTGGGTTCAAAGGAGGGGGTGCGGTTAATGTTAATGGCGGAGGTTGCGGAATGTTTTGTGGCATGCCATAAGCGAAAGGATTATTGGGATCGGGCACCTGAGATCCACCTATAACGGAGGTCGAAGCATGTGGGGGATAATTAACCTAATAAAGGATGGCATTTCCAAATTCAGGTTGATGCCAACCCTCAATTGGAGGAACATTGGAAAAGTATGAACCTTCGAGTGCATTTTGGGACCCTTGGAGTACGTGAGATGGGGCACCCTTGTATTTGGACAAGTCAACATTGGAGGGAGGTTTAACACCCTTCTCAATCAAGTGGGCCAAGATTTCTTCCCCATGTTTTGCAAGGAAATGGTCGATCATTTGCACATTGGCAGGGTTACTAAAATGTTCCTCAAGTGTGAGTTCAGGTTGATTAACCATGCTCTCTTCTCCATGTGGCGAGTTATTCTGATTCTCAGTGTTGGAGTGCGATGAAGTACCATTGTGAGGGTCATGTAAGATGTTGGTACCCTTGTTGGGATCTGTTGAGGTGTTGTTGGGATCTTGAGGATTGTTGGATTGGGCATTTTGAGCTCGAAGGTCGGCCATCTTCTTTGCTTGTGAACGGGTCTGAACAGGCATGCAAATGCTAGATGAGTAGGTTAATGCCTTTGTCAAATGATTTGATTGTGATGGAGTGTGGATTGGATCTAATTGGACTTCGATCAATTGGATTGGATTTAGATTGGATTGGATTGGGTTTGATTTGGATTTGATCGGATTTGATTTAGATTTGATCAAATTTGATTGGATTGGATTGGACTTGATTGGATTTGGATTGGGTTGGATTGGATTTGATTGGATTGGATTGGATTTGATTGGATTGGATTAGATTGGATTGGATTGGATTGGATTGGATTAGATTGGATTGGATTGGATTGGATTTGATTGGATTGGATTGAATTGGATTGGATTAGATTAGATTGGATTGGATTGGATTTGGTCAGTTTGAAGTTGGATTGGATTGGTTGGATTGGATTAGATTAGATTGGATTCGATTGATTAGATTTGATTTGATTAGTTGTATTTGATTGGATTGGATTTGATTAGATTGGATTGATTGGATTACGTTTGATTGGATTTGTATTGGATTGGATTAGATTGGATTGGATTGGATTGGTTGAGTTAGTTGGATTGGATTAGATTGGAAGTGAGAGAGACCTCAAACTTGATCACGTGAGATTACCTTTAGTAACCCTAGAGCTTTGATTGATTGATAGGATGATTACGGCACCGAATCCACCTTAAGCTAGGAATGGATTGATTGGGCTGAGGATGATAACTTGCAACACCGAATTCACCTCAAGATGGAGGCAAATTGATTGGGGTTGAAGTTAAAGACCAATAATCAAGTTCAAGCGCTATAGTCAATTTAGATAACCACTTTGTAATGCAAGGTTAGGGCGGTTTGGCTATGGGTGGTGTTTAGGAGGTGTGAATGGTAAAGTTGTGATGTTTGTTAGGTGAGGGTATTGACCTATGAATGGAAAATTAAAATGGAAAGGTAGATTAAAGGTGATTCATGAAAATTTGGAGTGATAGAATGGGGGTTTAAATGGATGAAATGGAGGTTTTGGGAGGCTTAAAATGATAAAATGGAGACTTAGGATAATGGGATGATGGTTGGGAACGATTAAGTGGTGATTTAGAGGCTAAATGAATCCGAATGGGGTACTTTCGGGGTATTGACAACAAAATCAGGGGCGTAGGCAACGTTCTGCAGTGAATCAGGGGCGCTACCGCTTTTCTACAGTGAATTAGGGGCGCTACCACCTTTCTGCAGTAAGTCAGGGGCGCTACCGCCTTTCTGCAGCAAATCAGGGGCGCTACCGCCTTTCTGCAATGAATCAGGGGCGCTACTGCATTTCTGTAGTAAGTCAGGGGCGCTACCGCGTTTCTGCGCAGGGCGCTACTGTGTTTCTGCGCAGGGTGCTACTGTGTTTTCTGCAGGGACAAAGCTTGGTTTTTGATGGCAAAGGCTATGGAAAGGATGCAAAATGATGGAACAAGTCAAAGGTTTCAAAATTTGACAGAATTTCCACAAGAAAACACCTCAAGCAAGCACAATCCTATGATTAATATTACGGGTATGACAAGGCAAAGTCTTAATCTAGGATGCACAAGGCTTCTAGGGAGTCCTCGATATACTCTCAATACGTGAGGTACAACCGTGAACACCAGTCCGTCACAAGCGTGAGTCGGGAACCCCAGCGAGATACTGAAAGGCTCAGACCAACTCTTCACGTCTATCTAGGTATCACCCTAGCTTCGACGCTCCGCCAATTACGACGCAACTAGATTGGGGTACAACTTTAAGTTCTCCCCCTTTATATACCCCGCCCGGTTACCGCGTGGTTGAAATAAGTCCCTTGGGGTGATGAAATCCCCAACAGAATCCCACTAAAGGAAGACACCAGTGAACAACTATACTCCCGCAGGGCTCACCACGAGTTACAAGGGGGAAAGTGAAAACAAATCAATGCCCCCTTGGGTAACATAAAAATAAGCAACCACAGCAAACAATGAGATTTAACCCCCCTAATTAGACTATGTTTGAGAGCAGCAAAGATAATTTTTGAAAGTCTAATTATGTAGATGCCCCTGCAAACAAATGTTAGCTGTTCCCCCTTTTTTTTTTTTTTGGTCAAATTTTGCCACAATATGCTGCAAAAATGTTAGTGAAAAATAGCAATATTCTTGCCAGAACAACGTTAGAGAGTTATCACGTGAATATAGCAAAAAACTAGAGCAAAAATGAAGCCAAAATGCCCATTTTACCCTCCAAACTGTGCTGTGAAGGGCGCTGCCGCAGTTCTGTGAAGGGCGCTACCGCAGTTCTGTGAAGGGTGCTGCCACACTTCTGCGGGGGTGCTACCGTACTTCTGTGGGGGCGCTACCGCACTTCTGTGGGGGGCGCTACCGCACTTTTGCGAGGGCGCTATCGCACTTTTGTGAGGGCGCTACCGCACTTCTGTGAGCTTTTCCTGCAAAATTCTTAACTCAAAGAAAAATTAAATGCAAGACCCGTGTGTGGGTTCCACCGGGCGTGCCAGAAATGTGTACCTTGGAATTCCTACTGCACTAAATGTGCAAATCTAACTAAGAATGCAAGAATAACAAAATACCAAGGACACCTCAAGATTAGCCAAAAGAGTGGTTCAACGAAAAGGAATGTAAACAAGATAAAACACAAACACTTTTACCTCCCTTGTTGTTGATACCTCTTTGATTGGCCCTTGCTTGGATTGGTTGTGTGCTCCTTAGATGATGGATTGAGTGACTATATGCAAGATTCAATATGCAAGATAATGAACAAAGATGGTTGAATGATTGAAAAGGCTTGAGGATTCAAATGGACAACATGTAGTTATCAAAATGCAAGTGTTGGAAATGCCCTTGAGGAGGGGGTATTTATAGAGAAATTTGAATTCTCTAGAGAATTCAAGGGTCAAGATTGATCCAACAAGGTCAAGATGAAGGGCTATGGTGGGTTGAGAACCCACAAGCCCTCACATCTTGACATGTGGAGGGTGAAGTGGACAAGAGGATATGAGGTGGAGATGAGTTGTCAAAAAGGTACATGAGGTGGAAAAGGACATGCACCTTGGGGGATGAGAGGATTTCCACAAAAATGGATTTCTTGTCCCCAAGTGGGAGTGAAAGGGACATTTGAGGAATTTTAGAATTCCTCAAAAATCTACATGGGAAAAGGAAAGGTGGTTGGGAGGATAAATGTGAATTAAAAATTCACATTCATAAGATGATCTAGAGGATAAAAGGCGGGCTCCAAAAAGGTGGGACTTAGTCACATGTGGAGATTGTGACAAGTCCAAGGTTCTAGAAGCCTTGGGAGAATGGAATGTGAATTAAAAATTCACATTTAAAGGAGAGGAATCTAGAGCAAATAAATGTGAATTAAAAATTCACATAGGAAAGGGGGTTAACATCAAAAAGGAAAAAAAATGGAAAAATTGACCAAAAAGTTGTGCTAAATTTAGCTAATGATTTTGGTTAAGGTTGTGCAAATATTGGATTAGGCTAATTAACAGAAGATTAGAGGCAAGTGGCAAATGTAGGAGGATGTGACAAGGAGAGAGAAAGTGAGGAATTTTTAAATTGATTTTTAAATCAAAAAAAGGAAGAATGATTAAATTAAATAAATTAGTGTATTTATTTAATTTAGAGAGGAATAAGGTAAAAGACAAAGTATTAATTATTAAATTAAATACTTTATCGGTATGAGACAAAGGGTGTGATATTAATTTAATAAATTAATATTAATATGATAGATGTAAATGCAACAAATTTAATCATATGGAAGTGATTAAATTTAGATGTCTACACCTACGTTTAAGCTCAGAGACGACGTAGTTCGGATGCCATGTTTTTTATGTTTTTTGAATTTTTGAGTGTTTTTGGATTTTCTTAGTTTTTTGGATTTTTGGCGTGATTTTGACAATTTGGATGCAAATATGTGTGACAATATTAGTGCTTTGTTTTGGGATTTTTTTGAAAACCAAGCTAAGATTGATTGATCAGATCGATGGATTGATGATGATAACATTGCTGAGGATACACAACAATGCAAGGATAGTGTTAAGCAACACAAGGATTATGATGGATATCCCAAGCTGATGAGGGATTGATGATAACATTATTGAGGATACACAAAAATGCAAGGATAGTGTTAAGCAACACAAGGATTGGGAAGGATTTCCCGAGATGATGATGGATTGATTGGATTTGATTGATCAAGATTTTGAAGCTTGATTTGGAAGAAATTTTTTACATGATTTGATGTGACATTGACATGCAAATTAGATGCAACTGATATTGATTGTTTGGATTGATGTTCGATGAAAGATAAAGCTTGATAAGGAACATCTTCTTGTCAAAATACGCCATGGGCTAGTGATTTGGATTTTAGCTCACAAATGCTTCAACCAATTTAATTTCACGTTTGCCAATGTTCAGATCACCACATAAGTTGGAGGATATAGATCAAGATTTATTCCTAAAGCAAGATGTAAATTTCAGCCTCCAGTGTCTAGTAATGTATGGAATGCCATGGTTGGATGCTTGGATAGGTGTGTGGACGGATGGATATGGTAAGCACGTAAAGGATGCCAAGGATTATCTTGCGATAAGATAAGGTGTTTGAACAATGTATGCTCATTTGGATAATGCTTCATGGCTTAGATAATGCTGGGTAGGATAGAATCAATGAAAATGACCCATGTCAAGATTTCTACCATAAGCAAGTGTAAAGTGTGCACCAAACTTTCATCAAGGTCAAGATAACTTGGACTATGGATGCAGATATATGCACATGGATTGGATAAATGGTTCATGGATGAATGAATTTATTATGGATGAGCTAGATGGAATGTTGGATTTATTATGGATGTGATAAGATGCTTCCACCTGAAAAGGTGCACAAAGATGCTCGATTCTACACATGACGCCTATTTTCCAAGTTTTCATCAGGGTACCTATCCAAAGCGCCGCCCATGCGGTTTTCACTAGAGGACCATTTTTTTCTTTACTGTTTTCAATCCTTTTTCTAATTTTTTTGAATTTTTGATTTTTTGATTTTTTTTAAATTTTTCTGAAAGATTTTAAGCTCATGCTGAGGTACCTGGTGGTGTTGATGTAGATGCTTCTATCATAATGTGCCCTTGATATCCTACTTGAAGAAGCTGCTTTGCCAATATATGTGCACTTGAAAGAAACTTTTGAGATTCCTGATCTGCTTTGTTGATACTGGAGTTAACTTTGTCTTTGTGTACACATCGCGATAGAGTGCCTTCTGAGTCCTTATGATGAAGGGTGGTTGCCAATACATGGTCAATGTGAGAATTGGATATTATGCGTGGAGGCATGGATGGAGTGTGTTTAGGGATAAAAGATGGATTGGTTGATAATTTGGAACCTTTGACTCTCCAAACTTGGGAAGATGCGCAATGATGGGTGGATACGAAAGTGTGCATGAAATTAAGACCAACTGCTTGATATACTTTGTATGTCGCTTGAGAAGCCTTCTTTTTATTTTGTGGACATCTTTGATGGATACTTTTCCCTTTTTTATTTTTCCCCATAGTTTCTTTGACTGATGGAGTTTGATAGGGATAATATTTCTTTGTACTTTTTGGTATCCATGTGTATTTGATTTGTCCATTATGCTTCTCAAATTATTTTTCTTTGATGATATTCTTCATGCTTTGATTCAAATCTTTATTTTGACGTTGGTCCCAATTCGTGGATGGGGTGATGGGTGGATGGAGATTCATGACATGGTTGGTTGTAGTATTGGCATTGGTTTCACCATAAGGATTCTTCGTGCTCCCTATGTTGACATTTGCTTGAGACATAGTTGTCTCCAGTATGGTTTTAGTAGCACCTTTATTCTTTGATTCTACTTGTTTTGAGATGTCTTGTTCAATAAGCACACTCTGATAAATGACCACTGCAGATGGCGTTTCAATTTGCTGCTTCGCTGACTCCAGAATATATTGTTCTGTCTAATTTATTTCCTTGAGTGGATAATGCTGGATATCTTCATACATGATGTCCTCAATCTAAATTTGGGACATATCTGATCTTGATGTTGACAACTCTGTTTGACTATAGGAGTCAATAACTTTCTCTTTTTGTGTAATAATATCAGGAGTAAATGAATCTTGTTCTGAATGAAGATCATCTACATGTCCATCCAAAGAAAGCATCTCATGGGTAGATGGAGTATGTGCTATATGGATATGATCATTATTTGGGACATCTTGTATTGATAGGAGAGTTTCCATTAGATCATTGTAGTATCTTGGAGATATGAATTCTTGATCTTGAATGATTTCGGAATTTCTTTTGACATGGATTAGTTTCAAAGGGTGGGTTACTTACAAAGGGCTCTTGGATATCTTCATTAGGCATAGGAATGGCTCAATATCCTCTTGATCTCTGAGTGGACTTGGATCAAATGTTGAGTTGAGAATCCCTTCAGTATCTGTAACCACGAGGTCAAAGGGTGTCAATATGTCTTGGAAAGGACCATTGCTAGACCTTGGTGAAAGATGTTGACCATGCTTTGGAATAAATTCTTGAGATATGTTCTCTAACTCATTAGGTGATGTAGAGACATTTTCAACATGATCATTGGTCAATGGGTTGTGGATTATGTCAATAGGATCAAATAATTCTAACACTCCTTGAAATAGATAACTAAAAAGTGGTTCTTGATGTATGGTGAGTTGGTCATCGGATGATGTTGAAACATATTCAATGTGCTTATTGATAGATAGGTCTTGAACATTGTTTTCAACAATTGTGGTGGAGAGATTGTCAATGCTATCACTAGTGGTTGAATCTTGATTATCGTCCCCATCAGTTATTACTTTTTGATCAATCAGGTCTTGGATGAGATTTTTGAGTCAAACACAATTTGATGTCGTGTGTTCCTTTATTTTGTGATACTCACAAAGGTGTTTCTCATTATACCATAGTGGTTTCACGTCTGGTTCTTGATAGTTCTCATAGATGGGTATTTTAATGAGATTTTCCTGTACCAACTATTGCATGACCAATTCAATTTGTTTCCCAAGTGGTGTGTATTCTCGTTTGTTACCCTATGAGATTTGTACTTTAAATTGACCTTGTGGTGATTGATCTTGGAGATGTGGCGATTGATCTTTGATACGTGGTGATTGATCTTTGAGATGTGGGGGTTGGATTTTTTGTTGACGTGGTTGATATTGATATCTAACTTCTTGACATTGGAGATATTGTTATTGATGTGGTTGTGGACACAACTCAATGCTTTGATGACATGGTTCAACCAATGGAAGAGTGTATTGACTTTGGAGTGAAGATGTATCTTGGGTCAATAATTCAATTAGTTTGGCAAGTGAAGCAAGTTGATCTAGCAAATTTTGATCTTGATTTTAATTTTGACACCCTTGATATAGTTGATTTGGCTTTTGTTCAAGAAGATTTGGAACGCATACTTGTGGTGTTTGAATGGGATCATGGACAAATTGATTTTGGACAATGTTTTGATTTGGGATGATGTTTAGATTTGGCATGATAGGTTGAAATTGAACATTGTTGTGGTTTAGGTAACTTTGATTTTGCATGGTGTTACCTTGACTTGGATCAATACATGGAGTCGCTAACATATTGTTTGGACTTTGAACAACATTTGTATGATTTGCAAACATATCTACGCCAAAGTTTACCAAGTGTGAATTTGAAATGTTCATGTTTGGAAAACTTGTACTTAGTATATTCACATTTTCTATGTATGTATTTGGTGGGATGATGTTGTTTTGTGGAAAACCCATGCATCAAGTGTTTGGTTGATAGATTGGTAGGTTCAGTCTTAGATTTAAATCTATCATCAGGAAAGGTGTTCCAAAATTTTGACTGGGCAGACTCACATTTGTTGTACCATCAAGGTTTGTAGGAGGTAATGATCCCATGTACAGATTGAATGAATGTGAGTGTTGATAATCAATTGGCATTGTAAGACTTTGATAGCTTGATTGGTTTAGATTGCTCATGATGTATGGATCAAGTTTATATTCCATGTTCTTCTTGTGTTTCGACCTTGTTGATCTCTAAGAGATTTAGGACCAATGATGAGATGAAGGATGATAGGGGTGAATGATATGGGTGCTGAAGTTTTTAGGAACTTTGGATCAATGCTAGACTTTAGGATTTGATTTTGATTGTTTTGATTTGGATAATGAATTTGTAAACCCTAAGATTTTAGATGTTATCTTAGGATGAACTTGTTCAAAGAAGTGATAATTTAACTAAGTGTGTGAGGAGGGATTCATCCAAACACACCTAACTAAACAAATGATTTTGATTTGGTTTAAGGATGTTCCCAAGTATAGATAATTATGTTTCCAAAAGATCTAAAGTTGTTTGTGGGATGAGATGATAAATGTTTGGGATGGATGAAGTGTTTGATTTGATCCTAAATGAACCTAAGAAGGACCTTTTTTACAAGACCAAGATAGTGAAGAACATGCTTTTCTCTAAGAGTAGTTCAAAACCAAAAGACCAATGTTTGCATGAAAACCATATGACCAAAAGATGCCAAGCACATGTGTGGGGTCCAGTTGTTCTTAACTTTTCTTAATGAGTTGTTTTTACCACAAAAATTCCTTGATTAGGTTTTCAGACTAGATGTCCAATGACCTAATTCTCTTTCATCCCACAAAGCCCATTATGTGGAAATCTAGAAAATCAAGGAAAAAGTTTCCTAATGTTGACCTTAGTAGGAGAAAATTGAGATGAAATCTAAATGTTTAGAAACCTCTAAGGATAGAATCCCAAGGGAAAACAATAACACATGAATTTGGTCAAGGATATTTGCTTCATAAAGGGTTTGAAGTTTTGATGATATTGTTGAATATTTGTTTCCCAATGTTTATGAACAAGCAAAGTGTTTTCTAACCAAGAACAAGCACAATCCTATGGATATTTGAGACAATATTTGTTGAGTCCCCACTTGGACAAGTCCAGCTACGCCTACTTTCAGCGGATGGTTAGATGCTGGACCACACAGGCTCCCCCTTACAGTGCACTCACTTCTCGGGTCAGCCAAGCATTAGTGCCCATGAATCTCCCATGGCATACTTTCCATCTCTACTAAAAGCCATAAAAGTTTGGGGTGGCTTCAGAATGACCATTCTTGCAACAACGAATAGATAGGGATTTTGGCCTTTCTACAACAAGGGTTTTAATTTGGACTTTTCATTTGTAGGAGTTGACCCATCGAGGTGAGAGACCATTGTTTCCATTCTCGTTAGAGCCAACTGCATGATACTGGCCTTTGTTATGGTACCCACTTTTATATCCTGGCTGGAAATACTCTTGGATTTAGAGTGTTACCGGTTGGGTCATTCCCTTGGCTGAGTACTTTTCCCCTAAGGCAGGCCCTCTAGGATAAACAAAAGCGAGCAAACATATTCATAGTTCGATCAACCTTCATTTAGAAACAAAGGGAGAACACATACAATAGGTTTCACTCACACTCGCAAAGTTTGTTGTTCAATTTTAGATCCAAAATGAAGTTTGGAGGCAATCACTTTATCCCAACCTAAGACCACCAAAAAGTCTTTTGATTCTCAAGATTGTTGTGAGGTGTGAGAAAAGCGTATACGTCTTTTCAATGGTGTTAGTTTGAGTAAGCAATCACAAAAAAAAGTAGCACATGTTCTTTTTAATCCCACAAAGCAATGATGACTTCTTTTTAAACACCAAATCAAATGTGGAATTTTCCTTGTTCAATTGTTAAATCCGAAAAACAATTCTAGTAATTTTATGTTCTAAAGTTCATTTTAAGCCCTTTTGTAACAAGAAATTGGAGTTTTCTTTTTAGAGCCTAAAAAAGACGAGAGTTGGTTTAAAACATAAAATTAAAGTGTGAAACAGAAGCTCTAAGCATTTAAAAATGCTTTATGAATTTCAAGTTTTAAATGCTCAATTTTCTTCAACTCCAATCTCGCTTTGCTTTTGCTTGATTCCAATGCTTCACCTTTTTCTTGCAAATATCACAAATAAGAGTTATGCATGTATTACAAAATGATAAAAGAAAAAACACACAAGATACGTCAACCATTTGAGGAAACCTTTTAAATAAAACAAAATTGACAAATCAATGAGTCCTTTATGATAAATTTAACTCAATAATAAATGTCAATAAATTTTCAACTTACCCCCACTTTCATATCTATGACATAATTAATGGCCAACATTAAAAGATTCACCTTTTTGATCAAAGTGTATGATCCCATGAAAAGATACGACCAAAAATTTAAACATCGTTTTCAAAAGCTTCTTTTGAGAAAAAAAAGAAATCAAGAAAATAATAAAAATCAAGCCAAAAGCCACCTTTATATGTTAGGAATCCAATAGAAAATAAGCATGTAAAGAAAGACCAATGGATAGAGGATTAAAATTTTTCAATTTGCTTAACTGGTGTATGAAAAGACAACCCATAAAGATCTTAAAAACTTTCAAGCAAATGCATTTGGTATGTGTAAATTTGACACCATAAATTCAACATAATAGATATTTCAACATAATGCAATTGGTAGGTATAAAACCGCACCCACCGACCTGCTAAGAAACATTCAAGCTAATGCAATTGGTAGGTGTAAAGCCAAATTCTAAATGTTATTTCAAAAGCTTTTGAAAGTAAGTGCGAATGGTAGGTATAAAGCCGAATTCTATAGTCAAAGAAACTTTTAAGCAAATGCATTTAATAAAAGGATTTTACTGTAACCAACAGATGGATAGGCCATGCCCTAACACCATCGAATTCACTACAACCTTTATTCTCTTCAGCAACGATCAGATTTTGGTCAATTTGAAAGTTTATTGAATGGCATCTACATATGTGAGTAAATTTCAAACTAATGCAAGTGGCAAGTAAAAACTTTGCTAGCTGTACTTAGTGCGACCTACCTGCCACTATTTATGCTTCATGTATTAACTTCACATGAGACTGCACACATTCATTTGATGTTTATTCAATGCTATTAGACACCACCACGGCCTATTCACTTGCGCCAAAATTTCATCAGATTGATGCAGCATTGAGATAATTTCCTAACAAGGCATGATTTGTTACTTTAGATAATAAACGACAAATAAGCTTTGAAATAGAGGCTTTTAATAACTTTTGGGTGGGAAAACGCATTCAACTGGCAAATGAAAATAGATTTACATAAGTTTGCAAATTGAAAGAAGCACAATAACAAAAGCACAATCCACATATGCTTTTATCAAATAGAAGCACAATAACAAGTTGCACGAATTTGGGTGCAAATCTCTTGGCTGGATTAGTGAAACCTACAGTCATGCTACATTCTTCTATGCAATGTGAAGAAAGTGGGAAAAGCTTTTGAGCAAGCTGTGTAGCTCGTAACAAATGATAATGTTGGAATTTTTTGCCTCAATCCCACAGGCTGAAACTTCTTGTGAGCAATTTTAGTGAGACTGAGGAGATGTCTGGTCGATCTGCTAGTAGATCTTGAACTGTCGCTGTGACCTCCTGAATGTCTTGGCGATCGTCATTTGAAACCTTCAGCGTAACCTTGGACTGTCGGAATGTGTTTTAGCGATGATAGGAAGTCTTGCCGATATTGGCATGACCTTTGGTCTGTCTAGCTGATGTGATAATTGATATGACTTGCTCCTATCGATATGAAGTCTTGGCGACAGGGAGATGTCTGGCCGACAGGTTGGTGTCTAGCGGATGTCGGGGAGACTTGTGGCGAAAGAAGTCTTCGGTGTAACATAAGGGTTCGGTAGGAACTCTTGGCGATAGGGAGATGTCTCATCGACAACTATATACATATGGAGTCATTGGGGTAACGAAAGTGGTTTGCTATGACCTCTTGGTGATAGTGGTAAGTCTGGCCAACAAAGCCACATGTGATCGGGTGTTTTCGGTGAGACTCCTAGTGAATGGAGTCATCAGAGAAACACAAGGACTTCGGTATGAAGTCTTAGCAAATGTGGAATGTCTGGCCAACGGTTGGACTCTTCGATATGACTTGAAGGAATCGGTATGATGTCTTGGCGAAGAGTGATTGTCTTGCCGATGGGAATCTTGATGTCGGTATAACCTCTCAGTGACTGTTGATGTCTCACCGATAGTGGTCTTCGGGGGACATGTTGTGTTCGCTATGATGTCTTGGCGATAGCGATAAGTCTTTCCGACTAGGACGTTTCGGTATGACTTGAGACTTCGGTGTAACCTCTTATCAATAGCGGTAAGTCTTACCAACTGGGATGTTTTGGTATAACATGAAGATCTCAGTGTGATGTCTTGGTGAAAGATGATTGTATCACCGAATGGAATACTCACTCTACATGACTTGAAGACTTCGGTATGAAGTCTTGGCGGACTGCAGTAGTCTTGTCGATGGCAAAGTTGAGGTCGATGTGACTTGTGAACATTAGTATGAGTCTTGTTGATGAGGAAACTCTTTCCGATAGGAATGCAATGGATGTCGGTGGTTTTGGTATGACTTGTGGCATTCACTATATCATCTTGCCGACTATTGGGACCTACGCTGATATTGAATGCTGGCTGTGTTGGCATCAGGGAGACACGGTTAGTGTCTCACCGAAATGCCAACACAGGTTGAACGCCCTTGACCATTTGAAGACTGTCCTATATGGTGTGACCTGGACATATTATCTTCTATGCAAGGAAGTGGAGACTTCTATGATGCTAAGCTAGATGATTCGATAGTTGTGATCCGACAGTTGGAAACAAACTGATTCATAGAGGATGTTGAGAACGAATGCATATATGTATGCATTGGACATTCTGAAGAGGGGGTATAGAAAGAGCCGGTGAGAACAAGAGGAAAAAGAGAACCAAGAGAGCTAATAGAGAGGGCCGTGTGGCTGGCTGAAAGGCTGAGGCCATGAGGCTGAAGGAGAAGAAGAGAGAAGCAAGGTTCTGCTAGAATCTCTTCTGATCATGGATCATGATTGATCTCTCATGTTGATCTGCACTTCTTTGTATCAGTGCGAAGGTTGTATGGTCTGATGGATTGATCAGTTGATACTAGGTTGTATCCAGAATGAACAAGATGTAATATCTGAAAAGGCTTTGATCCTAAATTGTACTATAACCTTCAATTGCTGAATAATACAATGGCTCGATCTTTGGAGTGTGGGGTTTTTTTACTCGAAAGGGTTTTCCCTATGTAAATCTTTGTGTTCTGTTTTCTATCTTATCTTTCATCTGTATTGGTTATGCTTCTAGAATCTGTTATTGCATGATGTTTAATTTACATGTGCTCCTCTCAAAAGGATTAATGTGGGAAATGAACTGTGTCTATTTCTGCTTTAGGACATAGTTGTACTTGTCTTTGAGGCAATCTAATCAAAATTAAAGATACCGAAGGCACTAATGTTCTTGGAGGTTTCTTTGAGATGCCCTAGATTTCCCTAACAAGTGGTATCAGAGCCTTCTTCTGGTTGTTGGTTCTGGGTATTTCTCCTGTGAAGATTTCTCAGTTTGTTAAGCTAGAAGAAATCTGGAGGAATGGACTGTTGTATTGATCCTTTGGTGAGTGGAAGTGATAGGGAGAGGGATTGGAGGAATCACTCACTGATTCCTGCTCTTGGCCTTTCCTTGATAGACCTCCTTGGTGCCTTGATCCACCAATCTACCTATAGGTCCCTGCTCCTGACTAGGAACCCATGGTTGTCTAACCAATCCCTCTTCTATCAACTTGTTGTCCTTCTTCCAAGCAAACCTTGGTGCTTCGCCATGTTCTCTCCTTTGGCCCTTAATCTGCCCTAAAGGCCAAATATCCTCAACCTTCTTCAAGGTTCTTGCAGGGGTTTGAAGGTGTTTCAAAAACTTCAAAATGGCCAATCTAAAGTCCTTGTGCAACCATAGACCTCCAACTTTCCATCGCTTCCTCAAGGTTCCTTCCCTAGGGTTTGAAAGGCTAGTAACCTTGAGCCCCCAATTAGGTCTCTAAATAGGGTATAATGCTTTTCCCTCCTAAACCTACCAAAGAATCTAGGTTCTTGGATTAGGAATTATGTTTCCCCTGCCTACACCTTCAAGATTTCTTGGGTCTTAGCCCTGTCCTGGCCGTACTCTACCCACATGCAAACACTGCCCAAAAACTAGGGTTTGCAAACTCTACAAAACTGTTTCCAGACTGTCCAAAATTTCTCACCCCAAATGACTTAGTAGAATCTCCTCCTGGTCACCATGGGTTGCCAAGAATTTCCCCTAAATTCACAAGGAAGAATTTCTCAAAGTTCTCTTTTCCCCTGTAAGATATGTCACTTTTTCTCCAAGACTGCCCCAACCGGGCCTGCTCTGGCTCGCCTAGGGCATCCAATTGCTAGCATCCAATGAACTCACACAAACCCTACCTGTGATAGGTCAAATGTGAGTGTTAGAAAGCAAGCAAAAAGTAAAAGAGTGCAAATAAACAACTAAAACAACCTACACCTCAAGATTAGCCTAAGTTGGAAACAATGCAAGACAAAGCAACGAAAATGGAACTTTATACCTTGCGTCGAATCGATCCTTTGGTTGGCCCTTCGATCTTGGATGTGTATGCTCCTTGGATGGCATAAGATGCAAGCTAAATGATGTTGTGAGGATGAGTGCAAGTGGATGAAAACAAGAAAATGGCTAAGTATAAGTTGAGAAACAAAATTGCAAGATTTGGCTAGCAAAATAATCTCCCCAAAATGAGAGAAAAGAGGGGGTATTTATAGGATTTTTGAGAATTCCTAGAAGAAATGGAGGGTTGAGATTGATCCACCAAATATCAAGATGTAGGGCTAAGGTGAGTTGAGAACTCACAAGCCCTCACATCTTGACATGTGGCATGTGAGATAGCCCTAAAAGGTGAAGTGGACATGAGGTGGAAGGATAGGACATGACATGGAGGGGGTACAAAGTACCTTGGGATTGAACAAGATCTCCTCATAAAGGAGGTCCTTGTCCCCATGTGGGTGAGAGGACATGTGAGGAATTAAAAATTCCTCAAATATTCTCATGGGGAGATGGGAAAGAATAAAGAATAAAGAGAGGACATGTGGGAAGAAGTGAAAGAATTAAAAATTCCTTTTGAGTGCATTGGGGGATTAAAAGTGAATTAAAAATTCACATGGGGAAGTGGAGTGTCTTGCCCAAAAGGAGAAATCCTTTGTGGTTTGACTAAGGACACATGTCATAAATGACATGGGGAAGAGAAAAATTTAATATTCCTTGGAAGGATAAAAAGGAATTAAAAATTCCTTGAGAGGGTTGATTAGAGCTAGTTAGTGAAGGATTAGAGGATGGTTGGGTGGCTAAGAGAGATTAGAGAGGCCAACTTGCAAAAGTTGGAGGATGTATTTTACTCCTAATCAAGATTAGGCATGTGTACACATCCTAATGATGGGATAGAAGATGGATTAGGATAAGATAAAATGATGAAGGATGTGACATAAAGGGAATTAAATAAAATGACATAATTCACGTTTGAAAGGGGAAGGTATTTAATTATTTAATTAGATACATAGGGATTAAAGAGATAAAAGGTATTATTGATTAAATACCTTAGGATTTGTAGAATTAAAGCTATTAATTAAATAATAGCGATATTACAAAAATAAGATGAGAAAGGGGATGAATTTGGATAAATTTAAAGTGTCCAAATTTGAATGTCTACATTTTGCCCCTCTTTGAGATGGTGTTACGAAGTAGCATCATTTCAAAGATCATTAAAACATAGAACCTAGAAGATGGTTAGATTGGGAAAGATGCCCCAGTCATTCCTTTGAATGATTAGGAAGGGAAAAAGATGATGAAAATTAGGGATGAAGGATGCCCCCTCAAGAGGACATGCGGGTTCAAGAGAACACGGGTGGGCTCTCGATATGGATGAGATGATGCAAGGGGAGTTGAAGAAGATGATGCAATGTGATGGAAGATTGGGAGGGGAGTGTGATGAAAGATGAATGGATGGGGGGATTTGAGAATGAAAGATGAAATGCAATCTAAATGCAATTTACAATCGCCGGAGCACTAATTTTTGGCTATAGCAGAAGACACGATACACCAAGGTATAAGTGACCAAGGCAGATTAGTGTCTAATGCATAAAACAAGCATAACAAACAAGAAGGCTATCCCAACACCCCAAAGTCATGGTGACCTTGGTCAGGCCAGGTATTGGGATAACCACAAGCACACAAGGATGCCCCAGCGTAACACAAGACCTCAGGGATCTTGGTGGGTACTACGTGGGACAACCGAGAAGACAGAAAAGATCAAGATACACCCCTATGTTGACTAGTCAAAGAACACCATGATATGATGGATCAAGGAGACGATGACAAGTGATGATATGGAGCTCAAATGATAAAAAAAAGCCAAAAGTATCAAAAGATCACAATCAATTTCAAATGTCCTTTTCCATAGGATCAATCAAGGGGATGGATGGGATTGATGAGGTCTGTTAGGAAGGATGCACCCTATTGAGATCGATGGTGGATACTAAATTAAAAGATTGATATGACGCAAGATATTTAGAACTGATTGGATCTGATGGTACAAGTGGATCTCATTTGTTAAGAACCAGTGAGATAAGGGCATAGCTTGATGACGTGACACAAGAGACATGACACAAGACTGACACAAGACAGGAGACTAACACATCCTAGCGACCTAGGGGCTTGGGGGCCGATCAAAGATTAGCCTTGCCTACGTGGAAGCGCAGAGCCCTCGTAGTTCGACAAAAGGCTGATGATAGACCATGATGGAGATTTTGATGGATGACCAAGATAGGATGGAGAACAGGAGAAAAGTGGACAATATAGATCAATGATGGATGGAACCCTGGGGGCAGATCAAATGATCGACCTTGCCTATGTGAAAGCGCAGGGGCGACATAGTTCGACAAAAGGCCAAAGACAAGTGATGGATGAAAGATGATGAGATAACCCTAGATAAGGGGTTAAAATGATTGGACCGACACGATGGGACAAGATAGACTTGTTGGATTGGATTGGAGGATGATGGTGATCACGAAGTTCAGGGATGGGATAGTTATCCAAGTCATCAAAAGAGGAATTGGGAGGATGAAAGGATGGATAAATGAATGATGAGATAGGATATGAGATTGAAAAGATGTGTAAAAGAAGAAGTGATGATGAGAGGTAGATGGAATTGGGTTGCGGGGGATTATGAGATGGGATGAGGGGAGAGGATGGGGGGAAGAAAAGGATTGTTTGGGTGGATTGGATAGAGGGATAAGGATTTGGATGAGGAAAAGGTGACCAGATGGATAGATGACTGATTCTAGAAGGTGGAGGGTGGGAACGGGTGGAAGATTACTCAGAATGAGGAAATGATTGATCAAGATTATGGAATGAGAGTTTGAAATGATAGAAGGAGGTTTGATGAATGTTTGAGATGATAGGAGATTCGATGAAGTTTTAAGATGATAGATGAAGGTTCAAAATAGATGAATGGTTAGATGAAATTGATGAATGGATTTATGGATGAATAGGACAGAGTTGAAGAGGATGGAGGGAGGGATTTTAAGACTTTGTTCGATATCCAAAGATTTTAACTGTAGAGGGACGAAAGCTCAGATTAGGGGTTTGGTTAAGCTCAGATTGGGATAAGATTAAAGCTCAGATGAGGATTGGATTGAAGACTAGAATGATTGGAGAATGTGATGGGATGAATTCTACACCAAGTTCTGGGGTTGAAAGGGCATAAAGTGTTGACAATCAGATTTTTCCAAATTTGGCAATTTTTAAAAATTGTCAAATTTTTCCATTTTAGGATACTTCATGGTCATATGTTTGAGAGACCTAATTTTTTCCAAGAAATACCCATTGGTGAGATAGGATGAATTGCCAACTAACATGCCAGATTTGAGATATGCATTTTGAGTTATGAGTGAAAACAATTTTTCAAAATGCTGGAAAAAAACACTAAATTGGGATTTTGAGGGTTAAGATGAAAGTTTGAAGCCCCGAAAATGGGTCAAAACGGGTTCCAACAGATTTCAAAGAAACTAGTTAGAAATCCACTCGTTATATCATAATGCAACAACGCATCAAATTTCAGCTCAAACGGACACCCGAGTCAAAAGTTATGGTCTCCGGAAGTTTTAGTGTTAAAATCAAAATGCTTAAAAATATGGTTTTTCGATAAATTTTGAAAATTTCAACACATGGGTTTTGTCTGGGGCGTCGGGATTAAAAATGGGTAGGAAATTTTTTTTATGGGCTGCCTTGGATTGCGTGCTGGAGGGGGAAAAGGGGCGGTGGCCACGTGGACCGGTCCGCCGCCAGGGTGGCAGGTTTGCCACCACCGGCGGACGGATCCACCACCGGGGTGGCAGGTCCACTGCCGCCAGCGGACGGGTCCACCACCGGCCGGGCGGGTCCGCCACCGGAGGCGGACAGGTCTGTCGCCGCCTAGGGCGGTTTCAGAATCTACACCACTTGGTAGAGACTGGGTCCACTTGCTTACGTCGAGGTGGAGCGAATCCGCCCGCAGGAGAACAAGCAGGTACTCCTGCGCCCGGTGGTGGGCGACAGGAGTAGGAGAGGGGATGGGGGGATGGGGGGGGATGGGGGGGATGGGATGGGGGATGGGGGGATGTGAGGAGATTGGGGAGATGGGGGGAGGAGATGGGGGATGGGCGATGGGGGAGATGGGGGGGATGGGGGGAGGGGATGAGGGATGGGAGAGA